>OU342740.1:161669856-162334375 GCA_910589775.1 Avena eriantha | reverse complement strand
ACAACCAGAGTCATTGCATATGTGCTCTTTTCACAATCCACCTATGGATCCACCAGTGTCATTGCATGTGTGTTCTTTTTACTAACAACAACCAGAGTCATTGCATGTGTGTTATTTCCACATTCCACATATGGATCCACTAGTGTCATTGCATGTGTGCTCTTTTCACAATCCACCTATGGATCCACCAGTGTCACTGCATGTGTGTTCTTTTTACTAACAACAACTAGAGTCATGGAAATGTGTGTTCTTTTCACATACCACATATGGATGCACAAGTGTCATTCCACGTGTGCTCTTTTTCCTATCCACCTATGGATCCACCAGTGTCATTGCATGTGTGCTCTTTTTACTAACAACAACCAGAGTCATTGCATGTGTGTTCTCTTCGGATACCACACATGGATCCACCAGTGTCATTCCAGGTGTGTTCTTTTTACTAACAACAACCAGAGTCATTGAAATGTGTGTTCTTTTCACATACCACATATGGATCCACCAGTGTCATTGCATGTGTGTTCTTTTCACAATCCACCTATGGATCCACCAGTGTCATTGCATGTGTGTTCTTTTTACTAACAACAACCAGAGTCATTGTAATGTGTGTTATCTTCAGAGACCACTCATGGATCCACCGGTGCCGTTGAAATGTGTGTTCTTGTTACTAACAACAACTAGAGTCATTGCATGTGTGTTCTTTTCACATACCACATATGGATCCACCAGTGTCATTAAACGTGTGTTGTTTTCACAATCCACCTATGGATCCACCAGTGTCAGTGCATGTGTGTTCTTTTTACTAACAACAACTAGTAATTTCATGATTGTTCTTTTCACATACCACATATGGATCTACCAGTGTCATTGAAATGTGTGTTCTCTTTAGATACCACACATGGATCCACCGGTGTCATTGCATGTGTGTTCTTTTTACAAACAACAACTGGAGTCATTGCATGTGTGTTCTTTTCACATACCACATATGGAACAACCAGTGTCATTGCATGTGTTCTCTTTTCACAATCCACCTATGGATCCACCAGTGTTATTGCATGTGTGTTCTTTTTACTGACAACAACCAGAGTCATTGCATGTGTGCTCTTTTCACAATCCACCTATGGATACACCAGTGTCATTGCATGTGTGTTCTTTTGACTAACAAAAGCGAGAGTCATTGCATGTGTGTTCTTTTCACATACCACATATGGATCCACAAGTGTCATTGCATGTGTGCTCTTTTCACAATCCACCTATGGATCCACCAGAGTCATTCCATGTGTGTTCTTTTTACTAACAACAACCAGAGTCATTGCATGTGTGTTCTCTTCAGAGAGCACACATGGATCCACCAGTGTCATTGCATGTGTGTTATTCTTACTAACAACAACCAGAGTCATTGAAATGTGTGTTCTTTTCACATACCATATATGGATCCACCAGTGTCATTGCACGTGCGTTCTTTTCACATACCACCTATGGATCCACCAGTGTCATTGCATGTGTGTTCTTTTTACTAACAACAACCAGACTCATTGCATGTGTGTTCTCTTCAGAGAGCACACATGGATCCACCAGTGTCATTGCATGTGTGTTATTCTTACTAACAACAACCAGAGTCATTGAAATGTGTGTTCTTTTCACATACCATATATGGATCCACCAGTGTCATTGAAATGTGTGTTCTTTTCACAATCCACTTATGGATCCATCAGTGTCATTGCATGTGTGCTCTTTTTACTAACAACAACTAGAGTGATTGCATGTGTGTTCTCTTCAAAGACCACACATGGATCCACTAGTGTCATTGCATGTGTGTTCTTTTTACTAATAACAACCATAGTCATTGAAATGTGTGTTCTCTTCACAATCCACCTATGGATCCACTAGTGTAGTTGCATGTGTGTTCTTTTTACTAACAACAACCAGAGTCATTGCATGTGTGTTATTTCCACATTCCACATATGGATCCACTAGTGTCATTGCATGTGTGCTCTTTTCACAATCCACCTATGGATCCACCAGTGTCACTGCATGTGTGTTCTTTTTACTAACAACAACTAGAGTCATTGAAATGTGTGTTCTTTTCACATACCACATATGGATGCACAAGTGTCATTGCACGTGTGCTCTTTTTCCTATCCACCTATGGATCCACCATTGTCATTGCATGTGTGCTCTTTTTACTAACAACAACCAGAGTCATTGCATGTGTTTTCTCTTCGGATACCACACATGGATCCACCAGTGTCATTCCAGGTGTGTTCTTATTACTAACAACAACCAGAGTCATTGAAATGTGTGTTCTTTTCACATACCACATATGGATCCACCAGTGTCATTGCATGTGTGTTCTTTTCACAATCCACCTATGGATCCACCAGTGTCATTGCATGTGTGTTCTTTTTACTAACAACAACCAGAGTCATTGTAATGTGTGTTATCTTCAGAGACAACTCATGGATCCACCGGTGCCGTTGAAATGTGTGTTCTTGTTACTAACAACAACTAGAGTCATTGCATGTGTGTTCTTTTCACATACCACATATGGATCCACCAGTGTCATTAAATGTGTGTTGTTTTCACAATCCACCTATGGATCCACCAGTGTCAGTGCATGTGTGTTCTTTTTACTAACAACAACTAGTAATTTCATGATTGTTCTTTTCACATCCCACATATGGATCTACCAATGTCATTGAAATGTGTGTTCTCTTTAGATACCACACATGGATCCACCGGTGTCATTGCATGTGTGTTCTTTTTACAAACAACAACTGGAGTCATTGCATGTGTGTTCTTTTCACATACCACATATGGAACAACCAGTGTCATTGCATGTGTTCTCTTTTCACAATCCACCTATGGATCCACCAGTGTTATTGCATGTGTGTTCTTTTTACTGACAACAACCAAAGTCATTGCATGTGTGCTCTTTTCACAATCCACCTATGGATACACCAGTGTCATTGCATGTGTGTTCTTTTGACTAACAAAAGCGAGAGTCATTGCATGTGTGTTCTTTTCACATACCACATATGGATCCACAAGTGTCATTGCATGTGTGCTCTTTTCACAATCCACCTATGGATCCACCAGAGTCATTCCATGCGTGTTCTTTTTACTAACAACCAGAGTCATTGCATGTGTGTTCTCTTCAGAGAGCACACATGGATCCACCAGTGTCATTGCATGTGTGTTATTCTTACTAACAACAACCAGAGTCATTGAAATGTGTGTTCTTTTCACATACCATATATGGATCCACCAGTGTCATTTCACGTGCGTTCTTTTCACATACCACCTATGGATCCACCAGTGTCATTGCATGTGTGTTCTTTTTACTAACAACAACCAGACTCATTGCAAGTGTGTTCTCTTCAGAGAGCACACATGGATCCACCAGTGTCATTGCATGTGTGTTATTCTTATTAACAACAACCAGAGTCATTGAAATGTGTGTTCTTTTCACATACCATATATGGATCCACCGGTGTCATTGAAATGTGTGTTCTTTTCACAATCCACTTATGGATCCATCAGTGTCATTGCATGTGTGCTCTTTTTACTAACAACAACTAGAGTGATTGCATGTGTGTTCTCTTCAAAGACCACACATGGATCCACTAGTGTCATTGCATGTGTGTTCTTTTTACTAATAACAACCATAGTCATTGAAATGTGTGTTCTCTTCACAATCCACCCATGGATCCACTAGTGTAGTTGCATGTGTGTTCTTTTTACTAACAACAACCAGAGTCATTGCATGTGTGTTATTTTCACATACCACATATGGATCCACAAGTGTTATTGCATGTGTGTTCTTTTTACTAACAACAACTGGAGTCATTTCATGTGTGTTCTTTTCACATACCACATATGGAACAACCAGTGTCATTGCATGTGTGCTCTTTTCACAATCCACCTATGGATCCACCAGTGTCATTGCATGTGTGTTCAGTTTACTAACAACAACCAGAGTCATTGCATGTGTGATCTTTTCACAATCCACCTATGGATCCACTAGTGTCATTGCATGTGTGTTCTTTTTACTAACAAAAGTGAGAGTCATTGCATGTGTGTTCTTTTCACATACCACATATGGATCCAGCAGTGTCATTGCATGTGTGCTCTTTTCACAATCCACCTATGGATCCACGAGAGTCATTCCATGTGTGTTCTTACTAACAACAACCAGAGTCATTGCATGTGTGTTATTTTCACATACCACATATGTATCCACCAATGTCATTGCACGTGTATTCTTTTCACATACCACCTACGGATCCACCAGTGTCATTGCATGTGTGTTCTTTTTACTAACAACAACCAGAGTCATTGCATGTGTGTTCTCTTCAGAGAGCACAAATGGATCCACCAGTGTCATTGCATGTGTGTTATTCTTACTAACAACAACCAGAGTCATTGAAATGTGTGTTCTTTTCACATACCACATATTGATCCACCAGTGTCATTGAAATGTGTGTTCTTTTCACAATCAACTTATGGATCCCCCAGTGTCATTGAATGTGTGCTCTTTTTACTCACAACAACCAGAGTGATTGCATGTGTGTTCTCTTCAAAGACCACACATGGATCCACCAGTGTCATTGCATGTGTGTTCTTTTTACTAATAACAACCATAGTCATTGAAATGTGTGTTCTCTTCACAATCCACATATGGATCCACCAGTGTCATTGCATGTGTGTTCTTTTTACTAACAACAACTAGATTCATTGCATGTGTGTTATTTTCACATACCACATATGGACCCACCAGTGTCATTGTATGTGTGTCCTTTTTAGTAACAACAACTGGAGTCATTTCATGTGTGTTCTTTTCACATACCACATGTGGATCCACCGGTGTCATTGAAATGTGTGTTCTCTTCAGAGACCACAGATGGATCCACCAGTGTCATTGCATGTGTCTTCTTTTTACTAACAACAACCAGAGTCATTGCATGTGTGTTCTTTTCACATACCACATATGGATCCACCGGTGTCATTGCATGTGTGTTCTTTTCACAATCCACCTATGGATCCACCAGTGTCATTGCATGTGTGTTCTTTTTACTAACAACAACTGGAGTCATTTCATGACTGTTCTTTTCACATACCACATATGGATCCACCAGTGTCATTGAAATGTGTGTTCTCTTCAGAGACCACACATGCATCCACAAGTGTCATTGCATGTGTGTTCTTTTTACTAACAATAAGCAGAGTCATTGAAAGGTGTGTTCTTTTCACATACCACATATGGATCCCCAGTGTCATTGAAAAGTGTGTTCTTTTCACAATCCACCTATGGATCCACCAGTGTCATTGCATGTGTGCTCTTTTTACTAACAACAAACAGAGTCATTGCATGTGTGTTCTCTTCAGAGACCACACATGGATCCTCCAGTGTCATTGCATGTGTGTTCTTTTTACTAACAACTACCAGAGTCATTGAAATGTGTGTTCTTTTTAGAGACCACACATGGATCCACCAGCGTCATTGCTTGTGTGTTCTTTTTACTAATAACAACTTGTGTTATTGCATGTGTTCTTTTCACAATCCACCTATGGATCCACTAGTGTCATTATATGTGGTTCTTTTTACTAACAACAACTAGAGTCATTTCATGACTGTTCTTTTCACATACCACATATGGATCCACCCGTGTCATTGAAATGTGTGTTCTCTTTAGAGAGCACACATGGATCCTCCAGTGTCATTCCATGTGTGTTCTTTTTACTAACAACAACCGGAGTAATTGCATGTGTGTTATTTTCACATACCACATATGGATCCACTAGTGTCATTGCATGTGTGCTGTTTTCACAATCCACCTATGGATCCATCAGTGTCACTGCATGTGTGTTCTTTTTACTAAAAACAACCAAAGTCATTAAAATGTGTGTTCTTTTCACATACCACATATGGATCCAACAGTGTCATTGCATGCGTGTTCTTTTCACAATCCACCTATGGATCCACCAGTGTCATTGCATGTGTGCTCTTTTTACTAACAACAGCCAGAGTCATTGCATGTGTGTTCTCTTCAGAGACCACACATGGATCCACCAGTGACATTGCATTTGTGTTCTTTTTACTAACAACAACTAGAGTGATTGAAATGTGTGTTCTTTTCACATACCACATATGGATCCATCAATGTGATTGAAATGTATGTTTTTTTACAATCCACCTATGGATCCAACAGTGTCATTGCATGTGTGCTCTTTTTACTAACAACAACCAGAGTCATTGCATGTGTGTTCTTTTCAAAAACCACACATGGATCCACCAGTGTCATTGCATGTGTGCTCCTTTTACTAACAACAACCAGAGTCATTGCATGTGTGTTCTTTTCACAATCCACCTATGGATCCACCAGTGTCATTGCATGTGTGTTCTTTTTACTAATAACCACCAGTGCCATTGCATGTGTGTTCTTTTTACTAACAACAACTGGAGTCATTGAATGTGTGTTCCTTCCACATACCACATATGGATCCACCAGTGTCACTGCATGTGTGCTCTTTTCACAATCCACCTATGGATCCACCAGTGTCATTGCATGTGTGTTCTTTTTACTAACAACAACCAGTGTCATTGAAATGTCTGTTCTTTTCACATACCACATATGGATCCACCAGTGTCATTGCATGTGTGTACTTTTCACAATCCACCTATGGATCCACTAGTGTCATTGCATGTGTGTTCTTTTTACTAACAACAACTGGAGTCATTGCATGTGTGTTCTTTTCACTTACCACAGATGGATCCACCGGTGTCGTTGCATGTGTGCTCTTTTACTAACAACAACCAGAGTCATTGCATGTTTGTTCTTTTCACATACCAAATATGGATCCACCAGTGTCATTGCATGTGTGTTCTTTTCACAATCCACCTATGGATCCACCAATGTCATTGCATGTGTGTTCTTTTTAATAACAACAACTAGAGTCATTTGATGACTGTTCTTTTCACATACCACATATGGATCCACCAGTGTCATTGAAATGTGTGTTCTCTTCAGAGAGCACACATGGATCCACTAGTGTCATTGCATGTGTGTTCTTTTTACTAACAACAACTGGAGTCATTGCATGTGTGTTGTTTTCACATACCACATATGGATCCACTAGTGTCATTGCATGTGTGCTCTTTTCATAATCCACCTATGGATCCAACAGTGTCATTGCATGTGTGTTGTTGTTATCAATTAGAACCAGAGTCATTGCATGTATGTTCTTTTCACATACCACATATGGATCGACCAGTGTCATTGCATGTGTGTTCTTTTCACAATCTACCTATGGATCCACCAGTGTCATTGCATGTGTGTTCTTTTTACTAACAATAACTGGAGTCATTTCATGACTTTTCTTTTCACATACCACATATGGCTCCACCAGTGTCATTGAAATGTGTGTTCTCTTTAGAGACCACACATGGATCCACCAGTGTCATTGCATGTTTGTTCTTTTTACTAACAACAACTAGAGTCATTGCATGTGTGTTCTTTTCACATACCACATATGGATCCACCAGTGTCATTGCATGTGTGCTCTTTTCACAATCCACCTATGGATCCACCAGTGTCATTGCATGTGTGTTCTTTTTACTAACAACCAGAGTCATTGCATGTGTGTTCTTTTCACATACCACATATGGATCCACCAGTGTCATTGCATGTGTGCTCATTTTACTAACAACAACAAGAGTCATTGCATGTGTGTTCTCTTCAGAGACCTGATACATTGCAAATGTATCTATAAGTTTTGATGTTCCATGCTTGGTTTTATCCACTTTCTTGTGTTTTGTTCCAACTTTGGAGTACTTTTCATATGATTTCTTGGACTAACCTATTAATAAGAGCCACAGTGCCAGCTGCCTGTTTTCTGCTGTTTTTGGTTCCAGGAAAGTCAAAAAATGAATATTCTCGGAATTGGACCGGACAAAAGCCAAAGTGCCTATTTTTCTGGATGTCATCAAATGCCAGAATACGAGACGGAGAGGGGCCAGAGGGCGGCCACACCACCTGGCCGCGTGGCCAGGCTGGCCCACAGTAGGGGGTGGTGTGGCCAGCCCAGGCACCCCCTCGGCCTCTCCTTCCGACTATAATATGCCCTTGGGACGTAAACCCTAAGTACCCGATCAAGAATCCACGAATTTGTCTCGCAGTGTTTGTCTTCCTCCAGCCGCACGACCGTTCGAGCTCTCCTGCGAAAACCCTAACCAGAGCCCTTTCTTTCTCCACACACCTCTCGTTGTAATGGCTTCCAGCAGCTCTGTTCCTTCCACGGCGGCGATCCCTGAGGCAACGACGGAGCCATCCCAGGGAGTGATCGTTCCATCGGAGTGGATGGTTGTTCCCGTCTCTGTTATGATGGAATCCGCCGGTGATGACCAAGAACGGGCGGCGCCCGAAGCTTCTGAAGAAGAAATTGACTCCCACAAGGGGGCGTGGAGGGTTTCTGATCTCTCCACCGAGGATCTCCAAGAACTGGTCGACGAAGGATATCTCCCTGTGGCGGAGAAGTTCGTCTGGCGGGCGGCGCCGGCCGGCGAGGTGGGCCCTTCTCCCCTACCTAGAGAGAAGGTATACCTCAAATCATAGATGGTACGCAACATAAGCCTACTAGTCTCCGACTTATTCCTGGACGTCCTTCGACACTTCCGGGTACTTCCCCACAACCTCTCTCCCAACAGCATCCTAGTCCTTAGCAACTTTGTAGCTCTGTGCAAAGGATATCTAGGAATCAAACCTAGATTAGATCTGTTTGTATATTTTTTCACCGTCAAGCGAGAGTCTGTAGAGTCCAAGGATGAATTGCGGACCTATGGAACCATTAGCTTTAAAATCCGACCTAGCCAGCGCTTCCCCGACATCATGGGGCACGAGTCTTGCAAGAACTGGCAGCGCACGTATTTTTACAGGCCAGATGTCCCTCTGCCAGACCGTCTTGAGACCTACCCCGACTTCGTCGATGGAGCTACCACCGAAGTGCCTGCATGGCGGACCCCAGCCTCTCTTCCTTTCGATGACGAAGCCAATCGTGCCCGAAGGCAGATCAAATGGCTCGTAGGCGGAGGTCTAACGGGCTTGGACCTTGCCATGTGCTGGTACATTAGGTGGATCTAGCCTCTGCAGCACCGCGCCCAGCTGATGTGCAAATATAGCCAAGACATGAGGGATCCCATGCGAATTTCGCGGGATAACTTCTCTACTGACTCCATCAAGCTCCGACTAAAGGACATCGTCAAGGTTAAGGACAAGAATCATGGATTCAAGATCACCTTTGACATGTTCGATTGCGGTACATGCCCCGAGGTAGCTTCTGTTTCCGATGTCGCTTGTTATATACTCTAAGATTTTTTCCATCTTGAAGTTGTCCATCTAACACTCCTCTATATTCTATCTGGCAACCTTGGCGGCGGATCAAATGGCCTCCCAGGTCTATGATCCAAAGCTGAAGGATATCCAGGTGTTGTCCGACGACGATGCCCCCAAGGATCAACCAACTCCATCAGCGCGAAAGCGGAAGAGCTCCACGTCTGACGCTGCTGCCGAGGCCATGAATAAGAAAACAACGGAGAGTGGAGTCTGCAATTGTTCCACTGCCATCTTAGAGGTGGAGAAGAAGAAGAAGTTCATCGGCATTCCCCTCACCAAGGCTCCTGCCATGGAGTAAGTACTTTTCATTCTCCGGCTTATATTTTTAGCTTGCACCTTTTTTCAACTCTTTTACCTATATTTTGTATGTTTCAGGAGGAAAACCGGTGTTAGTTTGAAGTGATCCTCCAAATATGTTGGAGGGTCAAAAAATATTCGTGACATGTTGACCAAGGGGTCGTCCGCCAAGCCCTCTCCCACCACCGCCCCCTACTCCTGCCGCCATACCATCTGCTGGTCCCGCTGGGCCGTCATCCCCCGTCATCCTTGAGACCTCGGCCATGGAGACATATATCAATCCAAACATTGATGTCTCAAGCTCTATCGAGGCAGACGTTGCTCCTAGCAGCTAGGCGACGCAGGAGAGCACCTCCTCTTAAGTGGCTGAAGCTCCGGCTAAGGATGCCACCAGGAAGGGGAAGGAAGTGGAAGAGGTGGACATGGAAGCTGTGATCGAGGCGGGAGCCTCTAAGCCATCAACTGCCTTGAAGGTGCAGGAGGCATCCAAGGCTTCATCCATGCCTTCGGCTTTGACCTCTCCATTGGCTGCGACTCCTCCGACGTTGAGTTTGGATGATCTCATCAAGCAGGCCGACTCAATCTATAAGAATGCCCGGACCTTCCATGATTCCTACGCTCATCTAGCCAACAATATCAAGATCACTGCCATCGTAAGTTTTTTGAACTTCACTTGCTTTACTTTGTGTAGTATATCCCATTGTAGCCCCTGAGCTCTTAGGTGGATAATCTAATAGTTATTGGCCTGAGTGCTCCAAAGAACTAAGAGTAGAATTTGTCTGTGTAAACCCCGAGTGTTTAGTTGAAACTATAAAAGTTCCGACTAGATGCTCTAGAGAAACTAGTTTACATCAAAGCCATGTACGGTAGCCCCCGAGCATTTAGTTGAAACTGAATAGTTCCGACTAGATGCTCTAGAGAAACTAAGCATGTTTATATCTTGGCGCAGAATGAGAATAAATGGAGGATAGCCGCCAATGAGAGGTTTGCTGCTCTTCGGAAGGAGATGGACCTTGAACAAGGTAAAACCAAATTCCTGAAGGAACATATCAAAAATAGCCAGAGTGTGTTTCCTACGACAGCTCCTTGCTTTTTCATTGAGTCATTTCTTCCGTCTTTTGATAACACTTTCTAATTTCCGTCTTATAGAAGTAATTGCTAAGGCTAAGAGCATCGTCGAGCAATCCAAGCATATCCAGGAGCTCAATGATGAAAATAAGATTCTGAAGAAGGACCTGGCTAATGCCATCAAGGGCCATGAGGCGATGATGAAAGCTATGCAAGAGTCTGCTGACGCCGAGATGCAGCGCCTGAAGGACGCGATTGCACAACTCAAATACCAGAACGAAGCTGCCAAAGAGAAGAATGCTAGGGGTCTTGAGATGTTCAAGTCAGTCTAGAAGGAGCGTGATGACTTGGCGGAGACATGCATGCAAGCGGAAACGAGCATCTTAGGTAACCTTTCTCCGTCTTGGTATTTTTTCTGTAAGTTGGATAATCATTTTGTCTTGTGTATACTCATGGTCCTTGTATGCTTGTGCAAACCACAACTCCCATTGGCCTAGCCAACTTTGGTGAGGGTCCTCCGAGTACCAAGGAACGCATGATTCTTGCCGGCAACTTCGTCCGCACCGGCATCACCCAAGCCAAGGAGATAGCTTAACCTTTGGGCATCAATATCAAGGTGGCAAATTCAGTGGCGAAGTTTTCGGAAATCCTGCACCGAGCCCCCGAGAAAATCAAGGACTGGAAAGCATCTTGTATCTGGGCTGGTGCTAGGATGGCCTATCCTTGGACAAGGCTCACTACATCAATGCCGACATTGACCCGGTGACCTCCAGTATGCCCAAGCCGGACAAGGAAGGACAAGAGAATGATAGCGATGCTATTTGGAACTCTCTCGCCGGCTTCGATACCAGGGTTGCCAAGATGGTCAAGGCTGATGTCTTCGCGCCTGCCGAGATCCTGGATGACGACATGGCTTCTTCTGAGTCTAGCCCTTCTCCTTCAGAGTTTGATGAGCTCTCCTGGCCTGGCTCACCTGATTATGCCACCACGAAGCCCCCTACAGTAGAGCCATAAAAAACAATGTCTGTATTAAATGTATCTCTACGGAATGTATGCGGAAAAAACTTATGTTTGTCTAAGGCGGGACAAACTTGTACTCAAGTTTTCTACAACTTATCTGTTTCCAGCATGTGAACATATTTTTTAAGCAAGTGCTGGCTTATCCATTATTCTGGTTCATATGCTTGACCTTTCCTGAGACAGAAGACTCGCATCACAGAACTATGCTCTCAGGCGATGATGCTTAATAGCACTATCCAGAACCTAAGAACAAAATCGTTGGCTTTGAGTGCCAAAACGTCACTACTCCGGAATCCACATAAGAACTTCAAAAAACGTGTAGACCAGAAAACTTAAGCTAACACCCGTAGGTAGAATTTTCACAAATGCAAATCCAACCTTGCGCATAAAGGGTTTATATGGTCCAAAAATGAAAAACTGAAGGTGGTAAAAGACTCAGAGAATATGAGTGAGCTTTGTTTCGTTGATCATATAAGAAACTTATTACATAATATAAATGTGCTAAGTGTAAAAGGGACGTAGTTGTGCTATGTTCCATGGCCGATATGTCTCCGGGTAATGATCATCGGAGTCACGTTGCTTGTGCTTCCAATTTTTTGGCCTATCTTTCAACTCGCGGATATCAATGAGGTAATAGGAACCATTGAGCAATGCTTTGCTTATGAAGAACGGTCCTTCCCAAGGTGGGGATAGTTAGTGTGATTTCTCCTGCTTGAGTCTAAGCACCAGATCCCCCTCTTTAAATGAGCGATGCTTTACACGGTGACAATGGTAGCCGTGTAGCTTCTGATGGTAGACAGTAGAGCTCTGGCATGCCAGCACATGCTCTTCTTCAAGTAGGTACACAGATAGTCACATGGATTCTTTAGCGTCATCCTCTTAGTAGGCGGAAACTCTTGGTGCATCATGGAGGATGTCGGATGGGAGAACTGCTTCTGCTCCATAAACCATGAAGAAAGGAGTCAAGCCGGAGGATCTGTTGGGTGTTGTTCCTAAACTCTAGAAGACAGATGATAGTTCCTCCGCCCAGGCTCCAGCTGCTCTATGTAGAGGTGCCTCTAAGCGTGGCTTGATTTCGTGCAGAATTAGTCCATTGGCCCTTTCAACTTGCCCATTTGACTATGGATGTGCCGCAAATGCTAGGTCAAGGCGGATGCCTTTCTCATGACAGTACTCCTCAAATTCTCCGAGAGATAGATTTCTGCCATTGTCGGTGATGATGCTATGTGGGAGACCAAATCTCACCACTAGACCCCGGACAAACTTTAGGGTTGTTGCCCCATCAAGCTTTCTAATGGGTTTAGCTCCAATCCATTTTGTGAATTTGTCCACTGCTACTAGCAAGTTTGTGAATCCACAGGGTGCTGTCTGCAAAGGTCCCACCATGTCCAGCCCCTAGACTGCAATGGCCAAGTTATTGGTATTGTTCGCAATTCTTCAGCTAGAACATTTGGTTGTCTCTCATAAAACTGACACCCAAGGAAGGTTTGTACCAACTTGTCAGCGTCCGCCTTGGCAGTTATCCAGTAGAATCCTTGTCGGCGGGCCTTGGCCACCAACAATCGGGGAGCAGCGTGATGCCCGCAATCTCGGAGATGTATTTCTCTAAGGATTTCAATACCTTGCTGCTGGGAGACGCATCGTAGGAAAACTCCTGTGGTACTTCACTTGTATAGCTGGCCGTCAATGATGATGTAGCCTTTTGCTATGTGTACTATTTGCCGACTTTAGACTTCGTTACTGGACAAAGATCCTTCTTGTAGATAATCCATGAATGGCTTCATCCAAGCCGGAGAGGTCACTGTTACTGTGTTATCAAAATAGTCCACTCTATCCGGCTTATCGGGGTCCGCTCCCTTCACGGATGGAGTTCGTAAATGTTCCAGAAAAATGCCTGGCGGAATTGGTCGACGAGCTGATCCAGGCTTTGACAGCAGATTTGCCGCCTCATTATCCTCCTTTTGACGTACTTGACTTTGTAGCCGTCGAAGCACTTGGCTATTTTGTCTACTTTGTATCGATATGCCGCCATCATAGGTTTCCGCGTGTTCCAGGTGCCAGCTACTTGTTGGGAAACCAAGTCGGAATCTTCACAGCAAACTATGCGATTGATGCCAATATCCCTGGCTCCGCAAAGTCCGTGAATGAGGGCCTCATATTCCTCCATGTTATTTGTAGCGTTGAAGTGGATCTGCAGGACGTACTGCAACTTCTTTCCTGTTGGTGCAATAATACACTAGCCCCAAGCCATTGAGTAGTTTTGATCCGTCAAAGTGCATGACCCAATACTCTAGCTCTGGCACAGGAGTGTCTTCTGGCAGTTTTGTCCAATCTGCAAGAAAATCTGCCAATGCTTGTGACCTGATAGCGTCGCATCGCTTGTAGGTGATGTCAAAGGTGGCAAGTTCAATGCCCCACTTTTCCACTCTCCCTGTAACATTGCTATTGTTGATGATGTTGGACAGTGGAGCTTTGCTCACTACTGTGATGGGGTGCTCCTGGAAATAATGCCTTAGCTTACGTGAAGCAAGGAAAACTCCATAAGCTATCTTCTGGTAGTGCGGGTAACGCTGCTTGGATTCTTTCAAGACCTCGCTTACATAGTAAACGGGTCGCTGAACTCCATATTCGTGCGTTGGCTCCTGGCGCTCCACCACAATTACAATGCTGATTACTCGGTTGGTTGCCGCCATGTAGAATAACATAGGCTCCCTTGGTACCGGAGCTGCAAGTATTCGTGGGAAGGAGAGTATTCTCTTCAACTCCTGAAGTGCTGCGTCAGTCTCGTCTGTCCATGTAAATTTCTTCGCCTTCTTGAGCAACTTGTAGAGCGGCATAGCCTTCTCACCAAGTCGGCTGATGAACCGGCTTACTATTGCAACGCAGCCTGTGAGCCTTTGTATGTCCTTCAGGCAAGTCAGGCATTTGATGTCGAGGATGGCCTTGATTTTCCCTAGGTTCACCTCGATTCCGCGATGCGAAATGATGAAGGCCAACAGTTTGCCGGATGGTACCCCGAAGACGCACTTCTTTGGGTTCAGCATCATGTTGTATTTTCGAAGATTGTTGAAGGCTTCCTGCAAATCGGCGATAAGATCATTTGATTGCTTTGACATTATCGTGATGTCGGCCATGTAAGCGTGTACGTTGCAACCTATTTGGTCGTGTAGGTAGCGTTGCATCGTCCGCTGGTACGTAGCACTATTGTTTTTCAACCCAAAGGGCATCGTGAGATAGCAGTATGTGCCGTAGGGTGTGGTGAACAAAGTGGCCAATTGGTCCGACTTTTGCATCCGGATCTAGTGGTATCCTGAATAGGCATCAAGAAAACATAGAAGTTCCAAGCCAGCCATCGAATCAATGACTTGGTCAATGCGTGGCAAAGCAAACAGATCCTTTGGAATCAATGCACATTCTTAATTCATTAGTTCCCTTTTTGGGGACAAGTACAGGATTTGCCACCCATCGGGTATGAATAACTTCTCGGATAAAGCCAGCCTTAAGTAAACTAGCTATCTCTTTGCCTATAGCCCTTCGTATTTCATCACCAAAGCGTCGTAGAGGTTGTTTCATCGGTTTGGCATTGGGATTAATATTCAAGCTATGCTCGGCAAGTTCCCTAGGTACACCTTTCATGTCGGCAGGTTGCTAGGCAAAGATGTCCCTATTCTCACGGAGGAACTCGACGAGCGCGCTTTCCTATTTGGGTTCCAGGTCCGTGCCACTGGCAGTGGTCTTGGAGGAATCACCTACGACAAGCTCCACCTGCTTGGTCTTGATGGCGGCCTTGAAGGCAGGTTCGGCAACAGTGATCTGCTTCTTCGAAGCCAGCATCTCCGAGGAATCGACTTGGTTCTGGATCTCTTTGAACTCCTCACCGTAGAGGACGGCTTCGGCAAAGGCGGCTTCGCTGTGCTTGCAGTCCCTTCCCTTGGTGAAGCTTCCGTCAACGGTGATGACGCCATTTGGTCCGGGAATCTTTAGTTTATTGTAGACAAAGCATGGCCTTGCGAGGAATGAGTGGAATATGTCACGTCCGAAGATGACGTGGTACACACTCTTGAAAGGCACCACTTTGAAGGTCATGCGTTCTTGGCGGTAATTGTTTACATCACCAAAAGAGACCGGAAGGGTGATGAAGCCCAATGAATTTCTTGTCGGCCAGGGACAACCCCATGGAACACGGTGTTGGTCTTCCTTAGCTGGGTCTCCATCAAGTTCATCTTGTGCAGTGTATCCAGGTACATGATGTTGATGTTGCTTCCACTGTCCACAAGGCACTTGGTGAACTCCATGCCGTCAATCAAAGGGTTGATGATCATGGCATACTGGTTCTCTGTTGGGATGAGTTCTGGGTGATCTTTCCTATACCAAGTAATTGGACTTCCGACCACCTGACGTACTGGAGAACCGGAGTGAGGGTAGCCATCAGTATCCTCAGAGAGGTTTTATGGGCCCGGATGGTTGGAGTACCAAGGAAGGTGTGGTAACATGGAGCTTATTTTCGAAGGTATTTTTTCCTTTATCCTTTCCCTTGTCAGAAGATTTTGGGTCCATATCCTCGTCCATATCACTTGATTCCTTGGGCTCTTCCTCCTTCTTCTTCCCTTTGCCCTTTCCACTGGGTCTGTTCTTTCGACTTCGCTTGTAGCCGGACTCAGGGTCCTCCTTGAGATCATTGACAAACTTGCACTAGCGATTGGTGTGGGTGGATTTGCCATTGGTGTCGAGATGGACGAAGCACAGCATATTGCAGTACTCTTTGTACGTCTAGGGAACGCGGGGCACTGAGGGTGTAGTGTCACTCCTCTGCTGTCCACCGCTAGCCCCCCGACCACGTCCACACTGTCCGCCATTGCCTCTGCCAGTGAATGTTGTGGCGACCATGTCGGATACTTGCTTCTCTTTGGGCAGATTCTTTCGCTTGTTATTATTGTTTTTCCTAGCCTGGGTAGGGATTGCTATCACCGACAACGATCCATGTGCGTCGTCAGCAGCGGCAAATTCGCTAGCCATTTTGATCATTGCGTTGAGGTCGAGGTCATTGTTGTCCTACCTGCGTTTCAACGTATGCCGGAGCAAAGTACCCTTTTCTAGACCATCAATGAAGGCGGCCATAGCAGTCTATTCATGCACCCCTACGCAGGAATTTTTCATATCCAGCCAGTGAGAGAGGTAGGCACGTGAGGTTTCATCCTTCTCTTGCACACACCACTGTAGGTCTCCAACAGTATAGGGACGTTTGTACATACCCTCGAAGATTTTGGTGAACACTTCATGCATGTCCAACTAATTGCATATTGATTTCTCTGGTAAGTCATCGATCCATTGTTGGGCGGTGCTGGTCAACATAAGTGGGAGGTACTTGACGACAACGTTGGGGTTTTCCCCTGCGATGTGGATCGCTTCGTTGTAGTCCTGTAACCATGTTGCTAGCTTGGCAGTGCCGTTGTATAGCTTGATGTTCTTGTCTATCTTGAGGCCCTTGGGGTAGGTTGTGGCCCGTATGACTGGTCCAAAACAACATGGCCCAAGGTATGGGAGCTCCCGAGCTTCTTGGATCTTGTCCAGCCGCAATTGCGCGTCATATGGCTCTGGCTGCTTCCCTTTGCCATCATGGGGAGGGGAGTTGTGGCACGATCTATGAGATCCATCGTGTCCTCCGCCATGATGGCTGCTAGGTGGCGATGGCGGTGGTGGAGGCGATGGGATAGCTCTCTTGCTATGGACCTCTTGCGATTCCTCACGCCTGTCGCGGTTGCTTGTCGGACGTGGTAGTTCCTTGTGGGACCTGCTCCTGTGTCCTTCATGGCCGCTGTGCTCTCTGGCATGCCGAGGCTGTTCGCCTTGATCGCATATAACGATGCCAGGCTGGGACCGCCTTGGAGGTGGCATTCTTGTGCGGTGGCGCAGCTCTGGTTTCCTCGTGACGCCAAGATGGTGGTGGAGGTGGCGAGCGGCGGGGACGATCCTGTTCACCGTTGTTAGAGGATATGGGGATAGCGTTAGTCCTATTGCGTGCCTCCCTCAATCTTCGCTCTGTGGAGCCTATATGCGATCCCTCATCACGAGGATATTTTGGCCTTCTGCGGCTGTTCAGGGTTGACTGGAAAAGCTCTAGGTTGGACTCAAGCCTCTGCGAGGCGGCCTTTTCCTGTTGCTTGCATGCTTTGGCGACGAGGTCGTACACCTGAGCAACTGCTTCTGGCGACCTGTCCTGCTCCAGGAGGGTCTTGGCAAGGGTTGGCATGACCTGCCTCCCCTCTGAATCTATGTAAGGGGTGGCTTTTGTCGGCTTAGACCCGTTAAATCCCAAACCTCTACGAACACCGTGATCTTCGACGACGTGAGCTGGTACCTTCTTTGCTTTATGCTTTAACGACAATTGCTTGTATTCAGCCTCCATAGCTCTTACCGCCTTAATGGATTGCTGCGCCTTAGCCATGTCTTCGTCCAGCTTGGCGCCTTGCTCCGTGATGCACTTGGCCTCCGCCAAGATTTCCGCACGCTTCTCATCAAGCTCCATAACGCTCCAGATATGGGTGAAGGTGATTGGCTCAATGAGGAGTGCGCCGTAGATTGCTTTGTCGGCGGGAGTGACGAGCGGGATGACAGCTGTAGACGTTGACGGTGGCATTGGTGGCTGATTCGATTGTCGGGCCGTATTAGGGGTTGTGGTAAGTTCCTGCGTCGGTGGCTAGCGGGTAGCCGGAGGAGGTAGAGCTTTGGCCGGAGCCGGAGGCTCGGCGGCTTTCTTAGCTGCTACTGCTCTGGTGACCGCTAGCGTGGGCGGAGCTCTCTCACGTTCCCTTTCCTGCCCGTCTTCTTCCACCATGCTCCCAATGGCGACTAGAACCTGGCGGGAGGTGTTGATCTTCTTGGCGTGCTCCTCCTTCTCAATCTCCTGCTCGATCACCCTCATAACAGTGTCATATTCCTCTGAGTTAGCGTCCGAGCCACCAACATCCATGCTGATGTCGGTGTAAAGCGCATTGAGGATGGAGTCGGAGTTAGCTTCGGTGTTGGCGATGGCAGACATGGAGGGTGATGGAGGCATGCCGTTGTTGTTGTTATCTCCTCCGACTACGACAACGATTTCCGTCATGGCCTCTTCATTGGCATCCGCGTATTCGTTGACGATGGCAACCATCTCACCAAGGGTAAGAGGACCTGCGTCCTACCGCCTTTGGAGGGTATGCCGGAGAAGTGTTCTAGGCGTGAGCCCTTCCACGAAGTGGTACACGAGCTCGTCGGTGCGATCGCCCTCAAGGGTTTCCCTCACCCTCATCCATCTGGCAAGGTATTCGTGGGGAGGTTCCCCATCCCTTTGAACGCATTTGGCTAGATCGAAGATGGTGACGACGCCGACAATGTGTGACCTGCGCATCTCTAACGCTCGGGGCAGCCAAGCGGATTTGCGGGGTCCTTCCACCTTTATATCCTAGGGTGGTTTGGGTGGGCCTTTAATTTTCCTGATCCGAGCCACCATACTCCAAAGAGAGGTATGGCCAGATCCTTCCGCGAACGTGTCTTGCTCATAGGTGGTCCGTGCGGGGCCTGACGAGTTTATGACTTCCTGGGAGCTAGGACCCGAGTCAGTTTCGCCGATGAAGATGTGGATGTCTCTAAAGGGGATGACAGAGTAGCGTGTGGGGTTCGTCTTTGCCGGCACCCAAAAATCATCTGGAGGGACGATCAGGACGTTGCTGGAGAAGAGAATGCGACCAATGGCTATGGTATCGCTGATTCCTGCAAAGAGATTGGACCTCGCTCGGTGTAGAGCTCGAAGCGCCTCTTGCCCCATGGTGGGCGCCAACTATCGTGGTATTGTCGACGAGTACGCCATGGAGGGGTCATCACAGTGCGTGTTTAGAGACGTGGGGTAAGGCGGAGAGTTGGTGGGTACGAGGTAACACAACTTACCCAGGTTCAAGTCCCACAATGGTGGCGGAACTCTACTCCTGCTATAAATCACTATAATGGCAATACGCCGAGTTACAAAGATAGGTTCGCTGTGCGAGGTGTTGCACGTTGTACGCTGCAATCAGAGAAGTTGTCTACCCTAAAGGCTCCCACATGCTAGCTTATAAAGGCACCAAGACCTAGGGTTTACAGGGAAAGGTCCTTGCTGGACAAGGTAAAAAGTCCTAGACTAATACGAACTAGTCTGCCGTGTCTTGTACTCCAAGGCTTCGCGTACGTCGGTGACTCCTACGTAGCCTTCGTTAATCCGGCATGCGCCTCCCTTCAGGATCCGTCTAACTGGGCCGCCCAGTAGTCCATAGGCCTTTCTACCAACTATAGCATATCCCATATAGCATATCCCCAACATGGATGATATCCTCGGGAGGTTGGGCAACCGCCTGGTAGTGCGACAGCATATTCCACACCATACCATCTGGATGTGCTGGTGCTCCTTCAGCAATAACCTCCAGGTCTACATCTGGACACTGCATACGCACAAATGCCAAAGCAGCCAAAACACCTGCAACAAGTTGCTGGTGCACTCATTCACGTACATCACCTACATCGTGAAACTTCTGTAGCAATGCCAATAGGCTCGAAGGTGCTTCATCCAGGGGAAATATCACCCTAAAAATATGCTGGAAGGAGGATTAGGCCTTCTTCAAATAATGCATCATCTACGTAACGTGATCTTGCAGCGTCACAAACATGGTTGCTCGATCCCGATCAGTCCAGAAGAACCCGCTAGCCTCCAACTCCACCTAGGTAAGGCAATTCAGTCGAATATTGACGCGCTATGTCTCTTGTTACAGAATTCGATTGACAACTACACCACCAAAGCAATGAGATTCGCAGTGCAACATGCCAAAGACAAAACAACCAAGGACACTTACACCGCAACTGCTCGCCGATCTAGGAAAATTCGCCAAAAAGACACTTCGCTCGCTCATGTCAGTGTGGCCGCGGATAATCAACAGCTTTTTCCCCAGTGTGGCCGCGGATAATCAACAGCTTTTTCCCCAAATCCTTCACACGGTCGCGCAGGAGGGGGGGGGGGGGTGAGACAGTTCTTCCACCCTCGAGCATGGAGGGGCTAAAGGAGTAGAGGACGATGACGCATCATGTATGCCACTCGTGTCATGTAGTTAATTCTTCTTAAGTACTTAAGGATATTCTTGACTACTATCCAGTGTTCCGTACCTAGATCAGATTGGTACCTACTAGTTAAACTAATACCATGTGCCACATCCGGTCTTGTACATAGCATGTCGTACATTATAGAGCCTATAGCCAAAGCATAGGGGATTTTATCCATTATCTCTCTTTCTTCCGCCATTGCCGGACTTTGAGTCTTACTCAATGTCTTGCCTTGCAACATTGGTAAGAACCCCTTCTTACTTTCGTCCATTTTAAACTTCTTTAAAATCTTATCAAGGTATGTACTTTGTGATATCCCTATTAGGCACCTTGATCTATCTCTATAGATATTTATGCCTAATATGTATGCCGCTTCACCTAGGTCCTTCATTGATTTTATTGTTTAGATAACTTTTAACACTGTTTAAAAGATCTATATCATTTCCAATCTATAATATGTCATCCACATATAATATTAGAAATGCCACATTGCTCCCACTCACTTTCTTGTAAATACAAGCCTCTCCATAAGTTTGGATAAATCCAAACTCTGTGATGCTTACTTCAGTCCAACTCCGTGATGCTTACTTCAGTCCATAGATGGATCGTTGAAGTTTGCACACCTTGTTAGCATACTTAGGATTGACAAAACCCTTTGGTTGTATCACATCCAACTCTTCTTCAATATTACCATTGAAGAATGCAGTTTTGACATCCATCTACCATATATCATAATCGAAATAAGCAGCAATTACTAACATAATCCTAACCGACTTTAGCATCCTACGGGAGAGAATGTCTCATCGTAGTCAACCCTTTGAATTTGTAGAAACCCCTTTGCATTAAGTCGAGCTTTATAGATGGTTACATTACCATTAGCATCAGTTTTTATTTTGATAATCCATTTATTCTCAACAACCTTTCGGTCGTGAGGTAAGTCCACCAAGGTCCAAACCTGGTTTTTGTACATGGATTCCATCTCGGATTTTGATGGGGATATGACGAATGGGGTATGCCTAGCAGGATGTTCCGATTAGGCCAAAGCCCTCGCGAGTGGGCCTGCAGGATGGTGACTGGAATGCGTTTGAGGAAAAGGCCTGGCAATTGGAGACTGGAGGCCCAGAAGCGTACTCGAAGCCCAGTCGGATTAGGTCAAAGCCTCCAAATCTATATCTTGTTCGGTTGTAGACTGTAAACCCTAGCGGGGTGCCTCCTATATAAGCCTCCCTATGGTACTTTGAGGACTAACATTCCATAAGACACCCCTTCAAGCGACTCGCTGCATAGACGCCGAGCTCGCCACCCCTGTAACTCGCTCTTCATCAATCTAATCTGGCAGGAGTAGGTCTTTACCCTCCGGGGGCCAAACTTGGGTAAACCATGTGCATCCACCCCCATCTCGCACCGCAGATGGCCGCCAGCTCTCGCCCCCAATTCTATCAATCATTGCCTATAGCAGCGACTGCCGTGGCCATTTCCATGACAGTGGCGCCCACCTTGGGGCATAGCCAGACTGGCCTGAGTTCTGCGGCGAGACCCTACTCGGCGATCGATCGGCCAATCGCCACCGGCCGCATGATCACCATCGGCGAGATCTTACAGATCCTACCCAGCAGCTACATCCCGGCGTCGCGCCCGATCACCCATATCGCGATATTGCCGGTCGGCACCATCATCCTGTTTGTCGGCTTCACCGGCATAGTCGACCCAGTGGTGTCGTCGGCGGGTCACCGCCGCGCCGTGATCTTCTCTCGGAGGAGAAGGTCTGGTCCATCAGGAGCCTCGTCACCGAGTAAGACTCGACCGCCAGCAACACGGCCGAGACCAACGCTACCGCAGACGACGCAGCCCTCCACGACGATGCCATCTCCGCGCCCCCTGCCTCGGTCGACAGATCTATCACCATAGCATCACGGGAGGACTCCATCCTGCGGGTCTCCAACCCTGAGGACTTTGAGGACTCCTCCATCCTTGGGATCTTCGATTTCGACTCTGGCTCGGAGTCCCCCAAGGACTTCCACGCCAAATCCAATTACTTCAATGCGATCTACATGGCGGGCATCACGGCTGCCCCGCCAGATCCATTCTCCACGCCGATCCCAGCGACCGCCATGACCACAGAGGTAGAGGAAGCCCGCCTACGACTGGAGGAGGCGCAGCGCAGGGAGCTAGCCGAGCGCAAGAAATTCTGCCTCGAGCGGGCAACGACGCATGAGCTATCACTCTACCACCAGCGCCGCATCAGGACCCGCCTGAACTCCAATGTTCAGGGCCGCGTCCTGAACTTCAATGACGAAAGCGTCCCCGCACGCGCGGACGAGCGCGAGTACTGCGCGAACGCACCACCAGGTGGCAGCAATCGACCACCACCCGGAGCACCAGCGACTGGGGCCCCACCACCACCCATTGGTCGCGCGCCCCACCCGGACCAGTCGCGAATCATAATCTCGGTACATGCCTGAGACGCCAACGGACTCCCAATGTACTCCACCCCTATGGACAATGTCGTCGCGGCCCAAGCCACAATCGCCAACCTCGACGTCCAGAGAGAAGGCATGCTAAAGATCCAGTACGCCAAGGTCCTACTCGCCAGGGCTGTCAAACAACAAGCCGCAGGAGTCGACCCGCGGGGGCGGATGTATTCCCGCTCGTTGGCAAGCAGGGCAGCCTCAGGCGGCCACCCAACTATCGCCAACGCCGTGACTTGCCCACCACCATAGCCCCTGGCACACCAGCCACGGGCCGCCAACCCAGTGCTCTCCACCAACAAGCCGCGACTGGTGAATAACACGGTCGTCGCTAATGGGCAACCCATCGACGCCCGAATGCACATCGTCCACAACTAGTATTGGCGGGCGCGCCAACCCAATGACTTGTGGCACATCGTCAGGCACTTTGAGGGTTCTTACAACCATGCCACCACCATTGAGGACCTGGAGTGATGCATCCAGGGACAACGCGAGTCGACCCGCCACTAGATCCAAAGGTGGCAAGAACTATGGATCAACGCCTCTGGCATCCACCCGGACACGGCGATACACTACTTCAAGATCGCGTGCCGGTATGAGCCCCTGTCTCTAAGATCAAGAGGGTCTACCGGACGCTCGACAACATCGCCGACCTCCTCGAGATCGCCAAGCACTACGCAAAAGAGGATCCCAACCAGGACTCCGACAATGAGTTGGGAGGGAGACGTTGCAACAACGGCTACGACAGCGGGCGACATCGCGACATGCGCTACAACAACACTCGCATCACCGGCAAGTGCGATAGTGATAGGCGAGTCGACTTCGTCGCCAATGCCGGCTATGGTCAACGCGACCCGAAGAACTTCCGCCGCGACGGAGGAAACTACCATGACAGCGGAAATTACCGCGTCAACAACACGGCGAGGCCAAAATTCGACCCCACCGCCCTGCTCAACCAGCCCTACGTCTACCATAGCAAGGAGGGAAAACCGCCACCCACACCACTGCGGACTGCCATTCTCTCAAAGAGATCGAAAAGGCAAGGCGAGCAAGGCAGGACCCCAACAACAACCCACCAAGGGACAACGGCAATGCCGGTGGTGTCGAACACGCCGCCGGCTAGCTACACACCTTCATCGGGCTCGGCACCAAAAATTGGTCGGGCGAGTCGCGGCTCTTAGCCGCTTCATTCCCCGGCTCGGTGAGAAGGCAATGCCCCTCTACCACCTGATGCGCAAGAACCCCACGTTCCAATGGGACGCGGAGGCGGACACGCACTAAAATCACTAAAAGAAGTGCTACTCACGGCTCCACTCCTTGCCACCCCAATTGACAAAGAGCCAATGCTCGTTTATGTGGCTGCCTCCACTCGAGTTGTCAGTGCCGTGATGGTCGTCGATCGGCCAGAGGAGGGCAAGGAGCGGCCTATCCAACGCCCCGTCTACTACATCAGCGATGTCCCGACGGACTCAAGATAGCGCTACCCGCAATACCAGAAACTGGTATACGCGGTATTCTGAACTCAACGACGACTACCTCATTACTTCCAGGAGCACCAAATCACGGTCGTCTCCTCCGCACCAATACAGGACATAATACGCAATCGCGAGGCAGCTAGGCGAGTCGCCAACTGGGCCGTCGAAATCGGCGTCCAAAACATCAAATACGAGCCACGCAAAGCGATCTAGTCGCAAGCCCTGGCTGATTTCCTCGCAGACTGGGAAGAAGCACAGCAGCCTAAGAAGCTCCTATACCTCCACTACTAGTCGCTTCACTTCGATGGGTCCAAGAATGCCAACGGCACTCGGGATGGGGTCATACTGACCTCCCCTAAGGGAGATAAGCTCCGCTACGTGCTCCACCTCAACTTCAAGCCCTGCACTAACAACATGGAAGACTACGAGGCCCTCCTTCACGGCATGCGGGCCTCCAAGGAGATGAACATTAACCGCCTACGGTGCTATGGCGACTCCGACCTAGTCGCCGGCCAAGTCGCCGGAACCTACGACGCAGTCTCTCCGACAATGATAGCATACTGCCAAGCGGTAGACCAGCTGGGAGGACACTTCGACGGCTACTCAGTCAAGTGGATCAAATGGCGAAAGAATGAGGAGGCAGATGCCCTTTCCCGCATCGGGTCGGCTCGGAAAACGCCACCCGCAGGTGTCTTCCTCGACATCATCCACAAGCCTTCGGTCTCCCACCAAAGGAGATCGACATCGGGATACCACTACAACCCGAGCCGGTCCTAGACGCCATGATCATGGACCCTAGCGACTGGACGACACCATATGTCGCCTTCCACGAGCACAAGATCCTCCCAAGCAATGAGACGGAAGCTTGAATGATTGTGCACCGCTGCAAATCCTTCGTCATCATCAACGACAAGCTCCACAAACGCAGCATGACCGACATGTTCCAGCGCTGTGTACAGCCAGAAGAAGGCCACAAGATCCTCCAGGACATCCACGCCGGCGACTACAGCCATCACGCCAGCGCCAAGTCGCTGGTCGCCAAGGCCACGCGCACGGCTTCTACTGGCTCACCGCGCACGCCGACGCCACCGCCATTGTCCAACCAGACACATCTCCCTGGTTTGGCACTCAAGACCATCCCCATCACATGGCCATTCGCCGTATGGCGTATGGACATGGTCGGACCGTTCAAGAAGGCCCTATCCGGCTTCACCCACCTCCTAGTCGCGGTCGACAAGTTCACCAAATGGGTCGACGCCAAGCCGATCAAAAAGTGTGACGGCAAGACGGCTACCAAGTTCCTACGTGAGCCCATCTACCGGTATGGCTACTCGGACAACATCATAATGGACAATGGCACCAACTTCGCCAAAGGCGCCATGGTAGAATTCTGCAAAGAACACAACATACGACTCGACCTCGCCTCAGTCGCTCACCTGGAGTCGAACAGCCAAGCAGAACGCGCCAATCAGAGCGTCTTCCATGGGGTCAAGCCGCGACTCCAAGTGCCCCTCGAGCGAACCCTAGGATGTTGGGTGGAAGAGCTCCCCTCTGTAATATGGGGGATACGCACCTCCGTCAACCGCTCCATGGGGTTCACACCCTTCTTCATGGTGTACGGCGCCGAAGTCGTAATGCCATCCGATCTGGAGCACGACTCACCTCGAGTCGCCAACTACGTCGAGGCGACAAACGACATTGCCCGCCAAGACAGCATCGACCAGATCATCGAGGCACGCAACCTGGCTCGCTCCTGGACCGTTTTTTACCAGCAGGGACTCCGCCGCTACCACAGCCGCCGAGTCCGGACCTGCACCTTCCAGGAGGGTGATTTGGTCCTACGACTGGCTCAGGACAAGAAGGGCATGCACAAGCTCTCCCCCCATGGGAGGGGCCATTCGCCATAGGGCGAGTCCTCGGCAACGATGCCTACTACCTCACCGACATACGAGGCGATGGCCAGCTCGAGGTCGGGAGGCCATGGAATGTAAACCTCCTCCGAAAGTTATACACATAGAACTCAAACTTGTACTTAGATGATATATAATGAAATTCATTCGGACCACACAAATTGTGTCTACTCACCACACTCATGTGCCACTCGCACTCGTACATTTAACAATATGATACCTACGGAAGTCAACCCTTGGTCGAGCGACCCGCACGGCTAAGTAGTGCGGCCCAAGGGCACCGAAAATATTTGGGCTTTGTGTCGTCCACGAATACGCCAACCCGGAGCCACCATTGGAGTCGCCCAGCTCGACTGGCCCACCGGGCCAAGGCGACCGACATACGCTTCCCACAGCGACCTGTCCTTCCCATCCTCGCGCAAAGTGACTCGTACGGTTAAGTACCACGCATGGGGACAAACGGAAACCCCCATGCGGCTTGAGAACACACCAAGAGAGCTTCCTTGGACTCGCCCAACGACTGGCTCTCCGAACCGGGGGAAGATACGCGTTACAAACAATGCACCAACAACCTACAATAGGCACGCGCCCAAAACGGCTAAGTACCATGCTCAGGGACTCGCCTAAAAACAATCCTACTCGTGCTCGGCGACTCACCCCTTCAGAGACAAAAGGGACAACCAACACAAAAATCCAAAGAAAACACATATGTACACAAACGAGTTATACCCCACTAAAGGGAAGATGCGCTCGGGGACTCGCTCAAACAAAATTTAAACATACCACATAATTAAACATCCATTGCGAGTCGATTGACTCCTCTTACTTCCATTGTTCATATTACAAAAGTCGCCACTTGGCATATCTTACAAATTTCCCCAGGGCAGCTATCTATTTCACAGGACCCGATGAAGAAGCACCGCTACCACCCTTGACACGGACGAATGGCTGCCATGGGTTCGTCGGGTAGGTCGACAACGCCTTTGACAACGCCGACCAGAACAGTTGCTCCGACTTCAGGTCGCGATGCTCTGGCTTGGGGTCGCCCCGTGACACCACCGTCTCCTGGTACGGCAGCAAGTCCCCCATCGCCAGCACCCGATCATCGAAGGGCACGGCCTTGGCAGTCAGCCTCAACACCTCCGACATCTCCATCGTGCCAGTCGCCGAAGGGTATCTGCTGGTGACGTTGTCGAGATCGAAGTCATCAGGGAAATGTGCAAGCCCCAGGCTCAATGTAGTGGTGGCCCCGCGCCGGAAAGCCGAACGCACCATCCATTCTATTGACGCTGGGCACCTCCTCCAGATAGCACCATACTTCAGTCAGTCCCCTAGGTATAACCTCGGTGGGGGACATTCCTTGAAAAACTGCCTGGACACACAACGCGAGGCGGTGGCGGCGTTCACCACCGCAGTCACACACTGCGAGGCGTCGAAGTTCTGCACCACTGGATCACTTTTCCCTATCATAGCTGCAACCTCAGACGTCAGTGCCACTATGGATTCCCCTACTCGGGGACTCACCACACATATCAAAAAGAAGAGCAGCGACTCACCAAGGAGCTTCCGCTAGTTCTCAGTGACGTGCTTCTCCAAGGAAGCATGATCGCTCTACAGCCCAAGGATGATTGAGTCCGCAGCCTTCCACTCTTCTTGAGCCGCAACGACTGCGGCCTTTGCCGTATCCTCAGAAGAAATCAAAGCCGCTTTTGCCTCCTCCAACTCCTTGACCAGCTAATCGATACGCCCAGTCGCCATGTCCATCTCGGCAACTGGGACATATCCTTCTCGGGCCTTGGCAATGGAAGATGGAAGACCATCTGAACGGAACAGAAACGACTATCAGCATTCCGGAACACTAGCAGCTCACAGCCGCCAAATAAAACAAAGTACTCACCAATAGTCTCCTGGAGTCGCTGGTTAGCCTCCTGCGCCATGCGCAGATCACGCTCCAGACACTCCTTTGGGGACTATCGATCCATCGATTCCCTATGCAACCCCTATAAGCAGAATGAACAATTAGCAACTGCAAAAACACAAATTCAGTGCCTAGCTGCTGAAATTTAGCGACTAGACACTCGGGGACTGGCGACTAGAAGAAATTCAGTGCCTAGCCACTGAAATTCAGCGACTAGACACTCGGGGACTAGCAACTAGAAGAAACATAGTGCCTAAACGCTGAAATTCAGTGATTAGACACTCGGGGACTGGATGTACCTGAATGGCGGCTCCAAGCATACTATGAAGCCCAATGGCGTCCGTTGAAGGGACCACAAAGGAGGTGCACCCGCGACGAGGCCCAACGTCCTCGTCAACAATCTCTAGCATCTGCGGAGACTGGTTTTCCGTCACGCCCGGAAAACCTTTCGCCATGAAGCGTGGAAATGTCGCAGAGGCCCTCGCCGAGACACTAGTCATCGGAGTCGATGGTTCTGTCATTGCAGCCCCCTTAGCGGGCTCCGATTGAGTAACCGCTACCTCCTCGGCACCGGCGGTAGGATCACTCCCCTGGCACTATCTCCTGCCGCAGCATCGCTGACACCTCCCTTCTGCTTCTTCGCGCCCTCGGCAAGTGCGACATCCGTAGCAGGCTTCTTCTTCTTGGGGAGATCGCCTTCCCCTGTGGTGGTGACCGGCGGAATCTTCGCCACTGAAGGGCGACCAATCTTCTTGATGCCGGACCTGCAAAACCTCCTAAGTCAGCAAAGAAATCATACAAAAATCAATCAAGAATTGGAAAGGAACACTCGAGACTTACTTAGCAACCGGAAGAACACGTAACCCCATGCTGATGTGGGAGGGCTTGTCTAGATCCAGCCCCAGCTTGCGCGTGAGCCCTTTCTCGAAGACATCCGAAGCCCACGATACCGCGGGCTTCTTTGACAATGTAGCCACGATCACTGGAATCTCTGTCTCAGAAGACGCGGCCGTCCCCGAAGGCTGCGGAGAGTTTGATGCCATGGCTTCAACTGCTTCCTGATCTGACGCCATCGAAGTTCTTGGCGCGATCACCACGAGTGGAACTTCCATTGCCGCTTCGGTGTCTTCAGCCTCTAATCCCGTCATCGGAATCGCACCCTCTGGGATCTTGCGTGAAGTCATGGTCATGTCGTCATCGGATTCGTCGTCCGACTCAAACACCACCGCTGATCTGGATGGTGACGCCGACTTCGAAGCCGGCTTCTTCGCGGGCGACTTCGGTTTACACACGGACTTCGCCGGCGTGGCCGTTCGCCGAGAACTATGCTCTTGTAATATTTCGTCATCTTCTTCGCGCTTCTGTATGCGAGTCTTGCGAGCCGCGGGTGTTGGGGGAGGAACGTCCCTCTCTTCATCTTCGTCCTCTGAGGATTCTCCCTCGACGCCCTCTTCGAGCTCCTCGGATACTTCTTCGTCGATTGGGGGAGCCAGCCCTTGAGAACCTGGAACAACTGAGGGTGGCCACGAATAAGTGTCAGATGATGCGGCTGCAAATTTCACCACAGGAATCATGACTGAAGACAAATTTGGGGAAGGAAAACTTACTGTGGAGCTTTATTTTTCACGGGCACGTACGGGGCAAGCCCGGCCGACGTGGTTGTAAATTCTGCGTCGGTAATCTTCTTCAAGGAAGCCTTGTAATCTTCAGCATCCCATGACTCCTTGCTAGTCCAGGAAGGGTCGGTCTTCCCGCTGTACTCGTACATCCAATGCGGCCGAGCTGCCAATGGAACAAGACGCCACCCGAGCCAGCAGTTGTACAGGTTGATCAAGGACATCCCTTGGTCCTTCAGCTTCTGGATCTGGTCCATCATCTCCGCAATGGCCATCCTCTGATCATCGGGAAGATTATCCTCTGCCAGTCGGTGGGGCTCGCTCCTCTCTGCGACGAACTCGGGTAGTGCCACTTCCCCGGAGGTGGTGGACTCTTTCACATAAAACCAACTCTTCTTCCATTCGCTTGCGGCCTTCTTCGGCAACAGAAGCTTGATGAAATTGGCATTCGGCTTCAACTGAAATGTGATGCCTCCGGCCGCCAAAATCGGGCCGCCGGAAGCCTCGCGCCCGATGCGGCCGTGGAACAACTCCAATCACAGTGGGAAGTACGGCCTACAGCCGAGGTAGCATTCGCAGAAGGCGACGAAGATCGCCAGCTGCTCGATGCTGTGTGGACCGAGATTCGACGGCTTGATCATGTAGTACGCACAGAACCGCCAGAAGAATAGCGAGGTCGGGAACCCCAAGCCCCTCTCCAAATTGCTTGGGAAGCAGATGAACTCGCCGGCACGTGGCTTCGGCTCGACCTTGGAAGATGCGGGGATCCGCAAATTCCCCTTACAAAGGACCCCCGCTTCCTCAAAGGAATTGAGCTGCGCTGCGGTAGACTTGGACTTCCCCCATGGACCTATCGGAGGCGCCATCAGGAAACATGCAGGGTTGCTTGGTCTAGGGAGTCTAGATCGAGGGAAGACAGAGGGAATGGATGCGCAAGGATGGAGAATGTAGGGAAGAGTCTACAGGACTGATCCATCACTCCCCTTATAAGGAAGCGCTGCCCACTAATCTCGGGGTAGCCGTTACCCGCGGTAATTGTGCCGAAGTTACCGTTGGATTACCCAATGGATAGTTTTGACCAAGTTGACGGTCCAACTCCCTCACTCAACTCGCCTGCAACAGTGCCTTGTCCAGTCGGCAGGGCAACGACTTGTTAGAGATTGCATTCACCAAAGTTGTGATTGGAAACCAAGTGGAAAATTTCCTTGGTTTCGGTGGATCCATCGCCAATTCGACTGGGCGTCCAAATTGGACTCGCCTACTCTGACTGCCAAATGAACACCTGCGTCTGAATCAACGATGGCCTCGGGGACTACTGATGGGGATATGCCGAATGGGGTATGCCCAGCATGATGTTCCGATTGGGCCAAAGGCCTCGCGAGTGGGCCTGCAGGACGGCGACTGGAATGCGACTGAGGAGAAGGCCTGGCGATTGGAGACTAGAGGCCCAAAAGCATACTCGAAGCCCAGTCGGATTAGGTCAAAGCCTCCGAATCCATATATTGTTCCGTTGTAAACTGTAAACCCTAGTGGGGTGCCTCCTATATAAGCCTCCCTAGGGTACTCTGAGGACTGACATTCCATCAGACACCCCTTCAAGCGACTCGTTGCTTAGACACCGAGCTCGCCACCCCTGTAACTTGCTCATCATCAATCTAATCTAGCAGGAGTAGGTCTTTAACCTCCGGGGGGCCGAACCTAGGTAAACAATGTGCATCTGCCCCCATCTCGCACCGTAGATGGCCGCTAGCTCTCGGTCCTGATTCTATCAATCGTTGCCTGTAGCAGCGACTGCCGTGGCCATTTCCATGACAGATTTCATGGCTTCTAGCCATTTGTTGGAATCCGGGATCATCATCGCTTATTCATACGTCGCTGGGTCATCTATTTCATCAACCATGAAATTCATAACAGGATTGTCGTATTGTTAGGAGCTGCACGTGTCCTGCTCGACCTACGAGGTTCAATAGTGTGCTCTTTCGGAGTTTCATGATCATTATCATTAGTTCCCTCTTCATTCAGTGAAGTCAACTCTAGAACAATTTCTGACGATGCGTTACTCGCTGTTACATGAAGAGAAGGTTCAATGACCTCTTTGAGTTCTACCTTCCGACTACACACACCTTTTGCGAGAAACTCTTTCTCTAGAAAGGATTCATTCTTGGCAACGAAAACCTTTCCCTCAGATCTGTGATAGAAGGAATACCCAATAGTTTCCTTAAGGTTTCCTATGAAGATGCATTTTTCCACTTTGGGTTCGAGTTTATCTGGTTGAAGTTTCTTCACATAAACATCGCAACCCCAAACTTTAAGAAATGACAGCTTAGGTTTGTTCCAAACCACAATTCATATGGTGTCTTTTCAACGGATTTAGATGGTGCCCGATTTAAAGTGAATGCAGTAGTTTCCAGTGCATAACCCCAAAAAGACAGTGGCAAGTCAGTCAAAGACATCATAGATCAAACCATATCTAATAAATTACGATTACGATGTTCTGACACACCATTACGCTGTGGTGTTCCGACAGGTGTGAGTTGTGAAACTATTCCACCCTCTTTCATATGTGTGCTAAACTCGTACCTTAGATACTCACCTCCATGGCCAGACCGTAGAAATTTGATCTTTCTATTACGATGATTTTCCACTTAATTCTGAAATTCTTTGAACTTTTCAAAGGTTTCAGATTTGTGTTTCATCAAATAGATATACCCGTATCTACTCAAATCTTCCGTGAAAGTAACATAATAACGATAACCACCTCGCGCCGACACACTCATTGGACCGCATACATCAGTATGTATGATTTCCAATAAATCTGTCGCCCGTTCCATTGAACCGGAAAACGGCATTCTAGTCATCTTGCCCATAAGACATGGCTCACATGTATCAAATAATTCAAAGTCAAGTGATTCCAAAAGTCCATCACAATGGAGTTTCTTCATGCGTTTAACACCAATATGACCTAGACGGGAGTGCCACATATATGCAGATATATCGTCATCAACTTTAATCCTTTTAGCATCAACATTATGAATATGTGTAATGCTATTATCGAGATCCAATAGAAATAAACCATTCATCACAAGTGCATGACCATAAAAGATATCATTCATATAAATCAAACAACCATTGTTTTCGGATTTAAATGAATAACTAGATCGCATTAAACACGATACGGATATAATGTTCATGCTCATTGTAGGCACCAAATAATAATTATTTAAGTTTATAACTAATACCGATGGTAGGTGGAGAGCCAGCATTCTGACGGCGATCACAACAACTCTTGATCCATTGCCGACAAACATCTTGACCTAACCCCTTCCTAGTTGTCGCTTTTTCCACAGCTGCTGATTCGACTTACATATATTAGCAACCGATCCAGTAGCAAATACCCAGGTGCTACTGAAAGAACATTTCATGTTTGCCTATGTTTCGCGTGTTAGATAACAATACTATGGAGACTTTTCATGTGTGCTAAGTGTGCAGGAAGTTTTGAGGGGGGCCGGATAATCCGCCCCACCAAGGGCCGGATAATCCGGCCTACCTCATCTCTCAAGGAAGCCAAGGCGCATCGCTCAGTACCCGGTCGGATTTTCTCCCGGAAAATCCGAACTGGGGCGGTTTTTACTCCCCAGGCCGGATAATCCGGGTGTCGCATGGGCCGGATAATCCAGCCCCCAGTTTTCGAGCAAAAGGAGCCAAGGTGCGTCGCTCGGTATCCGGTCGGATTTTCTACCGGAAAATCCGAACTGGGGCGGTTTTTCTTCCCTAGGCCGGATAATCCGGCCTTCGCATAGGGCCGGATAATCCGGCCCCCAGAAGTTGATCAAGGGCAAGCTCGACGCGTCGCTCTGACAGGGGGGCAGATTATATGCCGGGTATTCCGAGTCTGGGGCGGTGTTTCCCTAGACCGGATAATCCGGCCCTCACTTGGGCCGGATAATCCGGCCCCAAAGGTTGCAACGGCTGGTTTCTGAAGGGGGGGTATAAATATCCCTTCTTCCCTAACGTTCAGAACTCTTGATTCATTCAAATTTGACCAGACCTTGTGCAAGAGCTCTAAATCTGGATCTCCCACTTCAACCACCCGAAGGTCTTGATCTTTGGTGGAATTGAAGGAGGAGAAGTTCATCATCGTCAAGAATCAAGCGCTTCAACTCTTCTCCATTCAATTGGAGAAATCCTTGATCTAGTATTCTTGTCAATACCTAGATCTTGTTTATTGTATTTGATAAGTTTGTTTTTGTGGTAGCTTGTTGTCATTTCGGGAGCCTCCAAGTTGTTGTGGAGTTGTTGCCCCGCTAGTTGTGTAAAGGCGTCGGTGCCCGCCTCGAAGGGTACCTATAGTGGAAGGTGGATCAGGCTTGTTGTGGCGAGATCCATCGGAGAACAGGGTGAGGCCTTTTGTGGCGTGGTGGTCTTAGTACCGCCCACCCCTCCAACGCAGACGTACTTCCCTTAACAAGGAATGAACTACGGTCAAACAAATCATGTGTCTCCGCGTGCTTCTCTTTGGTTTACTCGTTCCTCTTCCACTCGCTCTTTACTCGCTAGTAGATAGGTTTGCATATAGGGAAATTCCACCCAATAGTCTATCTAGAGAATTTACCCTTTGTGCTAAGCCTAAAACTGAAAAAGAATTAAAAATTGGTGTAGCACCTATTCACCCCCCCTCTAGGTGCCCTTACGATCCATTTCAGCTACTGCGAGTACTAGTCAACTACACATCAATAACATGTATATCATATATATCTTTGTTGGCCTTGTCGGCCTTCTTGTCTTCCAAGTACTTGGGGCAGTTGCGCTTCCAATGGTCGGTCCCCTTGCAATAGTAGCACTCGGTATCAGACTTAGGGCCAACTCGGGATTTCTTTTCAGGTGCGACAACAAATCTGCCGCCCTTCTTTCCCTTTTGCTTACCCTTCTTCTCTTTCTTGAAACCAGTGGTCTTATTGATCATCAACACTTTATGTTCTTTCTTCATCTCCACCTCTGTAGTCTTAAGCATTGACAGAAGCTCGGGGGGACACTTCGTCATGCCCTGCATATTGTAGTTCATCACGAAGCTCTTGTAGCTAGGTAGGAGAGATTGGAGAACACGATGTATGCCTAAGTCAATGGGAATCGTTATTCCAAAGGACACAAGCCTATTGGCGTACCCGGAAATTTTGAGTACGTGCTCGGTAATGGAGTTGTTCTCTTCCATCATGCAGCTAAAGACCTTTTCAGAAGCATTATAACTCTCTACGGTAGCATGGGTATCAAAAATCATTTTCAATTCGCCTATGGTATTAAAGGTATTGCCGTTTTCAAAATGCTTTCGAAGTTCTGGCTCTAGCCCATACAGTATGCCACAATGAACTAATTTGTGGTCCTCCTAACGAGTCAGATAGACGTTCTTTTCCTCGTTAGGGGAATCAAGAGCTGGTGGGGGGCCTAGCGGCGCTTCTAGCACATACATCTTGTGTGCAGCATTGAGGAGAATTCTCAAGTTCATGGCCCAGTCGGTAATGTTGCTACCATTCATCGCAAGTTTCTCTTTCTCCATGAACACACTGAAATTAATAGCAGGTGGTGCCATCTACAACATAATTTGTAAAGTTTAGACTAAGTTTAAGATATATCGAGCTCAACTAATCCAAATTACAAATGAACTCCCACTCAAAAACAACATCCCTTGTGTCTTTTTGGTGATTACATGAACCAAATCCACTACACCAAGTCCGATCATCACGTGAGTCGGTGTAGTTTCAAAGGTGAGCATCAATATGGGCATCATATCAACTATATGACTCATTCTTAACCTTTCGGTCCGTGTTCCGAGGCCATGTCTGTACATGATAGGCTCGCCAAGTAAGAACCTTAGTACTCGCGTGTGTAAAACTGTCTTACACCCAAAATATGATCGTGGATTCAAGTACACCCGATCATCATGTGGTGTCTTGAAGCGGTGAAACATAAACGGTGCGTACTGAAGGAAAAACACATTTTTATCTTGATATCTAAATGAGGGATGATCTTACAATGCTACTAAAAACGGAAAACTAGCAATATAAGATGCGAACATCATATGTGTAAAGTGGAATTATATGGTCCATGCATTTGATCACCATCATGTGCATCATGCTATGATCTCTATGATTCCTTTGTGTGTAAGGCCAAGGTCTATGGAACTTACACGTTAAGTGTGTTGTAAGGGTACATACTATACATCAACTTACAACATTACCATATCATGACACTAGCCCAACAACAATCTAAACTGGACCCCTCTAATTTATCCATTGCAAGTTTTATGTGGCTTAGGGCTTTTGGAGATAGAACCGGTCTTACCTACGAAAATAGAACCACAACGATGATAACTAAGTTATTAGAAACTCGTTGTAAATCAGATATTGACTATAGTAGGAGAGAGAGACACCCGCCAGCCACTTATGCAAAACTAGTTGCATATCAGTCATGGAACCAGTCTCATGTGCGAGGACATGTAAAGTTGGTCCGGGCCGCTTCAGCCCACTATGCCACCAAAATCCAAAATACATGAAAGAAGCAATAACATGATCATCATCACCCACATATAAACATATGTGTACTACCCATCCAAAGCACCTATGCATAGATCAGGCTCTCATACCACTATTGGGTTCACAACATAGAAATCAAAAAAATTCCTACGATGGGAACTATACGCCAAGATATATCTACTAGATACAAGCAACAGGTGGATATACATCCATAGAGAACTTACTCTCGAAGACAACAAAGCTTTGTTAACGAGTTGGAACTCGTGGATGATGTAGTCGAACGCTTGCTGACTCAAGATTGTGTGGAAGTCCTAGCGCCACAAATCAGCAGCACATCCATCCTCGCACACACGTTCAAGCCACCGAGCAACCTCCACCTCCTCGCTCCATTGAATCAGCGGAAGCAGCAACTCCTTCCAGATGAAATGCCACCGGGAACATGTATCTCACTAATCCGATACCATCGGGGAATATATCTAGAGGGGGAGAGAGATCCTTCATGAGGAGATGTGCTTTGTGAGGGAGGAGCGGGGGGCATTTTATAGGAGAGGGGTGCTCCTCCCCTCCCATGGCCGGCACCCATGGGGGGTGTGCCCTCACCTCTTCCTCATTCATGTGGTGGAAGCTCCACTCACAGAAACATGCCTCCACTCACAATCCACTTACATGCATTAAATTTCCACCAAATGTAATGCAAATCTCATTTAATAAAACTATTTCATTTATTTTATTCAGAATTTCGTTAAGTACTTTAATTAACAAGCATTAACATAAAACCCCCTGCAACATTTCAATATCACATGCAGAACCAGTTTCTGCAATTTCACCCGAAACAATTCCGGGTTCCATCGAAATGATTCCAGCGCTTTGCAATTCTTTCGTATGAAACATATATGCTCCAAATGGTTTTTGGAAACCCTTAAGTTTGTCACCCTATGGTTCGCGAATAATGCAGACATGATCGAGACTCCTCTTAGATCAATAATCTAAAGCGGGACCTAGAGATCTATTCTGACTCCTGCACATTAAACAATGACTTCTATGATTGTGATAACCTTTATGTTGGAGATATGCCCAAGAGGCAATAATAAAGTGGTTATTATTATATCTTTATGTTTATGATAAATGTTTACATCCCATGCTATAATTGTATTAACCGGAAACATTAATACTTGTGTGTTTTGTAAACATAAAAGAGTCCCTAGTAAGCCTCTTGTTAAACTAGCTTGTTGATTAATGGATGATCATGGTTTCCTGATCATGGACATTGGATGTCGTTAATAACAAGATCATATCATTAGGAGAATGATATAATGGACACATACCCATAGTAAGCATAGCATAAGATCAAGTCATTAAGTTCGTTTTGCTACAAGCTTTTCAAATGCATAGTAACCTAATCCTTCGACCATGAGGTTATGTTAATCACCATCACCAGATGCGTACTTTGATGACATCAAACGCCGCTTCGTAACTGGGTGGTTATAAAGGTGACATTGGGTATTCTGAAAATATGTGTTGAAGCGCATGGACCAAGATTGGGATTTGTCCATCCATATGTCGGATAGATATGCTCTGGGCCCTCTCGGTGGAATGTCATCTAGTTAGCTTGCAAGCATGTGACTAGGTCACAAGGGATGACATATCATGGAATGAGTAAAGAGTACTTATCAGTAACGAGGTAGAACTAGGTATGGAGATACCGACGATCAAACCTCGGATAAGTATAGTATAGCGTGACAAAGGGAATTGGTTTCGTATGTTAATGGTTCTATCGATCACGAAGTCATCGTTGAGTATGTGGGAGCCGTTATGGATCTCCAGATCCCGCTGATGGTTATTGATCGGAGAGGTGTCTTCATCATGTCAGCATATTCACGAACCATAGGGTGACACACTTAAGGTTCGAAGTTGTTTTAAGTAGATATGGAATATGCGTTGGAGACCGAATGTTGTTTGGAGTCTCGGATTGGATCCGGGACATCACGAGGAGATCCGTAATTGTCCGGAGAATAAGATTCATATATTGGGGATCATTTTCTGAGTTAGGAAATGTTCCGGAGTATTTGTATGAGGATTCTAGAAGGTTTCGGAATGTTCCGGAAGGTTCTGGAAGATTTCTTGGAGTTTGCTTGAAAACCAAGAAAGGGATCAAGAAGTCCTTGTGGGGCAAGACAAGGAGTCGCTCCCCCCTCCCCAATCCGCCGGCCAAGGAGGGAAGGGAGTCCTACTAGGACTCCCCCTCCCATGGCGCCTTCCTCCTTTAAATAGAGGGGTGGGGGCACCACCCCCTGGCCCCCTCCACTACTCCAAACCCTAGCCGCCTCTCTCCTCCTCCTTTCTTCTGCTCAGGCTTAGGCGAAGCCCTGCAGAATTCTCTACTCCACCACCACCACGCCGTCGTGCTGCTGGGATTCCGTGGAGAAGATCTACTACCTCCGCTGCTCGCTGGAACGAGGAGAGGAAGGTCTGCTTCGACTCCGCACGTGTGACCGGCTGTGGAAGCGCTGCCGGAACGCGGCACCGGAAGGATCGTCCACTCGATCTTGAGATCGGCAAGTGATCGACTACATCAACCACGAGATCCAATCTCGTGACGCTTTCGGATCTACAAGGGTTAGTACAGATCTATCTCGTTGCACATGTCTAATAGATTAGATCTTGGCTTTTATCTAGATTAGATCTGGGTTTTGTTCGTTCTTGCGGTAGAATTTTTTTGTTTTCCATGCTACGAACCCATTAGTGGTATCAGAGCCGTATCTATGCGTAGATCTGTTGCACGAGTAGAACACAATGGTTTTGTGGGCGTTGGGGCTCGTGCCGTCTTTTGCTTTGTGTACTTTGCATCTTGTGGTATGGTGGGATGAAGCGGCTCGGGCTAACCTTACATGTCATCGCACATGAGACTTGCTCCACGCTTGACGTGTAACTTGCTTTGCACAAGTGGCTTTGCGGGTGTCTGTCTCTCTCAACATAGTATAGATCCAATTTACACTTTGCAACTTGATTGAACTTGTATCAACGTTGTGGTTCATCTTCGTAGGTAAGATCCGTTCTTATTCGAAAGCCTCAAGCCACGTAAAACATGCAAAGAAAATTAGAGGCGTCTAACTTGTTTTTGCAGGGGTTTTGTGATGTGGTATGGCCATTATGTGATTGTGATTATATTTGATGTATGCAATGATCCTTATTTTAATATGGCAACCGGCAGGAGCCTAATGGTTGTCTTTAAATTTTGTTTAAGACCTGCGTGTCTATTCATCATGTAATAGCTTTATTCCAAGTAGTTGTAATAGTTGCTGTTGGTGATGGACAACCATGAAGCGGTGCCACTGACCTTGACGCCATGCCGGTGATGATGGAGATCATGTCCGTGCTTTGGAGATGGAGATCAAAGGCACAAGAAGAAAGGGCCATATCATATCACACTAATTATGAATTTCCTGTGATGTTAATCCTTTATGCATCTTGTATTGCTTAGATCGCGATGGTAGCATTATAAGATGATCCCTCTCACTAAATATCAAGTAATAAAGTGTTCGTCCTTAGTTGGCACCGTTGCTAAGACTCGTCGTTTCGAAGCATCTCATGATGATCGGGTGTGATAGACTCTACGTGTGCATACAACGGGTGCAAGCCAGATTTGCACATGCGGAAACTAAGGTTAACCTTGACGAGCCTAGCATGTACAGACATGGTCTCAGAACACGGAATACCGAAAGGTAAAGCATGAGTCATATGGATGATATGATGGACATGTTGATTGTTCGCCTTTAAAGCTACATCATCTCACGTGATGATCGGACTTGGTGTAGTGGATTTGGTTCGTGTAATCACTAAAACAACTCAAGGGATGTTATTTTGAGTGGGAGTTCATTTGTAATTTGGATTAGTTGAACTCAATTTATCATAAACACAATCAAAGTGAATTTGCATAGTTTGTTGTAGTCATTGGCATCCATTCACCACCTTACGCTTAGTTATAGTTGAGATAGTGGAACTATAGAAATTTTGGATATTTACTTTACGAACTGGTATCGTATTGTTTTGAATGTCAATTTAAAGTTTATAAGTCCTATTGCAAACTTTCAGCAAACTCTATTTACTCCATGAAGTTTAATAAGTAGTATTAAATCAAGAGTAAGAATTCCAATGTTAGTATCTAAAGTATCATTTTTGCCTCCATGATTATTGATATTCAAAAGGTTGTTTTAATATCAAGATTATATTGGAGCTGAAAATTGTTTCAGAAACCATCATGTGTGAAAGATATTGTGATATATGAAACAGTGTTTTTGGTTGCATTATGATAGAGTATAATTTAGCAAAATACATGTTCTCATATTGTATGAGAATTTGTGAAGGATGGAGATGCTAGGCATCCGAATCTACCAAAAAGGTTTTGGGAACTGACATTATACTCGCAATTCACCTTTATAAGCTATAGCAGCTTGATCATGAAAGTTGTCATGATAAGGATGAATAGAAGATGTAAGTAAAATGTTTACTACACTAAAAGATTACTAAAGAATGGAATTTTGAAAGAATGCCAAACATTTGATGAAGGTGATCCACTTCGAAGTGCAAGTCCAAAGGTATTGGTATTTGACTATACACACTTTGTACTATGTGTCATGTGAATGACACCACTATTTATGTTGATAGATTCTTTTAAAAGAAAAGGAATTGCTGAAAGAGAGTCTATAAAATATTTGGCAGAAAATAAAAGGTTCGAGATGTCCAACTTAGGCATATAGAAGATATACATGTTATGGTTGTATTCCTTGCTTGTTAAACAATGTGGTTCTCCGGTATTGGATACCGAATTGGTTGGTATGAAGTGTCATACAGGACAACACAATTCATGAACTGCAATGGCCTAAGTAACTAGAAAGAGAAAATGTGATGATGTTCATCGAAAACAAACAAAGGGTTGTTGTGTTGCTCGTTAACATCAAAGCTTGCCTTCAAGATTTGTTTCAATAATTGTTATTTTGATCAGGTATTATGACGACAAAAGGTTGTTCAAATAATTACCGTATTCCATAATAGATGGATGATATAACAAGTCTGGTTGGAGAAATAACGACAATAAAACTAATGCTAAAATGTTGCAAGACAAATGATTGAAAGATCACTTGCGAAGTGACATCGCCATTTAAATTATATTGAAAGGATATATGAAGAAACTCCATGTTGATGGATTTTTGGAGTCTTTGATTTGGATCAAAGGACGCTTGTGATACTTTCCTGGAGATAATTAAAACTCCGTTCGTAGGCAAAAAGTGGAACGGACGACTAATTGATTGGAATGTGTACATATTGATGTATATAGTCGATTATGTGTAGTCGTGGGCGATGGATTTCAACTTCATATGCTTTCTCCAAAGATTTGAGTGAGTATATGTATATACTTACTCAATAAGGAAGAAGTATGAAACATTTGAAAAATGTTCAAAGACTTTCAAGATGAAGTGGAAAATCATTGTAACAAGAAAATAAAAGAGTTTATGATTGGATCATAAAGAAAGATGTTTGAGTTACAAGTTTAGCAAAACACCTAAGTTAGAGGAATCGTTCCATGGATTTGCATTTCCCAAAACACCATAGGAGTATGGAGTGTTCGAGATATGTAATGAAACCTTGTTTTACATGGTAAGATCAAAGGTGTCATTTATAAAACTGCCATTATATTTTAAATATTAAAGCTTTAGTGACTACCGCTTTTACACTGACAAGAGCTCCATCATGATCCGTTGAAATGACACCATATGAGTTATGGTTTGGCATAAAACCCGAATTGTCTTTTCTTAAATTTTGGTATGCTATGCATAAGTAAAATGTTTACAACCAAAGTCGGATAAGCACGTCTTTGTAGGTTATTCCAAAGAATTTGTTGGGAATTTCTCCATAACGCCGAGGACAAAAGAGTTTGTCGCTTGGAACATCAAGTTTCTTGAGAAGGAATTTTTCGTGAAAAGTTAAGTGGGAGGACAATAGAACTTTGATAAGGTTGTTGAACCTTAGCTATATGTGCTAAGTAGCGCAGCGCCGGAAAGTGTCCGGGGTGGCGGCCACAATGCTCATGGCTCTCGTGATTACAAAAGGTGTGATCTCGGAGATTAGAGTTCCTATAGAACCGTGTGGGTCGGTAAGAATCAAATAGTAAGATTTGATAAGCAAGTCGTTATTGTTTTGACAATGATGAACCGACTACATGCAAAGAAGCGATGATGGGCCCTGACTCCATAAAATGACTAGAAGTCATGGAATCCGTGATAGTATCCATACACGAGAAATCAAGTTTCTGAACATAGAAGACCCTCCGGAAAGGCGTGAAGCCTATCGGTCGTGTTTGGATCTATAAAGAAATAGACATGGATGTTTCACATCTATGAAATAGTCGACATGTCGGAAAGAGTTTACGACAATGTTCAAGGAATTGACTATGATAAGATTTGATCTTTCATAGCGATATTTAGTCTGGACGGATTAATGTAGCAACCACTACATATATTTTGGTATATGGTAGTTGAACAAACAAAACAAGTTCTTCTAATAGAATGGTTACCTAGGACGTGTACATGACATGATCCAAAGGGTTTTGTTAATTCAAAGGATGCTAAAAGAGTATGCAAAACTTCAATGGTTGAAGTGAGCATCGCAGAGTTGGAATCTTTAGAGACGATGAAGATGTTTGCATTTTGCAAGAAATTAAGTGGGAGCGCTAAGAAATATTTCTAATACATTATGTGAAAGACATATTGTTGATTAGAAATAATGTATCTTTTATTGACACAGGTTAAGAATTTCATTTCGATGAAAGACTTAGGCATAACCCAAGAATTAGGCATCAATGTCTATATGAATAGATTAAGGCGCTAATATGGTTTTGTCAAATGTACATAGATAAGATGTTGAATGAGTTCAATATGGAAACAACAAGAAAGGTTCTTGACGCAGGGAAAGGACTGAATCAAGATTCAAGTGTGTTGATACGAGATTCAAGTGTTTTGACACTTGGTGAAATCACAAGAATATTTTGATCAATCATTCTTTGAGATGTACACATCCAGATATGTCCTATGATCTAAATGTTATGAGCATATACCAGAATGACTCATAAGATGATCATTGGACAATAGTAGGGATATTCCTATGATCTTTGGAAGAACTAAGAATATATTATTTATATAGTGGTGACAAATAGTTCATTGTAAATTGTTACGTTGATACTAGTTTTGTCACAAATTAAGTTTATCTCAATTTAAACTATGGGTGGCACAATGTAATGGAAAGGAAGTTCCATAACGGATTTGGTTGAGTACCAAAGTTAAAACATTGTGACAGATACTACAACAAAAGGCTAAGTATATGACTACTATTGTAGCAGCAAAGGAGGGCATTTGTGTTAAATAGGTTGTTATCAAACTAGGCGTGGTTCATAGCGGGATAATACTACGAAGATACATTGTACGACAATTGTATCAACATGATTAAATCCCAAGGAAATAAAGGTCTCACCAAAGGACCAAATTTATACAATGCCATCTCATTGAAGAATGAGTAATGCATAGAGACGCGAGGACATGCAAATACACACGGACCTGGAAGTGTCAAATCCGAAGATTATGTTTACCACTAGCAATAGTGTCTATACAACACCAGAAAGCCATAGGTGTTGAATGCACAAGTTTTTAAACTAGATTATTGACTCTAGTGCAAGTGGGAGACTGTTGGAGATATGCCCAAGAGGCAATAATAAAGTGGTTATTATTATATCTTTATGTTTATGATAAATGTTTACATCCCATGCTATAATTGTATTAACCGGAAACATTAATACTTGTGTGTTTTGTAAACATAAAAGAGTCCCTAGTAAGCCTCTTGTTAAACTAGCTTGTTGATTAATGGATGATCATGGTTTCCTGATCATGGACATTGGATGTCGTTAATAACAAGATCATATCATTAGGAGAATGATGTAATGGACACACACCCATAGTAAGCATAGCATAAGATCAAGTCATTAAGTTCGTTTTTCTACAAGCTTTTCAAATGCATAGTAACCTAATCCTTCGACCATGAGGTTATGTTAATCACCATCACCAGATGCGTACTTTGATGACATCAAACGCCGCTTCGTAACTGGGTGGTTATAAAGGTGACATTGGTTATTCTGAAAATATGTGTTCAAGCGCATGGACCAAGATTGGGATTTGTCCATCCATATGACGGATAGATATGCTCTAGGCGCTCTCGGTGGAATGTCATCTAGTTAGCTTGCAAGCATGTGACTAGGTAATAAGGGATGACATATCATGGAATGAGTAAAGAGTACTTATCAGTAACGAGGTAGAACTAGGTATGGAGATACCGACGATCAAACCTCGGATAAGTATAGTATCGCATGACAAAGGGAATTGGTGTCGTATGTTAATGGTTCTATCGATCACGAAGTCATCGTTGAGTATGTGGGAGCCGTTATGGATCTCCAAATCCCGCTGATGGTTATTGATCGGTGAGGTGTCTTCATCATGTCTATATATTCACGAACAGTAGGGTGACACACTTAAGGTTCGAAGTTGTTTTAAGTAGATATGGAATGTGCGTTGGAGACCGAATGTTGTTCGGAGTCTCGGATTGGATCCGGGACATCACGAGGAGGTCCGTAATTGTCCGGAGAATAAGATTCATATATTGGGGATCATTTTCTGAGTTAGAAAATGTTCCGGAGTATTTGTATGAGGATTCTAGAAGGTTTCGGAATGTTCCGGAAGGTTCTGGAAGATTTCTTGGACTTTGCTTGAAAACCAAGAAAGGGATCAAGGAGTCCTTGTGGGGCAAGACAAGGAGTCGCTCCCCCCCTCCCCAATCCGCCGTCCAAGGAGGGAAGGGAGTCCTACTAGGACTCCCCCTCCCATGGCGCCTCCCTCCTTTAAATAGAGGGGTGGGGGCGCCACCCCCTGGCCCCCTCCACTACTCCAAACCCTAGCCGCCTCTCTCCTCCTCCTTTCTTCTGCTCAGGCTTAGGCGAAGCCCTGCAGAATTCTCTACTCCACCACCAGCACCACGCCGTCGTGCTGCTGGGATTTCGTGGAGAAGATCTACTACCTCCGCTGCTCGCTGGAACGGGGAGAGGAAGGTCTGCTTTGACTCCGCACGTGTGACCGACTGCGGAAGCGCCGCCGGAATGCGGCGCCGGAAGGATCGTCCACTCGATCTTGAGATCGGCAAGTGATCGACTACATCAACCACGAGATCCAATCTCGTAACGCTTTCGGATCTACAAGGGTTATTACAGATCTATCTCGTTGCACATGTCTAATAGATTAGATCTCGGCTTTTATCTAGATTAGATCTGGGTTTTGTTCGTTCTTGCGGTAGAATTTTTTTGTTTTCCATGCTACGAACCCATCACTTTAATGCTAGTAACTTAATCCCTTTGTCTCGCGATATATTACATGTCCAAGATTCGATCATTGGTATCCAAATACCTAGTTTGATCTCGTTACCAACATGCACTCTTTTCTCGTTCCCGTGATATAACATTCTAGTGATCATATCACTTGCTTGGAAGCTATTCTCAATGTGATATCACCGAGAGGGCCCAGAGTATATCTATCTTTCATCAGGATGGACAAATCCCACTCTTGATCAATGTGCCTCTACATAACACCTTCGTAGCACTGAACCCACCTTTACTATCACCCTTTTGGGTGTGACGTTTGATGTTATCAAGATACTCTTCCGATGTTAGTGATTAACATGATCACATGGTCTAAGGAGTAGGATTACTTCATATGATGTTATAGCAATATAAACTCAATGACTTTGATCGTAATGCTATACTTTGGATGAATGTTCATCACACCATTTCACAAATGTTATGACCTTGTTATTAACGACATCCAATGTCCATGATCAGGAAACTTTGATCATCTTGTTAATGAACGAGCTAGTTTAAAGAGAGGCATAACTAGGAACTTTCCATTTGTTTATTAAACACACATGCATTAATGTTTCCATATTAATACAATTATAGCATGCAAAGTAAACAGCTATCATATACTTGGAATACACATAATAACAACTTTGTTACTGCCTCTTAGTGCATAATCCCTTTAGAGTCGCTGGCCGTATTTCTTACATTGCTGGGCAAAGGAAGAAAATGCTAGCTCTTCGCCTCTGATTTCACCATCATCTTCGAGGTAATATTGCTGATGTCCAGCCCAACACTACAAGCCTGTGCCGTCGAAAATCCAAGGGAGGCACCCGCTCCTTTATGCGTCTGCTTGTACTCCATAGGAACGCCCTTTGCGAAGGCCTTAGCAAGGCCGCCAACGTCTTCATGGCCTTGGCTTTTGGAAGCATCTCCTTGCAGAGACAACCAAGCACAACCTTGTCCTTCTGGAGCACATCCTTGGTGGACATGCTATGGTCCTCGACTGTAGCTACGACACCAACCAAGAGGTCGTCGCGTATCAGCGCTTGACAATGAAAATCAAGACTGGCTGCATCTGTAAATATAGAGTAATGAAAGCGTAGGAGGACAGAAGCCGAAGGAAGATGAGCAATAAGAGCAACTCACACAAGAAAAATTACGGGAGAGAAATTGGGTAACTCTCATAAGCTGGTCTACCAGACCCTCTCTGTCTCAGCTGCAGCCGCCACCAAGTCTTCCTCGTGCTGTTTCGACTCTATCTTGTAGCACTTGAGGGCCTCGATTGCATCCTTCCTCTTGGTCTCCATCACGCTGTTTCTTCTGGATAGAGTCCAGTCGACAAAGAACTTGATTATTCTCCACTGGCGCAAGAAAATGCATCAGCAATAAACTGACCCCATATTCGGATGAATCACGCAACATGACAAAGAAGTGTACCTTGGAGTTTCCAGAAGTCAGCATCCAGCTGCACATACTGTTGACCTAGGCAAACCATTTCCTATAGGAAGGGCTGGAGTAGCACTTCAGATCAGACCAAGAAAGAGACTCGGGGGCTCCCTCGAATGAACAAAACACACTTACATGATCAGCAAAGACTCCAAAGGTTTTGTTCTAGTCATCCGAGAGATAACCCTGTGCCGCCCCAACTTGGTGGATCTCGAGGAGCTCTCGCCGGAGGTGGCCACCGTCTTCGGGGAGGGCTGGGTCATCTCCACGCCTTTGCCCTTGGAGTCAATCACTCCCTCATTTTCCACGTCTTTGCCACTTTCGGACGGTGACGACCCCGTGTCACTTGAACAGTGCAAAGAACATCTATCTAAGAAAAGCAACGGGCAATGTAATCTAAAAATTGCAAGATTACAGAAGCTCACCCGTAGAATTTAGCAAGGTCAAAAAACTCCTCCCGTTTCTGCTTCTTCAACTGAGGTTCGGGAGGCATGGTATGAAGGGGTACCGGTGGAAATGGATCAACAACACCCGCTCTAGGAGAAGGATCCTTTGACATCTCCAATGTGGAGTAGTCTGAATCTTCGCTCCGGCCCCTCATCGTTGGACTCGACGGCTCAATGTACCTCTGTAGCAGGAACAGTCGAGTCCGACTCGCCCATCTCTCTAGCCTTAGGAGGGATCAAGCCCTCGGGTTGGGGAGGCACTGAACCTCCAACTTTCCACTCCTACAGCAAAAGACGATAACACCATCAGGTCTCTACTAAAATTATCCTATGGTTAAGGTAACATACGACAGAACATTGCCGCCGGCACATGATTGGTGGCATGGAACAACTTGATCGTCGATTCTGCAGGGAGAGGTTCATCCGTGGTGAGATTGGTCAATGACCTAATCTTCCTTTAGAGCTCCATGAATGATAGGTCTTCATTAGAAAGACATGTTGGATCTGACCGGCTAGACCATAGGAACATCGGGTAGCCTCTGATCTGTAGTGGCTGCGCACGATGTTGCAAGAATGTTTAGATGAGTTTTACACTGGATGCTCCTTTCCATGGATGAGGTGAACATCTCGCAGGCACTGGTACAAGGTCTCAGCTTCGTCCACTTCACTCGACATGATTACGTTTTTCCAGGATCTCTTCCTCGTCGGCTCTGCCTTCGAGTCAAAGGGAGCAATGCCGAACATATTCTCTCATACCTTCTGGTCTCGGATGTAGAACCATTTGTCCATCCATCCTTGGGAAGAATCAAAAAAGTTGAGGATAAAGTACTAAACATCGGGGCTTACGGATATACCACACCCACCATGGTCGTACACTACAGACTTTGAACCTGATTGCCTCTTCAGACTAAACAACTTTTTAAAGAGACCGAAGTGTGGCTTGATGCCGAGCCAGCACTCACATAGGGTAATGAAGCAGGCGATATGGAGAATGGAATTGGTGAAGCTGAATTCCATGGAAACAAATCAAGCCATGAAAAAAAATCATGGAGGGGAAGAGAAAGTCCATGAAAAAGGAAAGCGAGGTACATTACCCGGAACCCGGTGGAAGGATTAGGGATTACCTCTGGTCTGTGAACCTGGTAGTCAGCCTCATTCTTCGAGATAATTCCGGCTTGGTGGCTGCACCTCGGAAGCCCTCGGCATGAAGCACCACCATGAACCATTGGTGATGTGAGTTTCAGTACCATTCTTCCTGGGGCGGTGGCTATGGTTCTCGATCTAGTACCAACGATCTTCTTCGTATTCCCCATCCTTCTCCTATGAAGAGATCACAAGAGCAAACTGGGAAATGATCAGAGCACGTCTAGTGCAAAGATCTAGGCTAAGAACAATGGTGTGGAGTAGAGAGGCGAAGGTAGCAATGCAAGGAGGAAGATGAGGCAGAGTACCAAAATTACTTCCGAAAACTATTACCTAAGTAGAGAAGAGATGCCATCCGACGGCTCAAAATTCCTCCTCTGACGCAGGGCACGCATTAGAGAAGACGCGTGGCGGCATGCAAAATGAACATTTGTCGCACGAACCCCACTCCACGCGGAAATCATGGAGACGCAGTTAATATACCCCAATTTATGCGTGACTGGTCAAATCCCCGTCAGACCTTGGGGCGCACACCCATCCAGTCCCATCAGCGCCGCTCACACCGACGGCCGAGCTCACTAATCATCAGCACTATGTCATCCGCATTCACACTATCAACACAAGGTGCGAGTGTGCAATGGTAATTTTTCTTCGACTCACTAAGTTTTGCTTGACTCGACCAAATACACAGGGGCTGCTCCCAACAGGAGTGCTGGTCACGCACCCGAGGATTTTCCGTGTCCAGTGTACCCCATCAATTGTACATGCAAGCATAATACGCCTCGAGTCCTTCTTCGAATCCACGATTCGATTATAGACACGGGAGCTGCTCCCATAGGGAGTACTAGAAGCACAATCGACACCATACGGCCATCGACAATAGTCGTAGAAGTTATGGCCATCAACAAGAGTTGTAGAAGTTCAAAGTCCCCACTCGATTCTATGACTCGAATAGGAACTCGGGGCTACTCCCATATGGAGCGCTGGTCGCGCACCCTATGAAAAGAACAACAACTTGAAATAAAATCGTTAGAAAATACTGCGTCGACTCCGTCCGCATCATATCATCACAAGCAATCAAAGCTTTCTATGATTTTGCCTCTTATCAGTGGCAATTGCCTTGTAAAGAGATAATGTCTCCTTGGCCACCCAAATCACCTCCATAGTGACAAAACATTCGGGTGCCACGTTTATGACATGAAAATAAGACCTGTAGATACAATCTAAAGGCCTGGCAACGCACCTGCTGCGCTCTACTAGAAACATGCCATGCCAACAGGTGCGATGAAAATTAGCCTATGTTGTCTGGCCCTAGAGAATCCCACAATCTAATGGATCCCATGAAGATTCGGGTGTCCCAAGCCCATGGAGGCGCAACTCCTTAGAGGACACGGCAAAGGATAGATAGGAAATTTAAAGGGTAAAACCATAAATCTGTAACCACCTCTCATTGTTATCCTGATACTTGTCCTCCCTATATAAAGTCTAGGAGCGAGGAGCGGGGATGACATTGCCAAACCCTAGTTCATACACCACCAAATTGCATCTGCGCACCCTGTAACCTTTGGTTCCATTGATAATCAAGAGTAGACAAGGAGGAGTAAGGTTTCTCTCCGGGGGCTTGAACCTAGGTAAACTTTGTGTTCTCGATTTTCTTGCATGTTAGATGAACAAGGCTTCCAACACTCCACTCTACCTATAAGCCAAGTCCATCAACCATGGGAATTAATGTGCTAACCCCGCCTCAGCAGAAATATCCACTTCCCTGTGACAATGTTGGCATTGCGAGGAGGGTCAACAAGATGACATGTGTTGTTGTAAAGAAGTGCATTGTACTCATTGTCGGTGCAATAGGAATGGGGACCCTCGGATTGTGGCTTAGTACATGGGAAGTATCCAACCCCTAGCAAGGTCATCTCAGTAAATATGAGCACGGACCCGGGAACATGATCGTGAAGGTGATAAGTGACTGTGGCGGGTAATCTACTCGTTTCCCCCACTATCGTCGCGAGAGAGACTCCTCTCAAGCCAGGCGTGGACCGGGAGCAAAAGGTCAACAATGAACAAGCAAGTGACAGCGTTAATGGAAGACAAGTTTCGCTCCCATCCCTACGCCTCCACAAGACAATAAAGGGACCACGGGCACTGTAGTCCCAACATGATAGCACACACACTCTGCTAGCCCCTCACTATCAATATATTTGCAGCATTGACCACATCCAAGGAGTGTCAAACATCAACACCCACACCGAGGAGTGTCTGGCTGCACCACCTATCTTCCATCGCGCTGTGTGGCATGACAGTAGTGGATCTCAGGAATGATAGGAAGACGCATCTGTGCCGGCCACTATGGTACCCCTTAACGGTACAAAAGGAGGGCATTGGCCATAGTTAAGGGGGAAAGGTTTTTGGGAAGAGGGCTTTGTAGAAGGAAGAGGGCTTTTGGAAGAGAGAAGAGTTTTGGAAGGAAGAAGAGAGAAAAGGGACAAGATGAGAGGCTTTTGAGAGAGGTTTCTAAGAGAAGTTTTAGAGAGAGGTTTTAGAAGAGGTTTTTAGTAGAGAGAACAAGAGGAGAACGAGAGAAGAGATAGAACTGAGATATTATCAGGGAGAGATGGTGAGATAGAAATAAAGAGTAAGGCCAAGAAGCATAGAATCTATTTGAAAGCGGCTCCCGACACTCGATTGTTGATCTCATTGTATGATATCCACAAGATTATCCACCAAAGCAAGACGTAAGGTTGTTAGCTGAAGGGTGGCTTAAATCTTGGTAAAAAACTGAAGGAGATATGCCCTAGAGGAAAATAATAAAGGTATTTATTATCATATCTCATTAGTTCATAATAGTTTTATATCATGTTATAACTGTATCAAGAGGAAACATTAATATAGGTGTGGTATATAAACAAACTAGGAGTCCCTAGTAGCCTCTATTCAACTAGTTCATTAGGCAGCCGATGATCAAGGATTCCTGATCATGGTACATTTATGCCAACTGACAACGAAGTCATGTCATATGAAGATGGTGTGATGCACATTACCCACCGATGATTGTTACAGCATGATCATGTCACCTATTTCATAGTTGCGGTTGTTAGAAACGGAGTGTCTTAATCCTTAGACCATGAGATCATATTAATCACTATCACCCCAGGTTGCTTTGACTTCATCAACCATCATGACCGTAATTGGGTGACTATAAAGATGTATGTTGGTTATTCCGGAGGGGCATGTTGAGGCCTATGTATCAAGATAGGGATTTGGTATCCTGTGTGACGAAAAGATACACTAGGCCCACTCGATGAATTACATCCATTAATCTACGCAGTGTATAACAAGGTCATGGAGATATAATTTCACGTGAACAAGTAAAATAGTACTTGTTGGAAACGAAATTGAACAAGGTATCATGATCCCAATGATCATATCTTGGACAAGTCAAGTGTCGAAGTAACAAGGGAACTGGATAGGAAGTTTATGGTTCAACACGATCCCGATCCCGCTATTGATCATTGACCAGAGATCGTCTCGATCATGTCTGCGCCATTCCTGAATTTTAGGGTAACACACTTATGGGCACCACAACGCATGGAGATCATTCTATTAGATGGAAGCACAATAGAGAGAGAAACTAGAATCATTCTAAAGAGAATTTCATGTTATTCAAAGGAAGAAGAACAAAAATACTGAAAGGTGTTTTGGATAGATATAATATGCATTTATGTATGATAATTATGAATTAATATATACTAAACAGATATTTAAATTAATATTTGTAGGGAAACTTCCTCAAAGGTCTAACACCATGGAGGGAATCGGCCTAGGAGGAAGCCACTCGAAGGAAGCTCAAAACGCATAGCAGCTAGCCCCAGGCCGGCCCACACTTGTAGTGGGAAAGTGGGCGCTAGGCACCGTGTGGGCGGAAGCCAACCAACCACTACTCGCAGGCCATAGCTAGCCAGCCCACCCGGGTGCGGGTGTCAGCGAGGCGATCTAGCACACGGTATGCCATGCAAATACCCCATTCAGCCACTACCTCTGCATCGCCTCGCACGCACGAGATTCTACGCACTTCGGCTGGGCCTTGGCCGCGTGCGGGCCCACCCGAGCTACTGCTGCTGCGAGCTAGGCTGGCGGCGGGTGGCCCACCCAACTGCCCCCTCTCCTTTTCCTTTGCCTTTATTTAGTCCGACATGGGAAACCCTTTGTGGAGGGTACACCCCCTCCGCCTATATAAAGGGATGTCCATGGGTGGTAATAAACACACCTGAGAAAGTCACTCCCCCTGGGAGTAATAAGAAGGTGAAACTGAGCGAGGAGGTGGCCGTTGCAAAGACAGCTGCCAGGACTTGTTGCTCGGGACTGGCATTCCATGCAAGGCCTCGCATAGGCCAGGAAGGAGAGTTTTTCCTAATAGGGAGCTAACCCTCCCTTCCGAAATTTCTTCTAGTGCGGGCAGCCGGGGCATATGGCACGGAACTACCCCGGGAACCTCGGAGGCAGTGGTGATGGAGGTAGAGGCGCATGACAAGGACGATGTGGCGGGGGCCACGGAAACGCATCCCCTAGACTTTACAACATCGAAGCAACTTAGGTGGACCCTAATGGATATGGCCAATACCAGGAACCCAAGGACAATGAGTGCATTCACGGGGGAGCATACACTATGACTTCCCACATGGAGTTTAAACTCTTCTCCCAGGAACAATGCGTGTTGGTACCCTCCCCGAAGGCACAACAGCCACTAAGATGGTCACATGTGTTAGAAATGATACCCTAGAGGCTCACATTCTGCCTTATATTTGTAACCCGGAAATTGGATTAGAGCTAGTTGTATATGTCACTGGAATTATTGCAGGTGTGGAACCATATACTTGTATCTAGATCTAGCCAGCTTGTCCGTAGTCGTTTGAGGTTGTTAGGGAAACCCACTACCGAGACTTATTTTTAAGTCGGAAGATGACAATATTTCACATGCCATGAGCATGGATATGCTATCCACCTCGCATTAGCTAGTCGGAAGAGGTATGATAGCTAGACCGATCCAAAGGTTAGTAGGACATGAGCACACCATCATACACTTTGACTAACACAACTGAATTCTTAGACCTGGAGAGATTGCATGATCCAAGTTGTAGAAAAGCCATCTTTGACTCAATCTAACATTCACTATAACTGGGAGTCATAGGGTGGTCTTGGGCCGACTTCGAAGCAATTTGCATAACATAGAGCAGGCAAGATGGAAATTTCCCCTCCATCTCGAAGAGATATTCTATGGGCCCTCTCGTGTGATATGATTCAGAAGCATGGCCATGCACTACTCGATTAAGTGTTCACCGAGGTAGTGCCACTTAGTGAAGCTAGAGGGAATCAGTTATCCGTACAACAAGAAGAGAGTTAAACCGACACTGGGATGATGGAATCACCCCTGCGGTTTATCACCAATATCATGAGGCAAAGGGACTCGGACATATCATCACATTGAGGGAACTTCCAGAAACCAGGAGTCGACAAGTCTTGCTAGAGGCCGCTATGAACTATCAGCTCTTGTCAGAAAGTCACTGAGCTACTACTCTAACTGAATGATTACTGAGTTGTGTCTGGCTTATCGTAAACCTGTGGGATCGCACACTTAAGAGAGTGGAACTAGGCATATCGTGATCTGGACACGAACATGTGTCAACGGGTTGTACCTACTTTGACTAGGGTTAGGATTTAGGACCGAGGGACACAAATGTTGTATGCCTCACCTACAGGCCTATATAAAGGAAGGTGGGTGGCGTCAGACAAGACAATCTAGTGTTGATTCCTAGGGTTTCTCTAGACTTGGCAATTCCACCTTCCTATCCCACGGTGGTAAGATCGAGACTAGCATCTCACTTTCTACTGTTTCACCTTGTATGTGTGTGAGACAGTAGAGGCATGCCACATGTGGTGCTCGTCGGCTGCATTGGGCGACAAAGTCGGAGTCGGAAGGAGGAGGAGGGCAGAGCCTGTGACGAGGTGGTCCTAGGATCGAGCAGTTTGCTAGAGCCGGACGAGACGAGGAGAACATATGGCACTACCGCAACGTGCTTCCTCAGCTTCCGCACTTGCTCCTCAAGAGGGACGAGGTATTGCCTTTGACCTTGGCCGGATCTTGGGGTGGGTCGCCGGAGTCCTAGAATTTTTTTTTTGTTTTTGGCCTGGCTTTGCATGTTTCCCAAAAACACGTGCCTATCACCTTCGATGTGGGAGACCACCTGACATAGGTATACCCTACATGTACTCGAGCTTGGCATATACGGTCCAGATACGGCAGAAGCCCATTGCGTTGCCAAGGCCCAATACAGAATTCGGGTGATCCACGGACTCTTCGATTGCTTGTAATGCACGATATAGTTTAAAGATAGAAAGATTAAAGGGACGACCCTAATCTATAACCGACTTGACCTGCTACCCAAGACCTAGCCTATCTATATAAAGGCTAGGAGGGGGTGTCGAGGAGGACAATCACAACCCTAGTTTCCACAACCATTGCCAGATTGCATCTGCGCACCCCTGTAATCTTCGATTCTTTCGATAATTCCAAGAGCAGACAAGCAGTAGTAGGGACCTCTACAAGGCCTGAACCTGGGTAAACCTTGCGTCCCTGTGTGCTTGTTTGCTAGCCGACTGATGCCTCCAACGCTCCCTCCTTCTCCAAAACCCAAGTCTATAACAATGGGCATTGGCGAGTTAAACCCTCATCAATTGGCGCCATCTGTGAGAATTGGGAATGCTGATGTAGCGGCTTCTTCGGCCCCATCAACCGCAATCTACACCTCTGCAACAGTGGAGATTCGCCAGCTCTTCGGTGCTTTCGACTTCACCATCCACACGTCGGCCACTCGCCCGGCTTTCGAGTCTTTGGGCGACGGGATTAGCCTGGCAATCGGGAGCTTCCGCTTCCAGGTTGGTCAACTGGGCACGCTTCACATGCCCGACCAACCGACGGCCCCCGTGATTGCTCCAGCATCGTGGTTCCCACCACCAATCGGCAGCCTCACCAAGATTAATGCCCTGGCAATGGCTGGAAGCGCGGACAGCGACAATAGTCGCGGATCGGATCTGGGTTACCTAGCCACAGAGGATGGAGTCTACGACTCCAGATCTGAAAGTTGTGGGAGCAACAGCTTCCCCAATCACTTCATGTGCGCCGTCATCAATGCGGGTGACACCAGCGTCAATTCTGAAAACACCGGCTTCGACACTAGACCGCCCAATGGTGGTATACCAAACGGTGGCCCCCACAAACGGCGCACCCGTCAACGACGCACCTGTCTACAATGGGACAGACGGGAACCCAAGCCTCACGGCGAATGAGCATACCGAAGAGCGCGTGCTGATCAAGCTCAACGACAACGAGTGGGCCCACTGTCGAGAGGCTCTGTGGGGTAATACTCTACCCACAAAATCATTGTAGGATATGCTGATGGGCTACCATTGGCTACTCAAGGAAGAATTCAAGCACCAGCAGCAAGTAATCATGCAACTCGAGGCATGTAGAAAGGCAGCGGATGAGTCGAGCCTTCGGCGAGCTGGCCTCTCCGCCCACGGAGGATCCTCCTCCAAAGGCAACGAGTACTTGGGCAACAAAAGACGATCTCGACTGGCCCACCTCACCGAGCAAGAGCGCGTAGAAGCCGCGAAAGTCCTCGACTTCAGTTCTATGATGGTGGATACGCATGGCAACGTGCTCCCGAAAACGCCGCAAGCTGCGGTAATGGCGGCTACCATGTACCTCCTCAACAACCAGCCACCGGCTGGAGATCCGCGAGCTGCCATGCACCGATCTACGTTCGCAGGCTTGGGGCTAATCGAGGCCGCCCTCGACAAAGAACCAACACTAGAGCCAAAGAGAAGCAAGGCTCTAGCAAAACTACTCTTCGCCCTCGTCCAGCGGCGATAGCCACGACCTTTACCGGTGTCGCCGCTCATGGCGGCAGGATCGTGATTACGACGCACGTGATGACATCATGCAGCACAAAGTCGACATAATGCATGCAAGACACGCTCGTTTGGCTGACTCGGAGGACGAGGACGTGGAACTCTGTAGTGCCAGATGCTTCAGCAGAGCCATCAGGCAGAAGCGAATGCCTAAAGGGGTCAAACTCCCATAAGAGAACCCAAAATTCGACGACCTACATGACCCGAAGATCTGGCTGGAAGATCACATCTCCTCCGTCAGGCTCCACGGCGGGAGTCGAAGAACGGCCATGCAATGCCTACAGCGGCAGATACAGGGCGCCGCTCGTGCATGGCTCAACAATCTCCCTCGTGGATCCATCCGCAGCTAGGAAGAGCTAGTCTACAACTTTGTGCGCAACTTCAAGGGCACTTACAAAAGGCCCACGTCAATTGAAGAATTAAGAGGCTGCCACCAAAGATCCGGTGAGTCACTGCGCTCGTACATCCAAAGGTGGTCCATCATCAAGAACTCCGCAGAAAACATCTCGGAAGATAGCACAATTGACGCGTTCAACATCGGCGTTCGTCGTATAGAGCTCAGGGAGGAGCTGGGCCACTCGAAGCCCAAAACGATCGACCACCTGATGGAAATCACGAACCGGTGGGTGGTCGGAGAAGACTCGGTGAAAAACTGAACATACTCCGATGATGACGATGACCTTGAGCGCAGACGTGATCGCCGAGGAAAATGTCGAATGCGCGTCTACGAGGACCGCGATGAGGTCAATATGGTCGCGGCTGGCTACGCTGACAAACACGACGACAACCGCAACAACGGATATCGCAGCGGGGGATACCGTGACGCTGGGAAAACAACGCAGGTGTGGCAATGTTGCACTCGCGAAGAGGCACCCGCAACCTCCATCCATGACAAACTGTCCGGGCCATGCAATGTGCACTTCTACATCGACAAGCATGACGACAAGAAAAAGTCTAGTCACCTCCTAAAGGACTGCCACGAGTTCCTCAAGCTCCACGAAGGCCTGGCACAGATGAATCGCGACGCGATCAATCGAGGCTATGGAGCCTCCCTAGGTGTTGTGGCACATGGAGCTCCTCCACCACCACCCGGACCTCCACCACCCGCGGCTCTGCCAGTCCAGCAGCATGGAGGCGAACTGTACCCGCGACCCGTGGGAAACATGGGGATGATCCAAAAAGGGTGCCCCTCCAATCGCATGCAGAAGGCCACCACTCGCCAAGTCAATTTGGCGATAAACTCTCCACCTTCCACCACTGAGTACCTCAGTGGAAGCGAGTCCTGCATCACTTTCAACAATCGTGACCACCCGCGCCAAGTTCCTCGTCCAGGCCAATGTCCCCTCGTACTCGAGGCGCAGATCGAAGGCTTCGATATGAGTCGCATCTTCATGGACGGCAGAAGTAGCATTAATCTCATGTTCGCAAGTACCTTGCGAGCAATGCGGATCCCGCTAACGTGCATGGAGGTATCAGACACGACGTTCCATGGCATCGTCCCAAGGAAGGGAGTTACCCCTGGGCAAAATCAACCTCGACGTCATCTTTGGCATGCCGCAAAATTTTCGGCGAGAGCGCATCGACTTTGAAGTCGTCGACTGGCCCTCACAGTACCACTGCACCCTCAGACGAGTCATGTTCATGAGGTTCATGGCGGTGCCACATTACGCCTATCGGCAAATGAAGATGCCAGGACCAAACGGTGTCATCACGATCAACAGAAACTTTGAGAGGTCCGACAGCTGCGACAGGGAATTCAACAGAATCTCCTAGTCCTTCGGCATGCACGAGAAACTTGCCAAACTGAAGGAGTCAACAGACAACATTCTGCCTCCCCTAAGCAGGCCAAGTTTACCCGACCTGTCCTTCGACTCGTAGGTGCACACAAAGAAAGTCCAGGTCCACCCAACAGACCCGACAAAGACGGCCCTCATCGCAAACAAGTTGAGTTACACATAGGAACTCGCGCTGGTCGAATTCCTCCATGAGCACTGGGAAATCTTCCCCTCGTGTCCAGCAGACATGCCAGGAGTTCCCAGGGAATTCGTCTAGCACGCACTCAACGTGAACCCAGACGCAAGGCTAGTCAAGCAGACAATACGACGACTGTCTGAACCACGAGCAAAAGCAGTCGGTATGGAGATCAACAGACTCCTCGACGCAAATTACATACACGATATCAAGGAAAGTACCTGGCTCGCAAATATAGTGCTTGTTCCTAAAAAAGACACGGATATCCTGCGGATGTGCGTGGACTTTACCTCCTTGAATAAGCACTGTCCAAAGAATCACTTCCCGTTGCCGCGGATCGATTAAATAATCGACTCCACTGCAGGATGCAAGCGCCTCTGCTTCCTTGACGCCTACTCAGGCTACAATCGTATTCGAATAAAGGAGGAAGACCAGGAGAAAACGGCATTTACAATGCCCTTCGGTGTATTCTGCTACAACACAATGCCTTTTGGGCTAAAAAACACATGAGCCACCTATCAGTGGTGCATGCAGGCTTGCCTCAAGAACCAACTTGGTCGAAATATTCAAGTCTACATTGATGACATCGTCATCAAAACCAAGGAGGCTGCCACATTAATCGACGATCTCCGCAAGACCTTCGCTAACCTCGACCGCTACCGGATCAAGCTCAATCCGGACAAATGCTCCTTCGGCGTACAATCTGGGCAACTACTCGGGTATCTCATCTCTGCGAGAGGGATAAAAGCAAACCCGAAGAAAATAAAGGCCATACTAGCCATGGAGAAGCCGAAGAACGTAAAAGGTGTCCAACATCTGGCTGGACGAATCGTGGCGCTTAGTCGATTCATTAGTCGAATGGGCGAAAAGGCACTACCCTTCTACCAACTCCTCCGCAAAGCTGACAAGTTCGAGTGGACAGACGACAGGCAAGAAGCATTCGAAGACCTCAAGAATCTACTATACACCTTGCAGGTACTGGTGATGCCTCGCAAAAAGGAACCACTAATTCTCTACATTGTGGCCACCAACTAGATGGTCAGCACGGTGCTCGTGGTGGAACGAGCCGAAGAAAATAAAATCCACGGAGTCCAACGCCCAGTATACTATCTCAGCGAGGTGCTCATGCCAACAAAGCAGCGGTACCCGCACTACTAGAAGTTGGCGTACGACGTCTTCATGAAAGCCAAGCGACTGCGCTACTACTTCTAGGAGCACTCAATCGTGGTGGTAAATGACACCTCGCTGGTGCATATACTCAATAATCCTGACGCCACTGGATGACTCGCGTTCTAGGGCATAGAGCTGTCGCCACGCGACATCACATACGAGAAGCACGACATGATCAAGTCGCAAGTTCTCCCGGACTTCCTCGTGCACTGGATGGAGAATCAGCTCCCCGAACAACCAGATATGTCCTACCTCTGGACAATGAACTTCGATGGATCCAAGTGAAAGGACGGAGCTGGCGCAGGTGTCATACTGACATCGCCCCAAGGAGACAAGATGAAATATATTCTGTGAATGCAATTCGCAGCCTCCAATAATGAAGCCGAGTACGAGGCCTTAATCCATGGGATGCGGATGGCGAAAGCCTGCGGCACGAAGAGGCTCATCATCTACGACGACTCCAAACTGGTGGTCAACCAAACGATGCATGAGTGTGATGCACTAACCGACAACATTATCACCTATCGCGACCTCTACGACACACTCGAGGGAGACTTAGACGGCTGCGAGCTGTGGCATGTGGGCTGCAAAATCAACGAAGAGGCGGATACACTCGCCAACATCGGCGCCACTTGCACCCCCATACCACCTGGGGTATTCCTCGAGTACATCTGTGAGCGCTCCATCAAGCAAAGACTCTAGCAAAGAAACCACGCACGTCAACGGACTCGGGGGCTAGGCCACCCAACGAGCCAATGGCACTCGATGATATGGAGCTTGATATAGGACTCAAAGGACCAATGGAGGTCATGATGATCAAACCATCCTGGATATAGCCGTACATCACATATCTAATCAGTAAAAGGCTGCCAGACGGCCCGACTGATGCACGACACATCGTGTGATGCTCTAAGGCATTCTCCCTCATCAATGGCAAAGTTTACAAGCGCAACATCACAGGGGTACTTCAATGGTGCGTCTCCAACGGGGATGGAAGGGTCGTCCTCCTCGACATTCATGAAGGCACATGCGGGCATCATGCTGGTAGTCGCACCCTCTTTGCCAAAGGTCTGCGAGCTGGATTCTACTGGCCCACGACCATGCGCGACGCCAAGGACATCGTCCAGCGCAGCAACGCTTGCAGCGATTCGCAGACAAACCTCACGCACCTGGCACGGAACTCAGGCCAATACCATTGTCTTGGCCATTTGCACAATGGGGACTCCGAAGGTCCTCGCGAGGAGGATATGTCTATCTCTTAGTCGCAGTCGACAAGTTCACCAAGTGGATCGAGACCATGCCGGTGACGAACCAATCAGGAGCCAGCGCTGTCAAGTTCTTCGAGTCCATTGTCTACCGTTTTGGGGTGCCACATAGCATCATCACGGACACTGGGACAAACTTTACGTCCAAGGAGTTCTAGGAATTCTGCGAAAACTTGGGAATCAACATAAGCTATGCCTCGGTGGCTCACCCGCAGACCAACGGTCAAGTCGAAAAGGGCAACGACCTAGTCTGCGGTGGAATCAAATAACAACTCCTCTAGCCACTCGAACAAGCCGCTGGATGCTAGCCAGACGAGCTGCAATTCGTACTTTGGAGCCTACACACAACTCTAAACAACGCCATAGGATACACTCCGTTCTTCTTGGTGCATGGTGCTGAAGTGGTGCTACCCGCGGAAGTATGCTACAAAGCCCCACGGGTGGTTGCATACAGCGAAAAGGAGTCAACTCTTGCACTCGAAGACTCCATCGACCTCCTTGACGAGGCACGGGAGATTGCATCGGAGAGATCAACGATCTACCAGCAAAGCCTCCATAACTACCACTATAGAAGCCTACGCCCCAGATCCTTCATCGAAGGAGACCTGGTCCTGCGACTGAAGCAGCAAGGGCATCTCAAGCCCGAGTCCCCTTGGGAAGGACCCTATGTGATTACAGAAGTAATTCCAGGTGATGCCTATCGCCTTATAGATTTCAAGAGCGGAGTCGCATACTCCAACCCCTGGAACGTCGTGCAGCTGCATTGTTTCTACCCCTAGTCATTTTTACATTACAAATAAGGCTATTCAGCCAGGCTACTTAGCCACACATTGTACCTCATACTATTCTACGAATAAATAAAGCTAAGTGCCCCGAAACTATGTGTCTTTTCCTGCTTTCTTGTAATTTTCATCACTCGGGGGTTGCGCCACCCTCTACACTTCTGTTCTACGAATCGTAGTATCCTGAGTAGCTGACGCACTACCAATCGAACCCTTGATAAACACCAACCAAGTTGCAACGCACCTGACAGGTTGGCAAGGTGCTGAGATAAACACACGTCAGGCTAACGAAAACGATCTGATGAGTACAATACACTCGAAAAATATACACGCTAGCAAGCTCTTCACATATCAACAGGTTCTCAGTACACCCAATACAATTATACGAACTTTACAACACATACAATTATGTGTAGGATACAAATCATGCTACTGCGGCAAAACAAGAACGTTTGTTTGCTCCTCGAAGAAATCGATGATGTCCTCTGTTGGCAAATCAACCGCTTGATAATGCGGGCCCAACGGCAACAGACGCAACATCTACATTTGGCCTATGCAGTCGCACCAGCGACAACGCAACTTTAGCATCAGCTACTAACTGCTGTTGTACACACTTGCGGACCACGCTCATATCCTGAAACTTCGCCAGAAGAGCCATCAGGCTTGAGGGCACCGTGTCGAGGGGAAACATTGCTTGATAAATGTGCCTAAGGCACGACTACGCCTTGTTCAAGAATTGAAGCACTCGTGAAGAGCGATCCTGCAGGGTCACCAACGCGATTGCACGGTCGTGGTCCACCCAAAAATACCCACTAGCCTATAGCTGCTCTTAGGTCAAGTTATTCATCCGAATGGCCACCCAGTCCTTCTCCTCCTGCGGATGACGAGCGCTAACAACTACACTAAGCAAGCAGCAAAAGTGTAAGGGCAAGGCATCACCGTGACTGACTAAAAGACAAGAGGAGAAGACAAAAAGCTAACATTTAAACTGCTCATTCAACTGGGCCACTTCCTCCAAGAGATACTTCTCGCGGGTGGTGGATTTCTCTGCCTTCCACTTCCACACATCCGCTTTAGCGCGGACGATGGGCAACTCACGATCCAACTGCTTAATGCGGTCACATAGTCTCGAAAGCAACGACAACTCCTCCACCTTTGAACGTGGCTGCGCCGTGGTTTCATCGGTGGGAGGAGAATCACGAGGACCACTCGAAGGACCGTAGATACAATCAAGCAAGAGGCAAATGAGACTAATCACACATCGAGAAACAGCGAACTGCATTCAAAAGTTGATAAAATGTCAAGGGAACATTCCCCACAAAAACATGGTTCAGATAAAAGGATAGCTACAGCTATTACAGATGGCGGCTAAGGAGCATTCTGCTTCTTCAACTTAGACTTTGAATTCGGAGGCTTCATTGCATCCGTGGTAGTCTCCGATGCCACGAACTTGCCGGTGGTAGCCCTAGATGCCGCGGTCTTCGCCGCCTTCGCTCCTCGCCGCTCCTTAGAGTATTTGGCGACTGTCTCGATAAGGTGAGGCCCATATTTAGCGCAGCTACTAGCGAAAGGAGCAAACACTACCTGCTGGCCCCCGGCATTGACATACATCGCCTCGGAGATTGCAGCGGGATCCAATTCCGTGCCGTGAGCTTGCACCATTGCGAGTGCCATGGTGGCTCCGACAGACCACTGGGAGTTCCTGAATTCCGCGGGAATACCTCTAGCGAGGGATTCCACCAGGTCATCAAGATTTTTGATTAGCCCAGCCTTGGGAGTCAGGTCCTCACGGAAGCGACTGAGCACACCTTTGGCTTTCCCCAATGTCTATTGAAGGAAAACGCTGCCGTCTCGACAGTGGCAATGGCACTAGCCAAAGCATCCGCACGACAAAGAGACTAGGCATCAAAACTCAGGCCAGCAACATCTGCATACATAGAATCTCAGCATAGCAACATGACGTCACATAAGGAGCAATACAAATTAAATAGAAAATTACCTGAGAGAGCCATGGCAATCGAAAAAAGTGGTTCCTTGAACATCTTCTCCCTTTTAGTAGTGGAAGAGCGCAGGTCCTCCTCACGCTTCCACTACTCTTCCAGAGCCGCGACTGCCTCATCGCGCTTTTTCTCTGCTACGGCAAGCCCCTTCTCGAGGGACGTAACGTGACGGAGAAGTTCATTGTGTTCAAATACAAAAGGACAAGGCATATCAACATTCGAGCTGACAAATTCCCATGAAGACAAAGACAAAGTGTCTGCCCAAGACGGCGCGGTGGCGAGTGTCTAGCAAGGCGTTCTATCGACCCATAGCAAGGACTCGCTCCACAAGACGAGCAACTTCCTTCACAATGAGCTAAACCAAGAAAATAAAAACTCAGTGTCAGGCCAATTTACAAATTCGACTGCCAAATAGCAAAAAGGGCAATCATATGTTCCTCCAGGGACTCCAAAGATGCCTATCGGGTAGGCGTCCGGGCAACCCTATGGTATTCCCTAGCATGTGGGGAACTCGAAGAATTGGCGCCAGAGTGGGCCGCCACGAGAGGAGAAGGAGACCATTCGGCCACCTCCTTGGCCTTGGAGTCCACGACTCCGGACTCTTTCACAAATTGGACGTCATCAGAAGACGATGATGCCACTTGGCTACAAAACATGTCCAGCACCACTTCAGAAAAGCAACTCCAAAAGAAAATCAAGACGAATTCACGAAGGGAAAACTCACTAGTTAAATTTATCGAGGTCGAAGGATTCTTCTGACGACTCCTTCGGCATTCGCAGCTTCTTCTGAGCGGGAGGAGCCACGGCATGGACAGGAACAACGGGGAAGGGCTACTCTGCAATGGGAAGCCCCTGAGATTTCTTTGGCATTGACGACGAGGACGTATCCGAGTCCTCACTACGAGAACGCTTGTGAGTCCCGTGATCAGCAAACTCAGGCGCTTCCTCTTCTTTCTCCACAGGGAATGTAGACACCCGAGTCGTCCTCCTCCTCCACTTCACGAGGGATAACCCCTTCAGGCTGAGGAGGCAAACTGGTAGCCATGCTCCAGTCCTACAATCAGAAGATACATTATTATATATCAAGTACTTGGTGGCAATCGACGAGGAAAACTACTTCACCGTATAGTTCTACCTCAGGAGGAGGGTTAGAGGCGTCGAAAGTAGGCACGACTGGCTGGCCTGGGAGATCCTCCTTGGCAGTGTACTTGGTCACCAATCGCAACCTCCTGTCTACCTCACCTGTAGAAATGCCTTCCGTAGATAAGCGAGTGACATCGCTCGCACCAGCCCAGCGATTCATCGGGTTAACTCTAGCCTGAAGAGGCTGAATGTGGCGGCGCAACCACGTGCGAATGAGTGCGACGCCACCCTCTTATTTGCCTATGCGGCCTTCGAGGTCATAGACATGCTGATACAGCACATCTGTTTTCTCAGACTCGCTAGGCTTCACGATGTTCTTCTAGGAACGCCTCCTCTTACAAGCTGCCACGGAGTCGAAGGGCGTGAGTCCATAGTGCTCTCCGTCGGCCTTCTGGTCGCGGATGTAGAACCACTTGTCTCTCCACCCTTGGATGGACGTGGTGAGCTTGATGTCGACTAGACGGCGGAGGAGTCGACGTGGATTCTGCAGCCTCCTACGTCATAGACTACCAAACCAGACGCCGACTGACGTTTGATCTTAAAAAGCCACTTGAAGAGGACAAAGTGTGGCTCGATTCTGAGCTAGCACTCGCAAAGTTTGATGAAGCAAGAGATGTGGAGAATGTAATTTGGGGATAGCTGGTGCAGCTGGAGCCCATAGAAACAAAGGATACCCCTGAAAAAAGGATGCAGGGGAAGAGATAGACCTCGAATGATGAATGCAAGGAACATCACTCGGAAACCCGGAGGAGGACACAGGATTACATCATCGCCAGACACTCGCGAGTCAGCTTCCGCGGATGGAAGAGCTCCACCTTGACGAAGAAGGTGCAACTCAGAGGGCTTGATGATAGACGTGCGCCAAGAGCCGTTGGTGACGCGGGTGCCGCCCTTCTTCTTCCTGGTGGCGGCAGCGCTGGTGCCCGTGGTAGTGGTGTTGCCCTTCTTCTTGGCGGCGGTGATGGTGGCCGCAGATCCAGCGGCGGCACCTCCCTTCTTCTTGCTCATCTTTCGATGGCGATGCGAGCAGAGGAAGTAACTGGGGAAAACTCGGAGCTGGTCCAGCGCCACGAAAAGGAAGCGTGCAAGGGAGCAGAGAGAGCAGCAATGGTGAAGGAGGCACGAGCAAGAAGAGAGATGAGGAAAAATTACCGCAGCTGCGCTGCTACTTAACCTCCTCGCGGATGTCATCCAACGGCCAACAAAAACCCTACTGAACGCGTGGCGCACATCGCAATTGACACGTGGTGGAGATGAACGACGAACCGTCCCCAACTACACCCGTTACGTGCAGAAATCGAGGGGACGCAGTTAAAACAGAAGATTACGCACGCCCAGTCATATCAAAGTCAGGAAGTGGGACCCACCGCACATCACGTCCTGTTAAAACCGCTCACACAGGCAACTGAAGTCATCACATCGTCAGCACCGACTTCATCGATTCAAGAAGAAGAAGATTTTGACTACTTTCGTCCTTGTTCGAGTCTTCGAGTCAACCAAGCACTCGGGGGCTACTCCTAAAAGGAGCACTGGCCGCGCACCCGAAGGAATTTTTATGCAGGTGTACAAACTTCGCAAGAACCCATCACTAGGACCAACGATTCAATTTCTGATCTATGGGTTACTCCCATAGGGAGCGCTGGAAACACATTCGACTAAAACCAGCAACAAAAGACGATAGCAATCGCAGAAAGTTTTTTAGTCCCCACTCATTTCTACGACTCGAATATGCACTCGGGGGCTACTCCCATAGGGAGCGCTGGTCGCGCACCCTATGATTACCTTTCCTTGTAAATCATACTGTGTGTTTATAAAATCCACACTCGAATGCTATGGTGACTCCGTCTCATATTTTCCTTGTAAAGAGACTACATCTCTTGGGTCACCCAAATCATCTCCGCGATGACAAAAATTCGGATGCCGCGCTTACAACGTGAATATTTTTTTGAGCTGAAACAGTAGAGAAAGTCCCCACTGCAATTTTTTTTATTATAAGGCTATGAGTATGTTACAATGAGAAATTACAGATGAGTCTACTGATCTAAGGTAGATCAAAAGAAGAAAAAAACCATCTCAAAAGAGGGCAAAGGTCTACTCTATCTCTGATCTAGGGGTTGACTCAGCCAGGTTTTGAATTTCTCCTAGTATTTTCTTTTGATTCTGAATTGTACCCATCTCATCTCTTGATAAAAAATTGCCTTCCATCTTTCGAATGTAGGTATTTGAAATCAAGCATGATGCCAATAAATTTATGAATGATAGATTGATACACTTTGCTCAGACAATCAATTGTCAAACTGGCAGTCTCCCTTTCACTTATCTTGGATTACCACTAAGCTTATCAAAGCCATCCATGGAACATTTTCTGCCTATAGTTCAAAGAGTTGAAACAAGACTTTGTGGTATTGCTGACTTCTTGAACTATGGAGGAAAACTGCAAATGGTTAAATCTGTACTATCCTCACGTCCTCTATTTTTCATGAGTTGTCTCGAAGTGCCAATTACCTTCAAAGATCAAATAATAAAATATATGAGACACTGTCTTTGGAGAAAAAAGACTGAAGATGTTCAAGCCAAGGGACAGGCACTGGTGTCTTGGGATAAAATTTGTCGTCCTAAAAATCAAGGGGGACTTGGAGTCCTGAATCTCCACATTCAAAAGACTACCCTCCTTTTAAAAAACCTGGACAAATTCTACAATCACCATGATATCCCTTGGGTTCATCTCATTTGGGAAACTTACTATAAGAATGGAAAATTAACGGGAAGAAGCATGGAAGGATCATTCTGGTGGAAAACTCATATCAAATTAATTGATAATTTTAAGGCCATGGCTAAGTGCACTCTGACATCTGGGAAAACTACTTATTTTTGGTCTGATCTTTGGCATGATGAGTGCTTTATGAATAAATTCCCACATCTGCTGTCCTATGCAAAGTCCTCAAATATCAGTGTACAGGAATTTTTACAGGCTGATTTCTTGGAGGATAATTTTCACCTCCCTCTTTCCCAACAAGCTTACTCTGAGTTTTTAATCATGGAAGAAAGATGCCAGGAGATCCTTCCAACCATACAGGAGAATCTCCATGATAATTGGAATTACATTTGGGGGTCAGATAAATATGAAGTGAAAAAGGTCTACTCCTCCATGATTGGTTATTCCCCTTCACCACCTCATTTATCTTGGATTTGGACATCCTCTTGCTAGAATAAGCACAAATTCTTCTTTTGGCTTTTGCTTCTGGATAGAATGAATACAAGAAATCTTCTAAAAAGGAAACACTTTATTCTGCCTGACTAAACTTGTGCAATTCTCAATTGCCACTTGGAAGAATCAGTTAACCATTTATTCTGGGAATGCTCATTTGCAAAAAACTGCTAGGATCATATTTGCAAAGACAGAACACCAAATTTATCAGGATTGGAGGCTTTTTCAGACATCAAAAACAAGTTGCGTCTGCCTTTTGCAATGGAAATCATTGTCTTGACTACCTGGGTATCTAGATCTATAGAAATGAGAAAAATGTTAATGATAAAATACTTATAGCGTGAATATAAGACCTAAATAAGGCCTGGAAACGCATCTACTACGCACTACTGGAAATATATCCGTGCCTGCAGGTACGATGAACATGCCTTGACGAACGCGTCGAGTGCTCACATTTATACACTAGAAATCGACTCCTGTAAGACCTCCGCGGCCTGTGTCAAATTACGCGAGCACTTTTCCGAATTTGAGTCCGGGAACTCGAGTTTGAGTTGATTGCGTTGTTTTGCCCTAAGGTAGTTAACTGATACCGATACGTCGGGTAAATCAGGCACGTATATCAACAATCCCTATGGCACAGACAGAACACTTGAAAATGTACTCGGTCATGCACTCGAAAGACTTCATAAAGTCCCCAGTCAATTCTACGATTCCACTAGACACTCGGGGGCTACTGACATGGGTATACCCTATAGGTACTCGAGCTTGGCATATACGGTCCAGATATGGCAGAAGCCCATGGTGTTTCCAAGGCCCAATACATAATTCGGGTGATCTACGGACTCTTCGATTGCTTATAACGCAAGATATAGTTTAAAGATAGAAAGATCAAAGGGATGGACCCTAATCTGTAACCGACTTGACCTGCTAACCAAGACCTAGCGTACCTATATAAAGCTAGGAGGGGGGGGGGGCGAGGAGGACAATCACAACCCTAGTTTCCACAACCATCGCCAGATTGCATCTGCGCACCCCTGTAATCTTTGATTCCTTCGATAATTCCAAGAGCAGACAAGCAGGAGTAGGGACCTCTACGAGGCCTGAACCTGGGTAAACCTTGCATCACTGTGTTCTTGTTTTCTAGCCGATTGATGCCTCCAGCGCTCCCTCCTTCTCCAAAACCAAAGTCCATAACAATGGGCATTGGCAAGTTAAACCCTCGTCACCACCCATACCTTCTCACGAGGGTCGGTACACTACCATTGCTGGTCTCCCTGGTGATCAACAATGTTAGGGTAACCAAGATGTTGATTGACGGAGGGGCAGGCCTTACCATTCACTCCACTAAGATGATGGAGAATCTCCTCATTATGGAGGACCATATTGGCCCCATTGGGTCATTCTAGGGTGTAAACCCAGAGCCACTCAACCGTGGGGTAAGGTCGAGCTGCTGGTAACTTTCTGCACCAACCAAACTACCGCACAGAGAATGTCACCTTCGATGTTGCAGACATTTCCTTGTCGTACAACATATCCTAGGGCGACCCTCCCTAGCCAAGTTCATGGTGGTCACCCACCACGCCTACACATCATCAATATTAGCTCCATGTGGGGGCCCTTGACCTTAAGGGTGAAGTACGTGATGCATTTCTCTGTGCTGAAAACTATTTGAAATAGCTGCCACTATCATGCCTGGAAACAATGATCAGGAAATGAAATCATACCCAATTCCCGGCTCGCTCGGGAAGCAGGCGCATAACATCCCGGAACCCGGATCCGAGGCCTAGTTATGGGGGGCATCGAGTAAGTGTAGACTTCCCGAGGTATCACCCTGCCACCCAAAAATCCCGGGAGGAAAGGTCACATCTCCCGACAAGTGCAAGGAAAGTACCGCATATCTGGCCCAGCCCACCCATGTGTAAATCATTGTAATTCAGGGGCTTGCCCCCTTTTCTTATGGAAATCCCATGCTCTCTTCTATCCCATTTAGTTCTTGCTTTCCTTAGATATTTCGGGATTGGATATCCTTCGGGTCTTTCTCATATTTTGGACATGAGTAACGTAGCCTGTCATGCCAAGAAATGTCATATCATCAATGAGATTCTCTAATCTGTGAGCGTACTGTCCCCGGTACGGCCCATGGGCACTGAATCGCGAAGACACACCTCTCACATCCTACCCCGAGTTGGCAAGCCGTGCACCCTGATCAAGTCCATGACACGTATTTAAACCTAAGGCATGGGTAAGATGCCATAAGGTGTGTTCATTGCATTTTAGGGCGCGGAGAACTCCACAAGAGGGAGGCACCATCAACAAGTGTGGCACTTGGGTCCAAGCAAGGGAGTCGCGCTAGCAACAACAATAGTAAGAAAAGTGGATTCATCTCGGATAAGAATAAAATCACATCGCTCGGAAACATAAGCTACCATCGCTTCGATGAGCTCAAGGTGTATACGACGATGGGAGAAAGTGGCACAAGCAATGGAAGTGGAAGTCCACTGGTAAGTAGCATGAGGCAATGGAATCAACAAAATTTATATGAGAGCGAGAATAAACAAAAGGTAAAAGTTCATATTAAAAATCTCATCCGCATTACATTTGGAAGTGTTAACTGCAGGAGGCGCCTAGAAGGGGTGGTTGGTGGTGGGTTACGAGTGGAAGGCTATGGGAGTAAAAGGGGGAAATGATGGCTCCACCTCCCTCTCGGCAAAATCCTCGCACCAACGCGTTGCTCGCAGAACCACACTTTCCACCGATGTGAACAGCCGGATTTTTAAGTCCAGATGCCTGTTATGCCGTACATCGCAATCTCAGGAATACCATTTTTGTGAGACATAACAGAATTTATAGCATCGTACCTTATACATTACAAGCCATAATAGTCTTACAAATAGTTGATCTCATGATCAAGTCTTAATACACATCAAAGCAGCGGAAATAAACGTAGTAGAAACTCCATCTTCTTTGTCAGAGGCAATGCTAACGATGGGAGATGATCCTAGTTATCGTAGACATCCTGATATCAGTCATCCGGATAGTCCTCTTCATAGTCTGGCCATGGGAATAGCCATGAGTACACTTGAAGTACTTGCAAATTATCACCAATACAAATAAGACAATTCTAGTAGGAATCCTAAGCTCTAGTCATGTTTGCAATAAGCTAGTTTTATTTCAGAAGTACTGAGTAGTAAAGACCTTTTTTAGTTGTCTAGCTTACTCAAGTGGAAACATAGTTTTCATATCCACAACCCTATTATGGTCAAGTCAAAGTCATATTTCTAGTCACAAGTCATTTTGAAAATATCTGACAACGGAACAGTATGGCCATCCAACTGTCCATGACTACGTACGCGGCTATTGGAATAGTTTAACACTCTGCAGAGGTGGTACACTTTCACCACAAAATTCGTTACATCTGTCAGGGATAGCCCTGAATCATCATAATTGGTATGCGGATAATCAATCCTAACCTTTCAATTAGACACCCTAGTATAGGCACCTCCCTTATGAGCTTAGCCTCCCGGTCATGGTCATCCGCCATCCCAGGAACTGCATAGGTGGTAATTCACAGTCACGAGGCTGCCTCAGCTTAACCTCTTTTCCGCGAGGGAACCCATACTAACACACATAAACTTCCAGTTAAGCCCTACCCAATTCAGGTATTGTGGTTGTACGGTAAAAGCTGGAATGGTATCACATCCGAACCCAACCATCTGTTTTTATTCAAAGTCAAGGCACATGCCTCATTCATCGTCATCTTCAAGTCATTGTGTTTCATAACCCATGTCAAAACATTTCAATAGAATGACTCATCACTCTAAGGTTTTCATAATCATTTGCTCCAAGTGTTCCCATCTAAAGTGACCAATATTAGTTTAGCACTAGCAACTATTGATGAGGGTATCACTGTTGAGGGGTGCTAATCAAGTGTAACTACCTAAGCCTAGTTCTATGCTCTTGATGGCATCTGTCCTACTTTCCACTAATGACCAATAATTAAATACTCAAGAAACTTTGGTAAAAGGAAAAAAATAAAGCTTGCAGGTAAAACTTGGGATTGGTATAATCAAGCTTGCATCACAATAGCATGAATAGTGTATCTTACATAGGTTAGATTGATTTGGTTGGTACAGTTGTCGAAGTGCTCCAATTCTTCTTCATAAAATTCTTCCTCCTCATAGCCCGGGTTGGTACTAGCGTCTATAAATAAATACGAGGTACACGATCACCAAATAATACTTAGCTACTTCTATTCAGCACACAAAGGCTCACACTAGATGATCTAGCACCATCTCAATCACCACACAAATTAGTGACATAGTCTTATTTACCTTATTTTGGAAATGAAATTTCTACTCATCGAAAAATACTTAAGATTTAATATTCTCCAATTATAAAATATGGGATCAAGTTCACACATGTCACCACCACATATTCCAATACTTGGGAATGTGATTTAATGTAGATGGCATATATTACAAAGTTAATATTGCTCCTTAATATAATTAAAATGACTAGAAATGACTATATTGCCATTCTTTTAATCCTAGCCCATGACTATGCATGTAAAACTAAATATTTTTACGTATTCAGATAGATCATGGCAAATGTGATTTTTGACAATTTGGATCAACCCAAAATCATGTATGGTTTATTTTAGAAAAATGTTTGAAATTGGAAAAGTCTCTGCCTTATTATTTTTGCTACGGGTGATCTATAATTCCAAAATGTTTGAATCCAATGGGAGTGTTTTGAGATTTGTATTTCCTTCCTAACAAAATTGGAATCATGCAATTTGGTTCAGTGAATCTTCTTGAATTCAATTTCAAAACCTACAGAATAGGATTCTAAAATGGAAGAAAAATCTAGTTTTGAATTTGTGCGCACACGCGAGAAAGTTATTGGGCCAGCCCAACTACATGGCGCGCACGTAGCGGGCTTCACTTATGCTGGCCCCATGTGTCAGTGGCTGTTCCTACGCGAAGCAGTAAGATCTATTCCTAGCCGCACGATTAGGGAATGATCGACGGATCCGCATCATCGTCTCCCTCGCACGGCGCGTGTGGGATTCAACCCTAGATCTACGGTGGGGGTCGTCAGGCGCTTACTAGGTCTCCATCTAGGTACGGCGGTGCGGGCGAATGAACTGGTCGACATCGGCGGTTCGAACGGTGGTCGCGGTGGCTCCTGGGCGGATCCTAGCGCTGGCTCCGTTCCACCACTACGGCGGCGAGCTCCGGTGAAATTCCAGCACTGCCTGCTTCTTCTTGCTCCGGGGATGGTTCAGAGAGGTTGCTGGCTGAGAGCTGAGTCGAGTGGGGTGCGTTTTGAGGCAAGGGGAGGGGTCTATTTATACCCTAGCGAAGGGAGCATTGGGGCATGGCTCGGGCTTGTCGACGACATCGTTATAGTGAGCTATGGTCATGGAAGGGGGTGTAGGTCCACGTAGGGATCCTGGGCGATCGTCATGCACACAGTGGTGTGGCGAGGTGCGGTCTTTGTCGGTCGGGGACGTCCATGCCGTCCTCGGGTACCGCGGGCGTTCGTCATGGCGTACGGTGGTTACAGGTCACGCGGGGTCAAGCGGGCATGTCTAGGAGGTTGCTGGTGTCATGGCGAGTGCATTAATGCAAGGGAGAGCGAGGCGCGACATGGTTGCGTGGGATTGCTCGGCGCTCTAGCATGCACACGGCATGGCAGACAGAGAAATGGGCGGGCTGCGCTGGCATATCCACAGGCTGGCGTTGGTCGAGGCATACACAGGCGGGTGCGGTGAGGTCACGACTAGCTCCTAGATGTCATGGACGAGTGCGGTGAGGCGTGTAGCGTCGAGTCCATGTCGTGTCATCAAGGTGAACTCGGGTACGAGTTTGCACTAGTCAATTGGTCGAGTGAGCAAGGCTCAGCTTCACATGATGGTATGGGGTGAGTGTGGGCGACTAGTGGAGGCTGAGTGTGGTACAAAGATGATCACAAGAATGATCTAAACAATGTGGAGTTGGTAGCCCTGTACTGTGCTCGAAAGGTGTTCGATCAAATGGCCGCAAGAGAAAAAGATTTGAATTTTCAAATTCTATTTGGTGGGTTTGTTGATCATAAGCTTGAGAGTCTCTAGTTGCAAGGGTTTGTCAAGTGGAGAAAGTTTGGATGGTTTTTGAAAAGTTGATATCTTTATGTATACACCAGATTAAATTTTGAAAAGTCCCTCCAATGAATTTGAAATTGTTCTGGTACGTTTGAAATTATTTAAATAGAGATGCCCAAAGTGAGCTAAGTGTTAACATTTGCATAAATGACCATTAGCTCATATGCTTTATATTTTTATTTTGTTTTTCTTTGGTTTGGTTTTGATTTGACTTGGATGATATTGTTTTGATTCTTAAACCAATTCTCATCATATATAACAAACAAACATGGATATCATGCATCCATACATCATTAACAAACACACACGTGCATTCATAGTTGTTTAAGATTAAAAGTTTTTGTTAACCCTAAGTTTGGTTGATTGGAATTGATATTATCCTTTTTAATATTTTTGAGATGTTACAAACCTTCCCCCCTTAAACAGAATCTCGTCCCTGGATTCAAGAAAAACTAGGAGCTAAAGAGATTTGGAAACTCAGTCCTAATGTAATCATCTTGCTCCCAAGTGGCTTCTTCTTTAGTATGGTTGCTCCACTCAATTTTTAGAAACTTGATACTTCTGGTCTGGGTGGTTCTGAAGGCTTCTTCCAAAATACGAATCGGTACTTCACGATAAGTTAAATCCTTGTTGATATCCACGGCTCAGTGATCGATGTTCTTGAAGACCTCGGTCTTCTCCGGAACTTCTAAGCATTTACGAAGTAACGAGATATGAAACACATCATGTACGGCTGACATCTCTTCCGGCAGTTATAGATGATAGGATACTTCTCCTCGACGACTTAAAATCTTGATGGGTCCGACATATCTGGGTGCAAGCTTCCCTTTTAGTTGAAAATGTTGCATTCCTTTCAAAGGTGATACTTTGAGATACACAAAGTCTCCGATATTGAAGGTCAGTTCTTGGCATCTTTTATCAGCGTAACTCTTCTGTCTAGATTGAGCGGTCTTGAGGTGTCCACGGATCTTGTGAACCTTCACTTCAGCTTCTTGTAGGATGTCGGGTCCAAATATCTGACTCTCTCATACTTGCGACCAATTTAGGGGGGTACAACACTTCCTTCCATACAAAACCTCAAATGGGGCCATTCGCAAACTTCCCTGATAACTGTTGTTGTATGAGAATAGTGTGAACGGTATACTGTCTTCCCATTTAGATCCATATTCTAATACACAGGCTCTCAGCATATCTTCTAGTATCTAGTTTACTCTTTCTGCCTGTCTGTTGGTCTGTGGGTGATAAGCTGTGTTGAAGTTCAGTTTGGTTCCGAATCTTTCTTGGACTTTCTTCCAAAACCTTGAGGTAAACTGGGTTCCTCAATCTGACACAATTGTCTTGGGGGTTTCGTGCAGACTGACTATTCTAGAGATATACAACTCTACTAGCTTCAGGCCTTGGTAAGTGGTCTTCACAGGTATGAAATGAGCTACTTTGGACAGTCTATCTACTATGACACAAATAGAATCGTTTCCTCTACTAGATGTAGGCAAACCAGTGATGAAATCCGTTCCAACAGAATCCCATTTCCATTCTGGAATTTGCAACAACTGCAAAAGTCCTGCGAGTTGCTGGTGTTCCGCTTTTACTCTTTGATAGATATCACACTTGGTGATATAGCTTCTGACTTCACTCTTCATTTTGTGCCACCAAAATTGCTCCTTCAAATCTTGATACATCTTCATTCCTCCCGGATGAATAGAATAAAGAGTATCATGGGCCTCCTGCAAAATGACTTGCTTCAACTCCGAATCTGCTAGCACACAGATGCGTCCTTTATACCACAAAACACCTTCTTCATCTTTAGTGAACCCTGGTACCTTCCCTGTACTAATACGACGCTTAATTCCATTGATACTGGCATTTCCTTTCTGAGCTTCCTTTATCTGACTAATCAAGGTGGGTTGAAGTTCAATACTGGCTAGGAATCCTTTTCTAACTAGCTCCATTCTAAAATTCTCCAACTCCTCATGCAAACTTGGCTGCTCTTCCTTAATCATGGTATTTAACCTACACGATAGTCTACTAAGAGCATCCACTACCACATTGGCTTGCCGAGGTGGTAGTGGATGTCAAGGTCATAATCCTTGATTAACTCTATCCATCTCTGTTGCCTCATATTCAGCTCCTTCTGGGTGAAAATATACTTCAGAATCTTGTGATCCGAATAAATCTCACAGCGGTTATCCATGAGGTAATGACGCCATGCCTTCAAGGCTAAAACTACTTCTGCTAATTCTAAGTCATGGGTGGGATAATTTTGCTCATGTTGCTTCAGTTGTCGGGGCAGATATGATATTACTTTGCCTTCCTGCATCAACACACATTCGAGACCAATCTTGGATGCATCACAAAATACATCAAAAGGCTTCGTGATATCAGACATGATAAAAATTGGGGCTGAAATCAATCTCTTCTTGAGCTCTTGAAAACTTGCTTCACATTTGTCCATCCATTCAAACTCTTGTCTTTCATCAACAGCTGGGTCATCGGCCTTGCGATGCTTGAAAATCCTTCAAGGAACTTGCGGTAATATCCCGCTAATCCAAGAAATGCGCGGACTTCGGTTTGAGTGTTTGGGGATTTCCATTCTTCAACATCCTTAATCTTTGCGGGATCGACGGCAACTCCTCCTGCCAACAAGATATGTCCTAGGAATCCTACTTCCTTTAACCAGAAATCACATTTGCTAAACTTAGCATACAACTAATGCTCTCTAAGGGTTTCAAGGATGGTTCTTAGGTGCTTCTCATGGTCATCTTCTGACTTGGAATAGATCAGAATATCATCGATGAACACAACGGCAAACTTATCCAAGAAGTTCATAAAAATCTTATTCATGATATGCATGAAATAAGCGGGGGCATTTGTCAATCCAAATGACATGACATTGTACTCATACAATCCATATCTGGTAGTGAAAGAAGTCTTTGGGATATCCGTTGCACGGATTTTTAGTAGATGATAACCAGTTCTAAGATCAATCTTAGAAAACACTCTAGCACCAGTCAGCTGGTTAAACAGATCTTCTATCTTCGACAGTGGGGACTTGTTCTTGATGCTGACATCATTCAGCTTCCGGTAGTCCATACACAAACGGTTGACACCATCTTTCTTATCCACAAAGAAAACAGGTGATCTCCACAGGGATGCACTTGGTTTTATCAGACCTTTGCTCAACATGTCATCAAGTTGCTTCTTCAGCTCCACTAATTCGGCTGGGTTCATACTATAGGGTCTCTGAGCTATAGGTCCAGTTCTAGGAACTAATTCAATGATAAACTCGATATCCCGATCTGGGGGCATACCGGGTAATTCATATGGGAACTCATCAGGGTATTCACAGACTACTCTGACTTGGTCTAGGGTTGACTGTACTAAACTCTTGTTGCATTTGAATTGACAGGGCAGCGTCTCAGACACATGCTCTACTGATACTCCGGTGCTTCTAGTCATGGTTATGGCTTTCTTGGCACAGTCTATTAATCCCTGATGTTTCGACATCCAATCCATTCCTAGTACTACTTCCAAACCTTTTGTTCCAAGTACTATTAAATTGGCATAAAAATCTATTCCATGTATTCTGATAGGCACGACCTTGCAATTTTTTCTAGCTTTGGTGGTTGACCCAGGTATTTGAACTATCATAACATGCTTAAAATTTGTTGGTAGAATCTTAATAGTGCATGCAAATTCTTCTGTAACAAACGAGTGGGATGCTCTAGAATCAAACAACACTCTTGCAAGTACTGAGTTAACAGTAAACATACCTAGCATGACATCTGGCGCTTCCTAGGCTTATTTCGCATTCACGTAGAACAAATGGCCGGTACAGTTGTGCGGGTTGCCTGGGGTAAACCTCTTTCCAGGCTGGACATGGGGTTGCTGCTGGGCAGGTGCAGTAACATTGGTGGCTGCAGCAAGCTTCTTGGGGAACTCATTGGAGTAGTGACCCGTAACTCCACATTCAAAGCAGGTTACCGTTGACTTGTCCTTCCCGGCAATGGGCACAACATTGCCTCCAGTCCTTGGGGCAATATTGTTGTTGTGGTTGGTGGACCTTGGCGGTGCACGGTTGAAGTTATGGGGGTTGCCGATGTTGTTGTTGTGGCCTCTAGGCCTCAGGTTTCCTCCGCCACGATTGGGAAAGTTCGGACGGGACATAGGTGGCTTGTTGGTTCTTGGTGCAAATCCTGCAGACGAGCTGGGGTGGTACTTTGGATATGGTGGGGTCCAGGCTGGTGCATCATACGAGGCTTGCGGTTCTCACTAGCTTGATTGATTTTTCCTTCCATCTGGATAGCAGAATCCACTAGAGCTTCTAGACCGTCAAAAGGAATGTTGACTATCACTGTCTGCATCTCATCATGCAGGCCATTCAGGAATCTTTCCTTCTTCTTTGCCTCGGTGTCGATCTCATCATCGGCATACCTAGCCAGAGACAGAAATCTGTCACGGTATTCCACCAGAGTCATTCTCCCTTGCTTCAACTCCCTGAATTTATCCCTCATTCTCTTGATCAAACCTAGGGGCACATGAGTCCTGCAGAACTTGATCTTGAATTCCTCCCAAGTCATCATTTGTCTTCCGTTCATTGTACGAGTGTTGTTCCACCATGATCTTTCATAACCTGCAGATAGTGGGTGGCAAACAGTACTTTCTCTGCAACATCTACTCCTGCAACTTCTAAGTTGTTCTCCATTGACTGCACCCAGTCATCGGCATCTAAGGGCTCTTCAGATTTGCTAAACATAGGAGGATTTGTGTTTTGAAAGTTCTTTAGCTTAGATCCATGGTGATCCTGATTTCCATGGCCTTGGTTGCTGTGCGCCATCTAGTAAGATTGGCTTGATGCTCGGCTCTACCGGCCTCTCGATCTGATACTAGAATTTTCAGAATCTGAAGCATCGGATCCTGGGATTTGCGAGTCATCTGAAGATTGAGATAGATCATAAGACAAGAGGGAAATTTCTATGGCTTATGGGTATGGTTCAAAATCTTTAAACTTGAGTATTGCTAAGGTTTGAAAACCACAATACTTTTTCATTCATTCCAAGAAACACATTCCAAACAACACACCACAACTACCAAGCAGATGGTTTTAAGAACCATTCTATCATTCTACGATAAATTGGGACTGGATACAAACTCACACCTACGACAGTGATCTAGTCCTACTACTCATCATCGGAACTGTTGGGTTCTTTGTCATCCAGGAAATCCTCATCCTCCTCGTCGGTGTGGAACTCCATGTTGGTGTCCTCCAGATAGTCTTCATCATCACTTATGAAAGGGGTGATATCCCTACGAAGACCTTCTCCTTCGTCTTCCCTCTCCTCAAGCTGAATTTCCTGGTCATGGATGGTTTCTTCAAGGGTTGCCACCTTCTAGCGGAGGCGAGCAATGATGTGGTCCTTCTTGTCACACTGGCGGCAAAGTGTCTGTCGCTCTTTTGCTAGGATGGTGAGGGTGTGGTTCTTCAATGCTTCGACAATGTGCTTATGGTTGGCGTAGGTGATACATTGCAAATGTATCTATAATTTTTGATGTGCCATGCTTGATTTTATCTACTTTCTTATGTTTTGTTCCAACTTTGGAGTACTTTTCATAGACTTTCTTGGACTAATCTATTAACAAGATGCCACAGTGCCAGTTGCCTATTTTCTGCTGTTTTTGGTTCCAGGAAAGTTAGAAAATCAATATTCTCGGAATGGGACCGGACAAAAGCCAAAGTCGATATTTTACAGGAAGACTCACAAAGCCAGAAGACGAGACGGAGAGGGGCCAGGGGCTGGCCACACCACCTGGTGGCGCGGGGCAGGCCAGGCCATGCCAAGGGGTGGTGTGGTCCCCTCCGGCACCCCCTCGGTCTCGCATCTCGCCTATAAGAGTCTCCCGATGCATAAACCCTAAATCATCAAGCCTCTAGCCACGAAAAGTTCCACAGCGCCGCCGCCACAAAAGGGGAGATTCGGGGGATAGAAAGTCTCTATTCCGGCACCCTGCCGGGACGGGGAAGTGCCCCCGGAGCCATCTCCATCGATCTCCACCGCCATCTCCATCACCATTGCTTATTCCCATGATGAGGAGGGAGTAGTTCTCTCTCGAAGCTAAGGGTTCTACTGGTAGCTATGTGTTCATCTCTCTCTCTCTATGCGTGATCATATTGTGATCATGAGCTTTGTAATCAAGTAGGTCTACCTTGCTACTCAAGTGCTTTAATAGATCTCTGCTCTCCCCATGTGTGTGAAAGTGACAGCGTGCACACCATGGTGGCACTTAGGCGAGATATTACAAATACTTGTTATGAGTTATATTTGGAGTTGGATGTCTTTATGAAATTGTGGTGTTTTTTGGAACCATCTAGTGCTCAAGGTGACAGTGTGGGATTATCTAGATGGGAAAGGCTTACTTTGAGGTGTGTTTTTATAGCCCTACGATGGATTAGAGTGTCCAACCAGAGAGTAGTTAAGAGTAGTATCATAAAGAGAAGATATTTATATGAGACTGTTCACTAGTGAAAGTATGATCCGTATGCCTTGTTTCTAAGCACTGATACACCGTTTGCAATTAGATCTGTTACATGTTTGCTAGCTTCCATCTTTAGTTCAGTTTGCCTTTAGTCTTTCCCACGTCAATCACACGCCAGCAAGCTATTTTCTGGCACCGTTGTCTTATATCCATATCACTAGTATTTCACTATCTCTTTGCCGAACTAGTGCACCTATACACCTGACAAGTGTATTAGGTGTGATGGGGACACAAGAGACTTCTTGTATCTTGATTGCAGGGTTGCTTGAGAGGGAATACCTTTGACCACTTCCTCCCTGAGTTCGATAAACCTTGGGTGATCCACTTAAGGGAAAACTTGCTGCTATTCTACAAACCTCTGCACTTGGAGGCCCAACAACTGTTTACAAGAATAGAAGTGCGTAGACATCAAGCTATTTTCTGGCTCCGTTATCGGGGAGGTAAGGTAAAAGGTACTCACATCCTCCGGTGTGAGTGCTCGAAGTTATTTCCTTTATATTCTGCAATTTTGTCTTTTTGTTTCTTGTTTTCACTAGTTAGGCTTAATGGAAAACAACAACAAAATTAGAGAGCTTTATAGTATTTATCTTGAGTTCGAACATGAAGTGTTAGAAGTGAAAATTAAAAAACCTATGGAACTTTATTTGCATGCTAATAGAAATGTTGTTAGTATGAATTCATTGGACACCATTATTGCCAATGCTATGGAAAAGTCTAAGCTTGGGGAAGCTAGTTTTTATGAAAATGATCTTTTTAGTCCCCCAAGCATGGAGGAGAAAATTTACTTTGATGATACTATGCCTCCAATATATGATGATTACAATGATGAATATGATATTTTCAGTTCACCTACTATTGAGGAGAAAACTAATTATGATTACAGTATGCCTCCTATATTTGATGATTATGGTGATGAGAATAATAATGATAGCTATTTTGTTGAATTTGCTCCCACTACAATTAATAAGAATGACTATGCTTATGTGGGGAGTATTAATTCTTTTATGCATGTGGCTCATGATAAGAATGATTTATGTGATAGTTATATTGTTAATTTTATTCATGATGCTACTAAAAGTTATTATGAGAGAGGGAAACATGGTTTTATGTATCTCAGCAATATTAAGTTTCCCCTCTTTATGTTGAAAATTTTGAAGCTACACTTGTTTTGCTTTCCTATGCTTGTTACTTTGTGCTTTCATGACTTGTTTCTTTACAAGATTCCTATGCATAGGAAGTGGGTTAGACTTAAATGTGTTTTGAATTTTCTTCTTGATGCTCTCTTTTACTTCAATTCATATTTCTTATGTGAGCATCTTCTCAAACTATCATGCCTAACTTAAAGGTATTAAAGAAAAGTACTTATTGGGAGATAACCCAAAAGTTTTAGCTGAGTCTGGGAAGTTATTACTTCAGTAATAACCGCTCCTTATCCTTTTTATTTGCTTTTTGTGCCAAGAGTAACCTCTAATGAGAGAGAAGTAATGATTGGGAAAGTTGTTGTCCCAAAACAGATTTCTGTGCTTCACCGTAAAAATTCGTGTAAAATCTCTGTACTTCCTATTGAGGCATAAATTTTTGTACTTCTGCCCCAGGTTGTTATATAACTTTCGTTGGTTCAACATTTTTTTATTTGAGCAACAGAAGGTCTTCGAAAAAATTCGTCTTTACCTGCTGGTCTGTTTTGACAGATTTCTGCCATTATTTGCATTTGCTTCTTGTTGGTTCCTTTTTGAGTTCTTTTGGGGAACTGAGCTTTTTGAGGGAAGTGATACAGTAGCTTGTGTTTTAATGGAAGTTTTATTGGTGTTCGAACTTAACCTAAAAGACCTATTATCTTGAGTGCACTAATATTGCTAATAAAGATTATGTGAAGTTTTGTATGAACAAAAATTTCAGGTGTATGGAGGGAATGATGTAATGAGATGAAGAATGGACTAAAGCTCAAGCTTGGGGATGCCACGCATGTCACCCCAAGAAATATCCAAGAAGTACAAGCGTAAAAGCTTGGGGATGCCCAAGGCATCCCCCTCTTCATCAATATGATTCCTTCATTACAAACATTATTGCTAGGTTGAACACTCTTGAGACAAAACAATGCTAGTTTAAAAGAATGCTATAACATGCTTAGGGAGCATCATGAATATGTCCCAATAAATTCTGAATCTTCAAAATGGCTTCCTACAGTAAAAATTGTTATAAATGATCAAACTTGTCATGCTCGTTGTGCCTTATGCCTAAAGATATCTATGAATCTTTAAATCTTTGGGGACTTTCTAAAGGAGGAGAAGAAATATCTCCTACTAATAATGCCACAATATTACCCATTGGAATAGCTGAAGGAGTGTTTACAAAGATCCAATGAAAGTCGTGTCTACTGATTATCTTTTTATTGAATGTGTGGGAAAAGGACAGATTACACTTGGAAGATCCCTACTAAAACTCCTTGGAGCAATAATAGATGTGGAAAAAGGCATCATGCATTTTGCTTCTCCACCAAACAATCATACATTCCCCAAGGATAAGAATAAAGGTAAGAAAGTTAGGGGAAGGAAATTTGGTTTAAATGCTTCTTAATTTGTGAATACTTGATTCTTGCTTCTTATGCCTAGCTCAAAGGTGTTAAAGAAAAACACTTATTGGGAGATAACCCAAATTTTTTTAGGAATCTTTTGTTGAGTCTTGGAAGTTATTGCCTCTGTAATAACCTCTCCTTATCCTTTTTGTGTGGTTTTTGTGCCAAGAGTAACCTCTAATGAGAGAGAAGTAAGACTTGGGAAAGGTGCTCTCCCGAAACAGATTTTTGCGCTTTGCTGTAAAAAGTCGAGAAAAATCTCTGTACGTCGGATTGAGCTGTAATTTTGTGTGCTTCTGCCCCAGGTTGTTATCTAACTCTCGTTAGATCAGCACATTTCGATTTGAGCAAAAGAAGGTCTTCAAAAAAATTCGTTTTAACCTGCTGGTATGTTTTGAAAGATTTCTGCCATTGTTTGCATTTGCCTCTTAATCTCTTTCTCTTTGAGTTCTCTCTGATCACTTGAACTTTTAAAAGGAATTTCTACAGTAGCTGGTGTTAAAATGGAAGTTTTATTTGTGTTGAAACTGAACCGAAAGACTTATTATCTTGAGTACACTAATGTTGCTAATTAAGATTGTATGAAGGTTTGTATGAAGGAAAAAAATTCAGGTGTAGGGAAGAACAATGTGATAAGATGAAGTATGGAAAAAATCTCAAGCTTGGGGATGCCACCTGTGTCGCCCCAAGAAATATTCAAGAAGTACAAGCGTCAAAGCTTGGGGATGCCCAAGGCATCCCCTTCTTCATCAATAACAATCTCAGGTTTTCTTCCAAACACTTCATTTTTATTGTTTCATGCACAGTTGTGTTGTTCTTGGAGCGTCTTCGTTTTAGTTTTTAGTTTTCATTTGCTTGGTTTTCGTAGTTTGCTTGAATAAATTGGTTGGACCCCCTCTTTCATGCACAGGTTTTCAAATAAGTTGGTTTAGATTGGAAAAGAGTAGGAAAAGTTCATGCTTAAGTGGAAAAAAGGAGCTTGTTATTGAATGTGGCCTATGCTTTGTCATGCCATGCTTGATATTGTTTTGGCTTTATGCTTAGTATTCTTTGTTGTAGCATGATTTCTATAAACAATTGAGATTGCTTAAATGTGCCTTGAAGAATCATGTGTTGTTTTAGCATATTAAAGCATAGTATTGTGGTATTCTCCTTTGATGCTTTATTTGGGCTGACTTGGCGCATGCTCACACCATGCTATGACTATCTAAAGTCACCATAAGCCTTTATTATCCTTTAGTTTTCAACTAGTAGTATCACTTTATGCTTTGATTAATGATGTTTTGTCGCTCTGCATGATTATGGCCATTATTACTCTCTTAGTTTGTCGCTCCCAGTCTTTTGCTAGCCTCCAGAACCAAGTATGAGTTCCACTCATGCATCCAACTCCTAAAAACAAGTTATTCCAAAGAGTCCACCATACCTACCTATTAGCATTTGCTATTCCAAGTATATTCATGTTTTTATCAACCTTCCGAATTAAACTTGTTATGAGAAAACTATTGATTAAAGCTCTCATGAACTTGATGACACACTTTACTTTTCTTGCCCTTAATAAACTTGAGCCATTGTGTTGTCTATGTTGTATATGCTTGCACATATTTTTTGGGGATTAGCAGAACCATGCTGTCATGGGGAACACTTTCAACATTGCACGGGTACTTGTACCTAGTTGATATCATGCTCTTTTGTCTATGGATGTCGTCGGTGTGAAATCAAAGGGGAGCTTGTAAGTCCATGGAGTTATGTATATGTGTTAGGGAAACGCCTGGGCCGCTGGTCTAATCCATGCTGACATGGTGGAAACCTGCAGCGTAACCATAATGAACTGTCTATGAAGCATTCTTATTATAAAAAAAGAGTCCTATATTGAGAAAAAAGAGGAAAAGAGAAAAACAAAAAAAGAGATTATGAAAAGAGGAAAGAGAGAAAAAATCACCATATTCCCATGGTAAATAAGAAGATTGCTGAGATGCTCGTTGTCTGCTTGCCTTGTCATTTTGATATGGGGATTCTTCCGTATCATCGGGCAAGGTGTACCCTGTTGGTAGTTCTCTATGATACACATGTACTTACGATGACAAGAACTTACCGGTGACTAAACTTGAGTAGCATGAGGAGCGACCCTCATATTCAAGGGACATGAGATTTCTAACTTATACTTCGTCAAGCATGTACACCATAGTTTTTTCACTTTAACCTTAATCACTTCAAGATGCTTATGAATGGGGCAAAGAGAGCTGAAAGCTAAAAAGTACCATCATTTTTGGAAGCTCTTTATGAGACTTGAATCCCTACTTCCTTCTATGAAGGACTTTCCTCCACTATATATATTGAGTCTCCACCTTCTATCTTTATGCACTTACTTTGAGAGCATAGTGGCCATTCTTAGTTCTATGTGCATTGTCCCAAGACTTATTGATTGATGCATACCTTGATATTGCTTGTTTTAATCTATTTGTATCTAGTCACTCTTATGAACTTTGAAGGTGTCCTATGCATTTATATTTGCTACTCTATGAGGGACAAGCTGAATACTACTATGCTATGTTTTCTTTATGTGAAACAAACAAACGTCTTGCAAAGTATTGTTATTCATGAATCTTTTGTTTGTGCCTTTTCATGTTGCAACATAGTTTCTCTGTCTTATTACTAGAACTTTGTCTTTCATGTTATGATTGAAGTATTATGATCAAAGCATTGAATGTTTACAAATACTTTGATCAAGTTTATGATGGTGCATGTCACCTCAAAAATTATTCTTTCTTTTTATCACTTACCTACTCGAGGACGAGCAGGAGTTAAGCTTGGGGATGTTGATACATTGCAAATATATCTATAATTTTTGATGTTCCATGCTTGGTTTTATCTACTTTCTTATGTTTTGTTCCAATTTTGGAGTACTTTTCATAGAATTTCTTGGACTAACCTATTAACAAGATGCCACAGTGCTAGTTGCCTGTTTTCTGCTGTTTTTGGTTCCTGGAAAGTCAGCAAATCAATATTCTCGGAATTGGACAGGACAAAAGCCAAAGTCGATATTTTACCGGAAGACTCACGGAGCCATAGGACGAGATGGAGAGGGGCCAGGGTCTGGCCACACCACCTGGTGGCGCGGGGCAGGCCAAGCCACGCCAGGGGGTGGTGTGGGCCCCTCCGGCACCCCCTCGGTCTCCCCTCTCGCCTATAAGAGCCTCCCGATGCATAAACCCTAAATCATCAAGCCTCTAGCCACGAAAAGTTCTGCAGCGCCGCCGCCACCGAAGGGGAGATTCGGGGGACAGGAAGTCTCTGTTCCGGCACCCTGCCAGGACGGGGAAGTGCCTCCGGAGCCATCTCCATTGATCTCCACCGCCATCTCCATCACCATTGCAATTTTTTTGAATCCAATGGGAGTGTTTTGAGATTTTTATTTCCTTTCTAACAAAATTGGAATCACCCAATTTGGTTCAGTTAATCTACTTGAATTCAATTTTAGAGTCACCTACAGAATAGGGTTTTAAAATAAAAGAAAAATCTAGATTTGAATTTGTGGGCACGTGCGGGAACGTTACTAGGCCGGCCAAACTACATGGCGCGCACGCAACGGGCTTCACTTACGCTGGCCCCACGCGTCAGTGGCTATTCGTACGCGAAGCGGTAAGATCTATTCCTAGGCGCACGATCAATGGCTCCATGTCATCGTCTCCCTCGCGCGGCGCGTGCGGGATTCAACCCTAGCTCTACGGCGGGGGTCGTCGGGGGCTTACCAGGGCTCCAGCTTTGTACGGCGGTGCGGGCGAATGAACTAGTTGTCGACGGCGGTTCGAACGGTGGTCGTGGTCGCTCCTGGGGTGGCTCCTAGCGCTGGCTCCATTCCACCACTATGGCGGCGAGCTCCGGTGAAATTCCAACGCTTCCTGCTTCTTCTTGCTCCAGGGATGGGTCAGAGAGGTTGCTGGGTGAGAGCTGAGTCGAGTGGGGTGTGTTTTGAGGCAAGGGGAGGGGTCTATTTATACCCCAGCGAAGGGAGCATTGGGGCATGGCTCGGGTTCTCTGGCTACATCGTTATAGTGAGCTATGGGCATGGCGGAGGGTGTAGGTTGACACAGGTCTCCTTGGCGGTCATCATGTGCATAGTGGCGCGGCGAGGCGGGGTCTCCATCGGTCCGGGACGTCCATGCCGTCCTCGGGTACCGCAGGCGTTTATCAGGACGTACGGTGGTTACAGGTCACGCGGGGTCAAGCGGGCATGTCTGGGAGGTTGCTGGCGTCGTGGTGAGTGCATTGATGCAAGGGAGAGCAAGGCGCGCGTGGTTACGTGGGATTGCCCGATGCTCTGGCGTGCGCGTGGCATGGTAGCTAGAGAAATGGGCGCGGTTGCGCTGGCATCTCCATGTTCTGGCATTGGTCGAGGCGTACACAGGCGGGTGCGGTGAGGTCACGGCTAACTCCTAGATGTCCTGGACGAGTGTGGTGAGGCATGTAGCGTCGAGTCCATGTCGTGTCGGCATGGTGAGCTCGGGTACGAGTTTGCACTAGTCAATTGGTCGAGTGAGCAAGGCTCAGCTGCACGGGCTGGTACTAGGGTATGTGTGGGCAAGTAATGGAGGCCGAGTGTGGTACAAAGATGATCACAAGAATGATCTAAACAGTGTGGAGTTGGTAGCCCTGTACTGTGCTCGAAAGGTGTTCGATCAAATGACCGCAAGAGAAAAAGTTTTGAATTTTCAAATTCTATTTGGTGGGTTTGTTGATCATAAGCTTGAGAATCTTTGGTTGCAAGGGTTTGTCAAGTGGAGAAAGTTTGGATGGTTTTGGAAAAGTTTCTATCTTGATGCATACACCAGATTCAATTTTGAAACGTCCCTCAAATGAATTTGTAATTGTTCTGCTAAGTTTTGAAAGCTCACCTGTGTTCACTGTCACTTGGTCTAGCAAGGTGAGAAAATAAATGGAATTGTTTCAGATTGAAATTATTTTATAGAGATGCCCAAAGTGAGCTAAGTGTTAACATTTGCAAAAATGACCATTAGCTCATGTGCTTTATATTTTTATTTTATTTTCCTTTGGTTTGGTTTTAATTTGACCTAGATGATATTATTTTGATCCTTAAGCCAATTCTCATCATATATATATCAAACAAACATGGCATATCATGCATCCATACATCATTAACAAACACACACTTGCATTCTTAGTTGTTTAGGATTAAAAGTTTTTGTTAACCATAAGTTTGGTTCATTGGAAATTGATATTATCCTTTTTAATATTTTTGAGATGTTACAACCGACCTCATGGAGAATACTCTCTCGGCCCCTAGTTGCTCAGCAACAGGGATAGAAGCTTCGGCGACACATGGTGTCGTCGAGAACTTTGACCACGAGATGACCCTCACCATGGTAGCGGAACTTCAGGATGTGGCCGACACGAGCCTATATGTTGGGGATATACTTTCTAGGTATCCTCACTATGCCTCACTAACGAGGGTGGCCCACTTTGGGTTAGAGTTATTCTTCACGAGTGGCCCAGTCAGAGAGAAGAGACAGAGTCTAGTCCGGCTATGGGAAGGCCCAGAAGACTAACTGACATAGGCCTGTTTAGTTACTTGTAGTCCAAGATGTACTCTATAACCAACTTTGTATCATAGCTGGATAGGTCTCTCCTGTAACCCTAGGCCGGATATCTGAGCTGTCCTAGGGACCAGCCTTTAGGTAAACCACAATAATCTACAACCTCAACTCGCACAGGCCAAACCCTTGTAACCCATTCCAGCTCTTCCGTATTACTCGATTGCAACCAGCAGTAGGATCCGTCCACCGTTGGTAGAATTGAACATAGGTAAACTTGTGTGATCACTATCCCGGAACATGGTACAACTCACACCCCTCTCTTGCGGACCCCCCGAGGACCCCCTCATGGCGTACTTGTCCTCAATCTGATGACAGTTGGCACCCACCATAGGGCAAGTGGGCTTTGGATATGCATTTTGAGCAAAATCTACAAGAATCGGAATGGCGAGAGAATCACCGTCCGTCGTGTCCTCTACACCAGCGACGTACCTCTCGTTCTTATGGACGAGACCTAGATTCCGGCTAGCGAGGCCGTGACTAGCTACACCATCATGTCTTTTGGCGAGATCAAAGTTTACGTCAATTTTGCTGAAACTGCCCCACCCACCCCAACGGTGATGATAGAGGCAGAAGAAGTTTCAGGGACCACTTTGTCTGTGGAGGCGGCATAGTTTCCTATACCGGAAAACCCTAATCCCACGCAGCCTGCACCTGAAGAGGAGATAGTGGAGAAAGCTGAGCCTGAAGCAGATCTTCCTGTGAAGGTCAGATCTGAAGTGGATGTCCCTAGTGAGGTCGAATCTCAGGATGATCTCCCCAGCGAGGTCGAATCTCAGGAGGAGCAAAGCAACAACAACTCTAGATCCAGCTCTACTGATGATGGAGCAGGGCAATCTTTTCTGAGGCACTTGTTGAGGCGTATGATGCTGCATGACACCAGCATGGATGAGATCCTCGAGACCATCAAGTGTTTCAAGGAAGCAAGTGAAGAAAGCCGCAACTATCTCAGGGCGCATGCATCACACTTTGTTGGATACGTTGGATCCGGATCTAGCTTTGCGGATGCTAGAGATGACAATGACTCAGTATTGGAGATATTCGGTACAAACGTCGACTTACCGGCATCTTCAGATGACTCTATGACATTGGCAGATTTACGGAAGTTCTCCGTGGAATATGAAGAGGAGGTAAACTCCAAGGCTGTAGAAGTAGGAGAAGCCATGGATGAAGGATCCGGAGAAAATTCTCCCAAACCGTAGGATGACATGGATCTCGGAGAAAATCTCGATGTCCAGATGTCTGAAAGTACTAATCAGAGCTTGACTCCAAGAAATGGACCCTAAGCCGTCTTTGCTACTAGTGATGCCAAGAGGGCAAAGAAGAAGAAGATTCTGGTGAAAAACCCTCCAGTTGAGGAGGCAATCACCAAAGAATACGAAGAAGACTCGGATGGAGCTTTAATCATAGACGAGCCAAAAACCACTCTGGTGGATGGACACGTGGTTACCCCTGGTGACCGTAAAATCCTCGTAGATGACCTTACTAAGCCAATCCCCACTATTGCAGACCTTACACCTACAGAGCTGGAAGATAGGGCTCAAGCCATAGAAGCTTATCGCCAAGTACACCTAGATGAAGCTAAGAATATCCTCGAGGAGAAAAAGCGCATTGCATCTATGGGGCAGTTCAACTCCCTGCAGCACCAGAAGACCCAGAATGGCCCTGTGCGGGCTAACAAAAATCCGGAAGTCCACAAGACCCTCTTTGAAGGAGATGACGCCATCAAAGGAGAACCTCAGCTCGACAACAAGGGAGATCTGGTGTATGGAACACTAGTGGAAAAAACTATCGCAGCTCCAGATATCCTGGCGAACAATCCAAACCCCTACCAAATTCGGTTAGGCGCAAAGCTACTTACCAAGGGCCAGGAGCAGCAAAAGGCCATGAAATCCGGAAGCAGAAAACTGGTCTCTAAATCCTACCAATATCGCATGGATCTGGCTTGGCAGGACATAAGGTCCCAATGGGATCCAGAACAACACTACCGTCTTGACTGTTGGGAAGACAATTACTTAAGAACCGGATCTTCAGGACAACGACAAAGAGCCGCACATGACTAGAGTAACGTTGCTCCAGCCGTAGAGTGAGATGTAGTTGCAGCACTGTATCCGAGACAGCCTCCTCGGCGACAGTCAAACAACCATAGGGAAGATTAAGAAGAGCAACATCAAGATGATGACCGAAAAAGATGTCACCTCCTAGACATACAAGCCGTCTGGCTAAACCTCGTCACAATGGAGGTAACGATGGACGAAGGAACGATGGACACCATGCCGAGTCAAGATGGCAAGGGGCTCGTTGGAACCAAGACCCTCCCTGGAATCGGAGTAATGATGCTCCAGACGGAGGCCGACGCTCAGCCAGAAATAATCCAGCTACACCACCCTTTCCACCAAGCAGCCATCATAGCGGCTCGCGAGGGAGCCATGGAGGGCGTCATGGCAGAGGAGATGGTGGCGGAAGCAGAAGTCTGACTCCAAGGCACCGCAGCCACAGCTAACAACCAGGACGACATTATCTGTCACCAAGTGATGCGAGGCACCGGATCAACTCTAACATAGAGGCATGAGACTACGAGTCGGATAGCATCTATGTGGGTCCAAAATGTTTTGGACCGTGCACTCGACAAAAAACTTCCCTAAAGGATTTTCTATCTCAAGGTACATCCAGCCCTACGACGGTGTAGCTCGGCGAGACACCTGGCTCTAGGACTTTTTCCAGGCTTGCTGCATCGCCAAAGGAGGAAACAGCTTGGTAGAAACCCGGTATCTCCCGCTTATGCTGAGGAAGATGGCTTGATCATGGCTCAATGAACTTCCAGAAAACACCATCCACAATTGGTATGACATGCAAAGTGCGTTATTTTGGAATTTTGAAGGCACATATCGGAGGCCCTGTACGGTAGGAGACCTACAGCGTTGCACCCAGAAGGCCGGAGAAACTTGCCAGGATTATCTTGGACAATGGATCGATACCAAGAACTCCTGTGAAGGAGTAAATGATCAAACCGAAATTGAAGCTTTCATTGCTGGACTCCCAATTCGTCTATTGCATCATCACTTGATGTGCGACAAAGTTACCAATTTGGGGGAGATGATAGAGATGGCAAGAAGTATGCAGATGCCAACGATGATTCAGAGGGACTGCTGAACATGCTAGTTGTGCCACAGTCAGCAAAACAGCTGAAGCAGCAGGCCTAGAAGCGTAAGAACACCTCGGAAGAAAAGCCCACCGCAGAAATAGATGTAGTCAACGCTACTTTCGGCTCTAGAGGACGAGGAGGGCGCGAAAGCGGCCACATACATGATTGTGAAACATCCAGAGTCCAGGGTAGAGGAGAATAGCAACCTGGCAAAACCTACTCTTGGGCCGACATCGCTATCCGTGTGTGCATCACCCGGACAACAACGAGGGCTCGTCCCACACAAATGATGAGTGTCGTTTCAATGATGAAATTAAGAAAGACCAATCCACTGGTTATAGGGCCAAGCAACGCAAAGTGAAGAAAAAGAGACCAAGGAAGATTCCAACATGGAGGAGGCAGAAGCTTCAAATCCCAATTCAGATGAAAAGAAGACCTTCCCAACGAAGAAATACACTTATGTCACTTTCCTTGGGTCTCAACCAGCCAAAGTCAAGAAGGTAGTGATGCACGAGCTTTACACAACTATTTTGGCTATCCCCCAGTTTCTGGACTGGTCGAAAGTAACAATCACCTTTGACTGTGGCGATCATCCGCCTAAGTTGCACATGCGAGGAAAGTACGCACTAGTCATCAATCCACTTATTGACGGCTATGGTTTCTCCAAGACCCTCATGGACAGTGGTAGCAACATCAACATCCTATACATCGAAATGCTGCATCGGATGAGGATTTTGGAAACGCAGCTGAATCACAGTTCTGTTGTTTCCCACGGAGTTGTCCCTGGAAGACAAGCAAATTCTCTAGGAGAGATCACTTTGGACGTTACTTTTGGAACTCCAGAGATGGAAGCACTCTTAGTGGGGGGATACCCCCGGGTAGGGTCACACCGGGGTATAAAGGCCGAGTTAGCCGAGGTACGGCGCGGTCAAAGCAAGTGTTGGCCAGGTAACCTCAAAGCAGGCTGACTTACGGAGTAACCCGGCCCGGTGGGTGTTTGCCTAGCATTAATCCGACCGGCATGAAATATATGTCGGCCATGTTTATCTACCACGAGTGTAGGTACCCTCGTTGCCAGGTTGGTAGGGCACTAGCCAGGCTACCAATTGGCTTCCAAGAGAAGGAAGGAATCTCCCGTTGGTCAAAAGGTGGCCTCTGCCCGTTGTAGCGTGAGCGAAGTGAGAAGAGGGAAGGACCAGCGGGGCCTGGCAGACAAAGGTGACGCGGGCGATGTCGGCTGATGTAGTTCATGTCTGGTGACGCTAAAAGACAAGGGGCTCGTAGAGGGTTACGTCCATAGTTCGGACTAGCCATTAAAGTGAATAAAGAAGCATCTAGCTTTAACCAAGGGGCATATTCGGGGAATATGCCTCCATGTCTGCCCTAACCTCGTAGCCTGGGATCCCCTATATAAGGAGCACCAGGACCTCCATTTGCAGGGGATCGATCATTCTGTCTTGGAAGAACTCTAGAGAATTGTAGTGGGGGTAAGAGAACTAGTCTCCTTCTCACAAACAGCTCAAGGAGCCCTTGTAATCCACCATTGATAGAGTGAAATAAAAACATCTGTGTGTGGAATCACATAACTATCCCTCCCTGGATTCCGCTAGTGCACATTAGGCCCATTTTTAGCCTATCCATGGCATCTGCCATGCCACCACCACGACAGTTGGCGCCCACCGTGGGGCTAGCGGCGCTAGCAGGGGTAAAAATCCGGACGGGAAGCATCTTCGGCACTGGCGAGCGAGTCGTCTCTAGGCTCGTTCAGCGCTTTAGGGTGTAGGACTACGTCAGTGACAATGCAGGAAGCTTTGGCAGAAACCGTCCCCCGCACAACGGCCTCTTCATCAAGCTTGGCGCGTACAAGGTCTATGTTGGCATCGACGAGTCCTGCATACATCCGCGGCATGTCATCCAGGGTGGCGAACCAGCTCTCAGCACGGCTTGCAGCATGCGTATCACTCGCTCCGTAAGCTGTGTTGAGGTCATGATGACGGCGCCAGATGCTGGAGCGAGCAAGGACCCGGCGCCAGAGCCGGACACAACGTCAAAGCAGGCAAGATCTAGGTTTCCTCCACTAGAGAGGCCAAAGAATGTGTTGCAGCAGGAAATAGATAGCTTAGCGACACCCATAGCGCCAGTAGTAGATCCGGCACAGGCATAGGCCAAGTTAGAGGAAACTAGGCAAAAGATGCTAGCTGGTGCGAAAAAAGTAGCTGAGTTGCAGCAGTCACTGAACATCAGTCTGCGAGAGTATGCGAAGGCGAATCGTATAGAATTGAAAATCCGAGGTAGAAACCTGATTACTGAAATTGACAGAGAATATGTGCCTAGGCCGGGTCAGACAGAAGCAATAGTAACTGCTGGGCTAGAGTGATACAGTACTCCATCTAAGACCCTCGGGGATGCCTATGCGGCTGCCTCTGAGTTAGCCGGCTTAACTAGAGAAACCCGAGAGAGGCAACATGAAAGAGTTAACCACCTGTTGAGGGTAGCGTGTCAGTAGAACGGGGAAATAAACAAGGCAAACCCGGTGCATCCCGGAGCATCTCACGTGGTTCATTCGACAAGGAATAACCCGGCAAAATCTGCCGGAGCCGTGTCGTCCCCTGGTCACGGTCCTAGGAGAGAGGAGATGGTATCCACGGGGAGACGAGACAAACAAATGGTCCCGTATGACCCGGTAAGGGCAGGGAAAGGAAAAGTAGTGTAGGTTGATGAGGATCGCCACAGTGCTAGCCGAGGTGAAGCTGGCTGAGGTAACCGCTACCAAGGCAATGCCGGTCAGAGGAACGTTGTCAATGGCAATGCCATGGAGCATAATCCAGTGGAAATAGAGCAAAATGCGCCTCGTCAACACCAACAACAGTATGCACCTCGGCAAGAGAGAAGCGCAGGTCGGGCAATGAAACTACAGAACGCTCGTCCAGGTCAGGACATGTACAATGATGGTTATTCAACAATGGTTGATGCCAGATTCCCTAGACTGGAGCACCATGTGATTGGATCAAGATTGGGGAACATGAACTTGCAGCCAGATGATGCCAGACTGAACCTAGACCGAATCTATAGGTCGGAGCTGATTGAGGTGCAAGGTCCTCCGAGTCTGGCATGTTTTGGACTTCGGATCATGAGGGAACCACTAGTGCCAAAGTTTTAGCTGGCCAGAGGAACAAAGACGTATGATGGAAGTACAAAGCCGAATGATTGGCTCATTTATTATGCAACTTCAGTGAACATAGCCGGAGGAAACTTGAGATGGGTTGTGAGATATGCACCACAGATGCTGGAGGGACCAGCAAGTGTTTGGCTAAACAACTTGCCACCAGGGAGTATCAACTGTTGGTTGGATTTTGAGGAGCTGTTCGTAAGCAACTTCTCGAGAACCTACAAGAGGCCAAATAGGCCACAAACTTTAGCGTTATGCAAATAGAGGCGAAATGATCCGGACAGAGAACTTCTGACCTGGTGGTGTAATGTGTGCAATTCATGCGAAGCGATAATTGAATCACAAGCTATAGTGTGGTTCACCCAAGGTTGTAGGTATGGAAGTATGATGTGGCAGAGGTTGCAGCGAGATATGCCAACCACACTGGCTGAGACCATCCGGATCGTAGATTCATATGCCTTGGGAGACCCAACGTAACCCAGGTTAATGTCAAGCGAGTCCAACGAGGAGTACTACAACAGATATGGTTTCGGGTCATCTAGGAGGAATGATTTCAGAGGTAAAATAAGGGACGATCGTCTGGATTACCCGTACAGCTTGCAGCAAGTGGCCGCTATGAACCGAGATCAGCCCAATGCTGGCGCGGACCATCATCAGAAAACTGGAGGGCAATAGTGGCAACAGAAGAGCGAAGGAAAGAAGACCTGGACCCTAGAGCAGAAGAAACAATGTCAAGAGACAAAGGACTGTCTGAGGTATACATTTGAGTCTATGCTGGATAAGCCAGGCAAGTTCCATACACCATGTCCAAATAGCCCGGCAAACCATATCACTCAACAATGTGAATGGATGAGGAAGTCAGAGCAAGGTAGTTTGGGGAATGCTCAGGCACCTCGGCATGATGCACCTCGGCATGATGGACCTCGGAATGAAGCACCTCGGCAGAAATTACTCACTGGGGGGAACAGACAACAACTTATGTTGCCTCCCCCTCCACCGAGGTATGAAAATCAGGAAAGGAGGGATGTTGTGCACCAAGTACATAACCAACAACACCAAGATCAAGGATATCACAGCAATGAGGGGAGAAATGAGTACAGGGAGCATCATAAGAGTTACTGTGTGTTTACCATGGAAGAGACTAACAGATAGAGATTGCAACACCGACACATGGAGGTGAATGCAGTAATGCCAGCTATGGTGAGGTATATGCCTTGGTCGGATCAGGAGATTAATTGGAGTACCAAGGATCACCCAAAGCTCATGCCAAGTTCAGGGACCTATACGCTGGTGCTGGATCCGACATTCATTGGGCCAAACATCAATCTGAGGTTCTCCAAGGTGCTGATAGACAACGACAGTAGCATTAACATCATGTACAAGGATACCATGACCAAGTTGGGGATATCACAGAATATGCTCCAGGCAACTAGGACCACCTTTCATGGCATTGTGCCAGGTATATCATGTGAACCAAATGGAAAGGTCCGGGTTGATGTGTTATTCCGCACAAGAGACAATTGCTGGACTGAGAATTTGGAATTTGAGGTGGTGAACTTGGAAAGCACATATCACGCATTACTCGGCAGGCCTGCTCTAAACATATTTATGTCAAGTACTCACATCAGTTACCTGAAGATGAAATTACTCAGACCAAGGGGAGTGATTACCATAGCTAGGGACTTCAGGCATTCTATTGAATGTGCATCTGCTGAATCAAACCTGGCCGAGTCACTCGTGATCGCTCAGGAGAAGAGGAAAATCATGGAGGTGGCTACAATGGCTTAGTCCGCGTAGCAGCATATGCCAGCTTTGAGTAACCCGCACGGAAGTGTTTCATTTCAAGGGACGAAAGATACTAAGAAAGAGCCTGTTGACGGTCAGTTTCCGGAGCACACCGTGACTATTGGTGTCGGATTAGGCGACAAATAGGAACGCGAGCTCATCAACTTCCTCCGTGAGAATCGGGACATCTTTGCTTGGTCCACACAGGACCTGCAAGGTGTGCCGAGGGAGTTGGTCGAGCACTCTTTGAATGTGAGACCCGGGGCTAAGACGGTGAAGCAACCTCTCTGTCGCTTCGCCGAAGAAAGGATAAAAGTCATTGGAGATGAGATAGAAAGGCTCCTTGCAGCCGGATTTATTATGGAAGTACTTTATCCAGATTGGCTTTCTAATCTGGTGCTGTTGGAAAAGAAGAAGGATGATCCAGACGTAGCTGTGGTATGGCATATGTGAATTGATTACACGAACCTGAATAAGGCATGTCCAAAAGATCCATTCCCACTGCCTAGGATGGATCAATTGATAGACTCAACCGCCGAATGTGAACTATTGACGCATATTCTGGTTTCCACCAAATACATCTGAATCTGGATGATCAAATAAAGACTGTATTTATCACCCCTTATGGGGATTATTGCTATCGCACAATGCCATTTGGATTACGTAATGTAGGAGCAACGTCTCAGTGATGCATGCAAAAAATGTCTACATGACCAAATAGGTTGAAATGTGCAAGTCTATGTGGATGATGTTGTGATAAAAACTGAGGAAAGCAATACGCTCCTTGATGATATCCGGTAGACATTCGCGAACCTAAGACGGTTTCGGATGAAGCTTAACCCAGAAAAATGTACCTTTGGTGTGGCGGCTCGCAAATTACTCGGTTTTCTCGTGTCCAGTCGAGGTATTGAAGCTAGCCCGACAAAAATCCGGGGTATAGAGAGAATGGAACTCCCAAAGTCCCTTAACAATGTAAAAAAATTCACTAGTTGTCTGGCATTGTTAAGCCGGTTCGTAAGTCGTCTAGGAGAGATGGCTTTACCCCTCTACCAGTTAATGAAAAAGGCAGACAAATTTACATGGACATCACAAGCTGATAGCGTGTTCCATGAGTTAAAAAGATGTTGTCTTCTGCACCAATACTAGCCGCGCCACTACCCAAGGAGCCAATGTTGCTCTACATAGCCACGACCAACCGAGTCGTAAGTGCAGTAATCATAGTGGAGCGCGACGAGGAAGGAAAGTCGATGCAAAGGCATGTATATTACTTGAGCAAGGTGTTGTTTGCTTTGAAACAGAATTACCCTCACTATCAAAAGATGGCGTATGGCGCGTATATGTCGGCTAAGAAACTCAAGCACTACTTTGAGGAGCACCCCATCAAGGTAGGTTGAAGCACCCATATCAGAAATTATGGGTAACAAGGATGCTAGCGGCCGAATCGCAAAATGGGCAATTGAGTTAGCCCCGTATGCACCACAGTTTGATAGAAGAGATGCGATCAAGTCACAAGCAGTGGCGGATTTCTTTGTGGATTGGGCTGAGATGCAGTATGAACCATGTCTATCGAACTCAAACTACTAGTGGATGCACTTTGACGAATCAAAGCTAAAGGAAGGACTAGGGGCCAGAGTAGTGCTTACCTCGCCCAAGAAGGACCAATTGAAATACGTCCTCTAGATCCATTTTAGCGCGTCAAATAATGTGGCTGAATATGGAGCACTGGTGCATGGACTCAAAGTATCAAAGGAAGTAGGCATACGTCGGATACTATGTTTTGGTGATTCGGATTTGGTGGTGCAGCAAGTGTCTGGCAATTGGGATGCTCTAGACGCAAACATGGCGCTTCATAGATTTTACGTCCAGAAGATAAGTGGTTTCTTCGAGGGGTGCGAATTCCATCACGTACCTCGGATTGAAAATGAGGCAGCTGATGTATTATCCAAACTAGGATCATCCCAACAACCAATTCCGCCAGGCATTGCCTTGGAGAACTTGAGCAAACCATCTATTAGACCATAACTAGAATCCAAGTCAATATATATCCCGACTATCTCCAGATCAGAAGCTACTCCAATGGAAATAGACTGGGGAAGCACCTCAGCAAACCCGAGGACTACATCAGTAGACCCGGGGACTGCCTCAGCAGAGCCGGGGACTGTTGCGCAGAACCCGGGGATTGTTTAGCTCAGTCCAGCCGGTGTAATGTCGGTGGATGCAATGGAAGTTGATGAGGAGCTTTTTCCCATCTGAGTTATACCTGCATGGGAAAAACCGATATTTGAATTCCTAAAGGAGGGAACTTTGCCGAATGATGAGGTACTCTCAAGGAAAATCCAAAGAAGGGCAAAGGCATACACTATCATCAACACCGAATTATACAAAAGAAGTGTAACCACAGTGCTGCAGCGATGCATGGACCCAGAAGAAGGGCTTGACATACTCCGAGATATTCATCAAGGAGAATGTGCTCATCATGCATCCTCTAGAGCATTAGTGGCAAAGGATTTTCGACGCGGATTTTATTGGCCAAATGCCTTAGAATAAGAAGAGGATCTGGTGAGAAAATGCAATCGCTGTCAAAGATACACCACAAAAACCCAGATGCCAATGTCGGAACTCCAAACTATTCCAATTACATGGCCATTTGCTGTGTGGTGCCTGGATATGGTAGGACCATTTAAGCCGACAAAGGGAGGAATGAACCACATCCTGGTTATGGTGGACAAGTTTACAAAATGAAATGAAGTTAAGCCAATAAGGAAATGTGATGGGGCGACAGTAGTGACATTCCTCAAGGACATAATCTTGAGATATGGCTATCCCCACAGTATCATAACTGATAATGGCACAAATTTTGCTGAAGGAGCATTTTCAAGGTTCTGCTGAGAGAAGAAGATCCGGCTAGATGTTGACTCTGTAGCCCACCCCGCATCGAACGGGCAAAAGGAAAGATCCAACGGACTAGTCTTGTCCGGGATAAAATCCCGGCTCATGGAGCCGCTGCAAAGATCAGCGGGGTGCTGGATAGAAGAACTACTAGCGGTACTGTGGAGTTTAAGAACAACTCTGAATCGATCAACAGGCTATACGCCATTTTTTCTGGTATATGGGGCAGAAGGTGTACTACTAGCCGACATAGAGCATGATTCGCCAAAAGTCACCCAATACACAGAAGCCGAAGTGCGTGAAGCTCAGCAAAATAATGTTGATATGCTGGAAGAAGTGAGATAAGTGGCCTTGTCCAGATCCGCCATATATCAGCAAAACCTCCGATGCTATCTGATATCTACGCACGCTTCTATTCTTGTAGACATTGTTGGGCCTCCGAGTGCAGAGGTTTGTAGAATAGCAGCAAGTTTCCCTTAAGTGGATCACCTAATGTTTATCGAACTTAGGGAGGAAGTGGTCAAAGGTATCCCTCTCAAGCAACCCTGCAATCAAGACACAAGAAGTCTCTTGTGCCCCAACACACCCAATACACTTGTCAGGTGTATAGGTGCACTAGTTCGGCAAAGAGATGGTGAAATACAAGTAATATGGATGATTATAAGTGGTAATTGCAATCTGAAATAAGAGTGGAAGCAAGCAAACATATAACAGGATTGATTGTAAACGGTGTTTCAATGCTTAGAAACAAGGCCTAGGGATCATACTTTCACTAGTGAACACTTTCATATAAATATCTTCACTTCATTATTCTACCCTGAACTACTCTCCGGTTGGACGATGTAGGGCTATAATAGCAGACCTTAAATTTCGCATTCCCCATCTAGATAACCCCCTCACTGTCACCTTGAGCGCTAGATGGTTCCAACAAACACCACAATCTCATAGAGACATCCAACTCAAATTATACTCATGATAAGTATATATGTAACCTTAGACAAAGTGCCACACAGTGTGTACACTATCAACTTCACACACGTGGGGATAAGCAGAGATTAATTAAAACACTTCAGTAGCAGAATAAATCTATAGATTACAAAGTTCATGATCTCATAAGATCACACATAGATATAGATGAACACATAGCTACCGGTAGAGCCCTTAGCCTCGAGAGAGAACTACTCCCTCCTCATCATGGGAGTCAGCAACGGCGATGGAGATGGCGGTGGAGTCGATGGAGATGGCTCCGGGGGCACTTCCCCATCCTGGCAGGGTGCCAGAACAGAGACTTCTGTCCCCTGAATCTCCTCTTTGGTGGCGGCAGCACTACGGAATTTTTCATGGAAATCTGATCTAGTCCTTAGGGTTTTCGTCCCAGGAAGATTTTATAGGCGGAAGGGCAAGGTCGGTGGAGCACCAGGGGGCCCACACCCCTGGTGGCATGCCCCCCAGGACGCGCCGCCCTAGGGTGTGGCCGCCTTGGTGCGCCACTTCGTCTCCCCTCCGGACTCTATGTTGCTTCGGGTAAAATATTGACTTTGGCTTTTGTCCAGTCCAATTCCGAAATATTTCCTTACTAGCTTTTCTGAAACCAAAAACAGACAAAAACAGGCAACTGGCATTGTGGAATCTTGTTAATAGGTTAGTTCCAAAAAATGTGTAAACATACTCCAAAGTGTGGACAAAACATAAGAAAGTAGATATAAAACAAGCATGGAACATCAAAAATTATAGATATGTTTACAACGTATCAATATCCCCAAGCTTAACTCATGCTCGTCCTCGAGTAGGTAAGTGATAAAAAAATTTGAGGTGACATGCACCATCACAATCTTGATCAAGGTATTTGTAAAACATTGATAGATGGGATCATAGTACTCTAAGATAGACATGAAAGATATAGTTTTAACAATAGGACATAGCAACTACAGTATGTTGTAGCATGAAAAGGTACAAACAAAAATATTCTTGAATAACAATTCTTTGAAAGAAATTTGTTTATTTCACATATAGAAAACATAATGAGAATGGTATTTAGATTGTCCCTCATAGTGTAGCAAAACATAAATGCATAGGACACCTTCAAAGTTCATAAGGGTGACTAGATACAAATAGTTTAAGAACAAGCAATATCAAATTTATGAGTCAATCAACAAGTTTTGGGACAATTCACATTAAACTAAGAATGACCACTATGCTTTGTCAATAGGTGCATAAATATAGAAGATGGAAACTCAACATAAAAGTAAAAGAAAGGCCCTTCGTAGAAGGAAGCAGGGATTCAAGTTTCATAAAGCGCTTCCAAAAATTATGATACTTATTAGCCTCGAGCTCTCCTTGCCCCTATCATAAGCATCTTTAGGTGTTAAGGGTAAAGTGAACAAATATGAGGATATGCTTGACAAGTTATAAGTTAAAAATCTCATGCCCCTTCCTTACGAAGACCGAACCTCATGCTACTCAACTTTAGTCACGAGTAAGTTCTTGTCATTGTAAGTACATGTGTATCATGGTGAACCGCCAACGGGGTACCCCTTGCCCCATGATACAGGAGATTTCCCATATCAAAATGGCAAGGCAATCAGACAATGAGCATCTCAGCGATCTTTTTATTTGCTGTTTGCATAGGTTTTTATTGAGGATGCTTCACAGATTGCTCACTATGGTTATGCTGCAAGTTAACACCATGATTAGGCATGGCTTAGGCTAGCGGCCCAGGCGTTTCTCTAACACATATACAAACTCCATGAGCTTACAAGCTCCCCTATTTCACATCGTCGGGATCCATAAGCAAAAGAACATGATATCAACCAAATAAAGTGCAATGTTGAAAGCGTTCCCCATGGTAACATGGTTCTGCTAATTCACAACTTATAAACCGCAAGCATATATGCAACATAGATGGGCACAATGGTTCAAGGTTATTAAGTGCAAGAAAAGTAAAGTGTGCCATCAAGTTTGTGAGAGCTTTAATCACTAATTTTCACATAATAAGTTTAATAAGGAAGGTAGATAATAACATGAATATACTTGGAATAGCAAAAGATAATAGGTAGGTATGGTGGACTGTTTGGAATAACTTGGTTTTATTTGGAGTTGGATGCATGAGTGTAACTCATACTTGGTACATGTGGAGGCTAGCAAAAGATTGGGGCAACGAACTAAGAGAGCAATAATGGTCATAATCATGCAAAGCATCACAGCATTATTAATTAAAGCATAAAGTGATATTACAAGTCAAAAACTAAATGATCATAGAGACTATGTTGACTTGGTATAGTCTTAACATGGTGTGAGCATGCGCCAAGTCAACCCAAATAAAGCATCAAAGTAGAATACCACAATATTATGCTTTTGTATGCTAAAACAACGCATGATTCTTTCAAGGTACATTAAGCAATCTCAATTGTTTGTAACAAGTCATGCTACAGAAATAATCACTTAGCATAAATTCAAAACAATATCAAGCATGACATGATAAAGTCTAAGCCATAGTCAAAACAAGCTCCTTTTATACCACTTATAAGCATGAACTTTCCTACTCTTTTCCAATCCAAACCAACTTATTTGAAAACTAATGTAAGAATGCGGGGGTCCAACCAATTTATTCAAGAAAACTAAGCAAAAGAAAACTAAAAACAAAAATGAAGACGCTCCAAGATCAATACAATTGTGCATGAAACAATAAAAATGAAGTGTTTGGAAGAAAACCTGAGATTGTTATTGATGAAGAAGGGGATGCCTTGGGCATCCCCAAGCTTTGACGCTTGTACTTCTTGAATATTTCTTGGGGCGACACAGGTGGCATCCCCAAGCTTGAGATTTTTTCCATACTTCATCTTATCACATTGTTCTTCCCTACACCTGAATTTTTTTCCTTCATACAAACCTTCATACAATCTTAATTAGCAACATTAGTGTACTCAAGATAATAAGTCTTTCGGTTCAGTTTCAACACAAATAAAACTTCCATTTTAACACCAGCTACTGTAGAAATTCCTTTTAAAAGTTCAAGTGATCAGAGAGAACTCAAAGAGAAAGAGATTAAGAGGCAAATGCAAACAATGGCAGAAATCTTTCAAAACATACCAGCAGGTTAAAACGAATTTTTTCGAAGACCTTCTTTTGCTCAAATCGAAATGTGCTGATCTAACGAGAGTTAGATAACAACCTGGGGCAGAAGCACACAAAATTACAGCTCAATCCGACGTACAGAGATTTTTCTCGACTTTTTACAGCAAAGCGCAAAAATCTGTTTCGGGAGAGCACCTTTCCCAAGTCTTACTTCTCTCTCATTAGAGGTTACTCTTGGCACAAAAACCACACAAAAAGGATAAGGAGAGGTTATTACAGAGGCAATAACTTCCAAGACTCAACAAAAGATTCCTAAAAAAATTTGGGTTATCTCCCAATAAGTGTTTTTCTTTAACACCTTTGAGCTAGGCATAAGAAGCAAGAATCAAGTATTCACAAATTAAGAAGCATTTAAACCAAATTTCCTTCCCCTAACTTTCTTACCTTTATTCTTATCCTTGGGGAATGTATGATTGTTTGGTGGAGAAGCAAAATGCATGATGCCTTTTTCCACATCTATTATTGCTCCAAGGAGTTTTAGTAGGGATCTTCCAAGTGTAATCTGTCCTTTTCCCACACATTCAATAAAAAGATAATCAGTAGACACGACTTTCATTGGATCTTTGTAAACACTCCTTCAGCTATTCCAATGGGTAATATTGTGGCATTATTAGTAGGAGATATTTCTTCTCCTCCTTTAGAAAGTCCCCAAAGATTTAAAGATTCATAGATATCTTTAGGCATAAGGCAAAATCCAGACATGGTATCACAACGAGCATGACAAGTTTGATCATTTATAACAATTTTTACTGTAGGAAGCCATTTTGAAGATTCAGAATTTATTGGGACATATTCATGATGCTCCCTAAGCATGTTATAGCATTCTTTTAAACTAGCATTGTTTTGTCTCAAGAGTGTTCAACCTAGCAATAATGTTTGTAATGAAGGAATCATATTTGCTAGGCAAGTCATATGTTGCAACAAACTTTTTTATGGCATTAAAAGCATCACCCTCATTACACTGGAGGAATCCTCCCACTATAGCATCGAAAGCATATCTTTAGAAAACAGCTAGTCCAAATTAGAAACTACTAAGAAACAAGCTTAGAGTCATTTTAGGTTTAGTTTTTTCATGTAAATCAGAGATTCTAGACCAAGCTTCTTTGAAACTCTCTTCAATTTCTTGTTTGAAAGTAAAAATCATTTCCTCAGGTGACATAGTAATTGGAGCAATGCTAGACATAATGGCAACTTAAGACAGGAACTTAATTTTTTTGTGTTTTTAATAAAGAAGAGCAAACTAGAACAATTAATTTTTTTGTGTTTTTAATAAAAGAAACAAGCAAACAAAGAAGAACTAAGAAAAACAAAAAAACAAAGTAAAGGGATTGGTTATGAGGGACTCCCCTTGTGAAGATGTCCTTGACTCTCCGGTAATGGTGCCAGAAAATAGCTTGATGTCTACGCACACTTCTATTCTTGTAGACAGTGTTGGGCCTCCAAGTGCAGAGGTTTGTAGAATAGCAGCAAGTTTCCCTTAAGTGGATCATCCAAGGATTATCAAACTCAGGGAGGAAGTGGTCAAAGGTATCCCTCTCAAGCAACCCTGCAATCAAGATACAAGAAGTCTCGTGTGTCCCGAACACACCCAATACACTTGTCAGGTGTATAGGTGCACTAGTTTGGCGAAGAGATAGTGAACTAAAAGTAATATGGATGATTATAAGTGGTAATTGGAATCTACAATAAGAGTGGCAGCAAGTAAACATGTAATAGGTCTGATTGTAAATGGTGTTTCAATACTTAGAAACAAGGCCTAGGGATCAAACTTTCACTAGTGAACACTCTCATATATAAATATCTTCTCTTTTTATTCTACCCTGAACTACTCTCCGGTTGGATGATGTAGGGCTATAACAGCACACCTTAAAGTTCGCATTCCCCATCTAGATAACCCTCACTGTCACCTTGAGTGCTAGATGGTTCCAACAAACACCACAATCTCATAGAGACATCCAACTCAAATTATACTCATGATAAGTATTTATATAACCTTAGCCAAAGTGCCACACGGTGTGCACACTGGCAACTTCACACATGTGGGAATAAGCAGAGATTAATTAAAGCACTTCAGTAGCAGAATAGATCTATAGATTATAAAGCTCTTGATCTCATAAGATCACGCATAGAGAGAGATGAAGACATAGCTACCGGTAGAGCCCTTAGCCTCGAGAGAGAACTACTCCCTCCTTATCATGGGAGTCACCAACGGCGATGGAGATGGTGGTGGAGTCGACGGAGATGGCTCTGGGGGCACTTCCCGTCCCGTCAGGGTGCCGGAACAGAGACTTCTGTCCCCCGAATTTCCTCTTCGGTGGCTGTGGCGCTGCGGAACTTTTCATGGAAATCGGATCTAGTCCTTAGGGTTTTCGTCTCGGGAAGATTTTATAGGCGGAAGGGCAAGGTCGGTGGATCACCAGGGGCCCATACCCCTTGGTGGCGTCCCCCAGGTCGCACCGCCCTAGGGTGTGGCCACCCTGGTGTGCCACTTCGTCTCCCCTCTGGACTCCGTGTTGCTTCGGGTAAAATATTGACTTTGGCTTTTATCCGGTCCAATTCCAAGAATATTTCCTTACTAGCTTTTCTGAAACCAAAAATAGTAGAAAACAGGCAACTGGCACTATGGCATCTTGTTAATAGGTTAGTTCCAGAAAATGTGTAAAAATACTCCAAAGTGTGGACAAAACATAAGAAAGTAGATATAAAACAAGCATGGAACAACAAAAATTATAGATATGTTTACAACGTATCACTATCATAGCAGGAGAGTAAACCCCTGAGTCTTCCGGGAAGGTGATCTCGTACTCTGGCTGGTGCAGCGCACTGCTGGCATGCATAAGTTATCCCCCCATTGGAAGGACCTTTCTTTGTAGGAAAAGCTTTGCACAATGATTCCAATTATCTTATTGATGCACATCCACAGGAGAATAATAAGGCGTACAAGTCCGGAGAGGAATCTAAGCGTCCATGGAATGTAGCACTGCTTCGTCCTTTTTACACCTGACAAAGAGGTGAATGTATCCAAGTTACTCATATGTCGGTATGTATGTCGGCAATGAGCTTATCAATGAAACTTCAGCACCCCTAGCAAAAACTCGAGGACTGCCATAATAACTATTTTTCTTATCTTTATGTTTTATATATGTCGACTGGCTTAAGTTGCTTATACCTTAGCCGGATTAGTAGTGTGTGAGCACCAAAAACACAACTCTTTGACTTTGCTGCTGTCCAACAAGTATTGGCTTCATGGCAAGCAAGAGAACAAGTTTGGAATCGCAAAGCACATGAAAAACGATTAAGGAAAGGAAAGTAATCGACCCGACATTTGTTATTCGGACAAACCCTGTACTTACTTTATTTTTCGTTGGATTATTTTGAGCTGATCTCGAAGTTTCAAGTATTGTTAAATCAATTTTTTGAACCTCGGGTTTGTAAGTCAAAAAAACCGAATCAACGTAGACGCGAGCCGAGTCATAAAATTGGAGGAACAAGAAAAGGAAACTCAGGGACTTCGCCCATGTTAATCCGATGTTAAGAACTTAGTAGCAAACAAAACCATTGTGCATAAATAGAACTTCACTCGGCATACCGGGGATCTAACGAATAGTGTTAAGTGTTTTTAAAGCTCATGGAGCAGCAGCTGGAGCCGGATCATTAGCAGAGGGATGAGGTACTTCAGCGCCACTAGGCGGGGCACTAGCCTCGGCCTCATCTTCAGGGTTGGCCTCCTCATCCTCCGGGTCTTCAGCATCATCGCCGAGCTCAAAGGCTTCCTCCTCATCCTCTTCACCACCATCACCACCATCAGAAACATAGGCATCATCAAATGCGTCAAGGTAGCTCGGACCTTCATTCCAACTATGGCAGATGGCATATTGGATAAGCTTGTTGGCACAGGCTTTGTGTTGAGAAATGCACTCCAGATCATTGGAGCACTTTGATCCGGTGCGCAAACGCTCGAGCAAATTCAGATCCAGCTCTTCATACCAAGATAGAACGAAGTTCAGCGCTGTGTCAGCTCCAGCTCGTGCAGCAGATTCCTGCCATAGATTCAGCTGAGTTTCGCACTCCATTAGTTTTGTTATAAAAGTAGCGATTCCGTTGGGAGTGGGCTCAATGGGCCAGAGAGAATTGAACATCCACATCGCGACCGGCATAATGTCTGCCCCATAGTTCGTCACCAGTTCCATGCGAGTAGTGAGGCTCACCAACAAGTCCTCCATGTCAGAAGGAATTGACTCGGCTGGGTTACCTCGCTGAGCATGGGACCTGGTTGCAGCGGCAGAAGTGAGGGAGTCACTCTCTGGGAACTTTCCTGCAAACTGAATGAAGGATGTTAGTAAGTAGAAACATCTAATCCAGAGGAACCAGAACTGAAAAGAGGAAGAGAACTCAAGTGAAATCTGGAGAAGGATCCGGGTGAGCTCAGTATACACATCTGTATTCTTAGCCTAGAGCTTATCATATTCGGAGGTCACCGACTTAAGTTTTACGCCGGCTTCCTGCAGCAAGTCCTTGTCTTTGGAGATTTGAGTTATCAGACGCTCTTTTTCCTCGGAGAACTCCTGATCAGCTTTATCCAGCTCGGATTTGTGGAGGTCCTTGAGACTTTGGATTTCGGCGCTCAGCCGAGTAATCTTAGTATCCTTGAGGCGCAGTTGAGCAATCTCATCATCCTTTTTCTTTAGCTGAACCTGGTGCTTCCCTGCTTGTTTGAGATAGTGAGTCATCATGTCAGGGATGGGCACGCTATCTTGAAGTATAACTGCAATAGTGGATTGACCCGGCAAATGTATAAATATGTACCGACTCAACGAAAGAGCAAGCAAGGGCTAAGGAAACAAGAGAAGTTACCTTGGATCTCGGGCAAATTTTTACGCATGATGACATTCTCAGCCTCAGCCTCGGCTACATAATTTGGATAACAAGTTAATACAAATAGCGAGTAACTCGAAGGAGCGAGAAGGAAAAAGTCTTAATCAAGGAAATTTACCCTTCTTCTAGCGATCACCCAACAATTTGCTGTGTTTGGTGCAAAGATCTTTGTATGAGTCCAGCAAGCGCTAGAACTCAGCAGTTTGGCGGTTGGTGGTGATCTAAAATAAGCCAATGTTAGTTCACAGATACAAATAAAGTTATTCAACGTATAGAAGATCCGGGCTAAGTGGAACTTAACCCGGCTCTAGGTGTGTGGATATTCGAAGTCTACAAGATCCAGGCAAAGTGGAACTTAACTTGGTTCTAGGTGTGTGGATATTCGAAGTCTACAAGATCCGAGCCAAGTGGAACTTAACCCGACTCTAGGTGTGTGGATATTAGAAGTCTACAAGATCCAGGCTAAGTGGAACTTAACTCGGCTCTAGGTGTGTGGATATTCGAAGTATACAAGATCCGGGCCAAGTGGAACTTAACCCGGTTCTAGGTGTGTGGATATTCGAAGTATACAAGATCCGGGCCAAGTGGAACTTAACCCGGCTCTAGGTGTGTGGATATTTGAAAACGATAAGGACTTGGGCTAGTTCTCTAAAGAGCATCCGACCGAGTAATAAATTACTCCCTCGGAGTCTCGGGGACTAGTGGGTATATCTATAGGTGTTTTCATACATAAAAAAGCATAGCATAAAATGGATTACCTCCATCATCCGGCCAGCCAAAGAGATAGCCTTGGTAGTGGAGTTCATATGGGCGCTAAACTCTGTCGGGCCAAACTTCTCTGGAAGATCATCTTGCCGGTTTATAAACTCATCGTCATTCCATTTATGGACACATTCTATGAGTGTTGGACTATAACTTTCCCACTGAGTGAATGGCTCGTCACCAAGCCCTTGGCATGGGCCTCCCGTCGCACGGACTAAGCAGCAGCCGGACTAGTATGGAAAGTCAACTGCTTCCTGCTTTCAGATCCGGATGTTGAATCCTTGGCTGGCTCGGCGGCTTTCTTGCTCTTGCCAGATGATGTGGGCCGCTGAAGAAGAGCCGAGGATGTAGAGCCGGACTGAGCCTGGGAGGATGGCGGAAAAATGTCTTTAATAGACAAAGTGGATCCGGAGGCAGCTGCCTGAGAATTCTTCTTGGAAGATGGCTTGGCTATGGCTGTTGCTGCGGTGGTGGATGTGGCTTTTGCTGTTGATGTTGCTTGTGCTGGTGCTGCTGGTGCTACAGGTACTAGTGCTGGTGCTACTAGTACTGGTGTGTCTGGTGCTATTGGTGCTGTTGGTGCTGGTACTGCTGATGCTGCTGGTACAAATACTGGTGATGCTCGAAAAACTGGAACATAGGAAGAAACTGTTTTGGGCGGTGCCGATGAACCTGGCACCTTAGAACTTGACGGTTGCAGTGGAGTAGAGAAGCTGGGGAGATCTGGCATCACCGTATCCTCGGCCGTCCACTGCCCCCGGCGTCGACGTTGCCCTCCTCATGACGAGGTGGGCTCTGATATGGCGCTACCGCAGAATCCTCTTGGATAGGACTCAGCGAATGAACGTTGTCTCCGCGGGGGGGGGGGGGGGGGAGGGGATAAGAGCCACTCCAGATTGAAGAGAAAATGTTGGGGCCACTCTAGGGAATAACCCTATGAGCACTGAAGAAACGTAATGCAACAAGTCAAAAGGAGAAAGAAAGGCAAATGCAGAAGCAGAAAGACTCGGAAGTGAGCGGGAAAAGAAAAATGACTTACTCGTCCGAGGTTGGGGGCGCCCGAGGTTTGGGCATCCTCCAGACTATGCTCTTGACCACGTGTTTAGCCGGAGCCTTGACCCCAGACTTCTTGTGCCTCTTCTTGGGCGGGGGCACCTCTGAAGCTGTGGCCGAGGTTGCCGTGCACTTTTGGGAGGGGGCAGGAGCCGGATCATTCGTGGCGAGAGGGGGAACCTCGAGGACCTGACCGGCTGGGTTAGCATAAGATTTGGACATAACCGGCAATGCGTAAGAGATGAGCACCGGGTCAAGTACCTCCATAACCTCAACATCGGAGTCATCGTCATCTGGCCAATCCCTTAGAGAAGAGGCCTTAGCAGATGGCCATTTGGTGTTGTCTGGAGTAGGAAAGAACCTCCCTGAGTTAGGCTCCTCCTCGTCCAGCTTAGTGCGGTCTGCCACCCATTTGAGGGCCAGCTCCTTGCCGTCCTCAACTAACTGCTGGAGAAACAACTGAGAGAAAACGTACTAAATGGTTAAGTTAGGAAGCTGTCCGACATACCGCAAGACCCGGAAAAAATACCAAGAGAAGAGTTTACCTTAGGAGGCGGGTTGGCTCGGGTAAAGGGTGCAACCCCCATTTCCACGCCTCGGAGAACTCCTTCTCCACCTTGAAAATGGCCTTGACTCGGTGCAACACCTCGGAATTGTTAAGCTCGAAGGAGAAGGTCCGGTGAGGGTCAAGGTGGCCACTCAGATAGCAAATCTTATGGGAGCAGTTTTGCAGGGGGAGACCCGATTGCGGATGAAAGTGATCATAACATCCTCACCTCGAAACCCCATCTTGACCAGCTCCTTGATCCAACGATATATCTGGTTCGCCAAGGCTATAGGCCGTTTTGGGATATTCTCCAACAAAGAGGTGTCCGGGACACCCATCTTGAAGGGGAGGAGCTGGATCAAGTCTATGTCCGAACTATTCCATACTTAGAAGAAGTTCTAGGCCCAGTCTTTGTAGGATTCAAGGCCGGTAACCCGGGGGAAAGCGGAGTTCTTGCAGGGAGAAATGGAGGCTCCACCGCACTGGGTAAGATGTTTGTCGGCATGCAATAGATGAGGATCAGGGTAACATTCTTGCGGAGACCAAAAAAGTTGATACACATCTCTTTGGCAGGCCAGTGGCCGACGTACCCCTCTATGCTGGAGGCAAAAGAGGAAAGAGATGTGATTGCATTGGCAGGAAGGTGGTGAGGCTGAAGCTGGTAGGTGGAGATGAAGTCATGGAAAAAAATTGGAGACAGGCAAGCCAAAGCCGCGCTGAAAATGGGAGAGGAAGACGATGTAGTTGCCTGGGTTTGGCGAAGGGGAAATTTCCTCGGCGGCGAGGAGACAAGCGACCTCTACGGGGATGCAGCGAGTTGCATAGAGCCGGTCCAGATCATCGTGGCAGACGAAAGCGCCTGCCCAAGTGCCACGTTTGTGACCTTCATCTTCCTCCTCCTCGCCAGCAACAATGGTGGCATCCTCCTCTATCATGGCTAAATCAAGATCCTCAATGAAGTAGTCAGAGATAGAGAAACCGGCCATGGGAAACTTGGAGGTACAGGGCCCCGTGGCGGAAGGCTTGAGCAGAGGTGATGGCGCGGTCGCAAGGAGCCGCTAAGCGCGGCGGCGGTGATGGCGTGGAGCTACAACAGGAGCAGTGGCAGCGATGGCATTGCTGTGGAGAAGAAGGAGGAGAAGGGCAGGGGTGCGTGCGGAGTGGGGGAAATTCCCCAAGGGCCGCCCCTGCCCCCTATTTTACCGCACCTTGCAAGCGCGTAGTGGGATCAATTGCTATGGCCCAACTGCACGGTGTGGCCGTGTATCTTCCAAGCCAACCAATCAGGCTCGTGCCACAACAAGGGTTACAAGGAGAAGGGGATCCCACGACGTGATGTTATGATACAATTAACGAGGGGCTGCCGTGATGGGACTTGCAGAGCAGTTATTCCTGACACTTACTACAATAACCGGCATAGTAAACTGGCGCGTCCCTTAAAACGAGGCAAAGTGATGATTACCCACCATGTAGGATGTGGGGAAGTGTATGAGAGAAGGGAAGATGACCCGGACGCACGGACAATGACCCAGCCAACGAGAGGTAACTCAGATTGAGTAAAGGGAACGTCAAGTTAAAGAGACTGGGTTACATAAGAAGTACAGATTCAGATAAGAGGAACCTGCTGTGGCCTTAACAGATGAAGTTGCTAATATCGCACCAGCTTCAGGGACTAATGTTGGGGGGATACACCTGGGTAGGGTCACGCTGGGGTATAAAGGGTGAGTTCGCCGAGGTACGGCGCGGTCAAAGCAAGTGCTGGCCGGGTCACCTCAAGGCACACCAACTTACAGAGTAATCCAGCCTGGTGGGTGTTTGCCTAGCATTAATCTGGCCAGCATGAAATATATGTTGGCCATGTTTATCTACCATGTGTGTATGTACCCTCGTTGCCAGGTTAGTCAGGAGCTAGCCGGGCTAGCACTTGGCATGCAAGAGAAGGAAGGAATCTCCTGTTGGTCAAAAGGTGGCCTCTTCACGCTGTAGCATGAGCGAAGCAAGAAGAGGGAAGGACCAGCACGGCGTGGCCAACAAAGGTGACGCGGGCGATGTCGGTTGACGTAGTTCATTTCTGGTGACACCAAAATCCAAGGGGCTCGCAGAGTGTTACGTCCATAGTCCGGAATAGCCGTTAAAGTGAATAAAGAAGCATCTAGCTTTAACCAAGGGGCATATACGGGGAATATGCCTCCACGTATGCCCTAACCTTGTAAACTGGGCTCCCCTATATATGGAGCACCAAGACCTCAATAGCAGGGGATCGATCATTCTGTCTCCTTCTCACACTATCCACCTCAATAGCACTAGAACATTGTAGTGGGGGTAAGAGAACTAGTCTCCTTCTCACAAACAGCTCAAGGAGCCCTTGTAATCCACCATTGATAGAGTGAAATACAAACATCTGTGTGAGGAATCACCACACTATCCCTCCCTGGATTCCTTTAGTGCACATTAGCCCCATTTTTAGCCTATACATGGCATCTGCGGTGCCACCACCATGAAAACTCTCATTCGAAGTGGTCCCGTTCAAGAGTGCATACCACACTATCTTCAGACGTCCGTCTTACTGGGCTTTGATGGCTCGTCCGTGTTACATTTACAATATGATGAAAATTCTCCTTCGAAATGCCGCCTTTGCTGAAGCCGTAATGCATGCCCAGGAGTACTAGGAGATCAAGAAGACCATAGACCCGTACGAGATGCCCGGAATGAAGAAGGAGGTGACAAAGACAAATCTAGAGTTCATGGCATCAAAAGAGAAGAAGGCAGCGCCCTTGCAGGAAGGAGATCCCTCAAACGTGACGCAGATAGGTGTAGGTATTGATCGCTCATAGGAAGGCACGCCCATCGAGATCCTCAAAGCTAATAAAGATTTCTTTGCATGGCAACCTTCTTACTTGATCGGAGTACCTAGGGAACTTGTCAGGCACTCTCTAAATGTACACCCAAACTCTAAACCCGACAACGATACTCTACGATGGTTTGTCTATGAAAAGCGAAAGGCAATAGCTAAAGAACTCTTGTTTGTACTTTTTTTTTGTCTGATTGCTGGACGCGGGTATTTTCCAAGTAGTGAATTGTTGGTGCTAGAAGTCGGCTTTGTTTCCGAGTTTAAACTGGTTTAGCAATGGAGCTCTGTTTCTCGGTAAAGTTTCCGTGTTGAAAGTTTGTCGGCTCACAAAAGGAACGAGGTAGAAAGCCAGATAAACGATAAGTGCAAATGAAACTAAGTGCTTACGTAATTTTCAAGCATGAAATAATTTAAAAACTAGAGTGACACAAAAGTAAAAGCAATAAGATCTTACAGGCTATCACATCAAAATAAATATTCTAGTTATTACATCAAGACTTGTTTATCAGAATAACACATTGTTTTTTGGGCACTTCTTATGCATTAGGTGAAGATGAAGGATCAGCCGGCTCACTGGTAACATCTCCTCCGCCTTGATATCTTTTCGAGACGAGGATATTAGACTCGATACGCTCGTCGTCGGAAACAACAGTAAGTTCTTCGCGAGGCGGAGGTGGCGCTTCCACGGGAGTGAAGAATGGCTTCTCATAGCTAGGCAGCTCGGCTACACGACACCCATATCTGGCACAAGCATCCATCTTTATCAATAGTTGAATAATCCTTGGTTACTTGCCATATTTTTATGCTTCCATCGTGGCTCATAACCATAGTTAGGGCATTCTGTGTTGCAGTCCGCGCATAAGACTTGTTCCAATCTTGGATGGGCTGAGGCATCTCCTTTGCCTTGTCCCGCACCTCAAAGGAAGATATTCTGTTCATGTTGGAAACCCTCAAGGCTTCACCAATGTCCTCAAGTGACTGGCGGAAATAGTGAAACAAATCTCTGACTGAAGTAAGCCGGCTGGTGCAAGATTTGGAAGAGGAAGAATCCAGCATATTCGAAGGACCTACATATGTAAAGCAATGTCAGATAACATATCCGAACTCCTAGAGTCAGAAAAAACGAAAGGTTAGAGATAGAAAAACTTACCAAAGATGACATCGTCAACTTTGGTTTTATTCGCTCGAAGACTCTGGAGTTCATCCTAGAGAGCTTGGCTGGTGTCCTTTTCCCTGTCCAAATCATCTTTTAGATCCTAGATTTTCTTATACTGGATTGCGATCTTACGATCACGTCCTTCGGTGGCTACGTTGGATGATTCAAGAACGTTGTTAATACTGTGCTCATGATCTTCCTTAAGCTTGCTTAGATCTTGCCTTAAGTTAGAATTTTCCACTACTAGGGTTTTGAAATTCACGACCTCTTCAATCATTTGGCATCACTATTTGACTAGTTCTATAAAGGAAAAATAGGAGTCAAATAAAAATTCGGCTATAAGTCATAAAATCAAACAACAAGCATGAGGACTGAAATAATTACCTCAGCTTCGTCCTTGGCAATTTTTACTTTCGCATTTTCTAGACGGAGAGCTCTGATCTCTCTCCGTTTATTGCAGATATTCTTCAACAAATCCTGGTCATAAGCATTAACTTTCTATAAGTTAGAATAATACATAGAGTCAGAAGTCTACTAAAGACTTGGGCTAATATTTTAACTAAATATCAGCACAAGCCTTGGGGGCTATACTAGTTTATTCTTTGGCATCCTATGAAAGCACAAATTTGGATTTCCTATCCAACTTCATGCTTGGGTGCTAGGGGATATGATATGAAATAAATTAAAAAGAGAGTCAAATTACGACTTACATGGTGTTCATCGAATAGCTTGTTGAGACTCATATTCACCTTAGAAGAAACCTTCTCGGCGAGAGTCAGAGGGATTATTGGTAGTGGCAGAGCCACACCGGCCTTCAGCTTGACGTCTCGAAGACGAACTTGTTCAAGAAACTCGGCGAGTTTGAAGTCCTTGGATTCTTGTGCCTCTTCTTCATAAGTGATATTCCGGCTCTCCAAACATTGGTGAGCCAACTTCTGGATCTCTTCTGTGCTTTTTCGTGTAATACCAAGCTTAGCGATTCCCAGATTGTTTAGGAGGTTATCCACAAAAGTCTCTGCTGAGGGATCATTATCCTTTGAGGGTTCACCCTTAGCAGTTGCCGAATCACCCATGGTGACATCAGTTTGTGAGCCAAGGATTGCTTCCTTTGAGTGCTGAGCTGGATCATTTGCAGCACAAGGAGATGAAGTAACCTCCGGTGCTGTAGAGGGTGTCGGGTTAGGAGTCAGAGGCTGGGGAGCAGGCAAAGTAAAACCTAACTTTGACTAGCGCAAGACCTTTTCCGTACTTCCTTAGCCTTTGCCCTTGGAAAGTTTCTTAGCTCTAAAGGGTAACAGAATAAGATTGTTACAATTCAGAAAGAACATGAAATAAAATATAAGACCTTGTGAGGAAAGTTGCCTCTTCACAACAGGCACTTCCTTCATGCCAACAGAAATAGTCGGAGTTTTGCACTTCCTGGTAAACGCATCCGGCAGTAATTCATGTTCTGCATCCTCCCAAGGAGCTATATTCTCAGGTGGATATCCCTCAAGAGGAGCAATCTCCGACTCGGGGAGGTCAGCAAGCTTAAAGGCAAAGAAATATTTTAGTATTGCAAGTGAATAACCAATTCGACAATAAGAAAGAGTAAGTCAGAAAACTTATTGGAGTAAGAGGGTTGTCAGTTGTATACATATCCATAGAGATCTCCAAAATCATCCTCTTAACCCGCTCCTTAATCAGCCACTTGATCCAGGATTCGTATTCCTTATCCGGGATTGACTTTGGGCTGATTCTCAACCTATCTTTCTTATTGTTAGTGACCGTATGCATGATACGATCACCGTGGTGTTGGAGGGGCTGAATCCGGCGTGCGAGCGAGCGATGGACAAGGTCAGATCCTTTCAAACCTTTGTGTTTCATCAAGTACTTGATCTGCCTCTTGTCAAGGATCAAGTCATTAGTGAGAGTTAGTGGATCAGCGTCCCAGGACTCTTGGGGAGTTGTAGCTCCATCGACGAAGGCCGGCAATGACTCTTGCTTACCGGGAGCTGGTCTATCCTTATGATAAAACAAGCCATTTCTTCATTGATTCACTGGATATCAACTTAGGGTAGGTTCGTTCTCTCCTAAGGGATAAGCTATGTGTTCCGGTAATATAAGGATTACCGGTAGTGATGGAATTTCTCCGGGTACCAAAGTAGTACCGAAAAAGAGTGAGACTCGGCTTTATTCCGAGATAACCCTCACAAAGAGAAACATGGGTGTTTAGCTATAGGATAAAATTTGGGGGGAAGGTATGGAGTTGAACTCCGTAATAATGGATCACTTTGGAGAAGAACTCCGAAGGAGGAAAACTGAGACCTCAGTCAAGATGCATACCAAAGTGAACTCTCTTGTCATCGTGAGTGGCAGGAACGGTTTCTCCAAATCCTTTGCACCACTCGCCAACACGGACAAGACCTTCCTTCTCGACAAAGCCCAACTTCTCATTGTCGATAATGAAGGAGATCTAGAGCCCGTGGAAGTTCTCCTTCTCTTCTGCTGCCACCGCCATCATCACCGCGCCAGAAGAAGAAGCGTTAGCCATTTAGTCTAGTGCGGTGACCTAGGATGGGCGGCATTGTAGAATTTGGAGGAAGGAAAAGGAGGCTAGGAATGCTGCGTGCTGGAGGAAGGAGAAGGAAAAGATAGGTAGAGGAGAAAGAAGAAAATCTCAACCCCTTATGTACCTGCTATGCGTCAAGATTCACGTACGAACACTGTGGAGTTAGCCACGCATCGTAGAAGGTGCTAGGGTAACTTCCTCCAAAAGATTACGCCTCCTCGATCTCCACGCATTCATTAAAACGGTGCCTCGATTCCGTACGAACCGGGCCCACCAACGGTCACGTTGGTAGCAATGTCTGCCAATGACATGACCAGACCTTGACTGATGTCATATAACGCCAGGAGATTCTTCTGGCTTAGTTTGAAATCAAGAAGGGAAAAGAACAAGTGAAATATTGATGAATCCGACTTAACTTAAGATTCGGATCCTACCCTTTGTTTGAAAAGTATCAGGAACCCTTCAAGATTCGACAAGACGAAGAAATATCAAGCTAGACGATGAAATCCGACTTTGGATCTTGGAGGCTTCTAGGGACAACTGTTGGGATATACTTTCCGGGTATCCTCACTTTACCTCGCTGACCAAGGTGGCCACTTTGAGTTAGAGCTATGCTTCACGGGCGACCCAGTCAGAGAGAAGAGAAGGAGTCCAGTTCGGCTATGGGAGACCCAGAAGTCTTACCGAAATAGGCCAGTTTAGTTACTTGTATTCCAAGATGTACTCTGTAACTAACTCTGTATCGTAGACAGATAGGTATCTCCTGTAACCCTAGGCCGGATATCTATATAAGCTGTCCTAGGGACTAGCCATTAGGGAAACCACAATAATCTACAACATCAACTCACCCAAGCGAAACACTTGTAACCCATATTCCGGCTCTGTCGCATTACTAGATTGTTAGAAGGAGTAGGACCCGTCCACCGTTGGCGGATTCGAACCTGGGTAAACTTGTGTGCACACCATCCCGGAACACCGTACTACTCACACCACTCTCTTCCGCTCGCCCCGAGGACCCCCTCATGGCGTACTTGTGCTCAATCTGACGACACTATAGAATGCTACAAAGTCGGGATAACCTTTTCTAATAAATATGCAGTTGTCATTGTCGGTCAGCATATCCACATCCCAGATGGGCTGCTCATCGTTTGACTAGTTCACTTGTACCTCCCACAATTGGTGCCCCCGCAGCTCACTAGCGAAGAAGTTCGGGAGCTTGAGCAACTGCTAGAACCCTGCTAGGAGGAAGATTAGGAACTAGAAGACGATGATATCGGCGGGGGATCTTCCTCCGACCAGGAGGGAGAAGCAGGCAGATCATGTCACCCTGGGGAGTTGTAGGAACGATGCTCTCCACGGCCCGACCGTATCCGCACCCGGGAAGAGGAAAGTCTCGCTCCTAAGACCCGTTGTAGCTTCGGTCTCGCCTGCGAGCTTGACGACCACGACGGGCGGGAGGACTAGTTAGTAGGGGCGCCAAATCTCCTTCGGTGTTCCCCATTCCACAGTGAGACCGGAGACCACATAAACTCCTATGTCGCTTGGCGCCCGGGGACGTAGGGGCTACCTCGCTCCCGGTAGGTGGAGGGCTATCGCTGAGGTGGATGCTACCATCAGCACTGTCAAACGACATCTCCAGCAATCTCAAGCAAGAGAGAGTGTGGCGGGATATGGTGTGTCAATTATTCTTAAGACCATCACCCCTTGCCCCTTTTATAGCTAAGGAGAGGGCTGACGGCTCACCTCCCCGATGGCGCGGGGGTAGGGGAAGCCAGTACCATCGTCATGAGAGAGACTCCTCCTGAGCCAAGCGCGGCGCGGGTGCACAAGTCAATAAAGACCAAGTCAGTGACAATGTTCATGGGATACAAGTGTAACCCCCATCCATGCACCTTCTCATGGGATTAAAGGTAGCATGGGCGTTGTAGTCCCAACATGACAACACACGCCATGTGATGTCCCCTATCCTTCAATTGCTACGAGCACCTCCCTCGTACAAGGAGTGGCAAATAGCACTACCCACATACATGAGTGTCTACCAGAACCATCCATCCACTGTGGCGCCACGTGGCACAACAATAGTGTATCCCAAGAATGATAGGAAGGCGGATGAACGCCGGCCACTGTGGTACCCCGTCACAGTAATAAAAGGAGGGCCTTCGCTATCGTGAAGGGGAAAATGTTTATTTGAAGAGGGTTTTTGAGAAGGAAGAGGGTTTTATGTAGAGAGAAGGGTTTCAGAAGGAAGAAGGGATAAAATGTAGAAGAAGAGAGGTTTCTGAGAGAAGTTTTAGAGAGAGGTTTTAGAAGAGGGTGTTCGAGAGAGCAAGAGGATAACAAGAGAAGAGCTAGAACTGAGATATTCTAAGGGAGATATGGTGAGATAGGAAGGAAGAGGAAGCCAGGGAAGCGTAGAATCTAGTTGAAAGAGGCTTCCCAACACTCGATTATTGATCTCATTATAAGATATCCACAATAGAATCCACCAAAGTAGGATGTGGGGTTGTTAGCCTAAGGACATCCTGAACCTAGGTGAAAAACATCATGTGTGTTGTGTGTCACCTCTGCGTGAGATAAGGCTATATTACCTTAGTGCCCACCACTGAACCAAAATGGGGGTGTGAGACATCCTCAGTGTCTGCGTTCCGACACGTGACACTAGTCAACTATGACCGCATGATAATTAGCATCCTTTAGAGCTCCATGGTACATTTTTGGTAAAGGAGATAAGTCATCAATCTAAAGATCAAAAATTTCCTTAGGGCGTAAAATCCTAGACTTGGCAGGACTCTACATGGTGTGTCGGGCAGGCACAACAGGGCAGTCCGGAGACCCGAGGGAGCCTAGCATGGAGGCGCACTACCATGAAAATACTTACCAGTAACAGGTCAAGAATCAACTACATTGAAGATAAAGGTGTTCATCACTGATATACTGCCAGTGGTAATACCTTACCACTGATGGTGGCAGGGATCGTTGGCTGAACTAATAGCGCCGACGACTAACTTTATTTTCGCCTGTCAACGTAGGTAATCCAACCAACGAGACGCGGGTATCCAGCCAACGAAGTGCGGCTAACCATCAGGGTGTGCACAATCGAAGCCCAGAAGCGCTATGTTGCAAGTAGCTTGTCTGCATAACGTACGTCCATCATTTGTAGTGGCCCTACTACGTACTTTTTTGGAAACAAACTTCCATTTATATGTTAGAAATGACTTCCTAGTTATCGGTTGCCTGTCATTGCAAATTCACCCCTGACTAGCAGATTTTGTATCTGATTAACATTAGTAGATAAGTACTGACATGTTCTATTTTTCCATGATTGTCTCTAGTGGTTTAATTGGTGACGTGTCATCGGATTTATGTCCGTCACTCTATGTTTTGAATCACCGATGTACATATATTCCTGGGCTCATATTCACCATTTAAATACAATCTAGGATGGAGTATGTATAATAGAAGATGTTGTATACATATACAAATACATAAATACATTGATGAGTACCCATTTGCAGAAAACATCATGTAAAGATCAAACTATCACTTTTCAGATGATTGGAGCTCATGAAGTTCATAGGTCTACGTACTAATATAAAAACATACTGTCATCTTCTTGTAGGGCTACTGTAGTGTTGAACAAGAATCCTCATCTTCACATGGATGATATCATAATATTAAGCATCTTCCCATGGAATTACTGGTGAAAGAAAAATACAACAATTTTTGATCGATACATGGCTGATATCCTAATATTATGCGGCTTCCCATGGCATCACTAGTGAAAGCAAAATAGAAAAAAATCTTCATCATCCCATGGAAGATATCCTAATATTACGCATCTTCCAGTGGCATCACTAGTGAAAGCAAAATAGGAAAGCACTATTATATATATAATTAGCTAACTTATTGTAAGATGTCAGTACTGAGAAGACTAGTTAGGTGAATACGGTAAGATGCATAACAATGGATACACCTGGCTTGTAAAGATAATAATGTTCAATGTGTACATATGGAAAATTAAGAACATGCTTTACATGAACTAGACGATTGTTCAGAATAGAAATTTTGAGAGAGTGATAAAAGAAAAGTATGATAAAAGAAAAGTATGCTGCAAATATGGATTGGTAATTAAAAAACATGTGGAAGTATTTAAGCTTGGGATAGCAAATCATAGAATCACAATAATTCTTTAACATATGATGATTGTGCATATATGCAATAGATAGGTTGAAAGAGCATAAGTTTTTCTCAAAAGAGCAGTGTGTAATGGTCCTATGAAGCATGCATTGCAAATTGTTGAACTTCTAAAGCAAGGCAAACGGAAAGTTTTAGGCAAATCAACTATAATAAAGAAACAGAACATAAGACAATTTTATGTATTTGTACGCTTTCAAAAGAAAATTATTCATAGATTATAAAGAGTCATGACCAACTTAATTATAACAATAAAGAAACAAGAGGCATTTCTTATTATTATCTATTAAGGGGACATCAGTTGTGCACTTAATGAAACGTACCTGGCTAAGGTAGATCATCTACTTTCAGACCAAGTTAATGAACTGCTACTAGTCCGACTCTTCTATTTGAGTCCATGTATTCTTTATTATGATCTTCAAAACTTTATCCTTGAGGATTTTGGCCTCATTCCGCCACATGCTCAATGCTCTTACTACACACTACTTTTCTTTGAATATCTTCATCGCATCTTCACCTAATTCACTAGTGAAGTAGTATATATTGAACATCTTGCTAGAGATCTTTTCCCTCATGTTATTATGCTCTTACATTCTCAAGTTTGTGCACATGATCTTCACGCTTTTATGAACGATGAAGCCTATGATGTGCCTATGGCATAATGCAACAACTACTGGACTGGCTGGAATACCTTGTTCATCAACTCGTGTGACCAGGTACCACTTATCCATAGTTAAGCTCTTTTGCATGTCTGGTTAGTCAATAGAGGTTATCATGTTAGCATAAGATCTCTTCAGAAAAAATAGAGAGTCCCCATATGATTCATAGCCCTCCTCACGGTCAATAAAAGCCTATGTATAGGAGAAATATGTGTCTATTCTACCAAGAAGATGAAAATAGTTATCAAAATGAAATTAGTAGAAGTATCTAATCTTCTGAAAAAATTGATCTACTCCAAATACTAGTTCCAGATCTTCATCATGCAACACACGTAGCAACTCCTAATCCAATCTCTCATAGGAAAAATGCTCACATAACTCCCTACTGCTAGAGAAGGATTCCTGGGAGCTTCGACATGAAGATATGTACTGTTTTATAGTTAACAAGATTCCCGTTAAAATAATGGGACATGTATATGGAACATAATGTAAATCGTGCTATCATGTACAAATCAAAGTATAGAAAATAAAACATATTGTACATATTGCATATCAAAAGGGACGATTAGTTGAGCCGAGAATGGTTACAATTATGATTTCTATAGGAATTGACAACCTGTGGATGTACCCTTCGAAGTGGGCGCTGCTACTCAGTCGAACAGCCTCAGAGGGTGGTATCGCGTAACGAAGACCGATGGTTGGAAGACGCATTCTCACTTGCAGACCTCATTGAGCCATATAGCGTGCAATAGTCTTATGCACTGTCTCTTCAAAATCATTTTTTGGCAAAAAGCTTCCTCCACGCACATTCTACAAAGAGATTGAAACTAGTTACCAAAGCATAGTCCAATACAGTAATCTAACCTAGTAAAGAAGTATTTACATACTACAGAATAATGGATTACATTAGTAAAATAAGTAAATTAATATGTCATTATAACCAATTAAATAATCTGTACATACGAAATACTCCATATTATATTTAAACTATAGTAAAAGGTAAATGAACAAAACAAAATATCACTGAAGCAGTAAGTTATCATATTTACTGAACTTCCATGTATACGGAAATAAATCTTTTCATAACACAAGGAACTATAAACAAGATAGGTAAACAACAATTAACCTTAATTTCTATGAACAATTTGTAAGGGAAGCAGTATTTTCATATATAAACCATCTCAGCATGATAAAACAGCCACACCACATCAACTACACAACTGTGTCAGGAGACAACACTTGGATATGTTCAGGAACACAATAATCATCACACAATACACAATAGAAACACCAAAATTGTCAAATATTGATGACAGATAAAAATTAACCAATTGAACCCAAAAATAATCAGCATGATCAACCAAATAGTACTAGTAAACATGATTATGTGTTAAATTTAAAACATGGAATTGAAGTTCTAACTATATTTACCAGTACCACATGCTAAATTAGACCTACAGAAACTGTTAGTAACAAACTTATTCATGAATCAACAACACAGCTCAACAAAAAATATACTATGACCTAATCCTATGGTTTGTGAATATAGTAGAAATAGAACCTAAAATTGCTAAATCTAAATTGGTTATGACCAAAAATATATGACGAATTTAGGGTTTATAGGTGACTAGGGTTAATATGAGACTTGGGTTTAAGGTTCGTGTACATATTGATAGAGCCACGCACAAGATAGAGGATAATTAGCCAGTATAATTGCTGGAAGATTAGGGGAGATACATATGAGGATATAAGGACGAACTCACGTGTATTATCCCTTGTCTCCATCTAGTCACATTCGTTGCCGGAGATCTACATATGTGCGATCATGATTGTGGCTGCCGAGGGGATAAGCGGTAGCGTGGGGGAGAGCTGGCGGGTTATTTCCATTGCACTAGAATAGTCGTGGATTTTGGCACGAAAGGGGCGGAATAGATTTTGGATTTGGTAATAGATGACGTCGCCCAAAATAGCTGAATATATACAAGCTAAATACAAATAAAGCAAAATCAAGTAAGTGATGTTGTTTTTCCCACCAAAGGGACGAACTTCAGATATGAATCTGGATTTCATCTGGCTAAATAATACTACTGCTTACATAACTTGTAGACACCTTGAGTCAATGATATGTGGGACCACGGAGAAGCTAGAACCACCTGGCATCAACGTATCCGTATCTATTGATGGTTATCTACACTTTGCATGGGTGTGCTTGGTTAGATCCATGAAATCTGTTTTTTCACTCATCACCGATGGTATGAACAGAAATAGAAATAGAAAATCGTATAATTGTGGTATTTGGAAAAGTTTTGTACTCCTTTTGACCTTTTTTGTCATGCCATGATTTAGCATCCATATTTATGAATGTGATTGAAAATATTGATGGTACTAATTTTACCATTTCCTCTAGGTGTTTTACTAGAAAATGGTAAAAGAAGATATAAAAGTAGTCAAAAAATAATTTACTTCATGTATGGAATCATTTTTTATTAATATTATCTTAGTTTAAATAGGACAAGCATGCAATAAGAATTTAAATCCTAGTTGCAACGAAGGTTGGTTCGGTCAATCCAGAATGGGAGTTTTCCACTTCTAGCACCTTCAATCTCTCTGAATGATAATCGTGCTTTTAAAATGATGAAGTATTGTGTATTTTTATGGTTGTGAATGGATTGTATTTTCCTATGTGAATATACCTCACACATAATCACACATACAAGGAATTATTCAGGACATGAAGGGTTCCCCAAGTATTTTGGCATGAATTAATTCATCCTTACATGCCCCCTTTGTATAATTCCACGAACGTAGGCCGACCAGGAATGAAACAAGTGAACATTCCATCTGTTATGGAAAAGCTTGTATATTGAAGCTTGGTTTATATTAAACTAAGTCATGGAAACAATACCAACAAATAATGAGTCCAAGTTGAGAAAAAGTATGTTCGGCCACTTCGAAGTGGAAGTTTTCACTTTAGTCTAGATTAATGTTGATATACATAGTTACCTACCATTATGTATGCATTGATTTGTAATTTGGCTTTTCCTATTGATACCATTGAATTACATACGCGTATAAGGACTCCATACAAGAATGAAGGGTTTTGATCATGGATTTTGGCATTAATTCATGCAAATGTTCTCCTCCCTAATTTCTACGGTCACCCCTTTAAGGCACTACGTGAGCATTTTGTTAAATGCAGCAAGTTGAATTATGTAACAGGAACAATATAATAATAAAAAATGGGCCATGTTGTGATAAAAGTTAGTTTAGTCAATTAGAAGTGTGAATTTTCCACTATAGTCCTTAACCTGGTGAGATAAATAATGCTTTATGAATGAAGTGGCCACTTAAAATAGGGTGCATATTTCGTTTCTTTATATGTACATCAAACCAACATTACATGCATATATACTTATATAAGTACTCCATGAAAATAGTAAAGGGTTTCAAACTAATTTTGGCGTGAATTCATGCTTCTTCTTTTATACGGTGACCCTTGAATGGAACATGTTAGGTTTTGAGAATTTGCAAGTTTTATGTGACTTTACTCTTTCTTTTTTCTTAAATTATATAATTCATAGATAGATATTAAATTTACTAACTCAAAAAGGGGGCAAGTTGTGCCATAAGCTGGTTTGGATGCATTAAAGTTACAATTTTGCATGTTAGTCCTGAATCTTATGTGATAGAGTCATTTTTCGAATGCGTTCTACTTTAAGGTTTTATACTTGGGATTATGTATACCATACAATCATTAAACACTAATTTTATATCTAAGAATTCTTTGCATTCCTAGATGATAATGCAACATCTGAATGGATTTTAGCGTGAAATCTGCGCCCCGAACCCCGAACCCCGATGAAACTATGTACACAAGATTTTCATGAGATCTGGTGTTTGAGTTGACGTGGCTTCATGTTAAACTGAATTCAACCATTGGAACAAATACACCACTAAAAATAGGCCGAGCTCGAGTCTTAACAAAAGTATGTTCAGTCACTTTGATGTGTGATTTATTCACGTTTGTCCCTTAGTTAACACATTAGATATATAGTACTTTGGTATAAGGTGAAGTGACATTCTAATTAATTAAGGTGCATTATTGGATTTTCCTATCTTCAATAACAACATTACAAATATACATAATTATAGAAGGGACTCCATGGTAACTAAGTGAAAGAGAATTTCATGATCCTTAGTGTTTTGCGTGTTAGATAACAATACCAAGGAGAGTTTAATTGCGCGTTGAGTGATGTAGATAATTCTCCCCAAAATATGTCATTGTCAAATAAACCAAAAGAAGGATTTTAGATATGTTTATCCGCCTAGGCTAGGCTGGATAATCCACCCCTAGCTAAATCTGGCATGGACAGATGTGCAACGCTCTATGAGTGGGACTTTTTGCCACATATTTGGCACTAGGCCGAATATTTGCCCAAGGCTTCATCCCATAATGCACTTGGATTATCCACCCCTCCCAAGAATCGACTAAGGACCAAGTGCGTTTCATGTAGAAGGGGCGAAGTTTTCCCTGGGATATTTGGTTAGGACCAGAGCTTTTGCACTGACCTAATAATCCGGCCCTACCCAAGGGCCAGATTATCTGGCCCCCAGGGAATTTTACTAAGGACCAGCGGCGCGTCATGTAGTAAGGGAGCAGACGTTTGGCCCGAATTATTTGGCTCGTGCCATACTTTTTCCCTTGGCTAGATTATCTAGCCCCCACTCACGCAAGATTATCCGTACCCAGTTAACTCCAAATGGCTCCATTCTTTGAGGGGTATAAATACCCCTCCCCGTCTTCAACCTGAGGTCTCTCTAATTTTATGAAAGAGCACTGTGCTGTTGAGCTCCATTTTCCACAAGATCTCCCAATTCAACCACCTAAAGGCTTCGATCTTTAGAGAATCGAAGGATGATGTCTTGATCTGCATCGTCACCGAAGAGATCTTCAATTCCCCCCTCATTCACTTGAGGGCCCTCCGATCTAGAGTTTCATATGAATTTCTAGATCCCGGTTTCATTATTTGATAAAATAGTTTATTGCGGTAGCTTGTTGTCATCTCGGGAGCCTCCAGTTTAGTCGTGGATGTGTACCCCTATCTCGGTGTAAAGGTATCGGTTCCCGACTTGAAGAGTACCGCATAGTGGAAAGGTGGATCAGGCTAGTTATGGAGATATCCATCAGAGAATAGGATGAGGCCTATTGTGGCATGGTCGTCTTAGTACCGCCTACCCCTCCAACACAGATGTACTGCTCTTAACAAGGAAGAAACTAGGGTTAAATAAATCCTTTGTATCCGTGTTCTCCTGATGGGTTCGTAGTATTGAAAACAAAAAAAATCCTATGCGTGAACCACTATCTAGATAAGATCATCTACGAGATGGTATAAACGAGTAACTCACCTTCGAAGACCGTAAGAGGGATTACATTCCCATTCAAAGATTGTTGGTGAAGATGAAGGTGTACACATGACGATCTCAAGATCGGGTACTCAAGGCACCACAACCGGTGGCACCTCCATACTCAGTCACATGTGCTGCTCGTTGACGTCCTCCACGCCCTTGGTCCAGCAGGACAGCAGAAGAAGGGATCCGCCGGAAACACACTATTTTGTGATAGATGTTGGGGATATGCCAATCGGGGTATACCAGAAGGATGTTTCGACTGGCCCAAGCCCATTGCAAGTGGGCCTGCAGGAACGGCGAATGGAATGGGACTAAAAGAGAAGTATGGCGACTAGAAGCTAGAGGCCTAGAAGCATAGATAGGCCTAGTCGAATTTGGTCAAATCCTTCAAAACCTTAACTGATTCAGTTGTAATCCTGTAAATCCTAGCAGGGTACCCTCTACATAAACCTCCCTAGGGTACTGTGCATACTTACGTTCCATCAGATACCCCATGCAAGCAACTTGCTTCCTAGCCGCCGAGCTCGCCACCCTTGTAATCCACTCGCTGATAATACAATCTAGTAGGAGTAGGTCTTTACCCTATGGGGGGCGAACCTGGGTAAATCCCTATGTCTTTGCCCTCAATATTGCACCACAGATGGCGACTCGCTCTTGCCCCAAATCCTTCCAATCGCTACCCATGGTGGCGGCTGACATGGTCATTCCCACGACAATGGCACCTACCGTGGGGCATACCCGGTCAAGCCTGAGTTCTTCGGCGAGACCATACTCTCAAATCGATCGGCCAATCGCCAACGGTCGCATGATCTCAAGCGGCAGGATCCTTTAGAACCTGCCCAGGAGCTACATCCCGGTGTCATGACGGATCACACACAACGCGGTGATGCCGGTAAGCACCATCAACGTCTTTGTTAGGTTCACGGACACCGTAGACCCGATGAAGACAACGATCTTCTGTGGATCGCCACCACGCGATCTGCTATCGGAGCGGTAGATCCACTCGATCAACCATCTATCCTCCGAGTACGACTCGGCCTTCCCCAATGTGGTCGGGAGCGACGCGACCATGAAAGACGCGGCCCTCCGCGACGACGCCGACTCGGCAACCCCTACCTCGGTCGTCGGATCCATCACCGCTACGTCACACGAGGACTCCATCACGTGAGTCTCCAACGCTAAGGACTTCGAGGACCCCTCCATCGTTTGGATCTTTGACTCTGACTCCAGATCGGAGTCTCCTGACGACTTCCGTGCTAGATCCAATCTCTTCAACACCATCTACATGGCGGGAAATGCTAGATCCCTGCCAGATCCCTTCTCCATGGCAATCCCGCTGACCGCGACGGTGACGGAGGTCGAGGAGTACCACCAACAACTAGAGCTGGAAATGCGTGCGGAGTAGGACGAGCACGAATTTTTTTGCCTCGAGCAGCAGACAGCGCAGGAGCTGTCGCTCTACCACCAACACCGCATCCGGAGTTTCCTGAACTCCAATGTCTAGGGCCGCGCTTTGAACTTCAACGACAAACTTGACCCCGCTCGCGCGGTCGAGCGTGAGTTCTATCACAACACGCCGCCCGGTGATAGCTGCAGGCCAACTGGCGTGCCCGCGATTGGAGCTCCATCACCACCTCGTTGCTCGCCTCCTCCGGACGACTAGGACCTCCATAGCAGGGGGTCGATCATTCTGTCTTGAAAGAACTCTAGAACATTGTCATGGGGGGTAAGAGAACTAGTCTCCTTCTCACAAACAACTCAAGGAGCCCTTATAATCTACCATTGATAGAGTGAAATACAAACATCTGTGTGTGGAATCACCACACTATCCCTCCATGGATTCCTCTAGTGCACATTAGCCCCATCTTTAGCCTATCCATGTCATCTGTCATGCCACCACCACAACAACTCTCCTTTGAAGTGGTCCCGGTCAAGAGCTCCTACAATGATATATTCGAACGTCCGGCTTACTGGGCTATTATGGATCGTCCATGTTACATTTACAATATGAAGAAAATTCTAGGTTGCAATGGCGTAATCACCATCAGGGGCGACCCGAAGAAGGCACGATTATGCGAAGACAGAAATTCCGCCTTTGCGGAAGCCGTACTGCATGCCCAGGAGTACCAGGAGATCAAGAAAACCATAGACCCGTCCGACATGCCCGGAACAAAGAAGGAGGTGACGAAGCCAACTCTAGAGTTCAAGGCATCAAAAGAGAAGAAGACAACGCCCTTGCAGAAATGAGATCCCTCAAAGGTGACACAAATAGGTGTAGGTTTAGATCACGCATAGGAAGGCGCGCTCATCGAGATCTTCAAAGATAATAAAGATATCTTTGCATGGCAACCGTCTTACATGACCGGAGTACTTAGGGAACTTGTCGGGCACTCTCTAAATGTATAACCAAACGCTAAACCCGGCAAAGATAATCTACGACGGTTTGGCTATGAAAAGCGAAAGGCAATAAAGAACACTTGTTTGTACTTTGTCTTTTGTCTGATTTCTGAACGCGCTTATTTTCCAAGTAGTGAATTGTTGGTGCTTGAAGCCAGCTTTGTTTCCGAGTTTAAACTGGTTTAGCATTTGAGCTCCTTTCTTGGTAAAGTTTCCGTGCTGAAAGTTTGCCGGCTCACAAAAGGAATGAGGCAGAAAGCCAGATAAACGACAAGTGCAAACAAAACTAAGTGCTTACGTAATTGTCAAGCATGAAATAATTTAAAAACTAGAGTGCCATAGAAGTAAAAGCAATAAGATCTTACAAGCTATCACATCAAAATAAGTATTCTAGTTATTACATCAAGACTTGTTTATCAGAATAACACATTGTTTTTCGGGCACTTCTTATGCATTAGGTGAAGATGAAGGATCAGCCTGCTCACTTGTAACATCTTCTCCGCCTTGATATCTTTCCAAGACGAGGATATTAGACGGTATGCTCGTCGTCAGAAACTTCAGCAACTTCTTCGCGAGGCGGAGGTGGCGCTTCCACGGGAGTGAAGAATGGCTTATCATAGCTAGTTAGCTTGGCTACACGACACCCATATCTAGCGCAAGCATCCATGATACCTTATATGTTCTGCTCATTGTCGTCTTCATCAATAGTTGAATTACCCTTGGTTACTTGCCATATTTCCATGCTTCCATTGTGGCTCATAACCATAGTTAGGGCATTCTCTGCTGTAGTCGGCGCATAAGACATGTTCCAATATTGGATGGGCTGAGGCATCTCCTTTGCCTTGTTCTGCACCTCAAAGGCAGATATTCTGTTCATGTTGGCAACCCTTAATGCTTCACCAATGTCCTCCAATGACTAGCGGAAATCGTGAGATAGATCTCTGACTGAAGTATGGCGGCTGGTGCAAGATTCGGAAGAGGAAGAATCCAGCATATTCAAAGGACCTGCATATGTAAAGCAAAGTTAGATAACATATCCGGACTCCTAGAGTCAGAAAAAACGAAAGGTCAGAGATAGACAAACTTACCAAAGATGGCATCGTTAACTTTGGTTTTCTCTGTTCGAAGTATCTGGAGTTCATCTCGGAGAGCTTGGGTGGTGTCCTTCTCCCTGTCCAAATAATCTTTTAGATCCAAGATTTTCTTATACTGGATTGCGATCTTACGATCAATTTCTTCGGTGGCTATGTTGGATGATTCAAGAATGCTGTTAATACTGCGCTGATGATCTTCCTTAAGCTTGCTTAGCTATTGCCTTAAGTCAGAATTGTCCACTTCCAGGGTTTTGAAATTCACGACCTCTTCAATCATTTTGCAGGACTGTTTGACTATTACTTTAAAGGAAAAAAATTCGAGACGAATAAAAATTCGGCTATAAATCATAAAATTAAACAACAAGCATGAGGACTGAAATGATTACCTCAGCTTCGTCCTTGGCAATTTTTTGTTTCACATTCTCTACATGGAGAGCTCTAATCTCTCTCCGTTTATTGTATATATTCTTCAACAAATCCTGGTTATAAACATTTTAACTTTTTATAAGTCAGAATAATACACAGAGTCAGAAGTCTACTAAAGACTCGGGGTAATATTTTAACTAAATATCAGCACGAGCCTTGGGGGTTATATTTATGAATGTGATTGAAAATATTGATGGTACTAATTTTACCATTTTCTCTAGGTGTTTTACTAGAAAATAGTAATAGAAGATATAAAACAAGTCAAAAATAATTTACTTCATGTATGGAATCATTTTTTCTTAATATTATCTTAGTTTAAATAGGACAAGCATGCAATAAAAATTTAAATCCTAGTTGCAACGAAGGTTGGTTCGGTCACTCCAGAATGGGAATTTTCCACTTCTAGTACCTTCAATCTGTCTGAATGATAATCATACACTTCTCTGTATTTTTATGGTTGTGAATGGATTATATTTTCCTATATGAATATACCTCTCACATAATCACACATACAAAGAATTATTCAGCACAAGAAGGGTTCCCCGAGTATTTTGGCATGAATTAATTCATCCTTACATGCCCCGTTTGTATAATTCCACGAACGTAGGCCGACCAAGAATGAAACAAGTGAACATTCCATCTATTATGATGAAGTTTGTAGATTCCATCTTGGTTTATATTAAACTAAGTCACAGAAACAATACCAACAAATAATGAGGCCAAGTTGAAAAAAAGTATGTTTGGCCACTTCGAAGTGGAAGTTTTCAGTTTAGTCCAGACTAATGTTGATATACATACTTACCTACTATTATGTATGAAGTGATTTGTAATTTGGATTTTCCTATTGATATCATAGAATTACATACGCGTATAAGGACTCCATACAAGAACGAAGGGTTTTGATCATGGATTTTGGCATTAATTCATGCAAATGTTCTGCCCCTAATTTGTATAGTCACCCCCTGAACGAACTATACTAGCGTTTGTTTAAATGCAGTAAGTTGACACATCCTTCCTCTATTTTTTATGTTAAATTATGTCACGGGAACAATATAATAATAAAAAATATGCCATGTTGTGATAAAAGCTAGTTCAGTCAATTGGAAATGTGAAGTTTCCACTTTAGTCCTTAACCTGGTGAGATATATAATGCTTTATGAATGAAGTGGCCACTTAAAATAGGGTGCATATTTTGTTTCTTTATATGTACATCAAACCAATCTTACATGCATATATACTTATATAAGTACTCCATGACATAGTAAAGGGTTTCAAACTAATTTTGGCGTGAATTCATGCTTCTTCTTTTATACGGTGACCCTTGAATGGAACATGCTAGGTTTTGAGAATTCGCAAGATTTATGTGACTTTACTCTTTCTATTTTCTTAAATTATTTAATTCATAGATAGGTATTAAATTTACTAACTCAAAAAGGGGGCAAGTTGTGCCATAAGCTGGTTTGGATGCATTAATGTGACAATTTTCCATGTTAGTCCTGAATCTTTTGTGATAGAGTACTTTTTTGAATGCGTTCCACTTTAAGGTTTTATATTAGGTATTATGTATACCATTCAACCATTAAACACTAATTGTATATCTAAGAACTATTTGCGTTCCAAGATGAGAACGCAACATCTGAATGGATTTTAGCGTGAAATCTACGCCCCGAACCCCAATGAAACTATATACACAAGATTTTCATGAGAACTGGTGTTTGAGTTGACGTGGCTTCATGTTAAACTGAAGTTAACAATTGGAACAAATACACCACTAAAAATAGGCCGAGCTCGAGTCCTAACAAAAGTATGTTCAGTCGCTTTGATGTGTGATTATTCATGTTTGTCCCTTAGTCATCACATGAGATATATAGTCCTTTTGTATAAGGTGAAGTGACATTCTAATTAATTAAGGTGACATTATTTGGATTTTCCTATCTACAATAACAACATTACAAATATACATAATTATAGAAGGGACTCCATGGTATCAAAGTAAAAGAGAATTTCATGATCCTTAGTGTTTTGCGTGTTAGATAACAGTACCAAGGAGAGTTTAATTGCGTGTTGAGTGATGTAGATAATTCTCCCCAAAATATCTCTTTGTCAAATAAACCAAAAGAAGGAATTTAGATATGATTATCCGCCCCAGGCTAGGCCGGATAATCCACCCCTAGCTAAATCTGGCAAGGACCAGATGTGCAACGCTCAATGAGTGGGACTTTTTGCCAGATATTTGGCACTAGGCTGATTGTTTTCCCAAGGCCCGATTATCCGTCCTATAATGCACTTGGATTATGGGCCCCTCCCAAGAATTGACTAAGGACCAAGTGCGCATCATGTAGAAGGGGGGGCAAATTATTGCCTGGGATATTTGGTTAGGACCAAAGCTTTTGCCCTGACCTAATAATCCGGCCCTCCCCAAGGCCCGGATTATCTGCCCCCCAGGGAATTATACTAAGGACCAACGGCGTGTCATGTAGTAAGGGAGCAGACGTTTGTCTCGAATTATTTGGCCCAGGCCATACTTTTGCCCTTGGCTAGATTATCTAGCCCCCACTCAAGCAAGATTATCTGTACCCAGTTAACTCCAAATGGTTCTATTCTTCCAGGGGTATAAATACCTGATACATTGCAAATGTATCTATAATTTTTGATGCTCCATGCTTGTTTTTATCCACTTCCTTGTGTTTTGTCCACACTTTGGAGTACTTTTCATATGATTTCGTGGACTAACCTATTAACAAGAACCATAGTGCCAGCTGCCTGTTTTCTGCTGTTTTTGGTTCCAGGAAAGTCAGAAAATGAATATTCTCGGAATTGGACGGGATAAAAGCCAAAGTGCCTATTTTTCCAGAAGACTCACAGAGCCAGAATACGAGACAGAGGAGGGCTAGGGGCTGGCCACACCCCCCCCCCAGGCGTGGGCTAGGCCTGGTCACGCCAGGGCCTGGTGTGGTGGCCCCAGGCACCCCCTCAACCTCTCTCTTCGCCTATAAGAAGCCTTCTGACCTAAAAACTTTGGTGGGTTTGACGTTTTTCCAGAAGGAGTTCCACTTCACCGCCACCACCAGATTCCATGAAACAGCACCAGAAACTCTGTTCTGGCACCCTGCCGGGACAGGGAATTGGAGGAGATCATCGCCATCATCATCAACATCGCTTCTCCATCGACCATCCATGTTTCCCTCATCTATGAGTGAGTAATCCCCTGCTGTAGGCTATGGGGATGGTAGGGATTGGATGAGATCGTTCATGTAATGGCATCAGATTGTTAGGGAATAGTGCCTAGTATCTTTTATTAGTGCTTTATGACTTTGTTGCGACTTGTTGTGCTTAATGCTTGTCACTAGGGCCCGAGTGCCATGATTTCAGATCTGAACTTATTATTGATTCATTATGATAGTATTGTTTCTGGTCTTATCTACAAGTTGTATACACACGTCGTTGTCCGGAACCTATGGTCCCGTAGTGACAGAAATCAGGGTAGCCGGAAGGGAAAGGCTTTGATGTGAGGATCACATGTGTTCATGGAGTGTTAATGCTTTGCTTCGGTGTTCAATTAAAAGGAGCACCTTAATTGCCAGTAGTTCCCTAGAGGCCCCGCTTCAAACGGGCTGGCAGGACAAAAGATGTTGTGCAAGTTCTCATTGCGAGCACGTATGACTATATATGGAACACATGCCTAGGATTGTCTAGTACTTGGGTGCTTTATCTTATTTATCTGCAATTGCCCTATGTTCTGATTTCTATGTGAATTGGCTTGTCCATGCAACTCCCGTCCATCCATCCCTATGCCTACCGCACTCGAATCCCACTGTTTACTTCTTTTGTTACTACTGTCTTTGTTTTGTTGCTACTGTTACTTTACTATTCCTACTACAAAATTGTTGCTACTGGTAAACTACTGTGAGCAAGATTGTTTCTAGGTGCAGCTGAATTGACAACTCAGTTGTTAAGGCTTATAAATATTCTTTGGATCCCCTTGTGTCGAATCAATAAATTGGGTTTCACTTCCCTCGAAAATACTGTGATAGACCCCCTATACTTGTGGGTCATCAAGACTATTTTCTGGCGTCGTTGCCGGGGAGAATAGCTTTATTTATCAAGTTCACTTGGATTCTCTATTGTTCGCTGCTTTCCATCCATCATGGGTAAGTCTCGTGATGGCAAGGTTCCTATATTACCATCCACTATAAAAAGAGGTACGGTGCTGAACACCTCTACCGCTCTTGATTCACCGTCTGTTCTGAGTAAGTTCCTTACACCACCACATACATATGCTACACACACTGCTACTACTGCTAAATCTGAAACTTCTGATGCTTATGATGCTGCTTCTACTGTGCTTGATAAGAGTGGTTCATTAGGTCCTTTCCTAGATGCTACGATTACTAGAACTATAGTTGGAAATACCGAAACTCCTAATGAACACACTGCTACACCTGTTAGCTCACCTGAGTCTAGTGAGAGTTATGATGCTAAAGAAGATTATGTTGAGATGACTGATGAGTTTATTGAAGAATGTAGGAACACCCATGATAGGAGCGCTGCTAAGAATCTCCTTGAGAGGCGTACTATTAGACCCAAATTATCTCATGCTGCTAAGTTTGCTGCTTCTCCTGTAAACATTATAGATGAAGATTATGATTTCTCTCTCGATCTATCCTACATAGCTATTGTCGAGAAAGAACCTTTTGGCGGGACTAAGAATGAAAGTGCGGTAGCACATATGAATGAACTTTCTACCATGAGTGGCTTGTTTTCTAATGATCTTAAAATGCGTACTTACTTTGTTGCTAAGATTTTCCCTTTTTCACTGAAAGGAGAAGCTAAAACTTGGTTTGGTAATTTACCTCCTGGATCTATTGATAGCCCTGAGTGCTTGTTTAATACTTTCCTGCAGAAATATTTTCCTCCTAGTGCAAGACATGCTGTTTTGCAGGAACTTTTTGATTTTAAACAGGGAGAAAAAGAGGTATTGCCCGAATCTTGGGCAAGGTTTTGTGCTTTAGTTCATGCACAGGCTGGAAGTCCATTACCTAAGAATGAACTACTTGATATATTTTATAATGGACTAACCGAAGAATCTAGGACATACCTAGATAGTTGTGCTGATTGTGTTTTCAGGAATAGGACTCCTAAGGAAGCTGAGGAATTAATGGCTAAAATAAGAAAGAATTATGAAGATTGGACTCCTCCTAAACAAGCTATTCCTGAAGTAATTGTACCTGAACCATCTATTCCGGTGCCTATTTCAACATCAAAGAAGAGGGGAGTTATTGAATTAAATGATGAAGTGATGAAGGAAGCTAAGAAATGTCTTAAGGAGAAGGGAATTAAAGCTGCAGATGTCAAGAATTTACCTCCTATAGAAGAATTATGTAAGCCTATTCCCTATTCACCCACTATTGAGGTACACTCTCTCCAACACTTTGATGAAGGTGATATCCCTTACTTGAAACCTCCTGATCAGTGCTTAGAAGAATTTGATATCTTTATTGTTAAGCAACATAACTTTAATAAAAGGGTGCAAAATCATCTAATGGAAAACACTAGAGCTATTGTTGAGTTGAAAGATATTGTGGAAAGAACCTCTAATGATGTTAAAATGATTGTTAAACACTTTCAAATTGTTCAAACTCAAATAGATCAACTCGTTAAAGTGCAAAACGACTTGCTAGTTAATGCTGCTAAAGAAAAACACGCTTATGAAATTAGAACTAGAAGTGGTGCTGCTACCCAGGATCCTCTATATCCTGAGGGGTATCCCAAAAGAATTGAGCAGGATTCTCAACGAGCTGAAAATAGTGGTTCTACTCGTAAGAAAAGGAAAAAGAAACATAAAACTGTTGTAGAACCCTCTAAACCTGCTATAGATCCTAATAGTATATCTATCTCTGATGCTGAAACTGAAAGTGGTAATGAAGAAAATGGAGTTTCTAATGAAGAAAAAGTTGAAGAAGAACCTGAAAACCACACTAAGACTACTAAATACACCAAAGAATATTTTATTGCTAAGAAACATGGTAGTGAAAGAGAACCTTGGGTCGAAAAACCTATGCCTTTCCCTGATAAGAAACACAAGTCAAAGGAAGATGAACACTATAATAAGTTTTGTGAGTGGATGAAGCCTTTATTCTTGCAAATTCCTTTGACTGATGCTATTAAATTGCCTCCTTACTCAAAGTATATGAAGGACATTGTCTCGAATAAAAGGAAGATCCCTAATGAAGAAATCTCTACTTTGCTTGCTAATTATTCCTTCAATGGTAAGGTTCCTAAGAAAATTGGAGACCCAGGGATTCCAACTATCCCTTGCTCTATTAAGAACAGTTATGTTAGAACTGCTTTGTGTGATTTGGGAGCTGGAGTTAGTGTTATGCCTTTCTCTCTCTATAAGAGGCTTCAGCTTGAAAAATTAATACCAACATATATATCTTTGCAAATGGCTGATAAGTCCACCACTATTCCTGTGGGTATATGTGAGGATGTACCTATACAGGTGGATCATAATTGCTTGATATTAACTGATTTTGTTGTGCTAGAAATGCCTGGAGATGATAATATGTCTATTATTCTTGGGAGACCTTTTCTTAATACTGCAGGAGCTGTTATTAATTGTAATCAAGGAAAGGTGACCTTCAATGTTAATGACAAGGAACATACTGTCTATTTCCCCAAGAAGATTGAAAGGACTTATGGTTTAAATTCAATTGAACATGTTGAAGGCATTCAAGTTGGAGAAATATATTGTCCCATACCAAAAGAAAAATTTGAAACTATTATGATTGGGACAATTGCTATCATGGTTGAGGTAACATAATCATTAGTGGGAAACAAAGTTTTGTCTCATATGGAAATTGTTTTGGTAACAAGACCTGATCAACCATGTTAACAAAAGGATTTCATTGAACAAAACAATGTTTTCACCATGACTATCTCTGCTTACTTCTATTCTATCCGTTTTAGTTTTTGCTTATGCCTAACTTAAAGGCGTTAAAGAAAAGTACATGTTGGGAGATAACCCAAGAGTTTTAGATGAGTCTTGGAAGTTATTACCTCTGTAATAACCACTCCTTATCCTTTTTATTTGCTTTTGTGCCAAGAGTAACCTAATGAGAGATAAGTAATGATTGGGAAAGTTGCTGTCCTGAAACAGATTTTTGTGCTTCACCGTAAAAATGCCTGAGAGAGCTCTGTACGTCGGATTGAACTATAATGTTTTTCTCTTCTGCCCCAGGTTGTTATCTAACTTTCGCTAGTTCAACACTTTTTGATTTGAGCAACATAAGGTCTTCTAAAAAATTCGTCTTTACCTGCTGGTCTGTTTTGACAGATTTCTGCCATTTTCTGCATTTGCTTTTTGTTGGTTCCTTTTTGAGTTCTTTTGGGGAATTGGGCTTTTTGAGGGAAGTGCTACAGTAGCTAGTGTTCTAATGGGAGTTTATTTGGTGTTAGAACTGAACCTTAAGACTTATTTATCTTAAGTACATTAATGTTGCTAATAAAGATTGTGTGAAGTTTTGTTTGAAGGAAAAATTTCAGGTGTATGGAAGGAATGAGTAATGAGATGAAGGATGGTCTAAAGCTCAAGCTTGGGGATGCCACGCGTGTCACCCCAAGAAATATCCAAGAAGTGCAAGCGGCAAAGCTTGGGGATGCCCAAGGAATCCCCTTCTTCATCAATAAAAATCTCAGGTTTCTTCCAACACTTCATTTTTATTGTTTCATGCACAGTTGTGTTGTTCTTGGAGCGTCTTCATTTTCGTTTTCATTTTGGTTTTTAGTTTGCGTGGTTTGCTTAGTTTTCTGAATAAATTGGTTGGACCCCCTCATTCATACATTGGTGTTCAAATAGTCTGGTTTGGATTGGAAAAGAGTAGGAAAGCTCATGCTTAAGTGGTAAAGAGAGCTTGTTTTTGACTGTGGCCTATGCTTTGTCATGCCATGCTTGATATTGTTTTGGCTTTATGTTTAGTATTCTTTGCTGTAGCATGACTTGTTATAAACATTGAGATTTCTTAATGTGCCTTGGATGAATCATGCGTTGTTTTAGCATATTAAAGCATAGTATAGTGGTATTCTCCTTTGATGTTTTATTTGGGTTGACTTGGCACATGCTCACACAATGATATGACTATCTCAAATCACCATAAGCCTTTATGATCCTTTAGTTTTCAACTTGTAGTATCACTTTATGCTTTGATCAATGATGTTTTGTCGCTCTGCATGATTATGGCCATTATTGCTCTCTTAGTTTCTCTCTCCTAGTCTTTTGCTAGCCTCCACAACAAAGTATGAGTTCCACTCATGCATCCAACTCCCTAAACCAAGTTTTTCCAAAGATTCCACCATACCTACCTACTAGCTTATGCTATTCCAAGTATATTCATGCTTTTGTTTACCTTCCACTTGTTATGGGAAAACTAGTGATTAAAGCACTCACGAACTTGATGGCACACTTTACTTTTTGCCCCTAATAAACTTGAACCATTGGGTCCTTCTTTGTTGCGTATATGCTTGTGCTTTATAAGTTGAAATTAGCAGAACCATGTTTCATGGGGAACGCTTTCAACATTGCACTTGTACTCTGTACCCCGTTGATGTCATGTTCTTTTGCTTACGGATCCCGGCGGTGTGAAATAAAAGTGGAACTTGTCAGATCATGGAGTTTGTATGTGTGTTAGAGAAACGCCTGGGCCGCTAGCCTAAGCCATGCCTAATCATGGTGCAAAGCTGCAGCATCACCATAATGAGCACTCTATGAAGCATCCTCAATAAAAACCTATGCAAATAGCAAATAAAAAGATCGCTGAGATGCTCATTGTCTGCTTGCCTTGTTATTTTGATTATGGGAAAGCTCCCGTATCATGTGCAAGGGGTACCCCGTTGGTGGTTCTTAATGATACACATATACTTACAATGACAAGAGCTTACTCGTGACGGAAGTTGAGTAGCATGAGGATCGGTCTTCGTAAGTAAGGGGCATGAGATTTCGGTTTATAACTTGTCAAGCATATCCTCTTAGTTGTGTCACTTTAACCTTAATCACCTTCAAGATGCTTATGATAGGGGCAATGAGAGCTGAAATCTATAAGTACCATAATTTTTGGAAGCTCTTTATGAGACTTGAATCCCTACTTCCTTTTACAAAGCCTTTTCTTCCACCATTACATTGAGTCTCCACCTTCTATCTTTATGCACTACTTTGAGAGCATAGTGGCCATTCTTAGTTCTATGTGCATTGTCCCAAGACTAGTTGATTGATGCATAACTTGTTATTGCTTGTTTGAAACTTTTGTATCTAGTCACTCTTATGAACTTTGAAGGTGTCCTATGCATTTATATTTGCTACTCTATTGAGGACAAGCTGAATACTTTTATGCAATGTTTTCTTTATGTGAAACAAACAAACGTCTTGCAAAGCATTGTTATTCATGAATCTTTTGTTTGTGCCTTTTCATGTTGCATCATAGTCTCTTTGCTTATTGCTAGAACTTTGTCTTTCATGTTATGATTGAAGTACTTTGATCCCATATTTGAATGTTTTACAAATATTTTGATCAAGTCTTTGATGGTCCATGTCACCTCAAAAATTATTCTTTCTTTTCATCACTTACCTACTCGAGGACGAGCAGGAGTTAAGCTTGGGGATGTTGATACATTGCAAATGTATCTATAATTTTTGATGCTCCATGCTTGTTTTTATCCACTTTCTTGTGTTTTGTCCACACTTTGGAGTACTTTTCATATGATTTCTTGGACTAACCTATTAACAAGAGCCACATTGGCAGCTGCCTGTTTTCTGCTGTTTTTGGTTCCAGGAAAGTCAGAAAATGAATATTCTCGGAATTGGACGGGACAAAAGCCAAAGTGCCTATTTTTCCAGAAGACTCAAGGGGCCAAAATACTAGACGGAGGAGGGCCAGGGGCTGGCCACACCCCCGAGGCGCGGGCTAGGCCTGGCCGCGCCAGGGCCTGGTGTGGTGGCCCCAGGCACCCCCTTGACCTCTCTCTTCGCCTATAAGAAGCCTTCTGACCTAAAAACTTCGGGGGGGGCGGGGGTCGATGTTTTTCTAGAAGGAGTTCTGCTCCGCCGAGATTCCATGAAACAACACCGGAAACTCCGTTCTGGCACCCTGTCGGCACGAGGAATTGGAGGAGATCATCGCCATCATCATCACCATCGCTTCTCCATCAACCATCCATGTTTCCCCCATCTATGAGTGAGTAATCCCCCGCTGTAGGCTATGTGGATGGTAGGGATTGGATGAGATCGTTCATGTAATGGCATCAGATTGTTAGGGCAAAGTGCCTAGTATCTTTTATTAGTGCTTTATGACTTTGTTGCAACTTGTTGTGCTTAATGCTTGTCACTAGGGCCCGAGTGCCATGATTTCAGATCTGAACTTATTATTGATTCATTATGATAGTATTGTTTCTGGTCTTATCTACAAGTTGTATACACACGTCGTTGTCCGGAACCTATGGTCCCGACGTGACAGAAATCGGGGTAGCCGGAAGGGAAAGGCTTTGATGTGAGGATCACATGTGTTCACGGAGTGTTAATTCTTTGCTCCGGTGCTCTATTAAAAGGAGCACCTTAATTGCCAGTAGTTCCCTAGAGGCCCCGCTGCAAACGGGCTGGCAGGACAAAAGATGTTGTGCAGGTTCTCATTGCGAGCACGTATGACTATATATGGAACACATGCCTAGGATTGTCTAATACTTGGGTGCTTTATCTTATTTATCTGCAATTGCCCTATGTTCTGATTTCTATGTGAATTGTCTTGTCCATGCAACGCCCGTCCATCCATCCCTATGCCTACCGCACTCGAATCCCACTGTTTACTGCTTTTGTTACTACTGTCTTTGTTTTGCTGCTACTGTTACTTTACTATTCCTACTACAAAACTGTTCCTACTGATAAACTGTTGTGAGCAAGATTGTTTCCAGGTGCAGCTGAATTAACAACTCAGTTGTTAAGGCTTATAAATATTCTTTGGCTCCCCTTGTGTCGAATCAGTAAGTTGGGTTTCACTTCCCTCAAAAATACTGCGATACACCCCCTATACTTGTGGGTCATCAATACCCCTCCCCACATTCAACCCGAGGTCTCTCTAATCTGATGAAAGAGCACTATGCTGTTGAGCACGTCAAAAGCAGATATTCTATTCATGTTGGAAACCCTTAAGGCTTCACCAATGTCCTCCAATGACTAGCGGAAATCGTGAAACAACTCTCTGACTGAAGTACGCCGGCTGGTGCAAGATTCGGAAGAGGAAGAATCCAGCATATTCAAAGGACCTGCATATGTAAAGCAAAGTCAGATAACATATCCGAACTCCTGGAGTCAGAAAAAACGAAAGGTTAGAGATAGAAAAACTTACCAAAGATGGCATCGTTAACTTTGGTTTTCTGAAGTCTCTAGAGTTCATCCCGGAGAGCTTGGGTGGTGTCCTTCTCCCTGTCCAAATCATCTTTTAGATCCGAGATTTTCTTATACTGGATTGCGATCTTACGATCAATTTCTTCGGTGGCTATGTTGGATGATTCAAGAACGCTGTTAATACTGCGCTCATGATCTTCCTTAAGCTTGCTTAGCTCTTGCCTTAAGTCAAAATTTTCCACTTCCAGGGTTTTGAAATTCACGACCTCTTCAATCATTTTGCAGGACTATTTGACTATTACTTTAAAACAAAAATAGGAGTCGAAAAAAAATTCGGCTATAAGTCATAAAATCAAACAACAAGCATGAGTACTGAAATGATTACCTCAGCTTCGTCCTTGGCAATTTTTTGTTTCACATTCTCTACATGGAGAGCTCTGATCTCTCTCTGTTTATTGCAGATATTCTTCAACAAATCCTGGTTATAAACATTAACTTTCTATAAGTCAGAATAATACATAGAGTCAGAAGTCTACTAAAGACTCGGGCTAATATTTTAACTAAATATGAACGCGAGCCTTGGATCTAATATTTTAACTTCCGCACCGAGCGGATCTTCTTCGAGCTGGTGAACTTCCGCAGCTCCAACCACTAGATCCTAGGGCGACATGGATTCACCGAGTTCATGGCGGCCCCGCACTACGTGTACAACTTGATGAAGCTCCCAGGGCCACGTGGCATCATAACCGTCCCCGGCGACCCCGACATGGCCATGGAGTGCGAGGAGAAAGGCGCCCAGCTCGTCGATGCCATCATAGCCGAGGAGACCAACCATGCTGACGAGCTCGTGAAATACGTGAGCAATATCGACAAAGACAACCTGGCAATCCTGAAGAAGCCAATGACGGCCAGCGCCGCACTGGCAACCTTCGAGGCCTCCACGCAAACCCGCACCATCGAGCTCGTCCCAAGCCACTCGAGCCAGAATGTCACCGCGGGGACCAACATGGGCCTAGCATAGGAAAGCACGCTCATCGAGTTCCTGTGTGAGAATCGTGACATCTTCGCATGGAAGCCATCTAACATGCCTGGTGTCCTGAGGGAACTCGCTGAGCAGAAGCTAAACGTCGACCCCAGAGCTCGACCCGTAAAGCAGTTGATGTGGACCTTCAATGAAGAGCGCCGCCGAGCAATCACCAAAGACATACAACGACTACTCTTTGTGGGCTTCATCCAGCCCATCAAGTATTCAAAGTAGCTAGCAAACCTAGTCATGGAGGATGTGTATCAATTACACCAACCTCAATAGCGCCTTCCTGAATGAGGAGTTTTTCCTCTCACGCATCGACCCGATCATCAATTCGACCGCAGGGTCGGAGTCACTGTGCTTCCTTGATGCGTACACCGGCTACAACCAGATCAAGATGGCGGTCGAAGACGAGGAGAAAACAGCCTTCAGCATGCCGTTCGGTGCCTTCTGCTACACTGAAATGACGTGCGGCCGCAGGAACACCGGCACGACCTACCAAATGTGCATGAAGGAGTGTCTAGTGAGCTAAATTGGCCGCAACATCAACATCTACATCGATGATGTGGTGGTGAAATCGACTCGCCAGAGCGACCTACTCGCCGACCTGGCCGAAACTTTTGCTAATCTGTAGAAGTACAAGATCAAGGTCAACCCGGAGAAGTGCACCTTTGGCGTGCCCACTGTCTAGATCCTGGGGTAAATGGTCTCCAAACGAGGCATCAAGGCCAACTCCTCCAAGATCGACACCATCGCGCGACTCGAAAAACCCGAGTGCTTGCACGATGTTAAGAAGCTGGCCGGGCGAGTTTTAGCTCTTAGTCGCTTCATCCCAGGGCTCGGTGAGAAGCAATGCCTCTCTACCAATTAATGAGGAGAACCCCACATTCACGTGGGACAAAGAAGAAAACAACATGCTCAAAGTGCTCAAAGAGGTGCTACTCACGGCACCAGTACTTGCTGCCCCCATGGACAAGGAGCCAATGCTCATCTACATCGCAACCTCCAGTCGAGTCATTAGCGTCGTAATGGTGGTCGAGCGACTATAGGAAGGAAAGGAGTGCCCCGTGTAGCTCCATGTCTACTACATAAGAAAGGTCCTCATCGAGTTGAGGCAACACTACCCGCAATACAAGAAGCTGGTCTACACGTTCTTCCGAGCCCAAAGAAGGCTCCCACACTACTTCCAGGAGAACACCATCATGGTCGTCTCCTCCGCCCTGCTTCAGGACATCATCCACAATCGTGATGCGGCTGGGCGAGTCTCCAAGTGGGCCGTCGAAATCGGCATCCACAACATCAAGTAGTATCCGTGCAAAGCGTTCAAGTTGCAAGCTCTAGACGATTTTCTCGCTGATTAGGAAGAGGCACAGGAGCCAGAGAGGTTGCCCTATCTCCACTACTGGTCGCTCCAATTTGACGGCTCCAAGAACTCGAATAGCATCGGGGCTGGGATCATACTCGCCTCCCCCAAAGGCGACAAGCTCCAATACATGCTGCAGATCAACTTCACGCCCTGCACCACCAACATGGCTGAGCACGAGGCCCTCCTCCACGATGTGTGAGATGCCAAGGAGATGAACATCAATCGCCTAAGGTGATACGACGACTCTGAACTCATCGCCGTACAAGTCACTAGCACCTGCGACGCCTTCACCCTCACCATGATAGCATACCGCCAAACGATGGATCGGCCAGTGGGCTACTTCGCTGGCTACTCCGTCGAGTGGATCGACCGACACAAGAATGAGGAGGCTGACGCACTCTTGCGGATCGGGTCGGCTCCGGGCGTCTTCCTCGACATCATTGAGAAGCCATCAGTCTCCCCCCGCGAAGGAGATCGACATTGGGATACCTCTGCAGCCCGAGCCCTCTCTAGTCACCATGATCACGGAGCCTAGCGACTGGACCGTGCCCTACGTTGCCTACCTCGAGCACAACATCCTTCCCAACATCGAGACCAAGGCATGGATGATCATGCGCCACTTCAAATCCTTCGTCAACATCAATGGAGAACTCCACAAGCGCAACGTTACTAGTGTGTTCCAACGCTGCGTGGAGCCAACACAAGATCATATAGGACATCCACGCCGGCGACTGTTGGGTCCGCAACATAGAAAACAAAAAAATTCCTACGATGAGAACTACACGCCAAGATCTATCTACTAGGTACAAAGCAACGGGTGGACATACATCCAACGAGAACTTACCCTCAAAGACAACGAGTTTTGTTAACGAGGAGGAACTCGTGGTTGATGTAATCGTACACTTGCCGATCTCAAGATCATGAGGAAGTTCGAGCGCCGCAACTCAGCAGCGCATCCGTACTCGCACAAACGTTCAAGCCACCGGACAACCACCACCTCCTCGCTCCAGCGATCCAGCGGAAGCAGCAACTCCTTCCAGACGAAATGCCACCCGGAACATGTATCTCGCTAATCCGAGACCATGGGGGAATAATTCTAGAGGCGGAGAGAGATCCTTCACAAGGAGGTGAGTGGAAGAAGGAGGAAGAGGGTGGCCTTTTATAGGAGGAGGGGGTTCCCCTCCTTCATGGCCAGCGCACGGGGGGTGACTCCTCACCTCCCCTATTCATGTGGTGGTAACCCCTCCACATTAAAATGCCTCTTCACATTCCCCTTTAAAGTCCCTACTTTAAATGCATTAAATTTCTCCAAGTTTAATGCTCTCTCATTTAATAAAACTCTTTTATTAAATTTTTTAATTACTTTAAGTAATGAACATTCACATATAACCCCTTGCAATATTTCAATATCACATGCAGAACCACTTTCTGCAATTTCACCCGAAACAATTTCCGGTTCCTATCGAAACAATTCCTGCGCTTTACAATTCTTTCGTCTGAAACATATGTGCTCCAAAATGGTGTCCGGTAACTCTTAAGTGTGTCACCCTACGGTTCGTGAATAATGCAGACATGATTGAGACTCCTCTCAGATCAATAATAAGAAGCGGGAACCTGGAGATCTATACTGACTCCTACACATTCAACGATGACTTCTGTGATCGTGAGAACCTTTAACGCTAGTAACTAAATCCCTTTGTCTCGCGATATATAACATGTCCAAGATTCGATCATCGGTATCTCCATATCTAGTTTGATCTCGTTACTGACATGCACTCTTTTCTCGTTCCCGTGATATAACATTCTAGTGATCACATCACTTGCTTGCAAGCTATCTTAATGTGATATCACCGAGAGGGCCCAGAGTATATCTATCCATCATCGGGATTGACAAATTCCACTCTTGATCCATGAGCCTCAACATAACACCTTCGTAGCACTGAATCCATCTTTATAGTCACCCTGTTATGGTGTGACGTTTGATGTTATCAAGATACTCTTTCGGTGTTAGAAATTAACATGATCTCATGGTCTAAGGAGAAAGATTACTTCGTATAGTGTTATAGCAATATAAACATAATGAGTTTGATCATAATGCTATACTTTGGATGAATGTTCATCACATCATTCCACCAATGTTGTGACCTTGTTATTAACAACATCCAATGTCCATGATCAGGAAACCTTGATCATCTTGTTAATCAACAAGCTAGTCTATAAGAGAGGCATAACTAGGAACCCTTTTGTTTATTAAACACACATGTATCGACGTTTCCGATCAATATAATTATAGCATGCAAAATAAACATTTATCATAAACATGGAATAAGATAATAACCACTTTATTATTGCCTCTCGGGCATATTCCCTTTAGTCTCCCACTTGCACTAGAGTCAATAATCTACTTTGAAAAACTTTGCGTATTGAACACCTATGTCTTTCTAGTGTTGCATATATGCTATTGCTAGTGGTTAACATAATCTCCGGATATGACAGTTTCAGGTCCGTGTGTATTTGCATGTCTTTGCGTCTCTACGCATCACTCATTCTCAAATGAGATGGCATTGTATAAATTTGGTCCTCTGGTGAGACCTTTAGTTCGTTGCGGTTAAAATATGTTGATATTATTGTCACACAACATATCTTCATAGTATTAGCCCACTTTGAACCACACCTAGTTTGATCACAAACTACTTAACACAAATGCCCTCCTTTGCTGCTACTATAGCAGTTATATACTTAGCCTTTTGTTGTAGTATCCGTCACAATGTCTCAACTTTGGAACTCATCCAAATCCACCATGGAACATCCTTTCCATTACATTGTGCCACCCATAGTCTAAATTGAGATAAATTTAATTTGTATCTTGTGACAAAACTAGTATCAATGTAACACTTTACAATGAAATACATTTAACTATTTGTCACTTATACATGATATATTCTTAGTTCTTCCAAAGCTCATAAGAATATCTTTACTATCATCCAATGATCATCTTATGAATCATTCTGGTATGTGCTCATAACATTTAGAGCATAGGACATTCTAGATATATACATATCATGGTATAATAGATCAAAATCTTCATGTGATTTTACTCACCAAGTGTTGAAACACTTGAATCTTGATACAATCCTTTCCATGCAGCAAGAACCTTTCTTGTTGTTTCCATATTGATCCCTTTCAATATCTCATATATGTATGTTTGGCACAACCATATTATCGCCTCAATCTATCCATATAGATATTGATGTCAAATATTCCGGGTTTGCCCAAGTCTTTCATCAAAATCTCATTTTAATGAAATTCTTAACTTGTGTCAATACAAGATACATCATTTACAATCAATAATATGTCCTCTACATAATGTATTAGAAATATGTCTCAGCGCTCCCACTTAATTTCTTGCAAATGCAAGCATCTTCATCATCTCTGATGAATTTAAACTCTTTTAACAGTTTCATCATGGTGAAGATTCCAACTCCGCTATGCTTACTTCAACTATTGAAGTTTGCATGCCCTTTTAGTACCCTTTGAATTAACAAAACCCTTCGGACCGTGTTATGTACACGTCCTAGGTAACCATTCTATTAGAAGAACCTTGTTTTGTTTATTCAACTACCATATACCAAATTATATGTAGTGGTTGCTACATTAATTCGTCAAGACTAAATATCGCTATGAAAGATCAAATCTTGTCATAGTCAACTCCTTGAACATTTCTGTAAACTTCTTTCCGACATGTCGACTATTTCATAGATGTTAATCATCCATTTCTATTTCTTTATAGATCCAAACACAACTGAAAGGCTTCATGCCTTTCCGGAGGGTCTTCCAAGTTCAGAAACTTGATTTCTCGTGTATGGATACTATCACGGATTCTATGAATTCTAGTCATTTTATGGAGTCGGGACCCATCATCGCTTCTTTGCATGTAGTCGGTTCATCATTGTCAAAATAATAACGACTTGCTTATCAAATCACACTATTTGATTCTTACCGACCCACACGGTTCAATAGGAACTCTAATCTCCGAGATCACACCCTTTGTAACACGGGAGCCATGTGCATTGGGGTCGCCACCGGGACACTTTCCGGTGCTGCGCTACTTAGCACATGTAGCTAAGGTTCTACGACCTTATCAAAGTTCTATTGTCCTCCCACTTAACTTTTCATGAAAAATTCCTTCTCAAGAAAATTGACGTTCCAAGTAACAAACTCTTTTGTCCTCGGTGTTATGGAGAAATTCCCAACAAATTCTTTGGGATAACCTACAAAGATGTGCTTATCCGACTTTGGTTGTAAACATTTTACTTATGCTTAGCATACCAAAATTTAAGAAAAGACAGTTCGGGTTTTATCCCAAACCATAACTTATATGATGTCATTCCAACAAATCACGATGGTTCTCTTTTCAGTGTAAAAGCGGTAGTCTCCAAAGCTTCAATCCTTAAAACATAATGGCAGTTTTATAAATGACACCTTTGATCTTACCATGTCAAACATGGTTTGATTTCATCTCTCGAATATGCCATAGTCCTATGGTTTATCGGGAAAACACAAATCATGGAACAATTCGTAAAATCTTAGGTGTTTTGCTAAACATGTTACTCAAATATCTTCTTTTATGATTGAATTATAAACTCTTTATTTTCTTGTTACAATAATTTTTCACTTCATCTTGAAAGTCTTTGAACAATTTTCAAATGTTTCATACTTCTTCCTTATTAAGTAAATATATAGATATATTCACTTAAATTTTTGGAGAAAGCATATGAAGCAAAAATATCCATCGCATATGGCTATACATAATGGACTATATACATCAACATGCATAATATCCAATAATTTAGTCATCCGTTCCTCTTTGGCCTATGGACGGAGTTTCAATCATCTCGAGGAAAGTCTCACATGCGTCAATTGATCAAAATCAAAGACTCCAAAAATCCATCAACATGGAGTTTCTTCATGTTTTCTTTCAAATATAATTTAAACAGCGATGTCACTTCATAAGTGATCTTCCAATCATTTGTCTTGTGACATTTTAGCAATAGTGTTTATGGATGTGATTTCTCCCACTAGACTTGTAAAAGTTCATCCATCCTTTATGGAATACGGTAATTATTTGAACAACCATTGTTCTCGTAATACCAGAAAAAAATAACAATTATTAAAAAAAATCTTGAAGGCTAGGTTTGACGACAACGAAAAACAAAATAACACTTTATTTGTTTTCGATGAACATCATCACTATTCTCTTGCCAGTTTCTTAGGCCATTTTAGTTCATGAATTGCGTTGTCCTGTATGACACTTCATACCAACCAATTCGGTATCCAATACCTAAGAACCACATTGTTAAACAAGCAAGGAATACAACCATAACATGTGTATCTTCTATATACCTAAGCTGGACATTTCCAACTTTTTTTTTCTGCCAAATATTTTATAGATTCTCTTTCAGCAATTCCTTTTCCTTTTAAAAGAATCTATCAACATCAATTGTGGTGTCATTCACATGACACATAATACAAAGCGTATATAGTTAAATACTAATACCTTTGGACTTGCACTTTGAAGTGGATCACCATCATCAAATGTTTGGTGTTCTTTCAAAAATCCATTTTTTAGTAATCTTTTAGTGTAGTAAACATTTTACTTACATCTTGTATTCATCCTTATCATGACAACTTTCATGGTCAAGCTACTATAGTCTATAAGGATGAATCGTGAGTATAATATCAGTTCCCAAAACCTTTTGGTAGATTAGGACGCCTAGCGTCTCCAACCATCACAAATTCTCATACAATATGAGAACATGTATTTTGCTATATTACACTCTATCATAATGCAACCAAAAACATTGTTCAGATATCACAATATCTTCCACACATGATGGTTTCTGAAATAATTTTCAACTCCTAGATAATGTTGATATTGAAACAACTTTTGAATATCAATAATCATGGAGGCAAACATGATACTTTAGATACTAACATTGGAATTATTACTCTTGATTTAATACTACTTATTAAACTTCATGGAGTAAATAGAGTTTGCTGAAAGTTTGCAATAGGACTTATAAACTTTAAATTGACATTCAAAACAATACGATACCAATTCGTAAAGTAAATATCCAGAATTCTATAGTTCTGTTATCTCAATTAAAACTAAGCATAAAGTAGTAAACAGACGCCAATGACTACAACAAATTATGCAAATTCACTTTGATTTAGTTTTATGACAAAATTCAGTTCGACTAATCCAAATTAGAAATGAACTCCCACTCAAAAACGACATCCCTCGTGCCTTTTTGGTGATTACATGAACCAAATCCACTACACCAAGTCCGATCATCACTTGAGTCGGTGTAGCTTCAAAGGGGAGCATCAGTATGGACATCATATCAACTATATGACTCATGCTTAACCTTTTGGTCCGTGTTCCGAGGCCATGTCTGTACATGCTAGGCTCGCCAAGTAAGAATTAGTACTCGCGTGTGTAAAACTATCTTACACCCATTGTATGAAAGCGTAGAGTCGAGTACACCCGATCATCACGTGATGTCTCGAAACACGATCCATAGAACGGTGCATACTTAAGGAAGAACACATTTTTATCTTGATATCTAAATGAGGGATCGTCTTACAATGCTATAGAAAGCGCTAAACTAGCAGTATAAGATGCTAACATCTAATGTGTAAAGTGAGATGATATGGTCCATGCATTTGATCTCTATCATTTGCATCGTGGTATGATCTCTATCATTCCTTTGTGTGTAAGGCCAAGGTCTATGGAACTTACACGTTGAGTGTGTTGTAAGAGTATCTATCATACATCTACTTACAACAATACCATATCAAGACACTAGCCCAGCAACAATCTAAACTAGACGCCTCTAATATATCAATTGCAAGTTTTACGTGGCTTAGGGCTTTCGGAGATAGAAACGTTCTTACCTACGGACATGAACCACAACGAGGATAATCAAGTTATTAGCAACTCGTTGTAAATTAGATATTGACTATAGTAGGAGAGACAGACACCCGCCAGCCACTTATGCAAAACAAGTTACATGTCAGTCGTGGAACCGGTCTCATGTATGATGGCATGTAAGGTTGGTCCGAGCCGCTTCATCCCACTATGCCACCAATATCCAAAATACATAGAAGATGCAGTAACATGATCATCATCGCCCACATATAAACATATGTGTACTACCCGTGCAAAGTACCTACGCATATATCAGGCTCTGATACGACTGTTGGGTCCGCAACATTAAAAACAAAAAAATTCCTACGATGAGAACTACACGCCAAGATCTATCTACTAGTTACAAAGCAACGGGTGGACATACATCCAACGAGAACTTACCCTCGAAGACAACGAGTTTTGTTAACAAGTAGAAACTCGTGGTTGATGTAGTCCTACACTTGCCGATCTCCAGATCGTGAGGAAGTCCGAGCGCCGCAACTCAGCAGCGCATCTATACTCGCACACACGTTCAAGCCACTAGACAACCTCCACCTCCTCGCTCTAGCGATCCGGCAGAAGCAGCAACTCCTTCCAGACGAAATTCCACCGGGAACATGTATCTCGCTAATCCGAGACCATGGGGGAATAATTCTAGATGGGGAGAGAGATCCTTCGCAAGGAGGTGTGTGGAAGAAGGAGGAAGAAGGTGGCCTTTTATAGGAGGAGGGGGGTGCCCCTCCTTCATGGCCAGCGCATGGGGGTGACTCCTCACCTCCCCCATTCATGTGGTGGTAACCCCTCGACATTAAAATGCCTCTTCACATTTCCCTTGAAAGTACCTACTTTAAATGCATTAAAATTCTCCAAGTTTAGTGCTCTCTCATTTAATAAAACTCTTTTATTAAATTTATTCAGAATTTTGTTAATTACTTTAATTAACAAACATTCACATATAACCCCTTGCAATATTTCAGTATCACATGCAGAACCACTTTCTGCAATTTCACCCTAAACAATTTATGGTTTCTATCAAAACAATTCCTGTGCTTTACAATTGTTTCGTCTGAAACATTTGTGCTCCAAAATGGTGTCCGGTAACTCTTAAGTGTGTCACCCTACGGATCGCGAATAATGCAGACATGGTTGAGACTCCTCTCAGATCAATAATCAAAAGCGGGACCTGGAGATCCATACTGACTCCTACACATTCAACGATGACTTCTGTGATCGTGAGAACCTTTAACGCTAGTAACTAAATCCCTTTGTCTCGTGATATATAACATGTCCGAGATTCGATCATCGTTATCTCCATACCTAGTTTGATCTCTTTACCGACATGCACTCTTTTCTTGTTCCCGTGATATAAAATTCTAGTGATCACATCACTTGCTTACAAGCTATCTTAATGTGATATCACCGAGAGGGCCCAGAGTATATCTATCCGTCATCGGGATTGACAAATTCCACTCTTGATTCATGAGCCTCAACATAACACCTTCGTAGCACTGAACCATCTTTATAGTCACCCTGTTACGGTGTGACGTTTGATGTTATCAAGATACTCTTTCGGTGTTAGCAATTAACATGATCTCATGGTCTAAGGATAAAGATTACTTCGTATAGTGTTATAGAAATATAAACATAATGACTTTGATTGTAATTCTATACTTCGGATGAATGTTCATCACATCATTCCACCAATGTTGTGACCTTGTTATTAACAACATCCAGTGTCCATGATCAGGAAACCTTGATCATCTTGTTAATCAACAAGCTAGTCTATAAGAGAGGCATAACTAGGAACCCTTTTTGTTTATTAAACACACATGTATCAACGTTTCCGATCAATACAATTATAGCATGCAAAATAAACATTTATCATAAACATGGAATAAGATAATAACCACTTTATTATTGCCTCTCGGGCATATTCCCTTCAGCGACTGCGTACACCACGCTGGTGCCCGGTCGCTAGTCAACAAGGCCATGCGCCATGGCTTCTACTGGCTCACTACACACGCCGACGCCACCAACATCATCCAACACTACATCGGGTGCAAGAAGTATGCCAACCAGACGCACATCCCTGGTTCGGCCCTCAAGAACATTCCCATCACCTGGCCATTCGCCTTATGGGGCATCGACATGGTGGGTTGGTTCAAAAAAGGTCCATCAGGCTACACCCACCTCCTGGTCGCTGTCAACAAATTCACCAAGTGGGTCGAGGCGAAGACGATCAAGAAATGTGAAGGAAAGACCGCCACCAAGTTCCTCCACGAGCTAATCTACCAGTATGGCTATCCACATAGCATCATCATAGAAAACGGAACCAACTTTGCATAGGGAGCCAGGGATGACTTCTGCGAGGAGCACGGCATTTGACTCGACCTGGCCTTAGTCACCCATCCAGAATCGAATGGCAAAGCAGAGCGCGCTAATCAAAGCTTCCTCCATGGTCTCAAGCCAAGAATGCATGTCCTTCTTGAGCGGACCCCCGAATGGTGGGTCGAAGACCTTCCGTCCTTGCTATGGGGCATTCGCACTTCGGTCAACCGATCAACAGGGTTTACCCCCTTCTTCATGGTGCACGACACCAAGGCCGTCATGCTGACCGACCTGGAACACAACTCGCCCCGAGCCATCCACTATGCGGAAGAGGACAACAAGGTCGCTCGTCAAAACAGGGTCGACATGCTCGATGAATCCCGTGACCTAGCTCACTCCCACACCTCCATCTACCAGCAAGGACTCTGCCACTATCATAGCTGCCGAGTCCGGACTCGCACTGTCCAGGAGGATGACCTGGTCCTGCGACTCGTCCAGGACAAAAAATGGCATGCACAAGCTCTCCCCCGTGGGAGGGGCCATTCTCCATCGGGCGCATCCTAGGCAACGACGCCGACTACCTCATAGACATATGAGGCGATGGCCAGCTCAACGTCGAGTGGACCTGGAACGTGAATCTCCTCAGAAAGTTCTATACATTAAACTAAAACCTGTACCCAACTGCCATATGATGGAATAAAATACTATTTGCAAAATATCTACTCCCCATTCCCTCTACCAATTGCACTCGTACATCTATCAAATACGCTAACTACGGTGGTCAACCCTTGGTTGAGCGACTGGCATGGCTAATCAGTGATGCTCAAGGGCACCAAGAAATTTGATCCTTGACAGTCCATGAAAACGGTAACCCAGATCCACCATCGGAGTCGCCCATCCCGACTGGCTTTCTGAGCCAAGAGCACTATCCATGCTACCCACAGTGCCCCGTCCTCCTCATCTTCATGCAAAGCGACTCGAATGGTACAGTACCATGATCCGGGACTCTTCCAAAACGACCCTAATGTGGCTCGGGAAAACACCAGTATGAGAGCTTGCCCTGGACTCACCACGCGAATGACTTTCAAGTTAGGAGGATAGACACGTTACAAACAACATTCAACGTCCTCACCTATCTTGGGCATGCGACTAGAACGATTAAGTACCATGCTCGGGGACTAGCCTAACCGACCCCGTTTGCGTTCAGGGAAAACACCAAGTATAGAGCACCCCTCGGGGTCACCAGGCGACTAGCTCCACGAGCCACAACGAGTCAACCTAGGTTAACCTAACAAGCTAAAACAAACAATAACACATACGCGAGGTCAATCCCAAACGGTGGACACGCTCGGGGACTCGCATAATCCAAAATCCAAACAAACAAAACCACAAAGATAATTGCGAGTCGATTGATATTTCGGCAAAGTGACAAAATACATTGTCCATAATCAAAATAATTTACAAAAGGGAGAATCGCCTTGCTAATTCATGCCTCAAGGAAATTCTTCATTATGCAGGCTTGGACGAGGAGGCATTGCCATCACCCTTTACCCGGACGAAAGGCTCCCAGGGATTCACCGGGTAGGTCGTCAACTACTTCATGAGTGATGACTAGAATGGCTGCTCCGACTTCAGGTCGCGATGCTTTGGCTTGGGGTCGTTCGGCACCACCAATGTCTCCTGATAAGGCAGCAGATCGCCCATCACCAACACACGCTCCATGAATGGAGCGGCCTTGGCGGTCATCCTGAGGACCTCCGCAATATCCACTGTCCCAGTCGACGAGGGGTACCGACACTAGTGACATTGTCGAGATAAAAAATTTCAAGGAAGTCCGCGAGTCCAAGGCTCAACACCGTAGTGGCCCCGTGGCGGAATGCAGACCGTGCCATCCACTCGACGACTACGGGCGCCTCCTCGAGGTACCGCCACACCTTGGTCAACCCCCCAGGAATTACTTCGGTGGGGGAAATACCTTGGAGGACGGCCTGAACGCACATTACTAACGCCGTGGCAGCGTTCACCACCACCGTCACGCACCGTTCAGAATCGAACGTCTGCACCACCAGGTCCCATCGACCTATAACAGGTGCAACCTTAGAAAATCAAACACCATACGGAAGAACATCCTCGGGAATTCACCCGCTCGAGGACTGACTCACTCGGGGACTCGCTGCAAATACACAACTCGCCACTAGCAAAACAAGAATCAAAGAAAAAGAAAGAAGACTCACCAAGAAGCTTGCGGTAGTTATCCGTGATGAACATTCCAGCGAGGAGAGCTTCCCCTGCAACCCGACAATGATCGAGTCGGAGGCCTTCCGCTCCTACTCCACCATGATGACTGTGGCCTTGTCCCTCTCTTTAGAGGAAGTCATCGAGGCCTTCGCCGCCTCCAGCTCCTTCGCCAGCGAGCTAGCCTGTTCTTCCACTGTAGTCGACTAGGCCCTTGTCATTTCAGCTCTTTCGCTAGCGAGCTGGCCAATTTTTCCGCTATGGTCGCCAAAGACTTTGAAGCATCTAGATCGGCATTTGGAACATAACCCTCATGGTCATTGGAAATTGCAGTGATGTTCTCATCTATAGCAAAGAAGAACACAATAAGTAAATTGCACAGTTACAAGAATTTCAAACCTCACAAGAGAGAACATCTAACCTTCATTCGCTTGGAGTCGCCTTGGCCCCCTGAGCAACTCGCAGGTTGCGCTCCAGTCACTCCGCCGAGGCCAGCCGCTCGGTCGACTCGTTCTACAAACCCTAAAGAAAAAATTCAAGTCAGAACAAGGACAATCAAAGTTGGAGTGTCTAGTGTCTGAAATTCAGCGACTAGACCCTCGGGGACTGGATAATCAAAGTTTTAGTGTCTAGCCACTGAAATTCAGCGACTAGACCCTGTGGGACTGGACATACCTAGATTGTAGAGAATATCGTTTTGCGGCCCGAAAGTTGGGGCGTCCAGGCAACGTGGTACCCAGCCGCGATGACTACAGTTGGTCTGCCAAATACCCAGAGGGTCTTTTTCGGCACGAATTTAACTTTACGTTTCAATACAAAATATCAGGCTCACGACCGTCAAGTTGGCCCCCCGTCAGTTATTGCCGTTATGTCGCTCCCGTCGGTTAGGTGTCAACTAGGCTTGCAGCGTTGGCGCCTGCATCCATTACGCGTCTTCTTCTTCCCCGGAGCAGCAATCTGGGGGGCATCGCAGCGATGGCGTGGAGATAGGATGTAGACGAACCTGCTTAGCCTAGCTCTCCTCCCTATAGGCTTCCAGCGTTGGCGCCTTCATCTATTACGCGTCTTTTTCTTCCCCGGAGCGGCAATCTGTGGTCGCGGCCATGGCGCAGAGCTGGGACGTGACGAACCTGCTTGGCCCCGCTCTCCACCCTATCCCGATTCGGAGCTCGCCCTCACCATGGACGCACCCATGGCACGGTGCGGGGACGAGAATTGGTTCCCGGTGAGATCTGTCACCGTGTCGACAATGCTCGGTTCTGTTTTCCTCCTCTAGAATCCGAGCTCGTCGTCGTCGTGGTTGCACCCGCACAAATTCTGCCACCTCTGCTGAGGTCTTTGTGGTAGCTCACGTTCTGCCATCGTGGACCTGTAAGCAAATTCGGAGCTAGGCGGCGACAGCCCGTTGTTGAACCTGTAAGGAATTTGCTGAAGACTGCGTGTCGTTCCAAGGTCTTCGGCTGATGCATTCAGCTACTGCCAACGTCCACTGCCGATGTGAGATCATTTAGTTACTTCAATTCAAAATTTTGACCAATTTAACTTGTTGATGTATACCTTGACAATTATAATATAATCTAGCACTAGAAATATGTGTAGTGTGCATGAGCATGATCAGTAATATAATTGAACACTAGAAATTTTAAGGCACTCCATATAAAGAAGTAGATTAATATAGAAGGTTCACCAGAGACACCACGGATATATTGTCTTACATGCCACACACAGGTAATAATTAACTAAAACAAAATAAAAGCAGGGCGGCATCAGGCGGCCGGGACACGGAGACACCTAACATGGCAGGGCATTAGCAGGAGGCAGGGACAGCCTAGTCGATGGGATATAGGCCAGTCTTGACATAATCCTGGAGGAATTTGCTGAAGGCTATGTGCCACGCCAAGGTAATCGTCCTATGCCTTCTGCCTCCGCCTCTGGCAACGCCCACCACGTGCTGGATCATGTTGTCAAGGTCCACGTTGATTGCTCTACCATAGAATGGGCAAAACAGTCTCCCGCTACGGTAGAAATGGATTAGCCCACACCGTAACCTCCTCAGCACATAGCGGCTCTTGTTGTCCCTGGATTCCTTGCTATCGTCCACTTCATCATCATCCTCCTGTTGATTTTTAAGAACATAACTTAGAACTCACACATATGATTGAATTGTATTACAACTCAAGAATTAACAACATTCACATGTAAGACAATATATACGTGGATATCAAAGAGAAATCATCTCATCAATAGTTTGATCGGTTCATATATCATTTCATCTCAACACAATGACAAATAATTGCTTTAGAGTGTATGTAGAATAAAGATTGCGGCCTCATAAGTTTCTTCAGGGATGGCGTCAGTGAACCAAGTAACAATTGCATAACCTATATTGTTCTTGTACATCGCCCCAGGTTCACTAACTCATGTCTGAAAAATCTGACACCAATGTGTCTGCCTCTTTTTTGGGACATATTTGAATCATTGGCCACAATAAGAAATTGAAATGTCATCATACAAAACAATATTCAGGGATATACATATGCATCATACGAAGCATTCATAGGTCAGAAACATTACAAAGGTTATATATATAGGTTGCATATGAGAAAAAAATTAGGGCCTCATTTTTTTCAGAGATGGAGTCGGAGAACCAAAATACCAACAACATAACCTATATTGTTTATGTGCATTGCTGCCTCAGGTTCACTAACCATACCTAAGAAAATGACACCATCAGATGCCCTTGCACTATTTTGGGGAAAAATTGAATCATTGGGCTCACTAAGGAATAGAAATGTAATGTTATAGGCATGTTGTGTATCGAAATAAACGCTCGACTAGCAAACTCAACTAGATGGCAGATGACCAGATTGGGGTTTTGTGACTAGACAGATTGGGGTTTTATGACTAGATGGCAGATGCATCAATCGACCGATCGAACCATATATATACCACCCAACATCAAGAGCAAAAGAATCTATACACGATTGAGCAAATCCTATGTATGAATAGTGAAATTTGCGGCTGCGACTAGAGAAGCTAGCAATGTAGTACCTCAGACTCCTCATCATGGACCTCTTCCTCGAACTCGTCATTCTCCACGATTGCATCAAAGATTTCTTGGACAGCGATGGGGTCGTTGATGTAGAGCACCGGATTGCCTCCGCCTGCCGCCTGCCCCCATCCAGATCTGCCACTGGCACCACGACATTGTCGGCCACGATGTTGTCAGCCACCTACTGCTCGGCAGCGACGGCTACTGGCTGGACGGATGAGCTCAAACCCTCGATGGCGCGGCGACGAGAGGCGTTCGTGCCCGGAGAAGACGCCTCAGCCTATTTGGCTATGACGGAGCCATCTGCTGCTGCGCCTTCAACTGGCTTCACCTCCGGCTCGTCTCCACACGTACGCTTCATGGAGAAACTAGGGAAGGAGTTAATTCAAGCGAGGGAGCTTCAGCGCGCGTGGTAGGTGCAGATTGGGGTCTTGGGACGAGACAGACTAGGGGAAAATGACACAAGCACATGGAAGAAGAAGGTCGAGCGGGTTTATAAACACCGGACCTTTCGTAGTCCTCAAGTGGACACGTGTGGTGGGCAGGGGGCTACCATGATCTCCACCTTTTTTGGGGTTCCCTTTTTATTGAAACAGCCACGATCTCCACTTTAGAGCTGCATTGAAAACACGCTCATGGCAGACCTCGATTCCATTGCATGCAAGTGGCGCAGAACCAATTTCTAGCAACGTTAGATCTACTCGAGGGGGCGCTTGACTCATGGAAGTTACTAGCGGTAGGGCCCAGTTGGAAGTGAGATTGAGAGCGCTGCGTAAAAATGGGATATGTCTTATTAAAATCAAGTGGCAATAAATTGCAGCGTCCCGTCAAAAACCGTGCAATCGATGACCCCGTTGCCCTGTGCATGTGTTGTAGTAGTAGTAGTAGCCTTTACATACTAGATTAAACATGACATGACCACTCGACGACTTTTCCATGGACGGCATCGGGTTCCTTCTTGTAGAGGGAGACGTCCGTGCTGTCTCACGCGAGGGAGATGTCCGTGTTGTCTCATGTTGTACTGTTAAGAGCTCGACGTGTGCAACGATCATCGTTGGATCACATAGGATCAACGGTTGGTGCGCGATCCACGTGAAAACTATGACAGCCAATCAGGGTGTAGCACACAGAGTGAGCACATGTTTGGGCTTCTACAAAAGAGAGAGGGGGAACCAAGGAAAAACCTAAGTAGTATCAAAAAACCAAGGGCAAAACTGACTAGTATAAAAATCGAAAGTGAGTGTATTTTACAATGAAATACATCATGGCATACATCAAATTAAGCCCAGAAAGATACACTAGAGTTTATTGCATGTGTGTTCTTCTCATTTTCATCAACCACATATGGATCACCCAGAGTCATTGCATGTCTGTTCATCTCACAAACCACACATGGATCCACCAGTGTCATTGCATGCGTTTTCTTTTCATGAACCACACCCAGTGTCATTGCATGTTTGTTCTTCCCACAAACCACTCATGGATCCACCAAGGTCATTGGATGTGGTTTCTTTCCATGAACCACACCCAGAGTCATTGCAGGTATGTTCTTTTCACAAACCACATAAGGATCCACCAGTATCATTGGATGTGTTTTGTTTTCATGAACCACACCCAGTGTCACTGGATGTGTATTCTTTTCATGAACCACAACTAGAGTCATTGGATGTGTGTTCTTTTCATGAACCACAGCTAGAGTCATTGGATGTGTGTTATTTTCATGAACCACAACTAGAGTCATTGCATGTGTGTTCTTCTCACAAACCACAGCTAGAGTCATTGCATGTCTGTTATTCTCACAAACCAAACATGGATCCACCAATGTCATTGCATGTCTGTTCTTTTCATGAACCACACCCAGTGTCAGTTCATGTGTGTTCTTCTCACAAACCACGCATGGATCCACCAGTGTCACTGCATGTCTGTTCTTTTCATGAACAACACCTAGTGTCATTTCATGTGTGTTCTTGTCACAAAGCACACATGGATGTGTGTTCTTCTCACAAACCACACATGGATGTATGTTCTTTTCATGAACCACAACTAAAGTCATTGGATGTGTGTTCTTTACATGTACCACAGCAAGTGTCATTGCATGTGTTTTCTTTTCATGAACCACACCCAGTGGCATTGCATGTATGTTCTGCCCACAAACCACACATGGATCCACCAGTGTCATTGCATGTGTTTTCTTTTCATGAACCACACCCAGTGTCATTGCATGTGTGTTCTTTCCACAAACCACACATGGATCCACGAGGGTCATTGCATGTGTTTTCTTTTCATGAACAACACCCAATGTCATTGCATGTGTGTTCTTCCGATAAACCACACATGGATCCACTAGTGTCATTGCATGTGTTTTCTTCTCATGAACCACACCCAGTATCATTGCATGTGTGTTCTTTCCACAAACCACACATGGATCCACCAGTGTCACTGGATGTGTTTTCTTTTCATGGACCACACCCAGAGTCATTGCATATCAGTTCTTTTCACAAACCACATAAGGATCCACCAGTATCATTGGATGTGTTTTCTTTTCATGAACCACACCCAGTGTCACTGGATGTGTGTTCTTTTGATGAACCACAGCTAGAGTCATTGGATGTGTGTTCTTTTCATGAACCACAGCTAGAGTCATTGCATGTGTGTTCTTTTCATGAACCACACCCAGTGTCATTGCATGTCTGTTCTTTCCACAAACCACAACTAGAGTCACTACATGTCTATTCTTCCCACAAACCACATATGGATGTCTATTCTTTTCATTAACCACACCCAGTATCATTGCATGTCTATTCTTCGCACAAACCACACATGGATCCACCAGTGTCATTGGATGTGTGTTCTTTTAATGAACCACACCCAGTGTCATTGCATGTGTGTTCTTATCACAAACCACACATGGATCCACAAGTGTCATTGTATGTGTGTTCTTTTCATGAACCACACCAAGAGTCATTGCATGTCTGTTCTTTTCACAAACAACACACATGGATCCACCAGTGTCACTACATGTTTGTTCTTTTCATGAACCACATCTCGAGTCATTGTATGTGTGTTCTTTTCATGAACCACAGCTAGTCATTGGATGTGTTATCTTTTCATGAACCACAGCTAGAGTCATTGCATGTGTGTTCTTCTCACAAACCACACATGGATCCACCAGTGTCATTGCATGTTTGTTCTTTTCATGAACCACACCCAGTGTCATTGCATGTCTGTTCTTCCCACAAACCACACATGGATCCACTAGTGTCACTGCATGTCTGTTCTTTTCATGAACCACACCCAGTGTCATTGCATGTGTGTTCTTGTCACAAACCACACGTAGATCCACCAGTGTCACTGGATGTGTGTTCTTTTCATTAACCACACCTAGATTCATTGCATGTCTGTTCTTTTCACAAACCACGTATGGATCCACACATCCAGTGTCACTGGATGTGTGTTCTTTTCATGAACCACAGCTAGAGTCATTGGATGTGTGTTCTTTTCATGAACCACAACTAGAGTGATTGGATGTGTGTTCTTTTCATAAACCACATCTAGAGTCATTGCACGTATGGTCCTCTCACAAACCACAGCTAGAGTCATTGCATGTTTGTTCTTCTCACAAACCACACATGGATCCACCCAGTGTCATTGCATGTGTATTCTTCTCACAAACCACACATGGATCCACCAGTGTCACTGCATGTCTGTTCTTTTCATGAACCACACCCAATATCATTCCATGTGTGTTCTTCACACAAACCACACATGGATCCACCAGTGTCACTGGATGTGAGTTCTTTTCATGAACCACACCAGAGTGATTGCATGTATGTTCTTTACACAAACCACATGGATCAACCCCAATGGCATTGAATGTGTGTTTTTGTCATAAACCCCATATGGATCAACCAATGACATTGCATGTGTGTTGCTGTCATGAACCACATATGGATCCACCAGTGTTCATTGCATGTGTGTTCTTTCCACAAACCACATATGTATCCACGAGTGTAATTGCATGTGTGTTCTTTCCAAAAGCCACATATGGATCAACCAATGGCATTGCATGTCTGTTCTTTTCACAAACCACACATGGATCAACCAATGACATTGCATATGTGTTCTTTTCACAAACCACATATGGATCAACCAATGGCATTGCATGTGTGTTCTTTTCACAAACCACATATGGATCAACCAATGGCATTACATGTGTGTTCTTTTCACAAACCACATATGGATCAACCAATGCCATTGCATGTGTGTTCCTGGCATGAACCACATATGGATCCACCAGTGTTCATTGCATGTGTGTTCTTTTCACAAACTACACATAGATCAACCAATGGCATTGCATGTGGGTTCTTTTCATGAACCCACATATGGATCAACAAGTGGCATTGCATGTGTGTCCTTTCCACAACCCACACATGGATCCACCAGAGTCATTGCATCTGTGTTCTTTTCACAAACAACATATGGATCAGCAAATGTCATTGCATGTGTGTTCTTTGCACAAACCACATAAGGATCCACCAGTGTCTTTGCATGTGTGCTCTTTCCACAAACCACATAGGAACCACACCCACTGTCATTGCATGTCTGTTCTTTTCCACAAACCACATATATCTCCACTAGTGTCAGTGGATGTATGTTCTTTTCATGAACCATGGCTAGAGTCATTGCATGTGTGTTATTTCCACAAACCACACGTGGATTCACCAGTGTCATTGCATGTGTGTTCTTCTCAGAAACCACACACGGATCCACAAGTGTCACTGGATGTGTGTTCTTTTCATGAACCACACCAAGAGTCATTGCATGTGTGTTCTTTTCACAAGCAACACACATGGATCCACCCAGTGTCACTTGATGTTCGTTCTTTTCATGAACCACAGATAGAGTCATTGGATGTGTGTTCTTTTCAAGAACCACAACTATAGTCATTGGATGTGTTTTTTTTCATGAACCACAGCTAGAGTCATTGCATGTGTGTTCTTCTCACAAACCACAACTAGAGTCATTGCATGTCTGTACTTCTCACAAACCACACATGGATCCACCCAGTGTCATTGCATGTCTGTTCTTCTCACAAACCACACATGGATCCACCAATGTCACTGCATGTCTGTTCTTTTCATGAACCACACCGTGTGTCATTGCATGTGTGTTCTTCTCACAAACCACACATGGATCCACCAGTGTCACTGGATGTGTGTTCTTTTCATGAACCACACCCAGAGTCGTTGCATGTCTGTTCTTTTCACAAACCACATGGATCAACCCCAATGGCATTTCATGTGTGTTTTTGTCACAAACAACATATGGATCAACCAATGTCATTGCATGTGTGTTCCTGTCATGAACCACATATGGATCCACCAGTGTTCATTGCATGCGTGTTCTTTCCACAAACCACATATGTATCCACTAGAGTAATTGCATGTGTGTTATGTCCACAAGCCACATATGGATCAACCAATGGCATTGCCTGTGTGTTCTTTTCACAAACCACATATGGATCAACCAATGTCATTGCATTTGTGTTCTTTTCACAAACCACATATGGATCAACCAATGGCATTGCATATGTGGTCTTTTCACAAACCACATATGGATCAACCAATGTCATTGCATTTGTGTTCTTTTCACAAACCACATATGGATCAACCAATGGCATTGCATATGTGGTCTTTTCACAAACCACATATGGATCAACCAATGTCATTGCATTTGTGTTCTTTTCACAAACCACATATGGATCAACCAATGGCATTGCATGTGTGGTCTTTTCACAAACCACATATGGATCAACCAATGCCATTGCATGTGTGTTCCTGTCATGAACCACATATGGATCCACCAGTGTTCATTGCATGAATGTCATTTTCACAAACCGCACATAGATCAACCAATGGCATTGCATGTGTGTTCTTTTCATGAACTAACATATGGATCAACCAGTGGCATTGCATGTGTGTTCTTTCCACAAACCACACATGGATCCACCAGAGTCATTGCATGTGTGTTATTTTCACAAACAACATATGGATCAGCAAATGCCATTGCATGTGTGTTCTTTCCACAAACCACAGCATGTGTGTTCTTTCCACAAACCACATATGAACCACACCCACTGTCATTGCATGTTTGTTCTTTTCCACAAACCACATATGTATCCACCAAGTGTTAGTGGATGTGTGTTCTTTTCATGAACCATAGCTAGAGTCATTGCATGTGTGTTCTTCCCACAAACCACACATAGATCCACCAATGTCATTGGATGTGTTTTCTTTTCATGAACCACACCTAGCGTCATTGGATGTGTGTTCTTCCCACAAACCACACATGGATTCACCAGTGTTACTAGATGGGTGTTCTTTTCATGAACCACAACCCAGAGTCATTACATGTCTATTCTTTTCACAAACCACATATGGATCAACGAATGTCATTGCATGTGTGTTCCTGTCATGAACCACATATGGATCCACCAGTTTTCATTGCATGTGTGTTCTTTCCACAAACCAGATATGTATCCACTAGAGTAATTGCATGTGTGTTCTTTCCACAAGCTACATATGGATCAACCAATGGAATTGAATGTGTGTTCTTTTCAAACCACACATGGATCAACCAATGGCATTGCATGTGTGTTCTTTTCACAAACCACATATGGATCAACCAAATGGCATTGCATGTGTGTTATTTTCACAAACCACATATGGATCAACCAATGGCATTGCATGTGTGTTTTTGTCACACACCACATATGGATCAACCAATGCGATTGCATGTGTGTTCTTGTCATGAACCACATATGGATACACTAGAGTTCATTGCATGTGTGTTCTTTCCACAAACCACACATGTATACACTAGGGTAATTGCATGTGTATTCATTTCACAAACCACACATGGATCAACCAATGGCATTGCATGTGTGTTCTTTTCACAAACCACTTATGGATCAACCAATGCCATTGCATGTGTGTTCCTAGCATGAACCACACATGTAACCACCAATGGCATTGCATGTGTGTTCTTTTCACAAACCACACATAGATCAACCAATGGCATTGCATGTGTGTTCTTTTCATGAACCCACATATGGATCCTCCAGTGGCATTGCATGTGTGTTCTTTCCACAAACCACACATGGATCCACCAGAGTCATTGCATGTGTGTTCTTTTCACAAACAACATATGGATCAGCAAATGTCATTAAATGTGTGTTCTTTCCACAAACAACATAAGGATCCACCGGTGTCTTTGCATGTGTGTTCTTTCCACAAACCATATTTGAACCACACCCAGTGTCATTGCATGTCAGTTATTTTCCACAAACAACATATGGATCCACCAGTGTTAGTGGATGTGTGTTCTTTTCATGAACCATAGCTAGAGTCATTGCATGTGTGTTCTTTCCACAAACCAGACATGGATCCACTAGTGTCATTGCATGTGTTTTCTGTTCATGAACCACACCCAGTGTCATTGCATGTGTGTTCTTCCCACAAACCACACATGGATCCACCAGAGTCATTGCATGTGTGTTCTTTCCACAAACCACATGGATCAACCAATGTCATTGCATGTGTGTTCTTTTCACAAACCACATGGATCAACCCCAATGGCATTGCATGTGTGTTTTTGTCACAAACCACATATGGATCAACCAATGTCATTGCATGTGTGTTCTTGTCATGCACCACATATGGATCCACCAGTGTTCATTGCATGTGTTTTCTTTCCACAAACCACATTTGTATCCACTAGAGTCATTGCATGTGTGTTCTTTTCACAAACCACACATGGATCCACCAGTGTCATTGCATGTGTGTTCTTCTCATAAACCACATATGGATCCTAACCTTAGGAGAGCCCTAACCTTAGCCCCCCAATGGGCGGCCGTTAGACCAAGTCTTCTAGAAGGCACGCCCTAACATAGTTGTTCTGCTTGACGATTGTTACATACCGTTCGATCGGGTCGCTTGGACAATTGGGATGGTCTTCGTGAGAGCGATCCGCGAGTAGGCTGTTCTACGGCATGATTGGCCATGCCTGCTGCCCGCATGCTCTAGACAAACTGGCAACACCGGGAGCTCCCGTGTTGCGAGTGTCACGACTCACGAGTTCAGTGGGCCATATCCCAGTGTCATGTCCCCATTACTTCTCTTCCTCCCCGTACTTCTCTTCCGTCCCCTCGAAGCCACTTTCCCTACTTCACTCCCATCCTGCCGTAGCCGCAAGCCAACGGAGCCTCCATCCCAATCCCCTCTCTGGCCGCCACCCCCCCTCCCCTCTCGCCATGGGTTCAAGGGGAGACGGCAAGGAAACGCGTCGTGACGACATGGATGGTGATTTCGATGTGAGCTGTATCATCTCTATCTCTATCATCTGTGGCCAGTTATCTATTTTTTGAGCTAGATCTACTCTGTTTACTCATGCGCGTATGATGTGTTAGGCCAACCAGACGATGTATGACTCCGACTATCACAATTTAGCGGATGAAGACAATCCTCTGCTATGTAAACATGGATATGTGCCCGCTAAATTTGTAGCGTTCGAAGGATGAAACGCAGGCAGGAGGTTTCTATGGTGTCAAGGACATCAGGGAATGATGCAAGGTGGAAGTTGCGGTGTTGTCAAATGGGTAGATCTAGAGTGGCCCAAATCGATGCAGAAAACGCTGGACAAACTATGGGAAATGACTATTGAGTTGAAAGAATTTGTATTCAGCCCACTTCCTGACAGTGTTGAGATGAAGGTATGGGAACCAGTTGACACGACCAAGCTTAAGTGAGATGTTAGGAGGGTGCAAGACAAGGTTAGCAATGTCGAGAAGGACAGGTACGCGGTGTTGTCCCTGAAGGCTAAAGCCGAGCAAGAACTGACTCAAGCAAGGAATGATCTTTACTAGGCCAAAGTCCTGCAGTTCACAACTAAGAGTATTGACAAGTGCATGAGGAAAAATGCAGAGAAACAATTGAAGTTGTGCAAGGAAGATGCTAAACGGAAGGAGGAGACGATTCGATCCTTGCTCTCGCGGGAAGATGCGCATCAGGCTAAGATTAGGAAGATCAAGGAGATGTGTTATAACTAGTTCTATTTAGCTTGAGCTCCGTGCCTTTTTAAGTTGTAATAGTTGTACTTGTTGACCTAGCATTCTGAACTAATGGTCCCGGAATCCTGGGAGGAAAAAAATTGGTCGCCCGTTAATGTGTCTTAACCCTACATTACTTCCTTTTGTTTGATCATGGTGGTATTATGACATTGGTGGTTTGTTTAAACGTAATCTACGTGGATTGTGCCGGATGCAAATGTCACAACCACAATTTATAAAGTGGAAGCACGAACACCCGGTTACTGGAGATCCGGGACCTTCGTCTGATGTAGGGGATGCAGGAGCAGGGAGGCGGTGAGATAGACGGGCTCAAGATTCGTCCATAAAGTGGTACCGATTTCCTCCTCATCTGGGCATTATCGGTTGCCATTGCTATTTATGTTGCCATGTTGTGTGCAACAGCTGAAATAAGTTGCTTCTTCGTGGAGTGTAGAAGCTTAAATAATTTATTTATGTGCCACTTATATTCTATCGTATTTGGAGACATCCTGCCCCTCAGCAATCGTGGAACCGGTGCTGCGTGTTTTTAGATAGTAGTGTCACAATCACAATTTCAGTTTCAACTACTGAATCGGGCGTTTCCAAACCCTAAGTCACGGTACATTTTACTCAGAGAACGTGGGTAGATTGTTTCGCCCAGCAAAGTACCACACACAAAGCTCTAGAATTTAACGGCATTACATATATAGGTTCAAGTTCAACACATTACTATGCATCTTCATTGCCAGCAGCCTTCTTCCGCAGCCCGGGTACCAAGCCTTCACGTCCATTGGCTTCTTCATTTCCTGGCCTTCTTCCTCTTCTTCGGTGCCTATTTTCTTACTTCACATACTCTGCATCACCAGGACAATGGGCACCAGAATCGTGTCCAACATCATCTTTCTACTCATTTTTAATTTCTTCGGGCAGCAAAATGACTGACCCGGCAGTCATGTTTCTATCCTTGCGACACTTCCTATCAAAGAAAGAAGACTGTTGCATAACTTCCCAATATCTACAGAGTAAATAAAACAAAAATTACAATTCAACACAAACATGCGAACCCCAAGAGACTTTTGCTTACTAGGAGCTAATTGGGTTTGAGCAACCACCTTTTCCAAGAATAGAAGGGAGACTCCTAGTTGCAGCAGATTCCACATCTAGTACATCACAATTCAGCTCAAACATGCAAGCTGAAGCATACCTTTTCATCAACCCAATTAGCTGACTGTCACACGTTAGAGGAACCATGATGCCATGTTTATCCATGAAGCTGAACTTTGCAGTCTGCTTCGGCCATAATTCATCATGATTACGCAGAGCAGCAACAATAGCAGATATAGTGCAGATTTTGGTAGGCGCTTCTTCCATCGTGATACAATGGTGTCCATACCACTTGCCCTTAGAGTCGTACCTAAAGAGGACTACCGTAACCAGGTAAGGGTGGTCAGCGGAGATCCCACTTGACAGAAAATTGTGGACAAAATATGTTTGTAAGCGTTGGGCTAACAAACAATTTTAGGTTCAGTAGCCAGCTAGCAGTTATAATTAATGTGAATAGCAAAGAGAAGGGTAGCTCACCCGCTTGTAGCCAAAACTTCTTCTTCCTTGGTATTAGGATCTGCCATCCTCCGAGCTGCTTGGCTCGTCGGCGGCGGAGGCGGGCTAGAGCCTCGCAACAGCGGCTACGGCATGCGCCATTGGAGCTCGGGATCAGTGACAGGGCGCATCAACTTGGTGCCGAAAGTCAAATGTCCGAAGGGATCGTCCTGCCGGGAGGGTGGATTCCGACGTCTCCGGTGCTAGGGGAAAGGTGGGAATGGATTTGTTAAATTGGTCAACACATCCAATCTACTTATTTCCTCGATTTGCCTAAGAGGTTGCCGCGTTAGCGCTCGCGTCATGGACAGATGACCGACATGAGGGTCCCGACCGTCTACTTCACGGGGGAGTTTTCCGGAATGTTTGAATTTGGCAGGGGTGAGATGAGTTTGCATCGAAATGGCCCCTCTCGATAGTTGGTGGCCCAACATTTCGAAATGCGGCAGTTTCAGGCAACTTAGGTATCGCCATGCGCTCGCCTGAGAACTTTGGTACCGCAGACAAACAGGCCCTGGATTGCAGCCCCAGCATGCGGTGAAGCTCGACGACATCGACCGAGGACACCAGGAATGGTGTGCGCTCGCGATGCTGCCCGACGTGGCAATCGATGATCTCGGGAATTTGAGGCGAGCCACCGCGAGAAAGGTCCTCACCATGAAGCGCGGTGTAGAACCCCGGTAAAACCACTACTAGAAAATCGCTTGGAGTTTCTATTTTGTGCATCATCATGACCGCATGCTCATGTCATTATGCCACATTGTATTTGAGCATCATCATGTCATCATGTATCTTTTTGCCAAAAACTATTTTCCAAAAGTCTATCCTTGTTTTCTAAATATCCCTGACCTTACTTCAAATTAAAACTCTAGGTCTACCTGGATATTTTGTTTGCCTAAAAACTATTTACAATAGTCTTTATAACTGAAATAATTAAAACATATATTTATTTGGGAGGTAGCCAGCCAGGCCCAAAAGCCTAGCCAGCCACCTCCAAAACCTAGATAACCCTAACCCCTCTCTCCTTACCTGCGACCGCTAGCCTACCTAGACACGACGTGCGCGCAGCGCACGCAAGCACGTGGTGCACTGCATCACCGCAGCAACCCACCCGCACGCTGCCAGCGAAGCAGCACATGCGCGTACACGACCACGCTCCCGCACCCCACATCCCTCATGCGTACCTGGCCCCACCTCGACGCTCCCCACCTACCGCTAGAGACCGACACGGTCCACCCCGCGCGATCCTTTCCTCCATTCCTCTGTTTCGTTCCCCGGAGCACCCACCGAGCCCGCCTATCCCCGATGCCTCCTTGCCGCCACGTCCCGCTTCAGGTGCCGCCGCGGCGAGCCGCTAAACTGTCAGCCCCTGCTGGAGCCACCTTTCCGTGGGGGCCCCTCCGTCCAACCGCCGTTGCTGCTTCCCGCGAGCGCGCGTCACCACTACCTCCTCGACATCCCACCTCATCCGTCGTCGCCCTCCACTCTAGCCCGCATGGTGCCAAGACCGTCCGCACGAGGCCGTGTGTCCTCGCCGCTGCATATGGAAGCCCTCGACCTCGCCTCCAAGACGGCGCATGTCCTCGACCCTGTCGCCCCCTACAGAATCGGCTCAAGGATCGCATCGCCCAGAGCCATCCACCGCGCGTGGCTGCGTCCGTCGGCGACCTCGCCGACCATGCCCGTCTCCGCGTTGCCTGACGTCCGCCTCCTCATCGCCTGGCTGAGCTCGATGTCGGCGCCTCGCCGTCACCTCACCCTGCCTCCGGCCGTCCTCCGCCTCGGCCATGTCTGCACTGCCTCACGCCGTTGCCCTGCTTCGCCTCTGTCTGCGCACGACGACCACGAGCTGCACAAGGCTGGCGACGTAGTACCAGCGTCGCGTTGCCTCGCTGCTCCACACGGACATGAACAGGGGAACAACCACACCCTAGCCGCACACACCCATGTTCCCTACGGGATATTTGTTGCCCCGTTATTGCCAAGTCAAGATCTCCACGGCTACGAGATTCAGAAGAATGCTTCGATAGTTTGTATGCATATTCGTCAAGATCTTCTGTAGTCATCTTCGCATGAATACCACCGACACAAGTTCTGGGACGATGAGAACTCCTTCACATATCCGAAGACCAAACCCCATGGCTTGACATGACCTTCTTCATGGACGCCGAGACCCCCGACCAAAATATGGCGGGAACTCCAAGACCGCCCACATGGAAATCGAAGACCGATCCTGGCGTCCGAAGACCGAACCCGAACCACATCGAACCCCAAGATCTTCGACCCTATATGTGTGACCTCTATCCGAGACCTCTATTTTTATAATAATGGCATATAATTGTTACATATTAAATTGTTCATAATTTCATACATGTTTGGTGGTTTGGGGGTACTTGGTTGACTCACTTAATAATTAAATATGGGGGTCATATGTAGGCTATTCTAGTCTTATATTGTCTCTATTTAAATTTGTGTAACGAACTGATGCCATGTTTTGTCCTATTAAGTCAATATTTAAATTCTGGGGTATCTAAACAACATGAACCTCTTAATTAATTGTCGGGACCCCGGTTCCTCTTAATATTGCCTAATTGCACTACATCTTTTCCATGCCATGCATCATGCCTGATCTTCTTCCGTAGTATTAAATAGTGCACCCGGTGTGTATTTTAGCGTTTTGCTTCTTCGCGGATTAGGCCGTTGAGTTGGTGCGAGTCTCGACTAGTTCTTTGGATGATGTCTCTTCGGCAGTATTTCCCAGGCAAGCATTCTCCCCCTTTCTACCTATTTTGCATTTATAGTCTTTACTTCCTCCATTGATCTATTGCTATCCGTGTTGTGATGCTTTAGTCTTTCCGTACCCGTGATATTCCTTGCAGCCTCTATATTGCCTTGGACACATCCTATTGCCTGTTGTTTGATACACAGTCAACCTTGCGAATCGTAGTTGCTTGCTCAGGTGTTGCTTCGCGTCATTGTTGTTCCACCATTGTTGGAAGTTTGGCACATGTTTAGTGTTGGAGATGATCATGATTTTAATTTCAACTTGATAATTAAAATGCTGGGAATAGATATAACTAATGCAGAGGCATCGGTGGGCAATAGATGTTATTTGGTTCTTCCACGCTCACTTGTGTCCCATAGGCCCCGAGTACTTGATACTTCTTCCTTGACTATTCACACTATCCACATATGGGAGACTCTATGGATCCCCTTCGCCTGAGCTTGATTCACACTTTATTTCTTGGGGCCACAAACTAGTTTGGGGCTTTATTACTATCCTGTACTTAAGCCATGCGTTACTGCTTTATTTACGATTACGCATGGAGCGCCTGTACTCTTTAGGAACCCCATGCCACGTTTATGCTGTATCGACAAGCCCAGTCACATTTTGGGGTTCCCAGTCATTTACAGCCGTCGCCACACACCCTGGGTCCGTCGCGGAGCCAGCCGACTTTGTAACGGGTAGCTTATTGGGGGTGGCCCCCTGAAATAAAATATGAATCCTGTGAATGCACTGTCGTGAGGCCTCGTTGCGTTTTATTTGGTTCTTCCCGAGGTTGACCGTGTGTGTTGCTATTTGTGCACCCCTGCAGCGTAAAACTTTTTGAAAGCTGTCTCCGCAGTTATGGACGACTTGGAGCACAATATCTCGATCATAGACAACTATAACTAAAGTAGTGCTATAAATTTGACTTTGACATGTCTAGTAATCAGTTTCACTACAACAGAATGGGTAAATAAAAGTGCCAACCACTTCTGGATTGGGGATATCTCTGGCTAATTGTATCTGACTAGTAAGTATTTTAAATACAACCGAATGGTTAACTAAAACTGCCCACTGCATATGCTATCAGGATGACCCATGATATCTATATCTGACTAGTAAGTGTTGCAACTATAATGGAATGAATAAACCTGTCAACTATGTGAGTTCCTCGGTTGACTTCCTCGTTTGGTCTCGAGGGGGAATACCAGGATAGGTATGATTCGTCTTAGTATCAGGTTGGATCCGAATAGGTCTTTCTTACCCCTCTCTGATAGCCGACAGATATATCGAGTCTCTATAGGTTGTATAGTGCATGCTTTGCTTCCGCTTCAGTCCACCATACCTATGTAGGCGACAGCCGCCGAATTCTAGATTCGCCGTGTACTGGCCTCAGTACTGACCGCTCCCTTTTTCCTTTGCCCTTTGTCGGTACCCCCTTTTGCTTTGACAGGTATAAGTTCGACATCGTTAGAAGGGTTTCCCTTCCGGCTTGGCATGGGCAGGGTTATGGACGCCAATGGTTATTCTTAAGGGCATTAGGCCCATTTGCATCTTATCCGTACTCAGATGTTGTATCATTTTCAAGATGATTTGGATCTTTGTATTATATATCTGTATTTTTGACTCATGGAGTCGTTGTTGTATATATATGTTTTTGTGGGTTCCATCGTGAACTATTGTGTAATGGTATTACTTCCTTTTCCACCCGCACGCAAGTGCCTGGTGGGCTTCTTTCAATTGTTTCTATGCGGCTTTGGTGAGAATCGCTAAAATCTGCATAGGGCAGATTCGAGGGTGTTACACGCGGTAACGTTAGGGTCGTCTCCCTTGGTGCGCCGGTTGCTAGTATTGCCACCTCCGAAGGGAGGTCCTCCTTGCTTGGCACCATGCTAATGGTCGCCTCTTCTTCAAGAGAGACTATGGAGTCGCCCTTCCCCGCACCTTTCTCCATCGTGACAATGGGGTCGCCCTCCTTCTTCTTCGTGCCATCACCCGACGCCTCGACAGTGACCGCCTTCCTCTTCCTGGAAGGATCGTCGCTTCCCTCGGTGTCAACCGGTGGAACTTTTGCCACCGATGGGCGGTGGATTTTATTAGGACCGCCCCTGCGAGTTCACCATGGTCAGTGATTTGCAAAAACACAAAAGCAGCAAACTAAGACAAAGTAACGAAAGTCAAACTCACATGGCATCCGGGATGACGTGCATACCAGTGCTGATATGCGCACGCTTCTCCAACCCGAGGCCTATCTTGCGAGTGAGGCCCCTCTCCAATATGCTCATCTGCCATGCCACCAAGGGCTTTTCCGCCGAAGAAGCCCATGGCCTTAGGAACCTCCGCCCCTGATGATCCAATGGCCTCTTCAACCCTTGGCCCTAGTGGCGCCGAGGCCTCTGGCACAATCGCGGCGAGTGGCACCTCCGACTCTGCAACCACGTTTATGACCTCCGATTCCATCATTGGATCTAGGTCCTCTGGAATCTTTGCATTGTCGTCTGACTCAAACATTGGGGATGATTTGGCCAGCGACTTGGCCGTCGACTTCACCCTTGCCGGTAACTTAGGCTTTGCCAATGGCTTGGCCTTTTCGGACGACTTCAACTTCGGCTTTGGTGTGGGCTTGGCCGGCATGGCCACTCTCCATGAGCTATGCTCCTTGACGATGTCAATGTCGCTGTCGCGCTCCTAGAGGCTGCGGCTCCCCTCGACTTCGTGCTGCTTCTACCACTGGTCTTCTGAGCCGCGGATGACGGCACCTGCACCTCTATGACTTCATCTTCATCCTCGAAAGACTCCTCCTCAAGCTCCTTGGTAACTTCTTCATCAAGTGGAGGAAGCTAGTTCTCAAGAACTTGGAATAACTAACAAAGACAAAAGGACCAACGACTTGATTAAAGTGATTACAAAACCACGACTACAAAGCTACGACTGCAAACTATGACTGCAAAACTACGACTAGGAATGAGATAAACAAAGAAACTTACTGAAGGGCCATGCCGCTTCCCAGCAGTGTATGGGGCCAACCTATGATCTTCTTCAATGCAGCGATGTAGTCTTTCGACTCCCAAGTCGTGTTGCTTGCTCTTGTGGGATCGTTCTTCCCGATGTATTGATACATCTAATGGGCTTGGGTAGCTAGTAGAACCAGCCGCTGCCTGAGCCAACAGTTGTACAGGTTGATGATTTCGAGCCCCTCGCTCTTCAACTCTTGGAAATGGGTCAACATTTCTTCTACGGCCATCTTCTGGTCGTCAGGGAGCTTGGCCACCGACAACCAACGCGACTCTCTCCTTTCGGTGGTGTATATCAAGAGCGACACCTCACTGGAGGGAGTTGATTCCTTCACATAGAACAAGTTCTTCCACTAGATGGTGGCCTTCTTCGGCAGTAGCAGATTCATGAACTTGGCCTTGGGCTTTAGCTAGAAGGTGACGCCACCTGCCACCAAGATAGGGCCTCCCATTCCCTTGCGACTGAGACGGCCATGGAATAGCTCCAGCCAAAGGGGGAAATCGGGGCGGCACCCTAGGTAACACTCGTAGAACACGGCGAAGATAGCGAGCTGCACGACACTATGGGACCCCAAGTCGGAGGGATTAATGGCAGAGTATGCGCAGAAGCGCCGAAAGAAGATCGATGTGGGGATTCCTAGTCCCCTCTCCAGGTGGCTCTAAAAGCAGATAACTCATCGGGCGCGGCTTCGACTCGGTGTCGCTGACTATGGGAATCCGCCAATTTCCCTTAGAGAGAATGCCCGCATCTTGAAAGGATTTTAGGGTGGCTGTGGTGCACTTCGATTTGCCCCACAGATCTTTAGAGGTGCCATCGAGGGAAGAAGAGGGTCGCTTTGTCCAAAAATTTCAGATCGGAAGTGGATCTTGAGACTAAGGATGCGCGTCGGCGGAGAAATGCGAAGAAGGTCTGCAGCTCCCTCTGTTGTTGTCCTTATAAAGGGGCGCTACACGCCAATTTCGGGATAGCCGTTACCTCGTGGTAAATTCGCCGAAGTTACCACTGGAATTACCCAACAACTTGTTTGACCAAGCTGACGGTCCAACTTCATCCAGTCGAATCGCCTACTTACCTGCCCCTTCCTATCCATTGGGCGTGGCGACTCGAGGACATTTCGACTCACCAATGTTGCGACTAAAGACACATTTGAGGAACTTCTCCCTTTATTGGAGGAGTCCATAGCCAATTTTTGGTTGGGTGTCCACCTGGACTTGCCTACTCCTACTGCCAAGTTAACTCCTACGCCAAACCACGGTTGGCCTCGGGGACTACTGATGGGGATATGCCAATCGGGGTATACACATAAGGACGTTTCGACTGGCCCGAGCCCATTGTGAGTGGGCCTATAGGAATGGTGACTGGAACGTGACTGAAAGAGAAGCCTGGCGACTAGAAGCAGGAGGCCCAGAAGCATAGATAGGCCCAATCGGATTAGGTCGAATCCTCTGAAACCTTAACTGATTTGGTTGTAATCCTGTAAATCCTAGCGAGGTACCCTCTATTTAAACCTCCCTAGTGTACTCTTCATACTTACGTTCATCAGATACCCCATCCAAGCGACTCGCTACCTAGCACCGAGCTCGCCACCCTTGGAATCCACTCGCCGATATTACAATCTAGCAGGAATAGGTCTTTACCCTACGGGGGTCCGAACCTGGGTAAACCATTGTGTCCTTTCCCTTAATATCACACTACAGATGGTGACTCACTCTTGCCCCAAATCCTTCTAATCGCTACCCCTGATAGCGACTGCCTTGGTCATTTCCACGATAGCAGAGCTTCGCTAAGAAATGGCAATGGAGCAGAAACAAGGGAGGGAGAAGAAGGAGGCTCAAGTGTCTAAAGAAAGAGAGGAGGATTTTCCACCTTTTATAGGAGAGGAGGGGGCATACCATTGGGTGGTGCGTCGGCCCCTAGAGGTTTCACCTCTCCCTCTTCATAGTGGTAACCCCTGCATCATGTAGGTAACCCCCTCTCTTATTTTCCTTTTTAATTGCATGACATTCATAAAAATTAGTCCACACTTATCGAATTAACAAAACATTTTAATTTATTTAATATTTTTGAGTTCATTCAATTAACAAACATTATCAACGAACCCTTGTGTTATTTTGATATTCTGAAATAGTTTCGGCGATTTTGAGATCGTGTGAACCTTTTTCGGAGTAACCAATTCCTTTTGTCTCGCGATATTTTACTTGTTCGAGATCAGATCATTTGGTATCATCCATACCTAGTTCGATCTTGTTGCCGAAAAGTACTCTTTTACTCATTTTGTAATATAACATTCGTTGTGATCAAATGACTTACTTGCAAGCTATTATCGATGTGGAAAATCCCAACCATGACCCACAACCCTTAACTAACATAGTACCCAATGGCATCTTTAAAATCACCTTGTTACAGTGTGACATTTGATGGAATCAAAGTACTCTTCTAGTGTTAGTGATTGATGTGATCTCATGGTCTAAGGATTAGTACTACTTCGAGTTACATTGATATGGCACTATAAAGAAGATAACACTAGTTGAATGCCCGTGCGTTGCAACGGCTCACGGGATTAGAGGATTTGGCAAGGTATCACTAGGTATTCAACTCGAAAGCAAATACGTTCAACAAGTAAGATTAAGAAAATGAATGAATAAATGCTAGCGAAGTAAACGGCAGCTCCCTGCAGTAAATATATCATGTGGCCCACTATACCTATTGGAATGAATAAAACTGCTCCTAGTCAGTTGGTAATCTCATAAACCAAATTTAGTACAAATAATAGATATGTATCAACCCCTACTTGTTGACGATGTATTGTTCAGGGTGCTGTGGTCAATCAACCTTATTGTCAATGTTAGGCAGCTAGTGTGGTCAGCTCAGATCACTTTCACAATGTTGCCATGCTAATTCCTTTTGCACCAGAGAATGATCTAGTTATAGTCAGATGACATTTCGTAATGCCAGATGTAGTGTGTAGGATGTGAAAACAATAGAGTCATTAGCAACTATACAAATGAAACTAAGTTAAAGAGAAGACAACTAAATAGAGGATAAAATTTGGTAACCTTTGCGAGCAGAGCAATACAGTTTATAGCGCATTCAACAATTGAAATGATGTCAATATCAAAAAAAACGCTGGGGCATCAGACGAACTTTATATGCTACTTCTTTAATAAATTGTTGGTATGTGGAATCGTTACCTTGTTCAATACCGGGATTCTTCACTGGGATCTTATTTAAAAGATCTTCCACAGTATAATCTGGTGATAGCGCATTGTTATAGTCTAGCCCTTCAGGATTCTCATCTTTTCCTTCTACCCTTATCATCTTGAGGTCTTCCACCGGGTTTGGCTCGGGCTTTCCAGCGAATCTTGCATGTATGAGAGTTTGACTCTCGGCTATCTTACCCAATTGTGCCTCCACGGTCTTGGTTCTTTACTATAGAGCATCCATATCATTTCTAATTGTAATTGCCTAGTTAGATAATTTACCAATACTATTACCTTGGTTCTCCGTGATTACAATAAGCATATTATTTTGATCAGTTTGAGCTTCCATAAATGTTCTAACAGTATTTCAAAAAGGGAGATTGTCATAATTTACACCACATTTATTATCATAATTATTATTATGTGGAGCACCTGTAGGATTAGAATATTTTTTTAAATTCGAATCATAGTTTTGACTCCTCCATGTAGGGTTATACGGATTATGAGCTATAAAATTTACTTTATTAGCATAGGTAGTGATAGCATTAATTTGCGCATCTTCTTTACCCTTCGAGGAGGTTCTCTCTGCATGCCATTGGGCATGGTTTCTTTGCATATCGTCAAGTAGTTTTTTTGCAACATTCACTTGCTTACCCATGAAGGGTCCTGCTACGGTATCTAACATAGACTTAGACATAGGGTTAAGAGCATTATAAAATAATGTAATATAGACCATTTTTCCATCCCATGACTAGGACAGTTCATTACAGCTTCTTTCATTCTTTCCAAGAAAGCGCTAGTGGCTCGTGGTCTTCTTGTCTAAAGCTCGTTATGTTGGATCTTAGCTAGAGGGAAAAATTAGTCATAAAAATATTAGAGCTTCCTCCCAAGATGTAATTGTGCATTTAGGCAAAGCTAGCAACCATTTCTTAGGCTTTCCTCTTAAAGAGAAAGGGAATAAACGTAATTTCACCTCATTGGGGTCAACATCTTTAATGCGCATCATGTCACAAATTTGAGTAAATGTGTTTAGGTGCAAACTTGAGTCCTCGGTATCTGAGCCTCCAAATTGATTTTGCTAAACCAAACTCAAAAGTTTAGGCTTAATTTCATAAGTTTCCACATCAACAGCAGGCTGAGTCATGGGTGCACAAATAAAATCATCATTGGTAGTAGCATACTCCCAAAGTTTCTTCTGAGCCATGGCTCTATTATTTTTGGTATTTTTCGAAAAAGAGAAACAAATAAGTAAGTAACTATTTTTTGGGTTTTCAATAGATAACAAAAAGTTAAAAAATAACAATAAATAAATTTAAAACAAAAAAACTAAAAACAAGGTCTCTAGTGACCTCACTAGGATAGAGAATTGCTTCTCCAGCAATGGCACCAAAAAAGGGTTGATACCTCTGATCCGGATTTATAGATGTAGTATAGTACCTTTTTCACTAGTAGACCTAGGTTTAATACCTTTTCTTTTTTGTTCAATTCTAAACAAAACTTGTGAAACAATGCTAAATGGAAAATAAATGAGGCATGTCTACAATAATTGATTACTCTTTTTACCTTATGTTTACCAGACCTTTCTAGTTAACTTTGAATCGTTGGATGGAAATAGAGCATGGTTGAAGATCCACCTAAAGTTGCACATCAAATGGGATAAGGATAATAAGACGCACATTCATGTGAAATTAATTAACAAATATAAGGTTCTGGGAAGCACATCCAAATATACTAAATCCCCTGCGAGCCACAGGCATAGCAATAGTCTTTTGATCCAACCGTTATACCACAGAACACTAGGTTATAACAAGTATGAAGTAAAATACATATCAAAACCGTACGAAATGATGTTGTTGTTACTCCCAAGTGGATACCCAATCAAAGACTATACTCCCATTGTTGTCACTGGGTTTAACATGAAGTCACTGTTCACCACTAATCTCACCTCAAGTTTATACCAATCCTTGGAACCTACAAGTCCATGGATCGAGACAAGAGACAAAGATACAAATATACAAATTTCTATTCAATCACCACACAATACTCCCATGTATTAGATACACATCATTGCTTCGAGGTTTCACCACAACCCGCAACCCAAGAGGACTACTCACACATAACAATAAGACTAAGCATAGAAAGCATTGTGCAAAATACTTAGATTGAAATCAAATATCTGGAGTAAATAATAGCACTAGATTGTTTTGGCTCAATCTTCTATCCACGTCATTCTGATATTTTTAGTCGTGGGATGGACGCATAGAAGGACACGCAACATCATTGCAACGGATAGATCATATACCGTGAGGCGAGACCCGTTGCGGGCCAAGGCGAAAGATTCTATACCGTGGATGGGTGTACTTTTCACTGTCGTACGCCACGTCGCTGGAAGGTGGGACATGTGCGAGGTAGCGGCCCATGTTCAACGTACGCCGACTCGAATGCACGCGGTAAGAGGCATTCCCTGCACAACAGCGCTCTGCACCCGCCGGGTTGCAAGCCTACTGGAAGCCGACATGGCGCCGTGAGCCCATCCCAGGCACGGTTTCTCGTGGCCGTGGTCTATTAGAGAGCCATTAAAGCACCATTATGCTATGACGGACGTGGTTTTGCATGGTGTTTCGCGGATGTAGGGCCCGCCACAGGCCTATGTGGCGTCATAAACCCATGCATGTTGTCAGAGTAGACCGTAGACGACATGTCTTCTCGCTATCGTAGAGATTAGGTGGTGGCATAGACCTTGGACGTCTGTGGGTTCTATCGGCAATATTGTACAGTGTCTCACTTTCATAGTTGAGCTGGAACCATACATCGTAGTCATCCGGGGGTGCGTCTAGGTCGTACCACGGGGTCCGTTCCTGCCACCCTACGATTGTAGATGTCCGTGAGTTCTCCTGGCCATTGGTCCAGGTGGCCACATGATCCTACCGCCGCGTGCGTGATCTATCATTGAGTTCGTCCATCAGTTATAAAACACCTTCCTCGATGCCACTAATTAGCTAGCTTCTCTCCTCTCTCCACCTACGCACTACATAGATTCGTCTTCGTGATCAGCGGCATGCGTCTCTCCAGTGACCATACCCGGAGCTGGCACGACGACTGCTCACGCGAGCGAGATGAAGCAGGACAAGGGTCGTTTCTATAGCCACCTATGGCATCCCTACTTTTGTCTCCATCTTAGCGAGAGCAAGTGGTGTGCTTCCTCTCTATCTTCTAACCCTCCCACCACAAAAAAAATGTATGTGCTACGCTTTGTCTCTTGGGCCTGCTGTCGCACGAGCTGGCCCTAGATTCTAGTACCTTGATAAGGTCATAGCCTCGGTTTGGATCCTCTGCGACCAGCAAGACTGCGTATGGTGTGGCTGGAACGAACAGCGAGATCCTTCTTCCTCCATCTTACGTTTTGTAAAACCAAAACCATTTAAATTTCAAATCATTGAACTCTACAAACGTTGATAGCTAAAATATCCAAAAAACGATTATTTCGTTTCAATTACGTCAAACCTATTTGTTACCATCGAGTACGTCCAACATACCCGTTGACTACGATTACGTCTAGATGTGATGATACATGGTCATCTGAATCAAAAAACATTCATAAGCGATGACATGTACCCACCACAAAAAAATGTATGTGCTACGCTTTGTCTCTTGGATCTGCTGTCGCACGAGCTGGCCCTAGATTCCAGTACCTTGATAAGGTCATAACCTCAGTTTGGATCCTCTACGACCAGCAAGACTGCGTATGGTGTGGTTGGCACGAACAACGATATCCTTCTTCCTCCATCTTAAGTTTTGTAAAACCAAAACCATTTAAATTTCAAATCATTGAACTCTATAAACGTTGATAGCTAAAATGTCCAAAAAACGATTATTTCGTTTCAATTACGTCAAACCTATTTGTTACCATCGAGTACGTCCAACATACCCGTTGGTTGTGATTATGTCTAGATGTGATGATATATGGTCATCTGAATCAAAAAACATTCATAAGCGATGACATGTACGAGAGTCAGTTCAATAATATTTTATGGAAAAGAAGAGGCATGAACGCGAGAGAAGAACATATGGTATGACAACTTAAAAATGCAGAAAAAGAGAAACGATAACGGGTGTAAATAAACAGGACTTTTAATTCTACGTCACGAGCTTCGTGTCAAAAATGTACATGGACAGCAAACGTGAGTAAAATGAGGGACCCTTGCGATCGGTGACAAGGATATACGAAAATAGTGTAAGCAAGAGTAGTAAATCGCGACAGTCAGCAAAACGGTAGAAAAAATCAAAGTGAATCGCATTGCGTGGAAATGCGAAAGAATGAGAAAATTCGAATAAAAAATTTAAAAAGTACAAATAGAATCAAAACAATCTGAAGACGAATGGACATGTCATAAGATATACGACGCGTGTCCTTTACCATCTATATGCACGTTTTACACTCAGTATAGTTTTCCTAAGTCGCTCTTCTATAAAATTCCCATCCCATCTGCAAGACATCCGCTGTGCTGCATAGGTTCATCCCCTCCGAGCAAAAACATATTCTTGCTCTTAACTCACATGGTAGGGTTCGTCGTCTCGATCACTGCGTAGTACGATCTATGCCCTGATGTAGTCCATGAACTCTGCCTCTGGGCTTTCTAGGGAGGAGTCCCTTTGACATGGCTCACGCGTTCCTCAACACGGGCTATAACTTTCTTCACTCGGATGCGCATATGATGTATCATGTTTAGTTTCTTGTGTAGAACATCATGAATGGGTGCTTCCTCAACCCTCTAGACGTGCATTTGTTGTAAGGCCATTGCGATTATTGCGGTTGCAAGATGGTCGTCTACCCCAAGACCAACATCGTCACCAACTTCGACCACTTCTTCTCGGTGTGCCGCTATATTCACCTACTAAGTTCCATGGATCCGATAGACCAGTAGCTAGACTGGAGCTGCGACCAACATTGAGGAGCCCACGAGCGACTGTCATCGTGCTTTCTATAGCTACGTCTAGCGTCGAGGATCTGACAAGCGAGCGAGTGAGACTTTCCGATCTACGATCATCAGCGTGTTGTAATAGTACTAATTAGTTGAGCTATGTAGCTAGGTTAGTTTATTATTGCTCATCGATGTCCCTCTAATATGTTCATGCCTATGCAATATATTTATGCATTTTTATTTAAATTTCTTGTTTCTATATTAAGATCTGTACTATGAAACATGTAGTATATATATGAAAAGGCGTTTAGTGTGTTATATCTAGGTTTCATGATAGCCGATGTATTGGTTCTGCCTCGCAATCTTATCGTCATCTCTTAAAGCTGCCTCTAGAACAAGCCTAGGTATTATGACAGTGTTTAGAAGCGTGCCTGATTCATCTCTAGGGTGGTGATTAATAACACTACGACACTAATATTGCTGGCGGCTACAGAGCTGGAGATGCTGCGATGAAAAATGGTGCTGCATTAAACTTCTTACATGTGATATGTATTCTTCTCAGGAATTGTCAATGGTGCATCTTTAGCTGCTTCTTTCATTTACCGTCTTTGCTCCATTTTCACCCTATAACTTACTAATGCACACGTGGTCTTACAGTAGACCACAACAACCTAGGAGCTCTACGGATGTCCACTATAATAGTATTTTTGGTTAAATTGTCAAATCTTTTAGCCACTAGCCAAGTCCCTGTGATCTTGCGCGTGGTCAGACATTCTTCCTAACAATTGTGCCTCAGGGTGCGCGAAGTGAGGTCTATTATACATGACCAACGCTAAATAGAAACGTTCTTTACGGTTCAGGTGCTCTTCATACGAATATACACTAAGTTGATGTTTGTTATTAAATAGTCATACGTTCAGTGTGACGGCCATGCCTTAGGGGTGTAGAGAGGAGTCTGGTTCTTACAATGGTCGCTAATTCACAAGGAGATCTCAAGTAAAAGATGATGGCTATGGCTATGGAGTGGATGGAGGGTGGAGAGGATGAACTATGGGTGTGGATCTCCTTCGGTGTTCTTGTGATGCAATCGAAGAATGGCATCCCTCTACGTGGCGCCTGGATTCTCAAAATATATAGGCGCCTTCATGAAAGTTGTAGTTTTTAACCTAACTAGGCTACTGACACATGGTATGGGAAGACCGTACGGTAAGGCCTCACCCATACTGCAGGTTGTTTAGCTTGTAGAATGGTTCTTTTTTACCCTAGTTATTTTGGCTAAGTAGGCAACATCATAATCTTTAATTAATGCTCCTGATTTTTTCTTAAAAGTGTGATATCCTGTATAACACAATTCAAGTCAAAGGATTGCACATATTTGCAATAATTAGACATTAGTAGTAAGGCTAGAGAGATTCTTGATCAATAGTTTGACTAAATATGGGATTTAAACACGAAGAAAGATGGCTATTTTCACAGCCGTCACTAGGATTCAATATTCACATACATATCCAGATGTTTAAGCAAAGATGATGTTAAGATCTGGGCCCAACTTCTTAACCTTTCTGAGTGGCCTGGGCAGTGGAAGATGTTTTTCCATTACATCATCAATCAAGATCGTGTAGTAATCCCCTAATGATTGTCCATCATCCCATAATGCATTTTTGTATGTGCAAGTTAACTTCCCAAATGAAATTGACCTATCACTGGTCATGGATCGCAAACCCATTCTCGATTCAATATATAGGAAATTAATGAAGCATCAACAACATATGCATTCCTCACAGCTAACATACATAACATAAACCTGAGTTGCACAGTTAGTCGAACTCAAAGACTTGAGAACATCCTCTTCATGGTGGTCCTTGGACTATAAAGTGTAGAGGTCAACAACTACAATGCATAACACAGTCATAGGAAGAAGTAAGTAACGAGTTGCGCAATAATCACCTATAACAAGGGCATGCAAACTAGAGGCCTAGAACGACCACCTCCTGATTTATTATCTTGGAACTATTTCCACCAACATATGAATCTACATCTCCCTTCAAAGCAACAAAAGCAGTGGGGGGTTAGCCTCAGCAGCATCTGGAGGTGTACCACCAACAACACCACCATATGGAGGTGTACCACCAGCAACACCAGCACCACCATCTAGAGTTAGCACTTCAGTATCACCAACTTCTCTAGTTAGCACATCATCAATAGGAGTCGAGGAGTAGTAGGAGTCTGAATTCTTCTAGTAGCTACCATAGTTCAAGATAGCTCCAAACAAGGAACAACTTCATCACTTATGATAATTGATGGGAGAGTAATTACAACACCACGAGGAGGTAGAACACAACAAGGTGCCACTTCAGGAATTCTGATATCTACGGCATCAGAAAGTGTGACATTTGGGATAGGTTTCACATCTTGAGAAATTCTTCAAAGAGGTGATTCTACACTAGCTTCTGGTCGACTAGTGTTTTGCCCTGCTATGCAAGATTGGTTAGCAGAAATTTCCTGATTATCCAACTTCTTCTACATTGCATTTATTCCTTCCTCCTGGGCAACCAACCTGGCAATAAGGACAGTATTCATCGACCTAATCTCACACTTCTCCTCTGTTATTTCTGTACACCTCGCAAATGTTCTTGCAATATCAGCCTCCTTACAAGCATGAGGTAACAACCACAATCCACGAACTCTGCCTCTTATATCTTATTGAAAGGCACGGGCAGAAAGATCACCTTATTCATTATGTTTGAAATCAAGGCCTGGATCAAGTAGAAGTTCTCTTTGCATATTGTCCTAGCATATTATTTGTACTAGCATTAGCACTGTCATTATCTATCATGTATATACATTGTATGTTAGAAGATAGTAAATACTAACTTAAAATATTTATCTTAGTCACTTCATAAATAGGTTCATTCTCTTTGGTCGTGTGTATGTCTCTGTACAGTTCAACTCTTGTAATTCGACGATTCGGAGATTTCTCATAATCAAAGATGCACACATTTCAGATATAGGATATGAAGCAAAGAAAATGATATCAAGTATAAGTAGAAAACTTAGATGCTACTCACCCCTACGTACCTCGCCCTAGTAAAAAACCTTGATCTAGAAGTATGACTAGCTTTCTTATTGGATTGACACGATTTTCAGCATTCTTTCAAGATTGATTGACACGATTTTCAGCATTCTTTCGAGTTTCTTGTTGGTAGAATCCAAACTCCAATACTCACATAGCGCTGACCAATCAGTGTGTGATATTCTATCTCGATAACCATTTGCAACATTCTCCTCAACAGTCAAGATATGTCTCTAATACATCTTATTTAGCGTGATTTTGAAATCACGCCATTTCTTTCTAGTTGACCTCATTAGCCAATATTTAGACAAAGGATCATTATTGAAATATTTCTACATTTTGAGAAGCATGTGTTAGGATAATAAGACTAACGTAAAATAGCAAGAAGGGTCGATAGGGAAAAGCTGTGATTATGTTCAGTAGGTGCCACAACTTTTGCTTCTCATCAGCTTTCCTCCAGTCTGTAAACCTAAAGGATATGTCACCATTTTGCTAGCTAGGCAATAGAGTTAGCAAACTTGTCCTAGTTTGTTGAATTTGACAAAAAAATTGAACCTCCCATTACTCCTTATTATTGACCTCATCTTAGTAGAACCCCTCGCATTCTTCCCATTCATCACTTGCACTAAATGTATCAAGGATGTAGGCATGTAACTCGGGTAGGAAGCTATGTTATGTGCACTAAAATTAAGCTAGCACTATGACTAAAATTCAGCTAGCACTATGGCTAAAAATCAGTTAGCACTACTATGGACTAAATTCAGATTTCACAATGTACCTTCATTTCCTCTTCGTCTCATTTTCCCATGCCTCTTCCTCTTCATCTTCCTCATTATCCCAATTGTTGTCATCATCATTCATATCCTTTTGTTCTTATTCCTCTGCGTCTTCATCCACTTCTGCAACTCCCTAACCTTCTTGAAACAAATGATCTTCCCGTTCATCCTCGGGATCATCTGATGCTACAGGTTGTAAGTGAAATTTAAGAGTAATCAAAAGTGGCTAAATTAGAATTTACGGGTGATGAGGGGTCACCTCGGCAATGCCCATGGTGATGGACTTAGGGTTTCTTGGAAAAGAGAACACTGCAAATTTCCTCGGCCAATCAGACAAACAAGTGAGTCGAATTCGTGTGAGTGCTTATGGACAATGAGATTACAGATCGCTCATGGTTTTTTTGGTGCCTCTTTGTTGGCTCCTCCCAACCTTTATATAATAGGATTGGTCATGAGTCTGTATACGGATAGATTACAATTTACGGTTACAATTCTAATACAACGTCAGTTCCTACTCTTTTCTTGTATAGTAAGGCATGCCTACTACCACATGCTTGTTGAGCCTTCCTTTGTTCTTCTTGTGCCTTGTGGTTTGTAAGTCTTTATATAACCAGGATTACTAATCATAAGGATCCGGGTAATTATACCCATGTCAGTAGCCCCCGAGACTCTATCCGAATCGTAGATTCTTGTTGAGTCTCAAAGAGAATGTAAGCCGAACATATCCTTATAAAGTATTCTTATTATATTCTTATTTTGCTGTCAAAGGGATATGGTACAACGGGTTTTATGCATCCTACGGATTAGAAATCAGTTAATTGCTCCTGGGCAAAAACATTGTGAACTTACATCAAATTCAAGTCACCAGGCCTGAACTCGGTATTTGCTGGCGTAATTCAATTCCAGCCATTGAGGTCTTATCGAATACTAAATTCCAATATTATTATTATGGGTACCCAACACGTCCGTCGGGATTTTTCATCATATTGTTGATACAGATAATTCACTGGCAGAGCGCATTCATGTGCGGTTACCAGGCCACCCAGGATAGATCCTGGGGTCTTACCTTCATGTCATGGACACGACATTCAGACTTTTTATCGTGTCACGCGCAGTTCGAGGATTTTTTTGAATTTTGTCGACTGCCTTGTTTATTTGTTGGAATAACTAAAGTTGCCAATTTTCTTGCATATTGTATAGGCGCCCCCAATGGGATTTACCTTCTGATGATATAGAGATGTAATACTTATAGGTTCATATGTTTTTGACTCTATTGGAGTTTTTGTTTTATCGGGTGTGATTTTAATGCACAAGGATAATAATTCTCTGGGTCTTTCTAGATCATGTTGTTTCTATCGGGTGCGCGACAGCCCTCCCGATGGGAGTAGCCCCCGATGCTACGTTAAGATGCTTACACCAGGACATAGGCTCAAAATTTATCGGGTGCATAGCCAGTGCTCCCAAAGGGAGTAGCCCCGAGGATATGTTCGGATGCTTGCATCTAGATATAGGCTTGAAGTCTAAACCTGATAATTTATTATTGTACGTACCCCAGTATTTCTTCAATTTTTTCCTACCCATGACATCATTGCTAACAAAGGTACAGTGTCGTGGTTTCCGAGAAACAAGTCCTAATGGGACGTTATGATAGAGGGCCCGTATTGCAGTAATGATGATCCTTGAGCGGCTCGTCAGTGGTGGTTTTTTACCACACGACCCCCTTTATGCGCGAGAATCGAGGCATCATGTGGTTTTCTTCCTTGTTTACCATGGTAATAACTGCCCATGATTTTTATCCTTTTATTAATATTTGCCACATGTCTTCATCCTTGGTGTCCTGGCGTTCCGTTTCCCTTGTCTAACGTCTTAACTTCATTCTCCTTTCCCTTATAATCGAGGTAGAATACCTTTACTATTTTTACTATCCCCATTTGCTTCATACTTATTCTTCTTCCTTGCGTCGTGCATGCGCTCTATGTATTCTTGATTGTTCTTCCTTCTCTGCACACTCTTTTCCTCCCCTCGAGAGCCACCATGGGAAAGTCCAAAGTAGGGTCTTCTGATGTCGCTACCAAGATGATGAAGAAGAGGGAAATTGGATGGGCTCCCACGAAGTGCAGTCAGTGAGATCTGCGTGACACCCGCAACTACTGCCTTTTGGACGAAGGTACCTCTAAGCTTCCAGGAGATGAAGCAACTGCCGCGCCTGAGCATGGATGGCGGGTAATGTTTCTCTACTTCCTCTACCGTGGCCTTTCTCTTCCTATTTACGAATTTTTTGCGTGGCTTGCTCTTTGTTTACGGCATGCAGCTCTACCAGCTTATGCCAAATTCTATTCTCCATGTCGCATGTTTCATCACTCTTTCCATGTGTTTCCTTGGCATACATCACCATTGGGGCCTGTGGAAGCACTTTTTCTATGTTAGTCGTTACGCCTCCGATGGTTTGGTCCATGATGTCGGGGGTGCTACATTTTCTGTTTGCCCTGAAGTTGATTATTTTGACTTCAAAATTTCAGATTTTGTCCAAGGATGGAAAACCAAGTGGTTTTACATCAGGGACCAGAAAAACAATGGCCAAACCTTCGGGTTGGCACATTTTGATTCCAAGAAACCTGCCGAAGACTTGACTCATGGTACCAACGCCCTAATCCTGAAGAAATGAAGGAGATCAAGCTTTTTGGCACGTCTTGAAAAACTGCGCACTAAAGTTGGCCAGGAGCTATCAGGTTTATAGATTTTGGCCAACTTCATTCGGGTGTGCACCCAACCTCTCCAGGCTAGATTTACTGGTACGTGGGCTTATACGGGCAAGAAGGACCCCATGAGATTTCACCGGAGAGTCTTCCTCTCCACAGTTATGAAAAAAATAGTTTGGTTGTTCACCATGATGACGAAGAAGAACCCAGTAACTTCAATTTGTCGAGTGGAACCCTTTGGGAAGAAGAATCTTCTTCCTGATGTAAGTGTTCTTGTTTTTCTGTACATGCTATGATATATTTCATCTTACTATGTATCCTTGTGGTGTAGGATTATGATTATATTTCTGCACTTTCTCCCAATTCGGAAAGTGGTGAACTGCCAGCCAACGCCTCCCTATCCGAAAAGTTCACCAGAACTAAAACTACACCCAAGGAAGAAGAGGAATCATCCGTTGATGAGTATTCTTTGGATAGCCATTTTGTTGCTTCAGCTCAGTCTGAGAAAGGGATTTTCAAAGGGTGCCTGCTGCTGAGAAGTGGAAACGCTCCGAAGCCATCGAAATGGTCGAGGATTCCGACAATTCCACGAGTCAAAGCAAAAATTTGTAGTTTCTATTTTTGTTGCTCCTCAAAGGGTGAATATCTTCCGTATGACCCAAGTCATTTCATCGTAAGTACTACATCTTTTTACTCCTGTATTGGCAGCTTGTCGAACTATTACTGACTGATCCTGATTATTTTGCTTTGCTGATCTAGAGGAGATGATGAAGAAGAGCCTCCCATATCACCACACGGTGCCTCTACTGCATCCCCTCCTGTCAAGTCTCCTGTTACACGGTCGGACCTGGAGAAATCTCCTGCGGAGGAAACCGGCCCAAAGGATACTGGCATGTTGACCAAGTCTCCTCTGGCTAAATGGAGGAAATTTGCAGGTAAAGGTGTGGCCATACCTGAAAATCCTATCGAGGATGATATGCAGGATGTAAGTGCTATTTCCCGGCTCATTTTGCGGCTTGCTTATTTTGCTCTTAGTATCTTGACCACCTGTTCTTTAGACTGCATACGCTAATGCACGAGATGGTCGATATGGCATCTCACTTTATCAAGATCCGTAATGAAGCTGAAGAACTTAAAGGTCCATTCTATCAGCCTAGAAAATTTTGCACTTTCCATTTGAGCTCCGGCTTCTGCTAACTTGGTGTGATCTGAACTATGCAGCTACTACCAAAGAATCCGGAGTTATTTGGGATAAGGTGTTGAAGCATGCTGAAGATCTAGAGGAAAAAATACGGGTCGTGGAGGAAGCACTAGAGGAGGCCAAGCAGAAAGCCAAAACGGATGTCGGAGAAAGGGAAAAACAAGATGCTACCCTCGCTAATCGGGACGAAAATCTTAGGAAATAGCTAGAAGTTCCCAACACTTCCCTGAATCATGAGTTGTCTTTTCTTGTGCCACCCATTTTATAAAGTTTTGTTTCTTGATTGCCCCTCTTTATCTTTAATTTCTCCTATTGTAGAGATTACTGGCCAGTCTCTAATGCTAGACGAGGAAAAAAGATTGATTTTTTGATGGATGTCATTTGTACTTTAGAGGCCAATAGTGCTCATGGACAATATATTTTGATGCATTCACGTCGCGCTTTCAAGGTCCTCCATGCAGAAAATTTTCAAACGAAGGCGGTGCCTTTGGACCTGTATGAGCTTACTACCTTCTTTGGTGTTGATCCAAGCCCGCTGACAGGATATAGCATGATCCACTTGAAGAGCTGAGACCTCCATGGCCCTGGCGATGGCGCATGGCGAGAAGGTCGACTGGAAGAAGGTTAGCTCCTCTGTTCCATTCACCCATGATGGAAAAGAGGTTGACCCGACTCCATATATTAAGAAGTCCAAGAAGTACTCGCAACTTCTTCTATCTATAGGTGTGGGTCAAGATATACCCGATGTTAACCCTTCAATCAAACGTCCTTATGGCATTACTACCCCAATTATCAATCCTTCGGCTGATTCTCCATCAGCAAGCGCCACGCTTTCGGCTGAGAAGTCTGTGTCCTAATCTAGCTTAATTTTGTAGATGTTTTTCATGCTGCTTGTAATGAACCTTGTGACCTGTGTCGAACTATTATTTTGGTGTGGCACAATATTTTGCATGTATATAATGATTCTGTTGCATCTGTTTGTCGTGTGTGTGATCCTGCATGGTCTGCTGAAGTTCCTGCCTTTTCCATTCATTCTGCTAGACTACTGCCGATTCGGTTGTTCCTTCGGGTCCTCCTCAATCTTCCGATGCTGAGCCATCTGCTTCTAGGGCGGTTGCATCCAATAATTATATTGTTCGTGTTCTGGACCCACCGTTATATGCTGAAAAAATTGAACAGGTGAAATGCCTAGATGGTAATCTTCGGACCGTGCAGGCGATGGTGGACGTGTCGTGGTCAAAAATGCGCAAAGCTTTGGATCGCGAAGCGTGTGTTTTAGAAGAAATCTATAGGGTGAGAGAAAAAAATGCTTTGTACATTTTTCATAGAACGCTCAGGACTTTCTTATTTATTCATGGAAATTGACCCTCTTCTTTTCCTCTGGTATTCCGTTATGCAAGAGGGAAGAAACTCAGCGTCTACGAACCTGAATGAATGCTCTGATAGAAGCTTCTCGAGATACCAGCAGTGATTTCTTCACTGATCATCATCGTGCGTATATATTAGCCCTGCTCCAGGATCATGTGTCAGAGGTGGAAGACTTCGTAGAGTGTTGTCGCCGATCGCTAGCCCTTGTGTATACCATGTTTCCTCGGGATACTCAACCTTAGGGTCTTTTTCGAATTGATGGCGAAGTTTGGGCAAGGTGAGAGGATTTATCACTTTTGTAAGTTGCAACTTGTGGCAGGTACCAAGCATGATCTTTCTTGGGTACACGTACACCATCCGATGCTGGACTTGGATGCTGTGTCGCTGGGATTGCTTCCTCCTAGAGGTGGGATGATTAACATGGAGCCCCATTATGCTTCTGCTTGTAGGCCTACCATCAAAATCATCCTAAGGTGCTTGGAAGAAGGCGAAGAATTTTTCCTTAAGTTCGCTTTGTAGCTGATTGTGTTTTCCTCCAAAGCCAAACATGTAAATTGTATAAATTTCTATTTTATAGTTGGTAAATATATGTTGTACCCTTGTTCGTTTTATTTTTTCATGATAGCTTGATGCAAAATTGTTTTTATGAAAGACACTTTCGTTTGCCTGACACCCTGGGGCCAAGTCAGCTACTCGGGTCAAAGCATGTTGTGTTTTCAGTCAGTGAAGCCGAAAATCTGAGCATGGCTTAGTTTCGCGAATCCGCCGAGCGTCGGGTGGGTGCTTTTATTCGCATGATCACTGGTGTGGCTCCCCGAGTATCTGGTTGATGAATGAAACTTATGAAAAGAAGAATCCAAGACTTGGTTTCAGGAACTTATGTTTTATTTATCGTTGAAATGCAGGAGGTACATATTTTTGCGTACTCGCCTGACCGTTGGCCTTATTGAATGTAAGCTTCAGAAAAGTAAAATCCAAAGTACAAAGACCATCACAGCTGTGTAGCATTTCATGGATTGAAGAGACTGTCGCCGTATTTGTGTGCTTCTGAGGAGTAAGGCTCGCTGAACCGAAAATGGCCCATGGATGTCTTCGACTGGAGGGTGGCTTCAACACCGTGGACCATAGGGAAGAATCACTTCTTGTGTGTGGTTGCTTGGGGTGGTGAAGTCGATGCATATATGTAGTCCTGTATTTTTCTTTAGGGTGAGTACTGGGATGGCCACCCATGTTGCCTTTGTTATTTCTGTGATGTACCATGAGTTAGTGAGGTGATGGAGCTTTTGTCCAATGTCCTGTGTTTTGGTTCTGTGGTTTACCGAGAGGATTGTATCTTTAAGTTGGTATCTAAATATGATTTGAATGAGTGTTCGTTAGGTTCCTTGGGGATTCCCTGCATGTTGGTTGGTTTCGGTGCGGAAATCTCCCAGTTCTCATGGGGGAACCTAACAAGCGTGCTTACCTATGCGGGCCCAATATTGGAAGCCAGATAGGTCGTCTTATTTGGGTGTGTAGGGTAGACCTGATTTTGTCTTGCAGTGTGTGGAGTCTGATTGGTCGAGACTTGTTCTTCAGCTAGTGGATCTGTATCTGCTATTTTTAGCTTGGCAAATTTCATTTCCATCCTGAAAGATTCAGATATTTTGTTGAATTCCATCTCATAATTATCGGATCTGGTGAAGCTGCCTTTCACGGTTATGATCCGGTTGGATGCTAGAATTTTTAATACCAAATATGCATAGTGAGGTTATGCCATTAGTCTTGCGAAAGCTGGGCATCCCAGGATCGCGTGTTATTGTGATGGCCAATCCATGACTTTAAACTCGATCTTTTCACGCCTGAAGTTGTTCCTTGATCCGAAGACTATGTCGAGATAAACTTTGGCTAAAGGAATCTTGGCTTTGCCTAGGACTATGTCATGGAAGGTTGTGTCCATTTGTTCCAGTTTGTGAAGGAACAATTTATTGCTCGCAGGGTTTTGGCGTAGATTAGATTTATGCTACTTCCTGCGTCCAAGAAAACTTTTCTCATGTGGAACCCGCCAATTTGGGCTTCCACTATCAGAGCCGAATGACCCAATCGTGGGAATCAAAGTGAATGATCGGCCATACTGAATGTGATTTCCTGCTCTGACCAATGAAGATATTCGGGTGTGGGTGGTGGCGATGTTTACGCCATGTGAACTTGTCATGTGATCAGCTTCTGGATCCTGTTGGATGGACGCCCTTTCTAGATCATTGACATTCCACCCCTAGACCTTGGATATTCATCCTCCTATTTTCTGTTTATTGCGGGTTGTGGCTGCCCTGCTGGCGGCTGTACTGGAGGTGGTGGCAGCACACCAAGATCTAGGGTTCCAGGTGCGGTGGCGTATTCTTGGTTTGCCGCTTTGGCTGCCTTTGCATTGCATACCTCTTGCATTTTTAGGAAAGTATGGCAGTCCTTCATGAGATGGTTCGATCACCTCCTTGCGGAATCGACGTAAAAGTGCATGTTGTAGGGTCCTTCCCACATCTGTAGTGGAGACATTGGGGGCTCCCGAGCCATTGGATGCTACAACTGTCCTGATTGTATTCCACCAATGCCATCTTTGTTGCTACATTATTTGCTGCTACGATCATCATTTCTCGGTTGTCCTCTCCTAAAAAACCAGCCACAACATAGCTTGGTCCATCATATCCTTCATTGTTGCATCTTATCATGTCATTATTGTTCCTGTCACGATCTTCTTCGGGTGAGCACCCTTGATACGGATCATGCCGGTGATCCTTGAGTTTTGTCCTGATCTTTCACGATGCACCTCCTGATCCAATGGATCTGATAGAAATCTTCCAATCACATGATACATGTAACCTGAAGATGGGGAAACCTAATCTTGCGAGCAACTCGACGATAAACGACGAACTCCCGCTAGAATAGATCAATCCAACAAGCAACTTTTGCGATCTGCACATACCAAAACCGATCCAACTTTCCTTCTCTTTTTTCCTAACAGCCACGACACAAACAAAACGCAGATGATTGCAATATAATTCAGGTGCAGGCGATCCAAGTTTCCTTCTCTTTTTTCCTAACAGCTACGACACAAACAAAACGTAGCTGATTGCTATGTAATTCAGGTGCAGGCGATCCAAGTTTCCTTCTCTTTTTTCATAACAACCACGACACAAACAAAATGCAGCTGATTGCAATGTAATTCAGGTGCACTCCTGCCAAAAATTGCAGCACCCCTCACGTAAATGCTTGGGACTCCAACTCGAAGAAACAACTCACCTCACTAGATCCTGTACCTACCGATATCGACGAGATCGGTAGACGCCTCACGAACAACAAATCAGAGCGCAAGCAGTAACTCAGATCAATCCACAATTGTAGAAAACCAGCGGCAATCCTTAGCACCTCGCTAATCTTGCTGATCATGCAACAACCAACCATTTTTGACCTCTACTCGCCTAACACTACTAGCACAACACCAACAAGCTATAGATGATCACCCACCTCGTGATCAGATCGGCGCCAAACAAGGTATGTGTTCTAAGGATTATCGTTGTATGCTCCCTTATATATACCATGATAGCTTGCTATAATGGTTCAATTTTGGCAGCTACATGATGATTAAAAAAGGGGGCCAAGGATAGGAAAAAAGCTTGAAGCACGAATTCCCGGAACACAATCTATATATTGCATCAATTATATTGTGTATAGGAGGCGAAGGACAGAAAATCCTAAATAATGTACCTTTATAGCATCAGAAATAGGTGTTTTCGTCAAGAATGATATTCCCTTCTTGACATCATTCAAGCACCACGAATACAGCCTTAACCATTACACTTCATTACTCCAGAAGTTACATGTAAGTCTTGTTTCTCTGGCCCATGCCTTCAAGCTTAATGTTGGTTGTATTCAAAGTCACATAACACAACAATGATTTCCAGTCTTGTCGATAGACAAAATTCAACTTTGATCATGATAATGAGGGTGTAGAGTATGTTCTCATGGACATGTTCTCCTGTTCTTTCCGCAAGTAGCGCCATAGGCTAAAGAAGGAATACTTTGATGGTAAGGAAAGTAAGGATATTCAAAGAACATATCATATGGAACTGTTGGGGATATATGTTGTAGGTATACCCATTATTTCTCCCTGACCAGGGTGGCCCACTTCATGTTAGATCTATGCTTCATACGTGACCCAGTCAGGGAGAGAATTAGAAGCCCATATGGCTACGGGAAGGCCTAAAAGACTTTCCGATTTAGGCATGTATTGTTACTTGTAGTTCAAGATTTACTATGTAACTGACTCTCTATCATAGCCAGATAGAAATCGCTTGTAACCCTAGGACTAGATGACTATGTAAACCATCCTAGGGATAGACCTTTAGGGCATCGACAATCACAACCTCAACTCGCACAGGCAAAATCTTTCTTGTAATTTGTACTTCCGGCTCTACCATATAACTGGAATGCTAGAAGGAGTAGGAACTGTCCACCGCAGGGGGATTCGAACTTGGGTATGTTTGTGTGCTCACCATCCCAGACAACTGTATGTCTTACAACCCATACTTTTTGATGCCCTGAGGACCCCCTCATGGCTTACTTGTCATCTATCCGACGATAGGTGACGCCCATCGTGGGGCAGGTGACTTTCGGAGCTGCGTTCCAGGCGGAATCTGCATGAATCGGAATCGGTGAGACAATCACTGTCGGTTGGGTCCTCTACTCCAGCGACGTCCCTCTTGTCCTTCTCGACGACACTTGGATTCCGTGTAGGGAACCCTAGACCAGCTACACAATCATGTCTTTTGGCGAGATCGATGTTTACCTCGGTTTCACCGTGTGACACCCCCCGAGATTAAGGCTATACAAATCCCAGTCCTCTGTCTGATATAAGCCTAACCTAAATCTCAAAAGCATACATAGAGAAAATCGGTAACATTACAGTGACCCTATGACACAAAAATTATTACAGCAAGCTCATAACTGAGCAAAGAACCAAAATATTAAAAGCAGAGGTGACTAACCACAAACATCAAACAATAGAAGGCAAATTATGCTATTATGTATAGCAAACTTAACAAATGGCCTAAGAGGCCTGAAACATAACTCAAGCTACTCGTTGATGTCGATGCCGTAACAAACTCACCTTATATGGTAACACTTACCAGTTGCAAAAGTATCAACAAAGCAAGGCCGAGTACAGGGTGTACTCCGCAAGACTTATGGCTGGTGGGGTTATTTTTCATAAAGCTAACTTTCTTTGTAAAAGAGGTAGGAGAAGCTCGACTAAGTAGAACATTGAAAAAGGGGATAAGAAAGAGATATCATTAGCTTTAATCTCCTTTTGGTATCCACCAAATCTTTATCAGCTAAACCTACCATCTAGGATCACCCCCTCGATCCCTGAGGAAGCATCTTAAGCACACTTTACTTTACTTGCCAAGTTTTATGATTAGGTTATAGTTCTCTATGATCTTTGAATCCATTCCCATGTCGTCCATAACCGTGGACACAACTTTTCAAAAATATTATTAACCTGCAGGGGTGCACAACTTTAACCACACGTACCAACTGACTCTTAATGCCACTATAGATTAGCCATCTTCCTTGGAAGGCCGGCAGAGGGTGGTTGGCCGCAACCTTTACCTTGCGTTCTCCGAGACCATGAGTCACGCCCTAAGGAGATGCCGCCGTAATGGGTTAAGTCCCGAAGACGGTCCCTAGAGATGTGTGCGGGGAATGTAACACCCCAAAAATATTAAGCAAGATTATCAAGTTCAAATCACCCAAGTTTAGGGTTAACAAAAACTTTTATTATTAATTTGGATATGAGTGCATGTTTGCTTTGTATTAGTGTATGATTGAGTGAAATTTCCATGTTTGATTGCTACAAATGATAAGAAATGGTTTAGTGATGAATACTACATCATTTTGGCCAATTACAAACTAAATAAAAAGAAAAAGAAATCAAATATGAATTAAATAAGAAAATGGTCAATTTGACGTGAGTTAACCACTAGGCCACTTTGAGTGTTCCTAGAAAAGAATTTCTAGCAGAAACAATTCCACTTATTTTCACCCCTTCCTAGACCAAGTAAAAGTGAACCAAGGCCCACTTTACAAACCCAGAGAAACAATTTTAAAATCTATTTAAAGGACATTTGAAAATTGAATCAAGTTCATATGGTAAGATCACCATTTTGAAAAAACCACTCAACTCAATTCACCTGCCTTATCCAAGAAACCATGGACACTCAAGCATAAGTGTAGATCACTCACCAAATTTGATTCAAAAATTTGAAACTTAAATTATTTCAGCCATTTCATCAAACACCTAGCAGACACTAATCTAATCATGCCTAACTTCACTGTTTGGAGCATTGATCACTAGACCAAATGCCCCATTACACTCCCCCTGTCTCCCCCAGTCTCTAGACGCACCAGACACGCTCCCACTTAGTCGTTTTTCACCAGTGCGCTGCCGCCCGAAGCCACACTAGCCAGCCGACCATGGACAAAGCGCCAGAGACCACGCCGCCCTCTCCCATGATGCGCAGCAGACATGCGACCGTCCACCGCCACCCCCTGTCCAGCCCTCGACCGCAGGAGAGCCTTGGACTACACTAGCAGCGCCATGCCCACTCTCTCTGCGGCGTGCCGAGAGCACGCCAGAGCGCTGCACCCTACCGGCTCACACAGAACGCGCCTCGCTCTCTCCGCGTATGCGCACGCTCACCATGATCACCGCCAACTCCTAGACACCCCCGTTCGCCTCCACGCGACCCGTAGCTCCCGTGCGCCGTCTCGAACACCGCCGGTTCCATGCAGAGTGTCACACGCGCTCGACCAACCTAGACCTCCCCGTGTCGTGCCATTACGCTCGTGATGACCGCCAGGGAACACCGCGCCGCCATGTACCACCCTCGCCGGAGACGCCAGCCCATCCCGCTCGGTCCCCTCATCGGTGTATAAATAGAGGACCTCTCCGCCTCCATTCTCCACACCAAGACACTCCCCACTTCTCACAGACCCTCCCACACTTCTCCCCAGAGCAAGGCGAGCACCTCTTCGCCGGAATTTGGCCGAAGCCCACCGCTGCAGAAGGAGAAGGGCGTCGTTGATTGAAGCCGCCCAGGAGCTGCTGCGACCATCGTTCGGACCACCGTCGTCTACAACGTCGTTCGCCCCCATCACTGACCCTAGCTAGAGCCGAGGTGAGCCCCACACGACCCCCACCGCTGCGTTTGGGTTTAAACCTCATCGGAGCTGTTCGTCGTCAACGATGAGCCTCAGCCATTAGATTAGATTCTAATCGTAGTGCCTATAATGCACGATACCGTTTCGGTTAGAATGAGTCGATGACTAGTGGGACACCCCTGTCAGCAGCCCACTGCGCCGCAATGTGCAGATTGGTCCGGCCTAGTTAGTTTCCCGCGCAGGCCTAGAAATTCAAATAGCTATTTTCCAATTTAGTTAAAACCATTTTCTATCAGTAGATTCAAAAATCAATTCAAAGACTTTCACTGAACCACATTTCATGATTCTAATTTTGTTAGAAATATATTTAACTTATCTATTCAAGCCCGTTGGATTCAAATCAATTCGAGTTAGAGATCGCCTATAGTAAAAATAACAAGACAGAGACTTTTCCAACTTCAAACATTTTTCAAAAATCAACCATAATTGCTTTTGAGTTGAGTCCAACTCTCAAAAATCACATTAGATAAGATCTATATGAATATGTAAAAATATTTAGGTTTACATGCAGTGACATTTGACTATTACCAAAAGAATGCTATATAGGCATTTCTAGTCACTTTAATTCTATTAAATGATAATCTTAAACTTTATAAAATATGACCAACATATTAAATCACATTCCCATGAATTATAATATGTGGTGATGACATGTGTCAACATGATCCCATATTTTAATTGGAGAATATTAAATCTTAAGTATTTTTCAATGAGTAGAAATTACTTTTCTAAAATAAGATAAATAAGACTAGGTCTTTATTTCATGTGATGTTTGACATGATGCTAGATCATTTAGGTTGAACCTTAGTGTGCTACATAGAAATAGTTAAGCATTGTTTGGTGATTTTGTACCCCGTATTCATTTATAGATGATAGTACCGAGCCAAGATACGAGGAGGAGGAGTACTACCGAGATGAAGAAGAAGAAAACTTCAACCACTGCACTACTCAAGCCAAGCTAGAACTATGCAAGTTAACACTTGCCCACCACATAACTTAAGCAAGATGATTTAGGCATGCTTTGGTTATACAAATTTGATTATACCCATCCCAAATTTTACTCGCAAGCTTTATTCTTTTACTTTACTAAAGTTCTTTATTTTTAGTTAGTGCTTTGTGAGTATTGGAAAAATAGAATAGATACCATAAAGAGTATAAAACTAGGCCTAACTAGTTATACTTAGATGTCATTCCATTGAATGAGATTGGAGATTAGCACCCCTCATTAGGGAATACCCTCAACTTTAGTGGCTAGTGCTAAGCATAAAAGTTGATCACTTTAGATGGGAATAATTGGTGAAAATGATTATGAAAACCTTGGAATGATGCTTCATTCTATTAAGATGTTTTGACATGTGTTGAGAAACACAATGGTTTGATGATGAAAATGTTGAGGCATGAGCCTTAGCCCTTTACAAAAACTAATGGTTGGGTTCGGATGCGATATCATTCCAATTTTATCGTACAACCACAATGCCTGAATTGGGTAGGGCTTAGCCAGAAGTTTATATGCCTTAGTATGGGTTCCCTCGCGGAAGAGGTTGATCTGAGGCTACCTCGTGAGTGTGAATGTCCACTTATGCAGTGCCTAGGATGGTAGATGGCCATGGCTAGGAGGCCAAGCTCATAGGGGAGGTTCCTATACTAGAGTGTGTAATTGAAAGGTTATGATTGATTATCTGCATACTAAGTATGATAATTCAGGGTTATCCCTGACGGATGTAACAAATTTTGTGGTGAAAGTGTACTACCTCTGCAGAGTGTCAAACTATTCGAATAGCTGCCCGCGGTCATGGACAGTTGGAGTGGCTATACTGTTACGTCGTGAGATGTTCCAAAATTACTTGTGAAGTAAACTATGACTTTGTCTTGACCACAATAGGGTTGTGAATATGAAAACTAGGTTCCCACTTAAGTGCTTTAGAACATTAAATTAGTTTTCTTTACTTCTAAACTCAGTTAGAAATAAACCTGTATTTTTGCAAATAAGCCTAGAGCGTAAGATTCCTACTAGAACTACCTTACTTGTTTGTGATAGTTTGCGAGTACTTAAAGAGTACTCATGGCTTTGTCCTTGGCTATTCCCATGGCCATACTATGAGGAGGACTATCAGGATGATGGACAGCAGGAGGTCTACGACAACTAGGATCATCTCCCATCGTCAGCATTACCTGTGACCCTGAAGATGGAGCCCACTACTAAGTTCTTTATTTCGCTTCTTTGATTGTATTAAGACTGGATCATGAGATCCTTTATTTGTAAGACCTTATTATGGTTTGTAATGGATGATGTGCTGTGATATTAATCTGTTATGTCTCGCTAAAATGGTAATCCTGGGATTTCAAGGTATGGCATAATAGGCATCTGGGATTAAAAATACGGGTGTTGACAAGTTGGTATTAGAGCCATCGTATCCATTGGAGACCCTAGTTAGAATGGACATCCGAACAAACACTTAGTTTCAAAACAAAAGAAGTGAGTATTTATGAAAACCTATTCCCACTCTTATCCTCGAGATTCTTTCAAAAAGATTCATGTTCCTCAAAAATTCTTTCAAACCTACATAAAAATTTGACACACTTGATCACCTCACTAACTTGCTCACCTAAATTCTTATAGATGGAGGTCCAGTATTGCAAGTACTAGCAGGTGGGCAACGGAGGCCACCTAATTTTTGAGAGGGATCTAGATGCACTGTCAGAGTATCTGGAGCACCCACACCCAGAGTTCTTTGGGGCACAACTCAACGATCACGTCGGAGGAGATCTACAATGGCTGATAGTTGCCGATCTCAGAGGCAAGATGGAAGCACCCACTTCGGAGAAGATCCAATTCACCTTGGGGGACAATAACTGGCTAGATGGATTAGCCAGGGCCAGGCATGAAGCTCTTGCCCGTCTGTGCAGAAAAAACATCAACCTGATCTAGGGAAATCGCTTTGCTCACTTCACAAGGAATGATTCTATTGGAATGCCCTTGGAGATTCCAGGACACCCGGAGCTAAAGCACTAGGTAGACAATCTTGACTTCATGTTGTATGATAAACAGAAGGAGTTGGACAATGCTCGTGCCTACGCCAACCACAAACTTGCCACTGCCGTCAAAAATGACCAGACCCTCGCCATGGAGCGCCAATCACTTCGTCATCAGCGCGACAAGAAGGATCGCACCATCGATCGTCTTTGCAAGAAGGTGTCCGCTCTCGAGAAGACCATCCGTGAACAGGAAATCCAGCTTGAAGTGAAGGAGGAGGAGGAGGGTGAAGATATCCAAGGAGATCTTTAATCTTACCTCAGTGATGACAACGACTACCTGGAGGATGATGCCATGGAGTTCCACACTAATGATGATGATTTCTACTTCATTGATGATGATTAGATGCACTTGAGCACTACCGTAGGAGTGATTTGTACCGGTCCACTATATAATAGTTTCACATAATGGTTCTTGAAACCATCTGTTTTCTATTTGTGTTGTGGTGTGTGTTTGTATGGTGTGATTTGAATGAATGAATGAGAGAAAGTTGGTAGTTTGCAAAACCCGAGTCAAACTCAAAGTTTAAACCTTTTGAAACAAAACCATGAACCTTAGAGATTTCCCTCTTCAGATGACTCGTGGAAACCCCGGAGGAAGCAGTTCATGTCAGGACCCAATGTTGTAGATCGTGAAAATGCTAGTTTCCGATCGTGAAGCTAGTAGAGTCGAACGTCAAGCCAACTTAGCCACTCTGCAACAGATACCTCAGATGTCCCACAATAATCAAGGCCACAGAAACCAAGATCATCATGGATCGAAACTTAAGAACTTTCAGAATACCAACCCACCTATCTTTAGTAAGTCTGAGGATCCCTTAGATGCTAATGATTGGCAGCAAACCATGGAGAACAACCTGGAGGTCGCAGGAGTTGAAGCCAATGAGAAGGTACTGTTTGCCACCCATTATGTGGCAGGAGATGCAAGAGCCTGGTGGAATAGCACCCGTACCATGAATGAAGGTCAGATGAAGACTTGGGAAGCATTCAAGATCAAGTTCAGCCACACCCATGTGCCCCAAGGTTTAGTCACCAGGATGAGGGATGAGTTTAGGGAACTAAAGCAAGGAAGGATGACGGTAGTTGAGTACCGTGACAAATTTATGTCCCTAGCTAGGTATGCCCCTGATGATATTAACACTGAAGAAAAGAAGAAGGAAAGGTTCCTGAATGGATTGCATGATGAGATGCAGACTGTGTTAGTCAACATCCGTTTTGGAGATCTAGAAGTGCTTGTAGACTCTGCAATTCATATGGAAGGAAAGATCAGCCAAGCCAATGACAATCGCAAGCATCGCATGATGCACTAGACTGGATCCCACAATACCTAGAAGTATCACCCCAATCCATCTACAGGATATGCCCCAAGGAACAACAGACCCCCTATGTCCCGTCCAAACTACCCCAATCGTAGCGGAGGAAACTTGAAGTCTGGAGGAAACAACAACAACAACCCCGACAACTCCAACAACTTCAACCGTGCAATGCCCAAGTCCAACAACAACAACAACAACAATGCTGCCCCAAGGACTGGAAGTAATGATGTGCCTATTGCAGCAAAAGATAACTCCCAGATTACTTGCTTTGAATGTGGAGTCAAGGGTCACTACTCCAACAAGTGCCCCAAGAAGCTTGCAGCAGCCACCAATGTGAATGCACCCGCTCAGCAGCAGCGCCGTGTTCAGCCTGGAAGGAGATTTTCCCCAGGGAACTAGCTCAACCGCAATGGCCGTCTGTTCGAAATAAATGATGAAGAAGCTCAGGAAACGCTAGATGTCGTGCTGGGTATGTTTTCTATTAACTTAGTACTTGCAAGAGTGTTGTTTGATTCTAGAGCATCGCACTCGTTTGTTACCGAAAAATTTGCATGCACTAGTAAGATTCAACCAACAAAATTGAAGCATGTTATGATAGTTCAAATACCTTGTTGAACCACCAAATCTAGAAAAATTTGCAAGGATGTACCTATCAGAGTCCATGGCATATGCTAACCTAATAGTACTTAGAACCAAAGGTTTGGAAGTAGTATTAGGAATGGATTGGATGTCCAAACATAAAGGATTAATGGACTGTGCCAAGAAAGCCATAACCATGACCAGTAGCTCTAGGGTATCATTAGAGCATGTATCCGAGACTTTGCCCCATGAATTCAAGTGAAACAAGAGTCTAGCCCAACGAACCCATGACCAGATCAGAGTAGTCTGTGAATACCCCGACGTATTCCTAGATGAATTGCCCGGTATGCCCCCAGATCGGGATATCGAGTTCATCATTGAACTAATTCCTAGAACTAGACCCATAGCTCAGATACCTTATAATATGAACCCATCGAAATTAGTGGAGCTGAAGAAGCAACTTGATGCTATGCTGGAGAAAGGTCTGATTCAACCAAGCGCATCGCCACAGAGATCGCCAGTATTGTTTGTGGATAAGAAAGATGGAGGTAACCGTTTGTGCAAGAATTACCGGAAGTTGAATAATGTCACCATCAAGAACAAGTACCCACTACCAAATATAGAAGATCTGTTTGACCAGTGGACTGGTCCTAGAGTGTTTCCTAAGATTGATCTTAGAACTAGTTATCATCAACTCAAGATTCATGCAACGGATATTCCAAAGACCGCCTTTACCACAAGATACGGATTGTATGAGTATACGGTCATGTCTTTTGGATTAACCAATGCCCCCGCTTATTCGATGAATCTTATGAATAATATTTTTATGAACTTCCTGGATAAGTTTGTCCTTGTTTTTATCGACGATATTCTTGTCTATTCCAAGTCAGAAGAAGACCATGAGCTACACCTAAGAACCATCCTTGAAACCCTTAGAGAACATCAATTGTATGCCAAGTTTAGCAAATGTGAGTTCTGGTTAAAGGAAGTAGGATTCCTAGGACATATTGTGTCGGCAGGAGGAGGCGCTTTCGATCCCGCCAAGATCAAATATGTTGAAGCATGGAAAGCCCCAACCACTCAAACCCAAGTCCATGCATTTCTAGGATTAGTGGGATATTACCGCCAGTTTATTGAAGGATTTTCGAGCATCGCAAGACCGTTGACCCAGTTGTTGAAGAAAGATAAGAAGTTTGAATGGACGGATCAATGTGAAGCAAGTTTTCAAGAGCTCAAGAAGAGATTGATTTTAGCCCCAATCTTGATTATGCCAGATATCAAGAAGCCTTTTGATATGTATTGTGATGCATCCAAGATTGGTCCCGATTGTGTGTTCATGCAAGAAGGCAAAGTCATAGCATATCTGTCTCGACAACTGAAGGAACATGAGCAAAACTACCCTACCCATGACCTTGAACTAGCAGCTGTAGTTTTAGCATTGAAGACACGGCGTCATTACCTTGTGGGTAACCGCTATGAGATTTATTCGGATCACAAGAGTCTGTATATCTTCACCCAGAAGGAGCTGAATATGAGGCAAATGAGATGGATAGAGTTAATCAAGGATTATGACCTTGGCATTCACTATCACCCCGGCAAAGCCAATGTGGTAGCGGATGTTCTTAGTAGATTGTCGTGTAGATTAAACACCATGATTAAGGAAACCTAGCCAAGTTTGGATGAAGAGTTGGACCAGTTTAGAACGGAGCTAGTTAGCAAGGGATTTTTAGCTAGTATTGAACTTCAACCCACTTTGATCAGTCAGATCAAGGAGGCGCAGAAAGGAAATGCAAGTATCGATGGAATCAAGCGTCGTATCGGTACAGGAAAGGTACCCAGATTCACCGAAGATGAAGAAGGAGTTTTGTGGTACAAATGACGTATCTGTGTGCCAGCAGATTCTGAGTTGAAACGGGTCATCATGCAGGAAGCTCATGATACTCTTTATTCTATCCATCCCGGAGGAACAAAGATGTATCAGGATTTGAAAGAGCAATTTGGTGGCACAATATGAAGAGAGAAATCGGAAGCTACATAGCCAAGTGTGATATATGTCAGCGAGTCAAAGCGGAACATCAGAGAACCGCAGGACTTTTGTAACCATTGCAGATTCGATAATGGAAATGTGATTCTGTTGGAATAGACTTTATCACCGGTTTGCCTACATCTAGTAGGGGAAATGACTCTATTTGGGTCATAGTTGATAGAGTGTCGAAGGTAGCCCATTTTATACCTGTCAAGACCACATACCAGAGTTCGAAGCTAGCAGAGCTATACATTACTAGAATCGTCAGTTTGCATGGAACCCCCAAGAGCATCGTGTCGGGTCGAGGATCCCAGTTTACCTCAAGATTTTGGCAGAAAGTCCAAGAAGGATTAGGAACCAAGCTGAACTTCAGCACAACTTATCACCCGCAAACCGATGGATAGACTGAAAGAGTCAACCAAATCTTAGAAGGTATGTTGAGAGCTTGTGTTCTAGAGTATTGATCAAAATGGGAAGATTGTCCGTCTTTCGCAGAATTCTCATACAACAACAGTTATCAAGCCAGTTTGCGAATGGCCCCCTTTGAATTTCTGTATGGAAGGATGTGTCCAACCCCCTTGAATTCGTCGCAAGTAGGAGAGAGTCAGATCTTCGGACCCGACATCCTACGAGAAGCCGAAGAGAAGGTTCACAAAGTATGTGAGCACCTCAAGACCGCCCAATCTAGACAGAAGATTTATGCTGACAAGAGACATCGAGACTTAACCTTCAATGTTGGATATTTTGTGTATCTCAAAGTGTCGCCCTTGAAGGGAATCCAGCGTTTTCAACTAAAAGGAAAGTTAGCCCCCAGATACATTGGACCCTTCAAGATTTTGAATCGCCGAGGAGAAGTATCATATCAACTGGAACTGCCATAGGAGATGTCAGCCATCCATGATGTGTTCCATATCTTGTTACTTCGCAAATTCTTAGAAGTTCCAAAGAAGACCGAAGTGTTCAAGAACATCGATCACCGAGCCATAGATATCAACAAGGATCTAACCTATCTTGAAGTGCCCATTCGTATTTTGGATGAAGCCATCAGAACCACCAGGACCCGGAGTATCAAGTTTCTCAAGATCCAGTGGAGCAACCATACTGAAGAAGAAGCTACTTGGGAGCAAGAAGATTACATTAGGACTGAGTTTCCAAATCTCTTTAGTTCCTAGTTTTTATTATATCTCAGGACAATATATTGTTTAAGGAGGGAAGGTTTGTAACACCCCAAAAATATTAAGCAAGATTATCAAGCTCAAATCACCCAAGTTTAGGGTTAACAAAAACTTTTATTATTAATTTGGATATGAGTGCATGTTTGTTTTGCATTAGTGTATGATTGAGTGAAATTTCCATGTTTGATTGCTACAAATGATGAGAAATGGTTTAGTGATGAATACTACATCATCTAGGCCAATTACAAACTAAATCAAAAGAAAAAGAAATCAAATATGAGTTAAATAAGCAAATGGTCATTTTGACCAAAGTTAACCATTGGGCCACTTTGAGTGTTCCTAGAAGAGAATTTCTAACAGAAACAATTCCACTTATTTTCACCCCTTGCCAGACCAAGTAAAAGTGAACCAAGGCCCACTTTACAAACCCACAGAAACAATTTTCAAATATATTTAAAGGACACTTGAAAATTGAATCAAGTTAATATGGTAAGATCACCATTTTGCAAAAACCACTCAATTCAATTCACCTGCCTTATCCAAGAAACCATGGACACTCAAGCATAAGTGTAGATCACTCACCAAACTTCATTCAAAAATTTGAAACTTAAATTCTTTTGGCCATTTAATCAAACACCTGGCAGACACTAATCTAATCCTGCCTAACTTCACGATTTGGAGCATTGATCACTAGACCAAATGCCCCCATTAGACTCACCCTGTCTCCCCTAGTCTCTAGCCGCACCAGACACGCTCCCCCTTAGCCATTTTGCACCAGTGCGCAGCCGCCCGAAGCCACACTCGCCAGCTGACCATGGACAGAGCGCCAGAGACCACACCGCCCTCTCCCACGACGTGCAGCAGACAGGCAACCGTCCACTGCCACCCCTTGTCCAGCCCTCGACCACAGGTGAGCCCTGCACCACCCTAGCAGCACCGTGCCCACTCTCTCTGCGCCGTGCGAAGACCGCGCGAGAGTGCTGCACGCGACCATCTCACACAGACCGCGCCTCGCTCTCTCTGCGCATGTGCACACTCGCCATGTTCACTGCCAGCTCCTAGACACCCCTGTTTACCGCGGCGCGACCCGTAGCTCCCGTGCGCCATCTCGAACACCGCTGGTTCCGCGCAGAGCGTCGCACGTGCCCGACCAACCTAGACCGCCACGTGCCGTGACATTACGCTTGTGATGACTGCCAGGGAACACCGCATCGCCCACTACCCACAGCCACTCCGATAGCATGTTGTACCGCCCTCGCCGGAGACGCCAGCCCGTCCCGCTCGGTCCCCTCGTCGGTGTATAAATAGAGGCCCTCTCCGCCTCCATTCTCCATACCAACACACTCCCCACTCCTCACAGACCCTCCCTCACTTCTCCCCGGAGCAAGGCGAGCACCGCTTCGCTGGATTTTGGCCGGAGCCCGCGGCTGCAGAAGAAGAAGGGCGCCGTCAATTGCAGTCGCCCCAGGAGTTACCGCGACCACTATTCGAACCACCGTCGTCTACAACGCCGTTCGCCCCCATCGCCGACCCTAGCTAGAGCCTAGGTGAGCCCCACACTACCCCTACCACCGCGTTAGGGTTTAAACCTCGCCGGAGCTGTTCGTCGTCGATGATGAGCCTCGGCCATTATATTAGATTCTAATCGTAGGGCCTAGAATGCACGATACCATTTCGGTTAGACTAAGTCGCTGACTAGTGGGACACCCCTGTCAGCAGCCCGCTGCGCTGCACTGTGCAGATTTGGCCGGCCCAGTTAGTTTCCTGCGCAGGCCTGGAAATTCAAATATCAATTTTCGAATTTAGTTAAAACCATTTTCTATTAGTAGATTCAAAAATCAATTCAAAGAGTTTCACTGAACCAAATTGCATGATTTCAATTTTGTTAGAAAGATATTTAACTTATTTATCCAAGCCCGATGGATCCCAATCAATTGGAGTTAGAGATCACCTATAGTAAAAATAACAAGACATAGACTTTTCCAACTTCAAACATTTTTCAAAAATCAACCATAAATGCTTTTGAGTTGATTCAAACTCACAAAAATCAAATTTGATAAGATATATATGAATATGTAAAAATATTTAGGTTTACATGCAGTGACATTGGACTAGTACCAAAAGAATGCTATATATACATTTCTAGTCACTTTAATTCTATTAAATGATAATCTTAAACTTTATAAAATATGACCAACACTTTAAATCACATTCCCATATATTAGAATATCTGATTGTGACATGTGTCAACATGATCCCATATTTTAATTGGAGAATATTAAATCTTAAGTATTTTTCAATGAGTAGAAATTACTTTTCTAAAATAAGATAAATAAGACTAGGTCTTTATTTCATGTGATGTTTGACATGATGCTAGATCATTTAGGTTGAACCTTAGTGTGCTACATAGAAATAGTTAAGCATTGTTTGGTGATTGTGTACCATGTATTCATTTATAGACGATAGTACTAACCTGGGATACGAGGAGGAGGAGTACTACAAAGAAGAAGAAGAAAACTTCAACCACTGCACTACTCAAGGCAAGCTAGAACTATGCAAGTTAACACTTGCTATCCTCACAAATTAAGCAAGATGCTTTAGGCATGCTTTGGTTATACAACTTTGATTATACCCATCCCAAGTTTTACTCGCAATCTTTATTTTTTTACTTTACTAAAGTTCTTTACTTTTAGTTAGTGCTTTGTGAGTATTGGAAAAATAGAATAGATACCATAAAGAGTATAAAACTAGGCCTAACTATTTATACTTAGATGTCATTCCATTGCATGAGATTGGATATTAGCACCTCTCATTAGGGAATACCCTTAACTTTAGTGGCTAGTGCTAAGCATAAAAGTTGATCACTTTAGATGGGAATACTTGGTGAAAATAATTATGAAAACCTTGGAATGATGCTCATTCTATTGAGATGTTTTGACATGTGTTGAGAAACACAATGGTTTGATGATGAAAATATTGAGGCATGAGCCTTAGCCCTTTACAAAAACTGATGGTTGGGTTCGAATGCGATACAATTCCAATTTTATTCTACAACCACAATACCTAAATTCGGTAGGGCTTAGCCGGAAGTGTATATGCCTTAGTATAGGTTCCCTCACGGAAGAGGTTGAGATGAGGCTACCTCGTGAGTGTGAATGTCCACCTATGCAGTGCCCAGGATGGAAAATGGCCATGGCTGGGAGGCCAAGCTCATAGGGGAGGTGCCTATACTAGAGTGTGTAATTGAAAGGTTATGATCTATTATCCGCATACTAAGTATGATGATTCAGGGTTATACCTGACAGATGTATCGAACTTTGTGGTGAAAGTGTACAACCTCTTCAGAGTGTCAAACTATTCGAATAGCCGCGTCCGCGATCATGGACAGTTGGAGTGGCCATACTGTTTCGTCGTCAGATGTTTCAAAATGACTTGTGAAGTGAACTATGACTTTGACTTAACCACAATAGGGTTGTGGATATGAAAACTAGGTTCCCACTTAAGTGCTTTAGAACATTAAATTAGTTTTCTTTACTTCTAAACTCAGTTAGAAATAAACCGAGAGTTTTGCAAATAAACCTAGAGCTTAAGATTCCTACTAGAACTACCTTACTTGTTAGTGATAGTTTGCGAGTACTTAAAGAGTACTCATGGCTTTGTCCCTGGCTATTCCCATGGCTAGACTATGAGGAGGACTATCAGGATGATGGACAACAGGAGGTCTACGACAACTAGGATCATCTCCCTTCGTCAGTATTTCCTTGGACCCTGAAGATGGAGCCCACTACTAAGTTTATTATTCCCGCTGCTTTGATTGTATTAAGACTGGATCATGAGATCCTTTATTTGTAAGACCTTATTATGGTTTGTAATGGATGGTGTACAGTGATATCAATATGTCATGTCTCGCAAAAATAGTAATCCTGGAATTGTGAGGTATGGCATAACAGGCATCTGGGATTAAAAATCCGGGCGTTGACAGGGAACAAGATTACGGAGGTCGTGCCTCTCTTGCTCCCGGTCATGCTGACCTACCTGTATGAATGCACCTCCTCCAACTCCTTCAAGAACGACAAGAATGCATATGTCAAATTGAAAGCCCGAACTATCTGACTCATGGAATCTACTAGGAAAGTTAATCAGCGGAGGGGTCCCCATAAACCCCGTGTGGTTGTACGCTCGTCTTGGTTCAAGAGGCAAGAACTCAGATCCTAGTGGTGGCAAGTGTGGGACTGCAAAAACCACAACCAGACGTGGCCTCCCATACAAGCCTTAACATGTTTAACTTTCATCTCTGATCATACCACGTCATCCTATCCAACTAGGTTCATTCGCAGCTCTCATTCATCAACTGGATGGACCAGCGGTAACAACTAAGGTTTGCGAAGCACAACAGATATAAATAGCTCTAGCGAAGCTCATAAGCCAAACGCTAGAAGTAGTGGATTAATGTATCTATCGATAAAATACTTTGGAATTTGTATGCAGATGGCAAGAATGAAATACTTTGAAAGCATAGGATTTTCTCATGTGTGGGGTTATGGTTGCCTTTGCCTATTGATACTCAGATACAGATCTTCGGTTCATCTGCTTGGCATTATTCGTCGTTATCCTTCGATGGTGTTGATCTCAATCTTCAATGTTGGACTCGATATCGTTGCACACATCAACTCCAAAGTCTACCGAGAATAAGCAGAAACACTGGAAAGGAAAGCAACATTCAACACATGGCATCGATGCAATGCTCAAGAAAAGATGATGATATGATAAGTTAATTTGTATTGAAATGAAACCCTATATCATGCTTGGCAATTTAAGCGGGGTCCGAGGGGTACAAACCATAGAATAGTGGGAACCTCGGAGTCACCTATGGGGGTTTATTATGTTTTCTAATTAAACTTGGCATGTAAGTCGATTAACAATGCATGATTATGATGCTATTATGTATATCTCTTTTTTCTAAACATTTTGATATATTATACATATTTTTCTGACTTAAAATGAATTATTATGATTTTCCCAATTTTAATCCATTTTTGGAATATTTAAGTTATTTTCCATCCAGACCCACATGTAAGACTTTTATTAATTTTAGAAAACATTTCCAAAAAGAATAAAAACCTCACGGATGGGGCCCACAGGGGTATGTTTATTTCTAGAAAACAATTAAATAAAAGAAAAAGGAATTATTTCTCAGGCATGACGTCATATTGACGTCAGCCGAGGAGGAACTCCCGGATCCTCGATAAATTTATCGATCCAGGGGTTGTGGGGCTAGCTACGTTGGAATCAGCTCGCTGCGGGGAACCTTGCGTTTTTTGCAACGCTCCAGAATAGTCACCGGAAAGACAACGACGGTGGTGACTAGTGGCGTGCGACAGTGGACTGCGAGGCGGGGGTGAACCAGAGCGACAGTGAGAGGGTGAGGAGGTCTAGGAGAACCAGGCGATCAAGCTGATCGTGATGGTGGGGTCAGCGAGGCCGGAGATGGCCGGACAACGTCGAATGGACAACAGCCAAAGTCGGTGAAGAGGTGGTCGGGGAGCTCGATTAGGGGCGTACGGCTTTGATTGCTTCTGCGAGGTGACCAAGGACAGCACGAGGAGATCAACAGCAACCTTGGCTTGGCCCGGGGTGGCTGGAGACGGCGACGGTGAACGGTTGCTGCGCCTAGGGTTTCGGCTACGCTCGGAAATCTTGCTAGAGAGACGAGGAAGAGGAGAAACATGGCACACTAGGGTTCTCTGTGGTGGCCGGAGGTCTTGTAGGTGTCCGGGGGTGGCGGCGGGAATCTTGGCACGCAGCAGCGGCGGACGGCAAAGCGCTGGCCACCTAGCTGTTTCTCTCATTGAGGAAAAAGACGACGCGAGACAGCTGAGGCAAAGACGTACGGGTCACGCTGGGCTGCTTTGGGCACCGAGTAGGCCTTGTCTGGGCTGAGCCATAAAGAGAGGGAGGGAGGGCTATGGCCTAGTTCTGATCTGGCTCCCTTTTTTTAAACAAAACATTTTTCGTTTATGTTTTCTTTTGTCTCTTTTGTAATTTCAAATTAATTTTTGTTTTGAGTCATTCAAAAATACCATAGACTTTTGTAAAACTAGAGAGATATTGTGGGGCCCTTTAAGTCCATTTGGGATCCACATATTTTGATAATTTTCAAAATACTTAAACCATTTTGAATTCATTTTATGAGAGGGGGAAATAGCTAGGGTTAGGGTTTTGCATTAGTTCTTCTTTCTTGCATGAATTTTAAAGTAGATGATGCTCATGATGCACAAAACAAAACCCTAATTAAGGATTACTAAAACTAGGTTTGTTACAGTTCTATCACCCTTAAAATAATCTCATCCCGAGATTCCTAGGTAGGAAGATAGAAGTAACAGGGTTATACTAGACTTCGACGATCTTCTCGAAGAGGTTGATCCATGGCACCATTATTGAATGAATGAAGCTCTTCATTTTTTTGAGGTAGCTACACACACTAAAGAGGAGAGGGAATGACACAAAACGACAATAGAGTATTTCATGGTCAACTCATGGATAGATTTTTCTTAACATCTGTAGAGCCAACGAGCATGAAACACGTCATGGTAAGGAGGAAACAAAAGGAGAAGGTTTCAAGTTGTTAGATAGCTGGTCTTCATAAGGATTGAGAACATGGAGCTTCAGAAGAGTTAAAGCTTCTGGAAAGGAGAGTTTAAACAGGAAATAACATGACCATAGACTTCGAAAGGATGAAACTCTACTAGACGGCTTAAGTAGAGCTTCTAGGATACAAAGATGTGGAGAACCAAGTTATTGAACTACTTCTGATACAGAAGGATGACTCTTTGTTCAACAGAAGGTCAAGGTAGAACGGTTGTTTTGGTGGAGAGAACTCGTAAGTCACAAAGAACATGTAATAAGAGGAACTTATGATTATCAAAACCATAGTAGCTCTTCAAACATGTTAGAGGAACCAAAGGAAACTGTTTAATCATCCAATTCTATCAAAATCTTTGCCAGCGATCATGATAACACTTTACATCACTAAGATGAATCTATAAGAAGATTCTTGATAACACGAGGAAAAAGAAACTTCATTCTCAAACTTCAAATACTTGGCACAACAAGATGCTTGCCAACATAAAAGTGTCTGTAGGATCGACCGAGAGACATTTAGCAACTCTACTTTAAATGTTCTCCTTGATGTTTGAGACATGGGACATCAAGTGAAAGGTCGGACTTCCGATACAAAGAAACCATGAGCACAACTCCTATAACAAATCAAAGAAGATGCCTCATGAGGAGTGGTTGTTATTTGCTGATTCAAGAGAATGTGACAAGAGGTCTTTCGATTGATTGTGTCAACCACTACATCAATCTTGCCAGGTTTACAAAGAAACCTATGTCAATTACTTGAAGAACACCAACCATCATATCTATGAGATTCAGATTTGGTTCGGTGGAATGATACTTCAGACTCAGCATGTCCGAATAGAAAGTTTGCAACATTTACCACAAGGATAAAGTTACTGATTCTCAAGTCATGGATTACATTGTCAAGCTCCAAATGAATGAGCTAGGTTGCAAAACTCATGTATTAGCAAGTAATCAAGGGGTAATTGCCCCTACATGAATTGATTGCAACGAGACACAATGCATTTGTATTGTTGGGAGACATTTAGGAGGATATTGAAGTTTGTGGAACTTCTTCTCTTCCATGACAAGTCATTAGTAGCTTAACGTTCTTAGAGGATGTTCTCGAGATCGGAAGGTACTAACCTACCATATCAAGAATACTTCGCACATGCTTGGCTAACTTGAAATGATTCCCGAGGAAACAAAGATAACTCTTCTCGAATCCACTATGACATCTTTCGATTATAGCACATGAACTAGAGAAGGTCTCTTCTAATATTCAGAACACATACTTCAAGATAACTCGAAGAAGGTTCTCAAAAGTTTCCAACATTGATGTCAATTGTTCCACATGAATCCAATCTAGCATGGGGAAGATAAGGATATCATCGATGGGCTCAACGACAAACTTATCAAGACACACCAAGAAGATGGACTCATATACTATACGAACATGACATAGATATTGGTCAGACCAAAGAACATGAAGATGTACACAGGTGAAACATCACGAATAGATACACCATCGGGATAGTCCTTAGGATTGAGTTTGATTTGACGATTGCCCGAATCAAATCAAAGGTGGGGACAATAACATTTCCATGAAGGAAACACTATCTTTCTTCACCACGAACAAAACTAGACATCCCATTAGAAGGAACAAGTTTAATAGAACTTTTGTCTTACAACTCTCCAAGTTGTTGTTTGAGCTCAACCAACTAGTTCAGGGATATCTAGTATGGATCCTTGGAGTAGGAGTTGTTCAAAGAACTAGCTTTCTCAAGAACTCGACTACACGATCATGTGGCAACATGGCGATACTTCTAGAGATACATCCAGAATATCACGAACTACCGATATGTCACTTAGTTCGAGAGGAAACTTGCTTGGTAAGGCAAGAAGACATAGTCTCAGAGCTTCGACACAAACCTAACTCTTTGACCGAGGAGAGTGTACCAGAATAACGGACTTGGTAGCACAATCATCCTTCACTTAGTGATAGGCTAACCATCACGCTAAGGATGACACAAATGTCCTTGTTGAGGTCCGAAGCAATAATGATTGTTACGAATCTTAGATGGGCACATTATTACACACACGCATCCTTCACAAGCACGAAATCTCGGAGGAAGGGTGGGTATAGATGTGTAAGAGCATCACTTCATTAAGGGAGTCATGAAACTCATCACAACCTCTTAGTATAACAGGGTGTGATACTCTAAGGTAGAACAGATAGAAACTAATTAATGCATCTTAATCTGCGGATTACAACACTTTGACCTGGTCCTAGAAATTATGAGGTACTGGAGTTTGTTTCTCTTGACATCCCGAGATGGTTTGTCTAATAGACCACAAGAGTATCTTGGATCGAAAGACATCGATGCGCATTTACTACTTGGCTAACAACAAGGGAAAAAGTAACATGCTCGGGATGTAATCCCGAGATGTGGATGCATAAGTCAACAATCTTCCGAGGACCGGTGCATAGAAAAGGTCGGTGTGGCAGAATCACGAGTACATATGCGAGACTCACAAGGAGTACTCTTGTCGTGACATATTAAATTCAATTAAAGATCATATGACATAGCATGTGGTAGGGAAAGTCCTTAGTTGTCACAACTAAATCATGACGATAACCATAAGCTTGAAGGCGGTACTGGTCATCCTGAGGTAATGTTTAGACATTAACAACAGGGATCAACATAATGGATCTTGGGTTAAAGGTCAGCTTCATGTACAAGATTCTCAACACTAGAATCCAGCACAATCCGGGATCTTCGGTTCAAGTCCAGGGCTAAAACCCGAGAAGGAGTAACTACTATCTTGGTAATACAGAGGGTACTACAAGGTAGTAACCACGAGGTAGCTTCCAAGAGAAGAAATGAATTCTGAAGTACCCAAACAAATGAGTAGGAGGCACCCTAGGCGAAAGGAAACTTCGAGGCCTAAAACAGATCAATGTGGAACAATCAACATGATGTTGTGGAACTAAAAGATAGAGAGACCATGATGGAAAGGAATGTCTCAACTGAATAAGAGCAAAGGGAAACAAGGAACACACACAACTGACTCTGGAGAACTGAACACTAGGTCAACTGGTTAATAAACGACATGCCTAAAAGGCACCTAAGTTTTGAAAGATGAGAAGAGGTAGCAAAACTTTTCCAAATCAACACAATATAAGATGACCCAGAGTTAGAGCAAAACTGGATAAGGACAAAAAGAAGCATAATAGAGTTTTCGAAAATACTTTTCAGCTTTCAAAATAGTTTTTTCGCAAACTCTAGACTCAGCATCAACCAGTAGAAAGGTTTTTCCTACAGTCGGTACTGCTCTGATACCAAAACCTATGACATCCCCCGGCATTAAGGCTAGACAAATCCCAGACCTTTTTCTGATATAAGCCTAACCTAAATATCAGAAGCGTATAGAGAGAAAATTGGTAACATTACCGTGACCCTACAACACAAAAATTACTACAACAAGCTCATAACTGAGCAAAGAACCAAAATAATACAAGCAGAGGTCAGTGACAACAAACATCAAACAACGGAAGGCAAATTATGCTATTAAGTATAGAAAACTTAACAAATGGCCTAAGAGGCCTGAAGAATAATGATGACGTCCCAATCTATAGATTCCATGCCGCCGACCGGGAATCCCACGCTACTCGTCGATGTCGATGCCATAAGAAACTCACCTTATATGGTAACACTTACCTGCTGCAAAAGTCTCAACAAAGCAAGGCTAAGTACAGGGTGTACTCTGCAAGACTTATGGATGGTGGGGTTATTTTGCATAAAGCTAACTTTCTTTGGAAAAGTGTTAGGAGAAGCTCGACTAAGTAGAACATTTAAAAAGGGGATAAGAAGGCGATATCACTAGCTTTAATCTCCTTTTGGTATCCACTGAATCTTTATCAGCTGAACCTACCATCTAGGATCACCCCTCGATCCCTAAGGAAGCATCCTTAAGCACACTTTACTTTACTTGCCAAGTTTTACGATTAGGTTATAGTTCTCTATGATCTTTGAATCTGTTCCCAAGTCGTCCATAATCATGGACACGGCTTTTCGAAAAGATTATTACCCTGCAGGGGTGCACAACTTTACCCACACGTACCAATCGACTCTTAATGCCACTATAGATTAGCCCTCTTCCTTGGAAGGCCGGCAGAGGGTGGTTGGCCACGACCTTTACCTTGCATTCGCCGAGACCATGAGTCACGCCCTAAGGAGATGCCGCTGTAACGGGTCAAGTCCCAAAGCTGGTCCCTAGAGATGTGTCTGGGGAACAAGATTACGGAGGCCGTGCCTCTCTTGCTCCCAGCCACGCTTACCTACCTGTATGAATGCACCTCCTCCACCTCCTTCAAGAACGACCAGAATGCATATGTCGAATGGAAAGCCCGAACTATGTGACTCATGGAATCTACTAGGCAAGTTAATCAGCGGAGGGGTCCCCATAAACCCCGTGTGGTTGTACGCTCATCTTGGTTCAAGAGGCAAGAACTCAGATCCTAGTGGTGGCAAGTATGGGACTGCAAAAACCACAACGCGATGTGGCCTCCCATACAAGCCTTAGCATGTTTAACTTTCCTCTCTGATCATACCACGTCATCCTATTCAACTAGGTTCATTTTTAGCTCTGATTCATCAACCGGATGGACCAGCGGTAACAACTAAGATTGGCTAAGCACAACAGATATAAACAGCTCTAGCGAAGCTCATAAGCCAAACCCTAGTTATGCTAGGAGCATTGGATCAGGGACTATAGGCTACAAAGGAAACATACATCAGATAGGATTAATGTATCTATCAATAAAAGACTTTCAAATCGTATGCAGATGGCAAGAATGAAATACTTAGAAAGCATAGGATTTTATCATGTGTGGGGTTATGCTTGCCTTTGCATGCTTATACTCAGATACAGATCTTCGGTTCATCTGCTTGGCATCATTCGTCATTATCCTTCGATGGTGTTGATCTCGATCTTCAATCTTGGACTCGATATCGTTGCTCACATCAACTCCAAGGTCTACCGAGAAGAAGCAGAAACACCAAAAAGGAAAGCAACATTCAACACATGGCATCGATGTAATGATCAAGAAAAGATGATGATATGCCAAGTTAATTTGTATTGAAATGAAACCTTGTATCATGCTTGTCAATTTAAGTGGGGTCCGAGGGGTACAAACCCTAGAATAGGGGGAACCTTGAAGTCACCTACGAGGGTTCATTATATTTTCTAATTAAAATTGCCATGTAAGTCGATTAACAATGGATGATTATGATGCTATTGTGTAGATCTCATTTGTCTGAACATTTTGATATATTATACATATTTTTCTGACTTAAAATGAATTATTATGATTTTTCCCAATTTTAATCCATTTTTTAAAAAATTAACATTTTTGGAATATTTAAATTATTTTCCATCTAGACCTACATGTAAGACTTTTTTTGATTTCAGAAAACATTTCCAAAAAGAATAAAAACCTGACGGATGGGTCCTACATGGGTATTTTTATTTCTAGAAAACAATTAGAAAATAATTAAATAAAATAAAAATTAATTATTACTAAGGCATGACGTCATACTGACGTCAGCCGAGGAGGAACTCCCGGATCCCCGATCAATCGATTGATCCAGGGGTTGCTGAGCTAGCTGCGTTCGAATTAGCTCGCTGCGGGGAACCTTACGGTGGCTGCGCTGCTCCAGAATAGTCACGGGAACGATAGCGACGGTGGTGACTGGTGGCGTGCGATGGCGGATGATACGTTGCTAACGTATCCATAATTTTTGATGTTCCATGCTTGGTTTTATCTACTTTCTTATGTTTTGTTCCAACTTTGGAGTACTTTTCATACACTTTCTTGGACTAACCTATTAACGAGATGCCATAGTGCTAGCTGCCTGTTTTATACTGTTTTTGGTCCCAGAAAGTCAGAAAATGAATATTGTCGGAATTGGACGGGACAAAAGCCAAAGTCAGATTTTCACCGAGGAGGACAAGTAGCCAGAATACGAGACAGAGAGGGGCCAGGGGCTGCCACACCACCTGGTCGTGCGGCCCAGCCTAGCCCGCGCCAGGGGGTGGTCTGGCCGCCCTAGGCACCCCTTGGCCTCCCCTTCCGACTATAAGATGCCTCCGATACAGAAACCATAAGTACCCGATAAAAATTCCACGAAAGAGTCTGTATCCGCTGTCATCTCCATCCATAGATCGGGGGGATCTGAAGCTCTTCCCGGCACCCTACCGGAGGGTGGAATTCACCCTAGAGGCCTTCTTCATCATCATGCAAGCCTTCGGTGTGATGCGTGAGTATTTCATCTCTGGACTACGGGTCCATGTAGTAGCTAGATGGCTGGTTCTCCTCCTTTGTGCTATCATGTTTAGATCTTGTGAGCTCCGTTCATGATCAAGATCATCTATTTGTAATTCCTACATGTTGTGTTTGTAGGGATCCGATGGATATTGAGATGCTATTTTAGATTGATTATTGATTCTATCATGTCTTTGTTATTTGTGATCTTGCATGCTTTCTGTTATTAGTAGCTATCTTGGCCAAGTAGATGCTAGCAACTCCAAGAGTTAGTATTTATGCTCGATAGTGGGTTGGTGCCTCTAGTAATCTGGAGAAGTGACAGAAATCTCTAAGGTACTAGATGTGCTGTTGCTACTAGGGAGAAAACAACAATCCTTTATTCATAGAATCATATTGTTTACTTTACACACAATTCGTAATGCAATTATCGGTTGCTTCCAACTTAATACTGGAGGGGGTTCCGATGATAACCTGAAGGTGGATTATTAGTCATAGATGTAGTTGGATGGCGGTCTATGTATAATGTTGTAATGCCCAATCAAGTCTCAAAGGAGTCAAGATGATTAGTATATGCATATTTCTTTCTCGATGTTTGTAAATTGCCCCGCTGTAATTTGTTCACCCAACATGTTATCTATCTTAAGGAGAGCCACCACTAGTGAACTATGGACCCCGTTCCTTTATTTTACAATCAATCTATAATCAATGGTTTACTACTTTGTGTTTACTTTCTGCAAACTATTACTTTCTTCCACTCGATACGCTTAATCCTTTGTTTTCAGCAAAACCGGTGAGATTGACAACCTCATCGCAAGTTGGGGGGAAAGTTCTGTGGTTGTGTTGTGCAGGTCTCCACGTTGCTGTTGGCACTGGTAGTGCACCCTGCCAAAGTACAGCTAGTAACACCTTTGGGGTGTTTCCTTGCTCCTACTGGATTGATAACCTGGGTTTCATATCTGAGGGAAAACTTGCTGCTGTGTTCATCATACCTGCTCTTGGGGTTCCCCAACGGGCTCGATATATTTTGGGCTAAGCAACCGATTTTCTGGCACCGTTGTCGGGGAGTCAAGGACATCTTCACAAGGGGAGTCTCTCATAACCAATCTCTTTACTTTGTTATTTTTGTTTTGCTTAGTTTACTTTTTCTTTGTTTGCTTGTTTCTATATCAAAAACACAAAAAAAATAGTTGTACTAATTTGCTTTATTTAATAAAAACACAAAAAAAATAGTTCCTATCTCATGTTGCCATTATGTCTAGCATTGCTCCAATTACTATGTCGCCTGAGGAAATGATTTTCACTTTTAAACAAGGAATTGAAGAGAGTTTCAAAGAAGCTTGATCTAGAATCTCTGATCTACATGAAAAAACTGAACCTAAAATGACTCAAAGCTTGTTTCTTTGCAGTTTTTACCTTGGAATCGCTCTTTGCTATAGATATGCATTGGATGCTGTAGTGGGGGGAGATTTCCTCCAATGCAATGAGGATGATGTTGTTAATGCCATAAAGAAGTTGGTCTTTACTTACAACTTGCCTAGCAAATTTGATTCTTCCTTCATAAACATATTTGCTAGATTGAATACTCTTGAGACCAGCACTTCTAGTTTGAAGATTGCTATAATACACTTAGAGAGCATCATATCTATGTTCCAATAAATTCTGAACCCTCAAAATGGCTTCCCACAGTAAATATTGCTATAAATAATGAAACTTTTCATGCTCGCTGTGATATCATGTCTGAATTTTGTCTTATGCCCAAAGATATCTATGAATATTTGAATCTTTGGGGGCTTTTTGAAGGAGGAGAAGAAATATTTCTTGTTAATAATGCCACAATATCACCAATTGGAATAGCTGAAGGAGTGTTTACAAAGATCCTAGAGAAAATGGTTTCTACTGATTATCTTGTTATTGAATGTGTAGGAAAAGGACAAATCACACTTGGAAGATCCCTATTGAAACTCCTTGGAGAAATAATAGATGTGTAAAAGGGCACTATGCACTTTGCTTCTCCACCAAGCAATCATATGTTCCCCAAGATTAAGAATAAAAGTAAGAGAGGTAAGGGCAAGAAATTTGGTTTTAATGCTTCTTCATTTGAGAATACTTGATTCTTTTTCTTGCTTCTTATGCCTAACTTAAAGGCGTTAAAGAAAAATGTACTTATTGGGAGATAACCCAAAAGTTTTAGATGAGTCTTGGAAGTTATTACCTCTGTAGTAACCGCTCCTTATCCTTTTTATTTGCTTTTTGTGCCAAGAGTAACCTCTAATGAGACAGAAGTAATGCTTGGGAAAGTTGTTGTTTTGAAACAGATTTTTGTGCTTCACCATAAAAATTCGTGTAAAATCTGTGTACGTCCTTTTGAGGCGTGAATTTTTGTGCTTCTGCCCCAGGTTGTTATAACACTTTTCTATTTGAGTAACAGAAGGTCTTCGAAAAAATTGTCTTTACCTGCTGGTCTGTTTTGACAGATTTCTACCATTATTTGCATTTGCTTCTTGTTGGTTCCTTTTTTAGTTCTTTTGGGGAATTTTGCTTTTTGAGGGAAGTGCTATACTAGCTTCTGTTTTAATGAAAGTTTTATTGGTGTTGAAACTGAACTCAAAGACTTATTATCTTGAGTGCACTAATATTGCTAATAAAGATTGTGTGAAGTTTTGTATGAAGGAAAATTTTCAGGTGTATGGAAGGAGTGAGTAATGAGATGAAGAATGGACTAAAGCTCAAGATTGGGGATTCCACACATGTCACCCCAAGAAATATCCAAGAAGTACAAGCGTCAAAGCTTGGGGATGCCCAAGGCATCCCTTTCTTCATCAATAAAAATCGCAGGTTTCTTCCAAACCCTTCATTTTTTTTGTTTCATGCACAGTTGTGTTGTTCTTGGAGCGTCTTTTTTTTTTGCTTTTCGTTTGCTTAGTTTGCTTGGTTTTCTTAGTTTTCTTGAATAAATTGGTTGGACCTCCTCTTTCATACATTGGTTTTCAAATAGTTTGGTTTGGATTGGAAAAGAGTAGGAAAGTTCATGCTTAAGAGGTAAAGAGAGCTTGTTTTTTACGGTAGCCTATGCTTTTTCATGCCATGCTTGATATTGTTTTGGCTTAATGCTTAGTATTATTTGTTGTAACATGACATGTTATAAACAATTGAGATTTCTTAATGTGCCTTGGAAGGATTATGCGTTCTTTTAGCATATTAAAGCATACTATTGTGGTATTCTCCTTTGATCCTTTATTTGGGTTGACTTGGAACATGTTCACACCATGTTATGACTATACCAAGTCACCATAGCCTTTACGATCCTTTAGTTTTAAACTTGTAATATCACTTGATGCTTTAATTAATGATGTTTTGTCGCTCTACATGATTATGGCCATTATTTCTCTCTTAGTTGGTCGCTCCCAGTCTTTTGCCAGCCTCCATAATCGAGTATGAGTTCCACTCATGCATCCAACTCCTTAAACCAAGTTATTCCAAAGAGTCCACCATACCTACCTATTAGCAATTGCTATTACAAGTATATTCATGTTTTTGTCTACCTTCCAAATTAAACTTGTTATGTGAAAATTAGTGATTAAATCTCTCACGAACTTGATGGCACACTCTACTTTTCTTGCATTTAATAAACTTGAACCATTGGGTCCATCTTTGTTGCGTATATGCTTGCGCTTTATAAGTTGAAATTAGCAGAACCATGTATCATGGGGAACGCTTTCAATATTGCACTTGTACTCTGTACCCCGTTGACATTATGTTCTTTTGCTTATGGATCCCGGCGGTGTGAAATAAAAGTGGAACTTGTAAGATCATGGAGTTTGTATATGTGTTAGAGAAACACCTGGGCCGCTAGCATAAGACATGCCTAATCATGGTGGAAACTTGCAGCATCAGCCTAATGAGCACTCTATGAAGCATCCTCAATAAAAAACTATCCAAATAGCAAATAAAATGATCGCTGAGATGCTCATTGTCTGCTTGCCTTGTCATTTTGATTATGGGATAGTTCATGTATCATGTGCAAGGGGTACCCTGTTGGCGGTTCTCTATGATACATATGTACTTACAATGACAAGAGCTTACTCGTGACTAAAGTTGAGTAGCATGAGGTCCGGTCTTCATAAGTAAGGGGCATGAGATTTCAGCTTATAACTTGTCAAGCATATCCTCTTAGTTGTGTCACTTTAACCTTAATCACCTTAAAGATGCTTATGATCGGGGCAATGAGAGTTGAAATCTGATAAGTACCATAATTTTTGGAAGCTCTTTATGAAACTTGAATCCCTACTTCCTTCTATGAAGGCCTTTCTTTTACTTTTATGTTGATTCTCTACCTTCTATCTTTATGCACCTACTTTGAGAGCATAGTGGCCATTCTTAGTTCTATGTGCATGGTCCCAAGACTTGTTGATTGATGCATAGCTTTGATATTGCTTGTTTTAAACTATTTGTATCTAGTCACTCTTATGAACTTTGAAGGTGTCCCATGCATTTATGTTTTGCTACTCTATGAGAGACAAGCTGAATGCCACTATGCTATGTTTTCTTTGTGTGAAACAAACAAACGTCTTGCAAAGCATTTTTATTTATGAATCTTTTGTTTGTGCCTTTTCATGTTGCAACTTAGTTCCTTTGCCTTATTGTTAAAACTTTGTCTTTCATGTTATGATTGAAGTACTATGATCCATGTTTTAAAAATACTTTTATCAAGTGTATGATGGTGCATGTCACCTCAAAAATTATTCTTTCCTTTTAATACTTACCTACTCGAGGACGAGCAGGAGTTAAGCTTGGGGATATTGATACGTTGCTAACGTATCCATAATATTTGATGTTCCATGCTTGGTTTTATCTACTTTCCTATGTTTTGTTCCAACTTTGGAGTACTTTTCATACACTTTCTTGGACTAACCTATTAACGAGATGCCACACTGCCAGCTGCCTGTTTTCTGCGGTTTTTGGTTCCAGGAAGTCAGAAAATGAATATTCTCGGAATTGAACGGGACAAAAGCCAAAGTTAGTTTTTTACCAAGGAGGACAAGGAGCTAGAATACAAGACAGATATGTGCCAGGGGGCCGCCACACCACCTGGCCCGCGCCAGGGGGTGGTCTGGCCGCCCTAGGCACCCCTCGGCCTCCCCTTCTAATTATAAGATGGCTCTAATACAGAAACCCTAAGTACCCGATAAAAATTCAACGAAAGAGTTTGTAGCCACTGTCATCTCCATCCCTAGATCGGGGGGATCTGAAGCTCTTCCCGCACCCTGCCGGAGAGGGGAATTCACCATGGAGGCCTTCTTCATCATCATGCAAGCCTCTGGTGTGATGCGTGAGTAGTTAATCTCTAGACTACAGGTCCACGCAGTAGCTAGATGGCTGGTTCTCCTCCTTTGTTCTATCATGTTTTGATCTAGTGAGCTCCGTTCATGACCAAGATCATCTATTTGTAATTCCTACATCTTATGTTTGCGAGGATCCGATGGATATTGAGATGCTATTTCAGATTGATTATTGATTCTATCATGTCTTTGTTATTTGTGATCTTGCATGGTTTCCGTTGTTAGTAGCTATCTTTGCCAAGTAGATGCTAGCAACTCCAAGAGTTAGTATTTATGCTCGATAGTGGATTCATGCCTCTAGTAATCTGGGGAAGTGACAGAAATATCTAAGGTACTAGATTTGTCGATGCTACTAGGGAGAAAACAACAATCCTTTGTTCATAGAACAATTGTATTGTTTACTTTACACCTAATTCGTAATGTAATTATATGTTGCTTGCAACTTAATACTTGAGGGGGTTCGGATGATAACCTGAAGGTGGATTATTAGTCATAGATGCAGTTGGATGGCGGTCTATGTATAATGTTGTAATGCCCAATCAAGTCTCAAAGGAGTCAAGATGATTAGTATATGCATATTTCTTTCTCGATGTTTGTCAATTGCCCCGCTGTAATTTGTTCACCCAACATGTTATCTATCTTAAGGAGAGCCACCACTAGTGAACTATGGACCCCGGTCCTTTCTTTTACAATCAATCTACAATCAACTATTTACTTCTTTGTGTTTACTTTCTGCAAACTATTACTTTCTTTTACTCGATATATTTAATCCTTTGTTTTCAGCAAAACCGGTGAGATTGACAACCTCATCGCAAGTTGGGGCAAAGTTCTGTGGTTGTGTTGTGCCCTACCAAAGTTTAGCTAGCAACACCTTTGGGGTGTTTCCTTGCTCCTACTGGATTGATAACCTTGGTTTCATAACTGAGGGAAAACTTGCTGCTATGCTCATCATACCTTCCTCTTGGGGTTCCCCAATGGGCTCGATATAGTTTGGGCTAAGCAGCGGACTACGAGGCGGGGGTGAACCAGGGTGAGAGCGAGAGGGTGAGGAAGTCCAGGAGAACCAGGAGATCAATCTGAACGCGATGGTGGGGTCAGCAAGGCTGGAGATGGTCGGACAACGTTGAATCGACGGCGGCCAGAGTCGGTGAAGAGGTTGTCAAGGAGCTCAATTAGGGGTGCACGACTTCGATTGATTTCGCAAGGTGACCAAGGACAGCATGGGGAGATCAACGGCGACCTTGGCTTGGCCCGGGATAGCCGGAGACGGCGACGGTGAACGGTTGATGCGGCTACGGGTTTCGGCTGTGCTCGGAAATCTTGCGAGGGAGACGAGGAAGAGGGTAAACATGGCACGCTAGGGTTCTCTACGGCGGCCGAGGGTCTTGTAGGCGTCCAGGGGCGGCGGCGGGAATCTTGGCAGGTAGCTGTAGCGGACGACAGAGCACTAGCCACCCAGCTGCTTCTCTCGTCGAGGAAGAAGACGACGTGAGACAGCTGAGGCGAAGAGGTACGGGCCATGCTGGGCTGCTTTGGGCACCAGGTGGGCCTTGTCTGGGCTGAGTCAGAAAGAGAGGGAGGGAGGGATGCGGCCTGGTTCTGATCTGGCTCCTTTTTTTAAACCAAACATTTTTCTTTTATGTTTTCTTTTGTCTCTTTTGTAGTTTCAAATTCATTTCTATTTCCAGTCATTCAAAAAAACCAGAGCCTTTTGTAAAACTAGAGAGATATTGTGGGGCCCTTTTAGTCCATTTGGGATCCACATATTTGATAATTTTCAAAATACTTAAACCATTTTGAATTCATTTTAGAGAGGGGGGAAATAACTAGGGTTAGGGTTTTGCATTAGTTCTTCTTTCTTGCATGAATTTTAAAGTAGATGATGTTCATGATGCAAAAAACAAAACCCTAATTAAGGATTACTAAAACTAGGGTTCTTACACGCCGAACCTGCCCAACCCACCCCATCGGTGATGACATAGGCAGATTTCGGCTAGATATCCTCATTCCCTCTCACTAGTGCCTCTACCATCTTCTTCCTCCCAGCAACACTGTGCCCTTGCTCCCTTTTGCTACCCCCAAAACTCCACAGTGTCACCCATCCAAGGTCACCGCCCCCCATCCAAATGGGTATCACCATAGCACGTACTTATTCCGGCTAACCCGTGTGGCCCATAGTTGGTAACGAGGCATATGGCCTCCTACGTAGCCCAGTTAGACGGATCCAGAAGGGAGGCCCATGCCGGATAAAGGAAGGCTACGCAGGAGTCACCGACATACTCGGAGCCTTGGAGTGCAAGACACGAAAGACCAGTTTGTATTAGTGTACAACTCTTTACCTTGCCCGGCAAGGACCTTTCCCTGTAAACCCTAGGTTCTGGTGCCTTTATAAGCCGGACCTGTGGGAGCCTTTAGGGCACAAGCTAGATTGCTACGTACAACGTGAAACACCTCGCATAGCAAACCTATCTCTGTAACTCGGCGTATTGCCATTATAGTGATTTATAGCAGGAGTAGAGTTCTGCCACCGTTGTGGGGCTTGAACCTGGGTAAGCTATGTTACCTCGTACCCGCCAACTCTCTGCCTTACCCCATGTCTCTAAACATGCACTATGAGGACCCCTCCATGGCGTACTCGTCGGCAATATCACGACAGTTGGCACCCACCATGGGGGAAGAAGCGCTTCGAGTTGTACACCGGGCGAGGTCCAAGCTCTTCACGGGAATTGGCGACACCGTAGCCATCGGACACGTACTGTTCTCCGGCAACATCCCGATCGTCCCTCCAGGTGATTTCTCGATGCCAGCGAAGACGATCCCTACGCGCTGCTCTGTCATCCCCTTCGGAGACATCCACATCTTCATCGGTGAAACTGACTCGGGTCCCGCACAGACCGCCTATGAGCAGGAAATGTTTGTAACATCCCAATTTCTGCAACCCTGATTAGTTGTCAAGAATGCAAAAATCAGGGGGAACAAAAACTTTTCATGTTTAATGCTGAAGTGTTTGCTTGTTGTTTGGATATGCTTATGCATGTGAATGTGTATTAGATGATATACTCCGTACCTTAACACGAGTTGACAAAAGCTGCTTCCCAAAACAGTCTTGGCTTAATTTCCATATTCTCAAATGTTCTGGCATTTCAAAAACCAGAGCCAAGAAAGCCTTTGCAAAACAACTATTTTAGTAGCTTCTATTGATCAAACTATGGAGATCTATATAACATAATCTCCTTATGTTTTCAAGACAAAACCTTCTACTATTCTTATCTCTAGATTTAACAAAACCTTTTTATGAAGCATTTTGAACTCTACCCTTGGTAGAGATACCAAGAGACCCTCACCTTATTCCAAACTACAACCTTTTCGAAATACCCAACCTTACCTTAAGCCACGTTTGATGGTAACCCTAGTAGTAGTTAAATTGTTTGTAAGATGACTTGCCTTGATCTGCTGCTTGATTTGTCTGCTTAGGAGATAGTATGAGATACTCTAGGATCTCATCACTAGGATCAAGATGTTCCCAAATCACCACACCCTAAGCAAGACTACAAAGCAGGATCTAATCTCTAGATACTAGGTGAACATCTAAAACACTTAACCAGATCCATTCTGTAGTGATCCCTTTTAGAAGTTTCCAAGTCAATGAAGACCAATATCAAGCATGGATCCCTTCTACTCAATATACTCTTCACCATCATCCACCTGATGATGCTATGGTACCTTACAACCTATCAAAAACATCTCCTCTCCTACTCTAGTCAAAATCCTCAAAACTGCCAAATTTGACCAAGTCTGGAATCTATTTCCAACATCACCTTTTTGAATGCCTCCCTTTCTCAACCCTTGTGCATTTTTGAAAATGAATTTGAACCATGTTGGTAAACATCCTAAGGACTACCAAGGACCACTTTTTCCCTTGGTTATATCATCCTCCAACCCGCTTCCTTGATGGTTTTGCAGGCAAGACAAAAACTATTCCTACAAATCTAGTCAACATGCCTACTTTGATAGAAGCTCACACCACCATCCCACCTTCTATGGACCAACTCTCTGCATGGTTGTGCTCTACTCATATAGGTCTATCAATATCCACTTCACTTGTTCCAAGTGGATCTTTGTGCTTCTTAAACCCACAAGGTTTTGAAGGCTAGTTGATAATCTGCTTTGGCAGGCTTATTTTATTCAAAGTTTGAAAGCCTGTCTTGGTGAGCTCAAGCAGGATCAAGCTCAAAACCCTACACCTTTGCAATATACATCACTTGGTCTATCCTTCCATGTATCCCATGCCCCAAGGGGAGCCCGGAGCTCCTACATCTGGCAAGGTTTTGGTGGCATGAAAACAATCTTACCCAAGATCCTTAAATCTCTAGTTTTCACCAAAATCAACTTGGATTCTCCAATCCCAAGGTTGCAAATGCTTGCTACACCTTGTCTACATCCTCTACCGTGATCATCAAGATTTATCAATAAGTCTCCATAATTATTATGGCTCCAAATCTAATTAATCCCTTTAATAGTCAAAATCTCCAAAACTCCTTCCCCAAAGGAAAGTTTGGTTTTTGCCAAAACACTTCTCTAACTCTAAGAACAATTGAGTCCTATATATCATACTCCATCTTCCCACTTCAAAAATAAATATTTTTGAAGAGCTTTATTATTTCTCTTTGCCCATTTTCTTAAATGGCTGAATTGAAATAATAAATGTTTTAAATACTTTTACCTCCCAATAAATCTTCGGAACATTCCCCTAAGTGTGTATTCACATTTGGGACCATCTCACATCGAAAACTCCACCTGTCCAATGTAAAATTATCAAATGATCTCCTAGAAACTACTTCTGTACTTTTTGAATAAATAATTTTAAGTGAACTTTAAATCTTTAGAAAAATCTCAAATAATCCCTAGAGAGGTGTCTTAACCTCACCCACCTACCAGTACCATCTTCCCACCTTGTCTTATGCAAAATTTTGAGCTCTCTTCACAAACACCATTTTGATCAAATAATGCAAACAACTCAAAACATGAGCTAAAATGAAGCAAATATTTATCAAAGTCTTACTACAACTCTCAAGCAACAGCACTCCTCCCTGATGGAGGCCATGGTAGCATAACACTGTAGCTGACCCCTCCCTTGTCTCTAGTGCTTGGAGCTAGTTTGAGGGAGAGAGAGGGTGGTATTTGCAATTGGTGGGCAATGTGGCTGCAGCAGGCCAACTACCCTCTCAGCATGACCAGATCCCCCTCTTACCCCTCTCCACCTCTCCTTAGGGCCAATCACCAGCCAGCTCTACCCTCCTCCATGTGCAAAATGGACATTTCCCCTTCTTAAGCTCTCACCTCGGTATAAATGGGCTAGAGGTCCTCCCAACATGCCCTGCCCCTCCATTTGCTTTCTCCTCCCCTCCACTCACCTCCTAGAGCCCCCTCTCCCCCTCCCTTGCTCTGTCCCATTCGAGAGAAGGAGAGAGAAGCACTTCGGCCTCCTCCATGGATTTGAGCTAAGCTCCCTTTCCTCCGCTCCCCTTCCTCTGCATGTTGCCTAACCAAGCTCCCCTCCTTCCCCTGCATCTGACCCGACCCCTCTCTTTCTCCAGGACCCTCCACGGCATCGCCTCGAGCGAGCGCGGAGCCGCCGTCCCCTGCCCGACGTGGGATTCCTCAGATCCTCACCGAAACAGGCGTTGTCGCCCCTCTACGGACTCGCCCCGGAGTTCTCCGTCGCCTTGGCACCTCCTCTGACGCCGCCGCCGCCCAGGTGAGCCTCCCCATTCCCTCCTCCCTCTAAGCTATGGTTCCGCGTGGCAGAGCTTCTTTCCGCGCAGACGACGGCCGTGCATCGTCGATCTCGTCTAGATCGAGCGGCCGAGATCCCCCGTACCCCCTCGTCGTCCCTCCGTCGCTGGCAGGCGGGCCCCACCCCGCGGGTTTGATTTCTGCCTCCCGCCGGCGCAGCCCGCCCTGGGTTGGGCCGAATTGGCTCCATGAGGCCCAGCTGCCCCAGATCCTAGCCTAGTAGCCTCTACCCCCCTTTTTCTTTTTGATTTCATTTACTGATCTAACCATGTTACTTTAAATGCAAAAGAAAATAGAAATGACTCCAACTGCCCAGATCAAAAATTTCTAGGGTTCCTGAGTGTTTTCTTGAGCATGCAGTACCCTTGGCTGCCTCAGTTATTGCCCTTATTAATTATAATAAATCTGCTACTAAAATGTATCTTATTTCACTATAAAAATCCCCCTGTGAGTTTGACAACTCCAAATGGGGTAAACCCAAGTGCCCCTGGTATGTATTACCTGTACCGATCTCATGGCCTTGGCCTCAATCCAAGTGGAGCTTTTGTTCTCCTGTAGTAAAAATAACAAAAACAGTCACAATCTGACTTTAGAAAATTCCCTAGGCATATATACACCACCTATTAGGCTAATTCCAACTCCCAGAGTAGTGTACCATTGATATCTATCGAAAAGCAGGACCCCATAATTTTCTAAGCCTCAGTTGAATTATGGTGAATTAATCTGTTCTGTGCCTGATTAATTCACCAATAATTTGACCACAGTAGCTCTGCAACACCAAATAGGTCGCTTCCAATTTCTAAAGAAATGTATTCTAAATTCCTATCATGTGCCCTTGGAATCATATCAAAATCCTCTGTAGATTTAATCTGGTGAAAAAGACAAAACAGCGACAAAACTAGATTCGGGAATTTCCTGAGGGCATTCTGGAAATTATCTTGACATGATTCCAACTCTCAGTGAACAAGTATATTAAGACCTACCTAACCATCCAAGGAAATAATTTTGGGAGCTCCAAAACTTTTCTGATGAATTAATTCCTAAAACTAGAGCTTTTATCACTAGAATATTCATAAGAAATTAATGGAAAGTGATAAATTAGTGAAACCACTTTTGTTGGTTTCATTTTATCAATACCTATCTGTTGGTATCATGTTTTTACAATGGTATCATACCGAATATTTCCTTGGTCGAAAACCCCCTCTTAGGTAGTTCCTCGACAATAAACCCTAAGGGGTGTCCATCCCCTTCTGCAAGGCCATCTCAACCTCCTAAATCCAATCCTCTCTACAACTACCGAACCTTAATTGAAGATTATTCAATTGCTTGTTTGGTGAGTGGTATTGATGATGGTATGCTTTGTATTGATTGTGCCCTTTTATTTGCTTACATGTGTTCCCTATCGACGATAGTTGCGATTATATCGGAGAGCGGAAGGAGATGGTTATTATTGTATATTATTGGGTATTCTAAGAAGAAGTCCAGGGACATATTGCCATATTGCTGATCATCAGACAAGCCACCTTCTTGCCCATAAGCCTTGTCCTACTATTTTACGAATGCATGTTTTATCTACTATTTATGAAACTGCATTATTTTATTATATGTTGTTGTATATATGGCAGTAGTTTGGTTCCTCCGAACTATTACACTTTTGTACTATTGAGTACAACCCCCTTAGTAACACCTACTTGTCCGTTGTAGAATAGATGGTGTAATACACCATACCCCCTTTGGAGACCCTGATTTAGCCAAAGCAAAGCTAGAGGATGGGAAGACCCCGGAAAAAGTTTTACCAGATGTTTTATGATAAAACCTTGGTGAGGTGGGACCTCCCAAGAGTTGTTGAGAAAGAAAAAGGTTTTGTTTTACAAAATGCTGAAGGAAAGCTGGAGGAAAAAGGTTTAAGAAAACGCACCCGGTTCTTTGCAGTTTAGCTATAACAACTTAACCCGTGCAACCACATTTCTCTGGATATGGAACAGGGCTGGATTTGATGTTTGTCTATTCTGGTGTAAGCTGCCTCGCAAGTACTACAGGGTATTAAACTCCCTGGAGGGTGGGCCTTCTCCAGACAAACGGTCCATGTGAGACGTCGACCGGGAGAAGGAACGAAGGGTCTACAAACCTCCACGTGTTACTATGAGCCCCTCAGTGAATGAGCGCACGTGGGACGTGCAATATGCGCTCTGGTTGGTCTTTGGTACCCGACGTCCCGGTGTTGAGGGGAATAACACTCATAGGGTAGGGATTTATATTAGAGTGGGCATCCGGAGAGTCTTGATTGGTTATTCGACCCACGATCGGTGAAGATCAGGGTAGTGTACCCGGATGGTGTGGGTAAAGTGTACAACCTCTGCAGAGTGTAAATCTATTCGCATAGCCGTGTCCGCGGTTAAGGATGGGTTGGACAAACTTCTGTAGAGCGGTGCTGGTTTTGTTTTCAAAAAGGATTTCTGTAAGGAAATGGCTTTGGAAATGTCTTGACCAGGGGATGGTCATAAAGGAGAAAGCTTTTGACCATGGGATTGTCGTAAGGATGGCAATTTTACCCATGGGTACGGGTACCCGCGGGTTCCATACCCGCATGGGTAGGGTATGGGCATACTTTTATACCCACGGGTAATTCCATACCCTACCCAAGTTACGGGTATGGGCACAGGTATAAACTTATACCCATGGGTATACCCATACCCTGCCCGTTTAAACTGACATATCAAACTTACTTGTAGAGTGTCAACCTAGGCGGCCAAGAAGCTTAGGGACAAGTATGCGATTGCAAATTCTAAACTTCGATACTTTCATGTACTCGTCTACCTATTATTAAGTAGAGATAATTGTCTTTTTTCAAATATATGATATTGATGAACATAAAATTGTGAATAACTTGTGCACTATTGAATCTACCCACCGGGTACCCAATGGGTATAGGTACCCAGCCGGTATGGCTATGGGTAAAGTTTTATACCCGCGGGTATGGGTATGGGTAAACTTTTGTACCCATTGACTATATGGGTATGGGTATGGGTATGGTATTGCTCTACCCTGCCCATGCCCTACCCATTGCCATCCTTAGATGGTCGGAAGGAGGATAAAGGAGTGTGATCATGGGACGACCTGAAGACGGGAACAAATGGGTACCCCAATCCTAGTGTTTACAAAAAATTTAAAAAGGTTTCCAAAATGGTTTACAAAAGTTTTCAACAAAGATATGTAGATGCTATATCTACAAGAGAAACTATTGAGAAAAGAACCTGTCTTGGAGCTCTCCTATTACCACAGCCATAATGCATATCCTCTTGTTATTACTATTATCTTAAGGTGGTTTGTGAGTACATTCAAAGTACTCACTGGCATTGTCCCTAGTTATTAACTTGGTCAGATATCAATAAGAAGAAGAGGTTGGCGACTATGCGAGCTAGGACGTTCTCCCAGTCAGTTGCATGTAGGTTAAGGCATGGCTTGGGCTCTACGCTTGATGAAGTTCCGTTGAGGATTATTGTTGTAGCCATAACGGCATTTATGTAAGTCTTGTAAATTCGATATGTCTCGGATGTTGTAAGGATACGTGTCGGTTATGTGCCACGACTAACTGATCATGGGATCGTGGTTGTATGTATAACAGGGATTTTCAGAGGATTGATTCGGGGGCCCCACAATGTTTGCGGAAGGATCTGGGCCATACCTCTCCCTAGAGTATGGTGGCTCAGATCGGGAAAATTCAAGACCCACCCAAACTGCCCCTGTGTAGGATATAAAGGTGGAAGGATGCAGCAAATCCGCTTGGCTTCCCCGAGCGTTAGAGATGCACAGGTCACACTTTGTCGGCATCGTCACCATCTTCGATATGGCCAGATGCGTTGAAAGGGATGGAGAACCTCCCCGCGAATACCTCGCCAAATGGATGAGGGTGAGGGAAACCCTAGAGGGAAACCACGCCGACGAACTTGTGTACCACTTCGCGGAAGGGCTCACACCCAGAACACTCCTCCGGCATACCCTCCAAAGGCAGCAGGCCACGGCCCCTCTCACCCTTGGTGAGATGGTCACAATCGTCAATGAATACACCGACTCCGAGGAGAGCACCCAAGCTATGCCTGGGCCTGAAGCCAGAGGAAACAACAACAACAACGGCCCGCCTCCATCATCCTCCACATCCGCCATCGAAAACACCGAAGCTAACTCCGACTCCATCCTTGACGCTCTATACGACGACATCAATATGGATGACAGCGGCTCCGACACTAACTCGGAGGAATACAATGTTGTTATGAGGGTGATCGAGCAGGAGATCAAGAAGGAGGAGTGTGCCGAGAAGGCCAACATGTCCCAGCAGGTGCTAGTCGCCATTGGGAGTGTGATGGAAGAAGACGGACAGGAACCGGGTCGTGAGAGAGCTCCACCCACGCCTGTGGTCACAAGGGCAGCAGCAGCCAAGAAAGTCGCCAAGGCTCTGGCCAAGGCCTTGCCCCCTATGGTTATCCGCCCGCAACCTTCGCAGGAACTCACCACGGCTCCCAGTACTGCCAGGTTTTCAACCCAGCCGCCAATGCCACCATCAACGTCTGCAACTGACAACTCATTAGTTACTCCCGCCGACAAGGCAATCTATGGTGCAGTCCTCGTTGACCCCATTACCTTCGCTCATATCCGGAGCGTTATGGAGCTTGATGAGAAGCGTGCGGAAATCCTGCCGTAGGCCAAGTGCATCGAAGAATAGGGCGCTAATCTAGACGAATATATGGGAAAGGTGCAGAAATCTATTAAGGAAGCAAGAGCTATGGAGGCTGAATAAAAGAAGTTGTTCTTGAAGCACAAGTCAAAGAAAGTACCAGCTCAGGTCGTCAAAGACCCCGGCGTTCGGCGCGGGTTGGGGTATGACGGATCTAAATCGACAAAAGCCACCCCATATATTGATTAAGAGGGGAGACAAGCCATGCCAACTCCTTCCCTCAAAATTGCTGTCACCAAGACCCTCCTAGAGCAGGACAGGTCGCCAGAAGCAGTTGCTCAAGTGTACGTCCTCGTTGCCAAGGCATGTAAGCAACAGGAAAAGGCAACCTCGTAGAGGCTTGAGGCTAACCCGGAGCTTTGCCACTGAAACCTGAACAGCCGTAGAAGGCCAAGTTCTTATCGTGAGAAGGATCTCACACGGGCTCTACGGAGCAAAGACGGAGGGACGCACGCAATAGGGCTGCCACCATACCCAAATGCTCCGATCACGGAGAAAAGGCTTGCCCGCGTCAGTCACCACCTCCACCACCATCCTAGCGTCACGAGGAACCACAATCACGCCACCGTACAAGCATGCCACCGCCTAGGCGTCCCTAGGTTGGCATCGTTATACGCAACCAGGGCGAGCAGCCCTGGCATGCCGGAGAGCGCAGCGGTGTTGAAGGACAAAGGAGCAGGTCCCACAAGGAACCGCCACATCCGACAAGCAACTGCTGTCGTCGGATTGATGACAAGTACGCCATGAGGGGGTCCTCGAGGCGTGCGGAAGAGAGGGGTGTGAGACGTACGGTGTTCCGGGACGGTGAGCACACAAGTTTACCCAGGTTCAAATCCGCCGGCTTTGGACGGATCCTACTCCTACTAGCAATCCAGTAATACGGCAGAGCCAGAATATGGGTTACAAGGGTTCGCCTGTGCGAGTTGAGATTGTAGACTATTGAGAGTTGCCCTATAGGCTCTCCCTAGGATGACTTATATAGATATCCGTCCTAGGGTTTACAGGAGAGATCTATCCGGCTACGACTAAGAGTCGGTTACAGAGTACATCTTGAACTACAAGTAACACTATGGACCTAAGTCGGTAAGTCTTCTGGGCCTTCCTGTAGCTGGATTGGACTCCTGTTGGGGATATACTTTCTGTGTATGCTCATAGTTCCTCACTAACCAGGGGCCCACTTTGGGTTAGAGCTTTGCTTCATGGGCAGCCCAATCAGGGAGAAAGATGGAGTCCAATCCGGCTACGGGAAGGCCTAGAAGACTTACCGACTTAGGCCCATAATGTTACTTGTAGTTCAAGATGTACTCTGTAACCGACTCTTAGTCGTAACCAGATAGATCTCTCCTGTAAACCCTAAACCGGATATGTATATAAGCCGTCCTAGGGAGAGCCTTTAGGGCAACACCTCAATAGTCTACAATCTCAACTCGCACAGGCGAAACCCTTGTAACCCATATTCCGGCTCTGCCGTATTACTGGATTGCTAGCAGGAGTAGGATCCGTCCAAAGCCGGTGGATTCGAACCTGGGTAAACTTGTGTGCTCACCATCCCGAAACACCGTACGTCTCACACCCCTCTCTTCTGCATGCCTCGAGGACCCCCTCATGGCGTACTTGTCCTCAATCCGACGACAGTTGATGCCCACCATGGGGCAAGTGACCTTCGGATCTGCGTTCCGAGCGGAATCTGCAAGAATCGGAATCGGCGAGACTATCATCGTTAGTCGCATCCTCTACGCCAGCGACGTCCCTCTCATCGTTCTCGACGAGACCTGGATTCCGGCTAGGGAGGTTGTGACTTCCTACACAATCATGTCTTTTGATGAGATCGATGTTTACATCGGTTTCGCTGAACCTGCCCAACCCACGCCAGCGGTGATGATAGAGGCAGAAGAATCTTCTAGGTCCCCTTTGTCTGTGGAGGCGGCATAGTTCTGGATCTCAAAAAACCCTAATCCCACCCAGCCCACACCAGTTGCGGAGATAGTGGAGAAATCCGAGCCTGAAGATGACCTAGCGGTTCAAGTTGAATCTAGAGTGGATCTCCCTCGAGAGGCCAGATCCTAGACCGTGGAAGTCGAAATTCAGGAGGAGCATAACAACGACACTGATTCCGGCTCCGATGACGCCGGGATCGACATGCCTTTCCTGAGGTATACACTCAGACGCATGATACTGCGAGGCGAAAGCACGGACGCAATCCTTGAGACCATTAAGAGTTTCGACATGGCTGATCGCGAAGGCCGCAGGTACCTCAGGAAGCATGCATCACACTTCGTCGGATACGTGGGATCCGGATCCGGCTCTGCCGATGTTGGAGAAAACACCGACTCTGTGCTGGAGGCAATTGAAACAAACGCCGACGTACCCGCATCCTCGGATGAATCGATGACGTCAGCAAATTTCCGAAAGTTCTCCGTGGAATATGAAGAGGAGTACAACTCCAAAGCTGCAGAGGAAGGAGAAGCCATGGATGAAGGATCCGGGGAACACTCTCCCAAAGCGCAGGATGACATGGACGTCGGAGATAATCCCGAAGTCTAGATGTCCGAAAGTACCGATCAGAGCTTGACTCTGGGAAATGGACCCAAAGCCTTCTTTGCTACCGGCGCTGCCAAGAAGGCAAAGAAGAAGAACAAGAAGAACAAGACCCCGACAAAAGACCCTCTGACAGAGGAGGTGATTGCCGAGGAATACGAAGAAGACTCGGATGGAGCACTTATCCCAGAAAAGCCGAAAAAAGAAGAATCGGTGGATGGCCACGTGATCACTGAAGGTGCGCGTAAACTCATCGATGCTGCATTAACCACACCTATCCCTACAGCTGCAGAACTTACTACTGGAGAGCTGGACGAAAGGGCCCAAGACCTAGAAGCGCGTCATCAACAACTCCTAGATGAAGCCAAAAACATCGAGGAGGAGAAGAAACACATGGCAACTAAGGACTAAATGTCTCGGTTGCATCAGAAGACACGGAAGTGTCACACCAATGACGACCAGTTCCCACATGTCCATGCCGTCCTTTTCGGAGATGAGATGGGGAAGCCACGGAAAGATATCAAAGGAGATTGGGTATACCCAACCCCAGTACAGAATACCGTGGCGGCTCGAGAAATTTTATCGGCTAATCCAGGACCGCAGGAGATCCGGTTGGGTATCAAACTACTCAACAAGGGACTGGAGCAGCAAAAGGTCGCCCTGTCCGGAAGTCAAAAACTGGTCTCAGATTCTGACCAATGTCGCACAGATCCAGCATGGGCTGACACAAGACCCCATCGTGTCTGGGAGCAGTATCATCGCCCCGAACACTGAGAAGACAATTATTCAAGAACCAGATCGTCAGGACAGCATCACCGAACCGCGCGTGACTGAAGCAACGTCGCCCCAGCGGCCGAAAAAGAGGCCATTGCTGCACTGACTCCGAGGAATCCTCCCCGACGAGAGTCTAACGATCGAAGGGGAGAAGATAAATAGAACCGTCTGGAGGAGGATCGCCAGAAAATGCCACCTCCTAGACATGCAAGCCTTCCGGCTGAGCCCCACCGTGGTAGGAACGACGGATAAAGGAACGACGGAAACCATGTTGGGACAAGCCGGCACGGGGCTCATCATAGTCAAGATCCTCCCCGGAACTAGAATAATGACGCTCCGGACGGAGACCGGCGATCAGCCAGAAACAATTCAGTTGCCCCACCATCTCCACCAAGCAGTCATCACAATGACTCCCAAGGAGAGCAAGGAGGACGACGAGGCGGAGGAGGTGGTGGTAGAAGCCGAAGTCCGGCTCCAAGGTGCCGCAGCCACAGCTGACATTCGGGACGATCTCTATCCCCAAACGACGCAAGGCACAGGATCAATTCCAACATAGAGGCGCGGCGCTACAAAAACGATGACATCTACGTGGGCCCAAAGTGCTTCGAACCACGCATCAGAGCTACAAAATTCCTTGAAGGATTTGCTATCTCAAGGCATATCCAAGCCTACGACGGCACTGCTCGGCCAGATACCTGGCTTCAGGATTTTTTCCAAGCTTGATACATCGCCAAAGGCGGAAACAGCCTGGTCGCAACCCGATATGTCCCACTTATGTTGCGGAAGATGGCGCGATCATGGCTCAATGAACTTCCAAAGAACACCATCCATAACTAGTATGACATGCAAAGTGCGTTCTTTCGGAATTTCGAAGGCACATATCGGAGGCCCTGTATGGTTGGAGACCTACAGCGTTGCACCTAGAAAGCCGGAGAAACTTGCCGAGATTACCTCGGATGATGGATCGACACCAAGAACTCCTGTGATGGAGTAAACGATCAAACAACGATTGAAGCTTTCATCGCAGGACTCCCAATTGGTCTACCGCGTCACCGCTTGAAGTGTGACAAGGTCACTGATTTGGGAGAGATGATAGAAACAGCGAGCAAGTATGCAGATGCTGACGACGATGCAGAGGGATTACTCAACGTCCTAGTTGTGCCTCAGTCGGCAAGACAACCAAAGCAACAAGCTTAGAATCGCAAAAATACCACGGAAGAAAAAACCAGCGGGGAAACAACGGTGGTTACTACTGTTTCTAGGTCTGGAGGACGAGGAGGATGCGGCGCAGGCCGCGGGCGTGGCCGTGGGACTTCAAGGGTCCAAGGTAGAGGAGAACAACAACCAGGCAAAACCTATTTTTGGGCCGACATTGCCAACAACCCATGTGTGCATCACCTAGACGCCAATGGGGGCTCATCCCACACCAACGCTGAATGTCGTTTCAATGACGACATCAAAAGAGATGACACCGCGGGCTACAAAGCTAAGCGGAAGAAGGGAAAGAAAAATCCCGAAAAGGACAAGGAGACGAAGGAAGATTCCGACATGGATGAAGCTGATGCTTCAAATCCCAAACCGGAAGGGAAGAGGACTTTTCCCACCAAGAAGGACACTTACGACACTTTCCTCGGGTCTCAACCAACAAAGGTCAAGAAGGAAGTTCTACACGAGCTCAATGCAACAGTTCCAGCTATCCCTCAATATCTGGACTGGTCGGAAGTGGCGATCACATTTGACCACACTAATCATCCGCCTAAGTTACACAGGCGAGGAAAATACGCCTTAATTGTCAACCCACTTATTGACGGTTATGGTTTCTCCAAGACCCTCATGAACGGTGGTAGCAGCATCGATATTCTCTATGTCGAAACGCTACGCCGGATGAAGATCTCGGAAACCCAGCTCAACCATATGTAACACCCTTGAATCGGCCCTATGCAAGTTTCAGCGCTTCCCGCCAAACCCGCATAGAAACGATTCAAGGGCACCCACCAGGCACTTTCGTGCGGGTGGAAAACGAAGTAATACCATTACACATTAGTCCATGATGGAACCCGCAGAACATATATATATATATACAACAACGACTCCATGAGTCAAGAATACATATATACTATACAAAGATTCAAATCACCTTGAAAGCGATAGAGCGTCCGACTACGGACAAGAGGCAAATGGGGCTAAGAGCCCTGAAGAATAACCAATGGCGTCCATAACCCTGCCCAGGCCAAGCCGGAAGGGTAACCCTGCTAACAACGTCGATCTCAAACCTGCTATAACAAAAGGGGTGCCGACAAAGGGCAAAGGAAAAAGAGGAGCGTCAGTACTAAGGCCAGTACACGGCGAGGCTAGAATTCGGCGGCTCTCGCCTACATAGGTATGGTGGACTGAAGCGGCAGCGAAGCATGCACTAAACAAACTATAGAGACTCGATACATCTGCCGGCTATTAGAGAGGGGTAAGAAAGACCTATTCGGGACCAACCTAGTACTAACACCAAACATACCCATCCTGGTATTTCCCCCTCGAGACCAAAACGAGGAAGTCAAACCAAGGAACTCACACAGTTGGCAGTTTTATTTATTCCTTTATAGTTGAAGCACTTACTAATTAGATATAGATAGCATGAGTCATCCTGAGAACATAAGTAGTGGGTTGTTTTAGTTATCCATTCAGTTGTAGTTACAGTACTTACTAGTCAGATACCACTAGCATGTGACATCCCAAACCCAGCAGTTGTTGGCACTTTTATTTCATTCCATTGGAGTTGTGATACTGACTAGGCAGGTATAACATGACACGATACACACCAGTTCCACCAGTTGTTGGCACTTTTATTATCCACTCCATTGTAGTGAAGTTGATTACTAGTCACATATTAAGTCCAATTTATAGCACTACTTTAGTTATGCTTGTCTATGATCGAGATACTGTGCTCCAAGTCGTCCATAACCGCGGACACGGCTTTCATAAAGATTTACCCTGTAGGGGTGCACAAATAGCAACACACACACAATCAACCTCGGAAAAACCAAATCAAAACCCAACGAGGCTTTCACGACAAAGCAATCATAGGATTCATAAAATATTTCAGGGGGCCACCCCACTAAGCTACCCGCAATGAAGTTGGCCGGCTCCGGAACGGACCCAGGGTTTGTGACGACTGTAAACGACTAGGAACCCGAATGTGTGACTGGGTTTGTCGATACCGCGAAAACGTGGCACGATCCAAAACAGTACAGGTGCTCCACGCACAATCTTAAATAAAGCAGTAAAGTGTGGCATAAGTACAGGATAGTAATAAAGCTCCAAACTAGTTTGTGGCCCTAAGAAATAAGAAATGAATCAAGCTCTAGCTAAGGGGGATTCATAGACTCTCCCGGATGTGGATAGTGCGAATAGTCAAGGAACAAGTATCAAGTACTCGGGGCCTACGGGACACAAGCGGAACCGAGGCCCCGACAATTAATTAGACGGTTCAAGTTGTTTAGATACCCCGCAATTTATATATTGTCTTAACAAGGCAAAACATGGAATCGGTTTGCTACACAAATTTAAATGGAGACAATATAAGACTAGAATAGCCCGCATATAGTCTCCATATTTAATTTAGGTGAATCGGTATAATGCCCCCAAACCACACAATATGCATGCGAGTATGAGTAATTCATATGCAACAAGTATATATGTCATATTATAAAAATAGGGGTCTCAGATAGGGAATCACATTAGGGTATCGGCGATCTTGGGGTTCACCAAGGGGGTTCGACGGGATCGGTCTTCAGGGTCTCGGACATCGGATCCATGAAGGAGGAAGGCTCCGGGTTTGGTCTTGCCATCGATGACGGTCTTGGCGAGATATCCGGGTTTGGGGCTACGGAATCCACGAAGATGAACTTGGTGTTCCATCTTGACCGGTTCCGAGAAGGAGAGCTTGACGTGTCAGGGTTCGATCTTCCGGGCAACAACCTTTAGAGCATCGGTCCGATAGGGTCGAGGTCTTTAGATCCGTGTGGTAGACCTTAACCAACTTGGCGATAACACCGGTGCAACATCAGATAGTGATCTAGTTAATCAGGTGACAATGCACTAGTGCAACAGGTTCATGTTCACTTACCGATGGAAAACTCGGGTCTTCAGCGATGACATCTCACACGCATACACGACAGAAACTTCTAAGGGCACCAAGACATGGTTAGCACACTAGCAGCGATGCTAGGGTAAATAGAGGGCGCGCACGGGATGAATGCAAAGGGAACACGCTGAGATGGGCCTCACACGTGAGGCAGAAACCGGATGGCAGACGAGCGTGGGGTCCCCGCGATGACGTCGCTTACAGGCGACGGGGAAAGGCAAGGAGGCTGGCGCCCCTGGCGGTGGCAGCGCACGCGGGCTAGGCGGAAGGGATGGCGACAAGGAGCTCAGGGACACGGTCGTCGGCACTACAAGGAGCTTGGGGAGGCCTCGCGCTGGAGAAGGCGGATTGAGGCCACGGGATGGGGAGGCCAGAGGCAGGGCAAGACGCAGGCGATGATGCTCGGGGCTCTACTCGGGACGGCACGAGTGGTGGAGGCGACGACGTCGGTGGCAGGAGGAGGGCCGGCAATCGCGGCGTGAGGAGGCACCAATGCGGGGTGGCGAGACGCAGGGCAGCGGCAGGGTGCCACGTCCTTGACAACGAGGAAGAGGCGGAGGGGTGCCAGGTGAGCAGGGTCCTGACGAGCGAGGTCGGCGGTGGGCTTGCTGCAGGCACGGGCGACGCAGAGGGGAGCCGCTGGAGCGACCAACGAGGTGAAGACGGACGGCGATGGTGATGCTTCTCGTAGGGGTACCGCTGCAGAGTTGAGACGATGACAGCGAGGTACAGTGGGGTGCGAGGAGCTCGACGCAAGGAGGAGGTAAGGCAGGGCGGCTGGAGCTTGTCGGGCTTGAGGAAGGTAGCGGGGTCCGGAGGACGGTGGAGCTCTTGGTGGCGGCGTCCCATGGCCGTGGATCGAGGCATACTCGGCGTCGAGGAGGCGCTTGAGGTAGGTGGCTGACGACGGCGGTGGCTGGCCGGAGGGCTCCCGCGGAGAGTGGAGCTCAGGATCTGGCGGCCGACGACGGGGCATAGAGGGCGGCAAGGATGGGGAAGCGGCTAGGAAAAGCGGTGGCGGATGATGCCATCGGGGCTCCAAACGAGGGTCTGCTCGGGGCGAGCACAGGGAGGAGAGGAGGGCAGCCTACAGAGGGAGGCGCCGATGGCTCGGGGATGGGGCCAGTGCTACGGGGAGGAATCGATAGGGGGATCGGGGTTGGTGGATACGGACAGAAACGAGGTGGTGGGGCCAGGGTGGTTAGCGTGTGCGGGAGACATGTGGTAGGTGGCGAGCATCGTTGGTGGCAGGGTGGTCGTGCAACACGCAGGTCGCGTGTATGCGGGTGGTACACAACGCTGGCATCGTGTACGCGTCGAGGTGTGGGGTGGGTTCAACGGTAGGGAGCAGGGCAGTTGTGCGTGTGAGTGGCATGGTTGTGTGTGAAAGGGTGGCGGCGGCAGGTGGAGGGAGTGGGTAGACTAGGGTTTGATTGGTCCGGGTTTGTAGGCCAGCTGCTGGCTGGGCCCTTTAGGCCTGGCCGGTGGCGGCCTCCCCGGTTTGTAAAATATGTTTTTTTGTTTTTTATTTTCAAAACAAAATATTTTAGTAAATAGGTTTTAGACAAAACAAAATATCCGGACGGACCCAATTCTACATTTGAAATAAAGAGGGAGGCAATTAGAAAACAAAGATAGGCTTTTAGAAAATAGTTTTAGGCAAACAAAATGCAGGATGACATGACGATGCTCAAATGCAATGTGGCATGATGACATGAGCATGCGATCATGGTGATGCATAAAGACAAAACACAGCGATTTTCTAGTAGTGGTTTTAGCGGGGTGCTACAATTCGACACCACTAACAAGGGATCTCGCCCTCGAGATCCGCCTCATGGTACCGGGAAGAAGGACGATGATCGGAATCTTCTTGCTTCGTGTAGATCCTCGCGACACCACTAACAAAGGTTCCTTCTTCGACTTGAATCGGCGACACCACCAACAAGGGGTCATTGCTCGCGTTTGTTGAGAGAACACTCTGGAGAAACAAAGACGAAGATAAAGGTCTCAAAAGATAAGGCCACCTTTAACTTCCGTGGAAGGAGTGAAAATTGCATTGATCCACACATTCAAGGTACAAAACCGAATGATAAGAGTAGTGGTATGGTAGCTACTCCATCCCGCACTCGAAGCATTACTCTGTACATGAACAAAAGAATCATGCAATCAACTCTCAGAATTCAGACTGAAGATCTCGACAAGCGAGGTTCAGAAACAAAGGAGTGATGCAAGCTCTTCATCAGATCTAGAATAGATGATGTCGTCGCATTGAAAACCACCATAAGATACAAAGAAAAAGTTAGTGACTCTTGGGTCACTTGAGAGGTACACAGAGGAAAATTCCTCAGAGATGAAGATCGGATGTAGCAACATCGTTACAAGAAGGAAGCAAAACCCTGAAGGTACGACGGAAACCCAACCACGAGAAATCCTGGACTTGAAAATAAGATAAGCGAGAAGATTCAAAACACACGAAGGTAAGAGGGAATATCATAGAGGTAAGGAGTAAAAGCAGACCTAATCAAATCTATCCAACCGATTTAAAAAAAAATAGTTTTGACACTCTACAACGTCCGTTAGTTAGGTTATCCTACATGCTGGACCAGTGGGGTATCGTAACTGCTGAGCTCTGATACCACTCTGTAACACCCTCGAATCGGCCCGATGCAAGTTTCAACGCTTCCCGCCAAACCCGCATAGAAACGATTCAAGGACGCCCAACAGGCACTTTCGTGCGAGTGGAAAACAAAGTAATACCATTACACATTAGTCCATGATGGAACCCACAGAACATATATATACAACAACAACTCCATGAGTCAAGAATACATATATACTATACAAAGATTCAAATCACCTTGAAAGTGGTAGAGCGTCCGACTACGGACAAGAGGCAAATGGGACTAAGAGCCCTGAAGAATAACCAATAGCGTCCATAACCCTGCCTAGGCAAAGCCGGAAGGATAACCCCGCTAACGACGTCGATCTCAAACCTGCTAAAACAAAAGGGGTGCCGACAAAGGGCAAAGGAAAAAGAGGAGCGTCAGTACTAAGGCCAGTACACGGCGAGGCTAGAATTCGGCGGCTCTCGCCTACATAGGTAAGGTGGACTGAAGCGGCAACGAAGCATGCACTAAACAACCTATAGAGACTCGATACATATGTCGGCTATTAGAGAGGGGTAAGAAAGACCTATTCGGGACCAACCTGGTACTAACACCAAACATACCCATCCTGGTATTTCCCCCTCGACACCAAAACGAGGAAGTCAAACCGAGGAACTCACACAGTTGGCAGTTTTATTTATTCCATTATAGTTGAAGCACTTACTAATTAGATATATATAGCATGAGTCATCCTGATAACATAAGTAGTGGGTTGTTTTAGTTATCCATTCAGTTGTAGTTACAGTACTTACTAGTCAGATACCACTAGCATGTGACATCCCAAACCCAGCAGTTGTTGGCACTTTTATTTCATTCTATTGAAGTTGCGATACTTACTAGGTAGGTATAACATGACACGATACACACCAGTTCCACCAGTTGTTGGCACTTTTATTATCCATTCCATTGTAGTGAAGTTGATTACTAGTCACATATTAAGTCAAATTTATAGCACTACTTTAGTTATGCTTGTCTATGATCGAGATACTGTGCTCCAAGTCGTCCATAACCGCGGACACGGCTTTCATAAAGATTTACCCTGTAGGGGTGCACAAATAGCAACACACACACGATCAACCTCGGAAAAACCAAATCAAAACCCAACGAGGCTTTCACGACAAAGCAATCACAGGATTCATAAAATATTTCAGGGGGCCACCCCACTAAGCTACCCGCAACGAAGTTGGCCGGCTCCGGAACGGACCCAGGGTTTGTGACGACGGCTGTAAATGACTGGGAACCCGGAAGTGTGACTGGGCTTGTCGATACCGCGAAAACGTGGCACGATCCAAAACAGTACAGGTGCTCCACGCACATTCTTAAATGAAGCAGTAAAGCATGGCATAAGTACAGGATAGTAATAAATCCCCAAACTAGTTTGTGGCCCCAAGAAATAAGAAATGAATCAAGCTCTGGCTAAGGGGGATTCATAGACTCTCCCAGATGTGGATAGTGCGAATAGTCAAGGAACATGTATCAAGTACTCGGGGCCTACGGGACACAAGTGGACATGAAAACCAAATAGCATATATTTCCCACCGGTGCCTCTTTCATTAGTTATCCCAGCAATTTAATTGTTGTATTTAAATTCATGATCATCTCCACCGTTAAGCATTTCCACCATTAAGCATGTACCAACCTTCTAATAACGGTGGAACAACAACGACGCGAAGCAGCACCTGAGCAAGCTATCGTCAGATTGAGGACAAGTACGCTATGAGGGTGTCCTCGAGGCATGCGGAAGAGAGGGGTGTGAGACGTACGGTGTTTCGGGACAGTGAGCTAACAAGTTTACCTAGGTTTGAATCCGCCGGCTTTGGATGGATCCTACTCCTGCTAGCAATCCAGTAATACGGCAGAGCCGGAATATGGGTTACAATGGTATCGCCTGTGCGAGTTGAGGGTCTAAAGTATTAGGTGTGCCCTAAAGGCTCTCCCTAGTATGGCTTATATAGATATCCGGCCTAGGGTTTACAGGAGAGATCAATCCGGCTATGACTAAGAGTTAGTTACAAAGTACATCTTGAACTACAAGTAACATTATGGGCCTAAGTCGGTAAGTCTTCTGGGCCTTCCCGTAGCCGGATCGGACTCCGTCTTTCTCCCTGACAGGGCCGCCCGTGAAGCAAAGTTCTAACCCGAAGTGGGCCACCCTGGTCAGTGAGGAACTGTGAGGATACCCGGAAAGTATATCCCCAACAACAGCCCCCGGAGGCCTCCAAGATCCAAAGTCGGATTTATCATCGTCTAGCTTCATCTTCGGCTTGCAGAATCTTGAAGGGTTCCTGAAACTTCACAACAAAAAATACGATCCGGGTCTTAAAAATAAGTCGGACCTATCAACAGGTTACTCAGATTTTCCAGCTTGATTTCAAACTAAGCCGGAACTTGGTGGCTAACGCCACCTGACACAAGTCATGGTCAAGTCACGTCATCTGACAAGCGTGACGTCAACACGACCGTTGGTGGGTCCGTGATCGCAGAACCGAGGCGCCGTTTCAATGCGTGCGTGGAGATCGAGGAGACGCAATCAGCGCGTGGGTCCTTCCCAGTTCCTTCCACGACGCGTGGCGGTTACACTGTAGCATTTGCACGAATCTTGGCGCAGTTAGGTGGATATAAGGGTTTTGGATTTCTCCTTCTCCTTCCCACCAGTCCTTTGCCGTTTCCTTTCCTCCCAATCCTCTTGCGCGCATAGAGCTTCCTCGTTCTCCCCCCACAAAACTCCCAGCGCCGCCCTTTTTAGGTCAATCTCTCACCGGAGAAATGGCTTCATCTTCTTCCTCCGGCCTAGCGGCAGCGGCGGTGGCAGCGATGACGGAAGCAGCAGCGGCGAAAGAGAGCTTCCGGGGAATCTGGATCCCCTGCGCTCTCAACGAGGAGGTCCTCAAGAACGTGGAGAAGGAGGGGCTTCTCGCCGCCAGCAACTGGCGGAGCGGCTTCGAGGAAACCGTCCCCAATCCACGCGACGGCGAACGGGTCCACTTCGGCACCCACCTCGATAGAGGTTTGTCTTTTCCTCCCTCAGAGTTCTTGTCCGAGGTGATAGATCATTTTCGGAGTTCAACTCCATAATCTTCCTCCCAACTCTCTCTTAGAGATGAGTGTGTATGCTTCGCTTTGTGAGGGCTTTCTCAGCATTAGACCGAGTTTGACTCTCTTCCGGTATTATTTCCATTTCTGGAGAAATTCCATCACTGCCGGTGTTCCTTACATCACCGGCACTATCAGCTTTTCACTTAGACGCGACCGGGCTTATCCCAAAATTTAAGCTAGTGACTCGGTCAAACAATGGCCAGCCACATTTTTCTATCATAGGGATATTCCGGCTCCCGGCAAAGCTACTGCTTTGCCGGCTTTTGTCGACAGAGCCGCCACGGCCCAACCTTCTTGGGACGAGGCTGCTCCGGCTCTCACCGACGATCTGATCCGCGCTAAGAGGCGGATCGAATATTTAATCAAACACATGGGTCTGAAGGGATCTGACTTGGTTCAGTGTTGGGTCTCTCGTTGGATCCAGCCCCTTCAGTACCACGGGGAATGACTGATGCATTCCATCACGTCATCCAAAAAAGACTCCCTCCACATCAGCCCCAAAGCCTACACCCCTCAAGGCTACATAAGCCAAATCAAGTGGCTGATCAAGGAGCGGATCGAGAGGAGAATTCCGGAGATTTCTCTAGACATGCACATGGCGGAAAACCCTGTAGTGCCGGTAAGTTTCCATCAGTACACCTTTTTATGTGTTTCAATCTTTAAGTTATACCGCAATACTGATATGGTTTCTTGTTTTCAGCTTGCTGACCTCCCCGAGTCGGAACTTGCTCCGCTCGAAGGATATCCTCCTGAGTTTTCTTAGGAGACAGAAGTGGTTCCATTGCCAGACCTTGCACTCAAGAAGCGCAAAGCTCTGATAGTGGCTGTTGGCACAAAGGAGGTGCCTGTTGTGAAGAGGTAACTTTCAATCACAATTTCCGCCTTTGTACCTTTCTCGAATTTCTTTCCGAGATGTAATGTTTCCGACGTTATTACATTCCCAGAGCAAAACCGCTCGTCAAGGGCAAAGGGAGAGGGATTCCTTCGAAGCCACTGCGGCAGACGAAGCTTACCATAGCTTCTCCTGCCGTGGCTCCTCTGACTCCTGCCCCTCAGCCTTCTGCAACTCCAGAGATCACTCCTTCTCTGGTGGTTGCAGAAGGTCCGGATCCTCCAACGGAGCCTGCGATCCTTGGGTTGCAAACTGACGTCACCATGGGTGCGTCAGATCAGGATAAGGGTGAACCCTCTTCGGGTAATGATCCCTCGGCAGAAATCTTCGCCAAAAACCTCATCAGCAATCCGGGACTTGCCAAGTTTGGCCTGTCCCGGAAATCTGCAGAAGAGATCTAGCGGCTAGCCAGGCAAGTCCTGGAGAAAAGCCATTTATCTCCCGAAGAAGAAGCGCAAGAAGCAGAGGATGTCAAGTTCTCTGACCTTCTCGCTCAAGTCCGCCTTCGCGACGAGAGGATTAGGACTGGCAAGCTTCCAATAGCTCCAGTGATCCCTCTTACTCTTGTCGACAAGGTGGCGCTGAGGTGAACGCGGGTTTGGATAAGCTCACCCGCGAACAATATGTAAGTCGGAATTCCAACTCTTGTTTTTCCATTATGTTATATCATATCCTCTAGCCCCCAAGCATGAAGTAGGATATATAATCCGGGTTTATGCTTCATTAGGATGCCAAAGAACGAACTAGTGTAGCCCCCAAGGCTCGTGCTGATATTTAGCAAAAAATATTCGCCCGAGTCTTAAGTAGCTTTCTGACTTTGGGTATTCTGACTTACAGAAAGTATGTTCCTATAACCAGGAATTACTGACCAATGTCTGCGATAAGTGGAGAGAGATCAAAGCTCTCCGGCTTAAAAATGCTGAACTAAGAGTAGCCAAGGATGAAGCCGAAGGTAAACATTCTGAGATTCAAACCTTGTCTTTTGCTTTTTCAATGTCGAATTTTTTCTGAACTGTTGTTCTTTTTGACTTACAGCGCTGGTGAAACAATCCATCGCTATGATTGAAGAGGCCGAGAACCTCAAGACTCTGGTGGTGGAGAACCAGGTACTTCACCAAGAGCTGGATAAGCTCAAAGCGGTTCATCAAAGGAGCATAGCTCAAGTCCTTGAATCCTCCTCCATGGCCACCGAAGAGCGTGATCGCAAGATCGCTACTCAAGATAAAATAATCTCGGACCTCAAAAAGGAGCTAGGCAGAGAGAAGGACATTTCCCAAGCGCTTCGGGCTGAACTCTAGAGTCTCCGGAAGGAGAAGACCAAGACTGACGACATCATTCTCGGTACGTTCCATCTGTCTGACTTATCTTTTTCTTCGACTTCTATCAATGTCGGATTTTTCTTAACTTGTTTTGTGTATAGGTCCTCTAAACTTGACGGACTCTTCCTCCTCCAATCCCCGCACCCACCGGCTTACCCAAGTCGGTGACCTACTTGATGACTTCCGCCAGTCCCTTGAGGACATTGGCGAATCTCTGAAGATTCCAGACATGCCAAGCATGTCGGATTTTCAGGTGCGGGACAAGGCCAAGAAGATGCCACAGCTTGTTCGGGACTGGAATATGTCCTGCGCACAGACTGCTGCGCAGAACGCTCTCACCATGGTCATGAGCCACCATGGAAACATGGAGATATGGCAAGTGACCAGAGGGTACTTCCAGGTAGACGAAGACGACCAGGAGCAGGACCTTCAAGCCATCATGCACTCCCGCGTCAGATATAGGTGTCACGTGGTTGATCTGACCAGCTACAAGATCCCCTTCTTCACCCGCGTTGCTACTCCGCCTCCTCCTCCAGAAGAAACCGAAGAAGTATCCGACGATGAATGCACCACCTCGGATGCAGACATCTCAGAACGATATCAGGGCGAAGTAACCAGCGAGCCGGCAGCTCCTTCATCTCCTCCTGCATCATAGACCAGAAACTTATGTATTATTCCGGAAAAAACATGATGCGCTTGTAAATATTAAGTACTATTTATTTTACTAGTGCTAAGCTTGTGATCTATTCAGCAGTTTTGGCTTTGATTTTTTTTGTGTGCCTGAAATATTTTCATAAGCACTTGAATTTTTTCGTATCTACTTATCGTTTATCTGTCTTTCTGCCTCGCCCTTTCGTTAGCCGGCTAAACCTTCAATCGGAAACTTTGTCGAGCAACGGAGCTCAATTGCTAAACCAGTTTAAACTCGAAAACAAAGCCGGCTTCCAGTACCCACAATTCACTACTCGGAAAATGCCCGCATCCAGCAATCAGACAAATAACCAAAGTAAAGACTAGAAATTTTTGAGTTATACCCGAAGGTAGCAATTTTAGAATCGAAAATCTAGACATGAACGAACATGAGCATAAAGTACTTTCAAGCATTCTGGGATTTTCGACTATGACATGATCATTTGGAAATAAGATGGTAAAAACTTCTCAGAAAAACTTGAGGCAACCAAAACTTTTATTTCTCAAAGAACATGTACATATATATGATTACAAAGAAGGATAAACTAAGAATAAAAGGGACGTAGCTGAGCAATATTCCATGGTCTGTCTAACTCATCCGGATTTGTACTGCCTCTAGCTCTCTTTCTCTTCTTAGTAGCAGGTCTTTCTTTGAATGGCCTCATGTCAGTTAAGTAATACGAACCATTGTGTAATACTCGACTAACCACAAAGGGCCCTTCCCATAATGGGGAAAGTTTGTGCTTTCTTTGTTGCACAAGCCAGAGAACCAAATCACCTTTATTGAAAGATCTATTTCGGACTCTCTGGCTATGATACTTGCGTAACTTCTGCTGATAGGCTGTAGATCTCATTTCAGCAACAACGCAAACTTCTTCGACTAAGTCGAGATCATTTTGTTGAGAAATCTCGGCATCCTCTTCAATATACGCGGCCACTCTAGGAGAAGTATGAATTAAATCACTAGGAAGAATTGCTTCTGCGCCATAGACCAAGAAGAAATGTGTGTATCCTGTTGACCTGTTCGGAGTTGTTCGTAAACTCCAAATTACATAGGGTAATTCCTCTGCCCAAGCCCCCGCAGCATGTCGTAGTGGTGCTTCGAGTCTCTATTTCAGGCCTTGTAAGGTTAAATCATTTGCTCTTTCGACTTGTCTGTTAGCTTGTGGATGTGCGACTGACACAATGTCAAGCCAGATATTTTTCTCATTGCAGAATTCAACCGATTCTCCCATAGAGAAGTTACTCCCATTGTCCATGATAATGCTATGTGGATAACCATACCGGATTATAACATCCTCGACAAGTCTTTTGGCTGTTTCCCCATCAGAACTAGTGACAGGTTTAGCCTCAATCCATTTGGTGAATTTATCCACCATCACTAAGAGGTGAGGAAATCCACTTGGAGCTTGTTTAAATGGTCCTACCATGTCAAGCCCCCAGACCGCAAAGGGCCATGTTATAGGTATTGTTCACAGCTGATCAGCCAGAACATGAGCTTGCTGGGCGTACTTTTGGCAGCCTTTGCACGTCTTGACTAATCATTCGACATCTTCCTTGGCTGTAAGCCAGAAAAATCCGTGTCTAAAAGCTTTTGCCACTAAAGATTTGGCTGTAGCATGGTGACCATATTCGCCTTCGTGGATTTCCCTTAAGATTTCCACTCCTTCTTCCGGAGATACGCAGCGCTGAAAAACCCCAGAAACACTCCGTTTATGGATCTCACCTTTAACAATAGTATAGGCTCAGCACCTCGTTTTCGGGTAATTTGCCATCTACAAAATAATCGAGGTGGGGTTGAGTCCAGCTGGGAATTATAGCCAGAACTGCTATCAAAGGTGAGTCCGATTTGGTTGGATATTCCTCATCTACTCCCTTTTTTGAGGGAACTTTGAGGTGCTCTAAAAAAGCGCCATCCGGGACCTCTTTCTGCGCAGAGCCTATCCGAGATAGTGCGTCTGCTTCCTCATTTTCTGCTCGAGGGATGTGTTGAACTTCAAACCCTTCAAACGATTTAGATAGATCATCCACGACAGCTTTATATGCTGCCATGTGCTTATTTGCATTACAAATATCCGAGACTTGTTGAGCAACAAGATCCGAATCTCCGTAACACATCAAACGTCGGATGCCAATATCCTTAGCAATCCAGATTCCATGCAGCAGTGCTTCATACTCGGCAATGTTGTTTGTCGGTGTGAAGTGGATCTGCAACACGTATAAAAGTTTATCTCCTTGGGGTGATTTGAGCACCACGCCAGCCCCCGAGCCCCCTCGAGCCTTAGACCCATCGAAAAAGAGGGTCCAATATTCCGACTCAGGGAGGATCATGTTCTCCTTCGTCTCTATCCAATCAGCGACAAAGTCAGCAAGGATCTAGGATTTGATTGTTGTTCGGGGTTTATACTCAATATCGAAAGCTGAAAGCTCTATGCCCCATTTGGGGACACGTCCTGTGGCGTAACTATTGTTGATTATGTCTCTCATGGGAGCTTTGCTCACCAGGGTAATTGACTGCTCCTGAAAATAATGTCGTAGTTTATGAGATGCTAGAAAAACACTGTAAGCCAACTTTTGATAATGCGGATACCGCTGTTTGGACTCTGTCAGGACCTCGCTGACAAAGAACGTCGGACGCTGCACCAGGTGTTCCTGATTTTCCTCTGGTCTCTCCACCACCATGACGATACTGACGACCTTATTTGTCACAGCAATGTAAAGCAACATCGGTTCCTAAGGTTCCGGTGCTGCAAGGTTAGGAGCAGATGAGAGTACTTTCTTTAGCTCTTGTAGTGCAGCTTCAACTTCGTCAGTCCAGACAAAATCCTTGGTCTTTTTCAGGAGTTTATATAATGGTGCGGCTCTTTCACCAAGCCGGCTTACAAATCGGCTGACCGCAGCAATGCAGCCAGTTAATCTTTGTACGTCCTTCAGGAGAGTTGGCCTGGAAATATTGAGTATAGCCTTGATTTTGTCCAGGTTCACCTCTATGCCTCTTTGAGACACGATGAAACCTAACAATTTTTCGGGGTAAGCATGATGTTATATTTTTGTAAATTGGCGAACGTCTCCTCCAAGTCGGAAATCAGTGTTTCCTTCTTTTTGGACATCACCGCGATATCATCCACGTATGCATGTACATTGCGTCCGAGTTGGACATGGAGGCAACGCTGCATCGTGCGTTGGTATGTAGCTCCTGTGTTCTTCATACCAAAGGGCATCGTAACAAAACAGAAGGTTTCGAAGGGGGTTATGAATGATGTTTTGACTTTGTCAGATTCCTTCATCCGGATTTGGTGATAACCGGAATATGCGTCGAGAAAACAGAGGAGTTCCGAGCCTGCCGTAGAATCGATGACTTGATCAATTCTAGGTAGAGCGAACGGATCTTTTGGACAAGCCTTGTTCAAAGCAGTATAATACACACATCCTTAAATCAGTGGTGTCCTTTTTAGGGACCATTACAGGATTGGCCGACCACTCAGTGTGGATGACCTCTTCTATGAATCCGGCTAACTCGAGCCGTCCTAGTTCCTTAGCTATTGCCTTACGCTTTTCATCGCCAACCCGTCGTAGGGACTGTTTGACGGGTTTATCGTTCGGGCTTACAAGGTGATTTGAATATTCAGGGCTCTTAGCCCCATTTTCCTCTTGTCCGTAGCCGGACGCTCTATCGCTTTCAAGGTGATTCGAATCTTTGTATAGTATATCTGTATTCTTGACTCATGGAGTCGTTGTTGTATATATATGTTCTGTGGGTTCCATCGTGGACTAATGTGTAATGGTATTACTTTGTTTTCCACCCGCACGAAACTGCCTGGTGGGCGTCCTTGAATCGTTTCTATGCGGGTTTGGTGGGAAGCGCTGAAACTTGCATAGGGCCGATTCGAGGGTGTTACATATGGTTGAGCTGGGTTTCCGAAATCTTCATCCAGCGTAGCGTTTCGACATAGAGAATATTGATGCTGCTACCAACGTCCATGAGGGTTTCGGAGAAACCATAACCGTCAATAAGTGGGTCGATGATTAAGGCGTATTTTCTCGCATGTGTAGCTTCGGCGGATGATCAGCGCGGTCAAACGTGATTGCCACTTCCGACCAGTCCAGATATTGGGGGACAGCCGGAACTGTTGCATTGAGTTCGTGGAGAACTTCTTTCTTGACCTTTGCTGGTTGAGATCCGAGGAAGGTGACATAAGTGGCTTTATTGGTGGGAAAAGTTTTCTTCCCTTTTGGCTTGGGATTTGAAGCATCAGCTTCCTCCATGTCGGAATCTTCCTTGGTCTCTTTGTCTTTTTCGGGATTCTTCTTTCCCTTCTTCCGCTTAGCTTTGTACCCCGCGGTATCATCTCTCTTGATGTCCTCATTAAAACGACATTCAGCGTTGGTGTGGGATGAGCCCCCATTAGCGTCTAAGTGATGCACACATGGGTTATTGGCAATGTCGGCCCAAGAGTAGGTTTTGCCTGGTTGTTGTTCTCCTCTACCTTGGACCCTTGAAGTCCCACGGCCACGCCCACGGCCTCCGCCGCGTCCTCCTCATCCTCCAGACCCGGAAACAGTAGTAACCACCGCTGTTTCCGCGTTGGGTTTTTCTTCCGAGGTATTTTTGTGCTTCTGAGCTTGTTGCTTTGTATTTGCTGACTGAGGTACAGCTAGGACATTGTGTAATCCCTCTGCATCGTTGTCAGCATCTGCATACTTCCTCGTTGTTTCTATCATCTCTCCCAAATCAGTAACCTTGTCACACTTCAAGCGGTGACGTAGTAGACCAATTGGGAGTCCTATGATGAAAGCTTCAATTGTGGTTTGACCGTTTACTCCTTCACCGGAGTTCTTGGTGTAGATCCATCGTCCGAGGTAATCCTAGCAAGTTTCTCTGGCTTTCTGGGTGCAACGTTGTAGGTCTCCGACCGAACAGGGCCTCCGATATGTGCCTTCCAAATTCCGAAAGAACGCACTTTGCATGTCATACCAGTTATGGATGGTGTTCTCCGGAAGTTCATTGAGCCATGATCGCACCGTCTTCCACAGCATAAGTGGGAGATACCAGGTTGCGACCAGGCTATTTCCGCCTTTGGCGATGCAGCAAGCTTGGAAATGCCGTCGTAGGCTTGGATATGCCTTGAGATAGCAAATCCTTCCGGGAATCTTATAGCTCTGATGCGTGGTCCAAAACACTTTGGGCCAACCTACATGTCATCGTTTTCATAGCGCCGCGCCTCTATGTTGGAATTGATCCTCTACGTTCGGGGATAGAGATCGTCCGGAATGTTGGTTGTGGCTGCGGTGCCTTGGAGCTGGACTTCGGCTTCTACCGTCACCTCCTCCGCCACGTCGTCCTCCTTGTCCCCCTTGGGAGCCGTTGTGATGGCTGCTTGGTGGAGAGGGTGGGGCAGCTGAATTGTTTCTGGCTGATCGCCGGCCTCCGTCCGGAGAGTCATTATTCCGGTTCCAGGGAGGATCTTGACTACGACGAGCCCCCTGCCGGTTCGTACCGGCATGGTTTCCGTCGTTCCTTCGTCCGTCGTTCCCACCATGGTGAGGCTCAGCCAGACGGCTTGCATGTCTAGGAGGTGGAATTTTTTGGCGATCCTCCTCCCGATGTTTCTCGTTACCTTCTCCCCTTCGATCGTTGGATTCTCGTTGAGGAGGGTTCTTTGGATTCAGTGCAGCAATGGCATGTTTCTCGGCTTCTGGAGCAACGTTGCTCCAGTTACGGGTAGTTCTGTGATGTTGTCCTGACGATCCGGTTCTTGAATAGTTGTCTTCCCTTCGTTCGGGGTTATGGTACTGCGCCCGAACGTAATGGGATCTTACGTCAGCCCATGCCGGATTTGTGCGACATTGGTTAGAATCTGAGACCAGTTTTTGACTTCCGGACAGGGCGACCTTTTGCTGCTCCAGTCCCTTGTTGAGTAGTTTGATACCCAAACGGATCTCCTCCGGTCTGGGATTAGCCGATAGAATTTCTCGGGCTGCCACGGTATTCTGTACTGGGGTTGGGTAAACCCAATCTCCATTGCTATCTTTCTGTGGCTTCCCCATCTCATCCCCAAAAAGGACGGCACGGACACGTGGGAATTGGTCGTCATCTGTGTGACGCTTCCGTGTCTTCTGATATAACCTAGACATGTAGTCTTTGCTTGACATGCGTTTCTTCTCCACCTCGATGTTCTTGGCTTCGTCAAGGAGTTGTTGACGACGCGCTTCTAGGGCCTGCGCCCTTTCGTCTAGCTCATCCGCAGTAAGTTATGTGGCTGTAGGGATAGGTGTGGTTAATGCAGCATCGATGAGTTTACGCGCACCTTCGGTGATCACGTGTCCATCCACCGATGCTTCTTTTTTCGGCTCTTCTCGGATAAGTGCTCCATCCGAGTCTTCCTCGTATTCCTCGGCAATCACCTCCTCTGTGAGAGGGTCTTTTGCCGGGGTCTTGTTCTTCTTGTTCCTCTTCTTTGCCTTCTTGGCAGCGCTGGTAGCAAAGACGGCTTTGGGTCCGTTTCCCGGGGTCAAGCTCTGATCGGTACTTTCAGACATCTGGACTTCGGGATTGCCTCCGATGTCCATGTCATCCTGCTCTTTGGGAGAGTTTTCCCCGGATCCTTCATCCATGGCTTCTCCTTCTTCTGCAGCTTTGGAGTTATACTCCTCTTCATATTCTGCGGAGAACTTTCGGAAATCCGCTGACGTCGTCGATTCATCCGAGGATGCAGGTACGTCGGTGTTTGTTCCGATCGCCTCCAACACAGAGTCGGTGTTTTCTCTAGCATCGGCAGAGCCAGATCCGGATCCTACATATCCGACGAAGTGCGTCGCGTGCTTCCTGAGGTACCTGCGGCCTTCGTGATCAGCCATGTCGAAACTTTTGATGGTCTCGAGGATTGCGTCTGTGCTTTCGCCTTGCAGTATCATACGTGTTAGTGTGTAACTCAGGAAAGGCCTGTCTGTCCCGGCATCATCAGAGCCGGAATCAGTGTCATTGGTATGCTCCTCCTGAATTTTGACTTCCATCGGTGGGTTGATCTGGGATCCAGCTTCTCTAGAGAGATCCACTCCAGATTCGACTTGGACCACTAGGTCTTCTTCAGGCTCGGATTTCTCTACTATCTCCGCAATTGGTGTGGGCTGGGTGGGATTATGGTTTTCTGAGATCCGGAACTCTGCCGCCTCCGCGGACAAAGGGGACCCAGAAAATTCTTCTGCCTCTATCATCACCTGTGGGGTGGGTTGGGCAGGTTCAGTGAAACTGATGTAAACATCAATCTCGCCAAAAGACATGATTGCGTAGGCAGTCACAACCTCCTTTGCCGGAATCCAAGTCTCATCGAAAACGATGAGAGGGACGTCACTGGCGTAGAGGATGCGACCGACGGTGATAGTCTCGCCGATTCCGATTCTTGCAAATTCCGCTCGGAACGCAGATCTGAAGCTCACTTGCCCCACGGTGGGCGCCAACTGTCGTCGGATTGAGAACAAGTACACCATGCGGGGGACCTCGAGGCGTGCGAACGAGAGGGGTGTGAGACGTACGGTGTTCCGGGACGGTGAGCACACAAGTTTACCCAGGTTCGAATCCGCTGGCTTTGGACGAATCCTACTCCTGCTAGCAATCTAGTAATACGGCAGAGCCGGAATATGGGTTACAATGGTATCGCCTGTGCGAGTTGAGGATCTAAAGTATTGGGTGTTCCCTAAAGGCTCTCCCTAGGACGACTTATATAGATATCCGGCCGAGGGTTTAGAGGAGAGATCAATCCGGCTATGACTAAGAGTTGGTTATAGAGTACATCTTGAACTACAATTAACATTATGGGCCTAAGTCGGTAAGTCTTCTGGGCCTTCCCTTAGCTGGATTGGACTCTGTCTTTCTCCCTGACTGGGCCGCCCGTGAAGCAAAGCTCTAACCCGAAGTGGGCCACCCTGGTCAGTGAGGAACTGTGAGGATACCTGGAAAGTATATCCCCAACACAAGCAACTATGACTCGCAAGGCCGACTATCTATCAAACAACAGGCAATAGGATGTGTCCAAGGCAATATAGGGCTGCAAGGAATATAAATGGTGCATGGAAACTAAAGCATCGCAATACGGATAGCAGTAGATCAACAGGAGGAAGTAAAGATTATAAATGCAAAATAGGTAGAAAGGGGAAGATCCTCGCCTGGGAAACACTGCCAAAGGTTCATCCGAAGAACTTGTCGATACTCGCATCCACTCAACGGCCTAATCCGCGAAGAAGCAAAGCACTAAAAGAAACACCGGATGCACTATTTAATACTATGATAGAAGATGGATGACATGGCAAATATGCGATGCAACTAGGCAATATTAAGCGGAACCGGGGCCCCGACAATTAATTAGACGGTTCAAGTTGTTTAGATACCCCGCAATTTATATGTTGTCTTAACAAGGCAAAACATGGCATCGGTTTTCTACACAAATTTAAATGGAGACAATATAAGACTAGAATAACCCGCATATAGTCTCCATATTTAATTTAGGTGAATTGGCATAATGCCCCCAAACCACACAATATACATGCGAGTATTAGTAATTCATATGCAACAAGTATATATGTCATATTATAAAATAGGGGTCTCGGATAGGGAATCACATTAGGGTATCGGCGATCTTGGGGTTCACCAAGGGGGTTCGACGGGATCGGTCTTCAGGGTCTCGGACATAGGATCCATGAAGGAGGAAGGCTCCGGGTTTGGTCTTGCCATCGATGATGGTCTTGGCGAGATATCCGGGTTCGGGGCTACGGAATCCACGAAGAAGAACTTGGTGTTCCATCTTGACCGGTGCCGAGAAGGAGAGCTTGACGTGCCGAGGTTCGGTCTTCGGGGCAACGGCCATTAGAGCATTGGTCCGATAGGGTCGAGGTGTTCAGATCCGTGTGGTAGACCTTGACCAACTTGGCGATAACACCGGTGCAACATCAGATAGTGATCAAGTTAATCAGGTGACAATGCACTAGTGCAACAGGTTCATGTTCACTTACCGATGGAAAACTCGGGTCTTCAGCGATGACATCTCACACGCATACACGACAGAAACTTCTAAGGGCACCAAGACATGGTTAGCACACTAGCAGCGATGCTAGGGTAAACAGAGGGAGCGCACGCGATGAATGTAGAGGGAACATGCTGAGATGGGCCTCACACGTGAGGCAGAAACCGGACGGCAGACGAGCGTGGGGTCCCCGCGATGACGTCGCTTACAGGCGACGGGGAAAGCCAAGGAGGCAGGCGCCCCAGGCGGCGGCAGCACACGCGGGCTAGGCGGAAGGGATGGCGACGAGGAGCTCGGGGACGCGGTCGTCGGCACTGCAGGGAGCTTGGGGAGGCCTCGTGCTGGAGAAGGCGGATTAAGGCCACGGGATGGGGAGGCCAGAGGTAGGGCAAGACGCAGGCGACGATGCTTGGGGCTCTACTCGAGACGACACGAGTGGTGGAGGCGACGACGTCGGTGCCAGGAGGAGGGCCGGCAAGCACGGTGCGAGGAGGCGCCGATGCGGGGTGGCGAGACGCAGGGCAGCGGCGGGGTGCCACGTCCTTGATGACGGGGAAGAGGCGGAGGGGTGCCAGCCGACCAGGGTCCTGACGAGCGAGGCCGGCGGAGGGCTTGCTGCAGGCGCAGGCGATGCAGAGGGGAGCCGCTGGAGTGGCCGATGAGGTGAAGACGGACGGCGACGGTGATGTTGCTCGCAGGGGTACCACTGCAAAGGAGAGAGGACAACGGCGAGGTACGGTGGGGCGCGAGGAGCTCGACGCAAGGAGGAGGTAAGGCAGGGCGGCCGGAGCTTGTCGGGCTCGAGGAAGGTAGCGGGGTCCCAGAGGACGGTGGAGCTCTTGGGGGCGGCTTCCCATGGCCGCGGATAGAGGCAGGCTCGGCGTCGAGGAGGCGCTTGAGGCAGGTGGCTGACGATGGCAGTGGCTGGCCGGAGGGCTCCAGCGGCGAGCGGAGCTCGGGATCTGGCGGCTGACGACGGGGCACAGAGGGCGGCAAGGACGGGGAAGCTGCCAGGAAAAGCGGTGGCAGACGATGCCATCGGGGCTCCGATGAGGGTCTGCTCGGGGCGAGCACAGGGAAAAGAGGAGGGCGGCCTGCAGAGGGAGGCGCCAATGGCTCGGGGACAGGGCCAGTGCTACAGGGAGGAATCGTTCGGGGGGATCGGGGTTGGTGGATACGGACAGAAACGAGGTGGTGGTGCCAGGGTGGTTAGCGTGTGCGGGAGACATGTGGTAGGTGGAATCCATCGTTGGTGGCGGGTTGGTCGTGCAACGCGCAGGTCGTGGGTATGCGGGCGGTACACAACGCTGGAGTTGCGTACGCGTCGAGAGGTGGGGTGGGTTCAGCGGCAGGGAGCAGGGCAGTTGTGCGTGTGAGTGGCCTGGTTGTGTGTGAAAGGGTGGCGACGGCAGGTGGAGGGAGTGGGTAGACTAGGGTTTGGTTGGTCTGGGGTTGTAGGCCAGCTGCTGGCTGGGCCCTTTGGGCCTGGCCGGTGGCGGCCTCCCCGATTTGTAAAATATGTTTTATTTATTTATTTATTTTCAAAACAAAATATTTTAGTAAATAGGTTTTAGACAAAACAAAATATCCGGACGGACCCAATTCTACATTTGAAATAAAGAGGGAGGCAATTAGAAAACAAAGATAGACTTTTAGAAAATAGTTTTAGGCAAACAAAATGCAGGATGACATGACGATGCTCAAATGCAATGTGGCATGATGACATGAGCATGCGATCATGGTGATGCATAAAGACAAAACACAGCGATTTTCTGGTAGTTGTTTTCGCGGGGTGCTACACTATACCTCTGTGATCTTTCACGGAGTTGTCCCAAGAAGACAAGCTAATTCCCTGGGAGAGATTACTTTGGATGTTACCTTTGGAAGTCCAAAGAACTATCGGACGGAGGAACTTTCCTTCGAAGTGGTCCCGTTCAAGAGCGCATACCACGCTATATTCGGACGTCCGGCTTACTAGGCTTTTATGGCTCGTCCGTGTTACATTTACAATATGATGAAAATTCCAGGTCCCAACGGCGTGATCACCATCAGGGGAGACCCGAAGAAAGCGCGAGAGTGCGAGGATAGAAATGCCGTCTTTGCCGAAGCCGTGCTGCACGCCCAGGAGTACCAGGAGATTAAGAAGATCATAGATCCGTCTGAGATGCCCGCAACAAAGAAGGAGGTGACAAAGCCAAATCTGGAGTGCAAGGCATTGGAAGAGACGAAGAAAGCGCCGTTGAAGGATGATGACCCCTCCAAGGTGACCCAGATAGGTGTAGGCCTAGGTAGCGCATAGGAAAGCGCGCTCGTCAAGTTCCTCCAAGGAAATCAAGATATCTTCGCATGGCAGCCATCTGACATGACCGGAGTACCTAGGGAACTTGCCGAGCACTCTCTAAATGTATGCCCAAACGCTAAACCCATCAAACAGTCCCTACGGTGGTTTGGCAATGAAAAGCATAAGGCAATAGCTAAGGAACTAGCATGGCTTGAGTTAGCCGGATTCATAGAAGATGTCATCCGCACTGAGTGGTCGGCCAATCCTGTAATGGTCCCTAAAAAGGACACCAATGATTTAAGGATGTGTGTTGATTATACTGCCTTGAACAAGGCTTGTCGAAAAGATCCGTTCACTCTTCCTAGAATTGATCAAGTTATCAATTCTACGGCAGGCTCAGAACTCCTCTGTTTTCTCGACACAAATTCTGGTTATCACCAAATCCGGATGAAGGAATCTGACAAAGTCAAAACTTCATTCATAACCCCCTTCGGAACCTTCTGTTTTGTTATGATGCCCTTTGGGCTGAAGAACGCAGGAGCTACGTACCAGCGCACGATGCAGCGTTGCCTCCATGACCAACTCGGACGCAATGTACATGCATACGTGGATGATATCGCGGTAATGTCCAAAAAGGACACGTTGATTTCCGACTTGGAGGAAACATTTGCCAATCTACGAAAATACAACATCATGCTTAACCCGAAGAAATGCTTCTTTGGAATACTAGCCAGAAAATTGTTAGGTTTCATCATGTCTCAAAGAGGCATAGAGGTGAACCGAGAACAAAATCAAGGCTATAGTCAACATTTCCAGGCCCACTCGCCTGAAGGACGTACAAAGGTTAACTGGTTGCATCGCTGCGGTCAGTCGATTTGTAAGCCAGCTTGGTGAAAGAGGCGCACCATTATACAAACTCCTGAAAAAGACCAAGGATTTTGTGTGGACTGACGAAGCTGAAGCCGCACTACAAGCCTGAAGAAAGTACTCTCATCTGCTCCTATCCTTGCAGCGCCGGAACCTAAGGAACCGATGTTGCTCTATCTTGTTGCGAAAAATAAGGTCGTTAGTATCGTCATCGTGGTGGAGAGACCAGAGGAAAATCAGGAACACCTGGTGCAGCGTCCGACTTACTTTGTCAGTGAGGTCCTGACAGAATCAAAACAGCGGTATCCACACTATCAAAAGTTTTTCTAGCATCTCGTAAGTTACGACACTACTTTCAGGAGCATCCAATTACCATGGTGAGCACAGATCCCATGAGAGATACAATCAACAACAGTGACGCCACAGGACGCGTCACCAAATGGGGCATAGAGCTTTCATCTTTCGATATTGAGTATAAACCTCGGACAACAATCAAATCCCAGATCCTTGCTGACTTTGTCGCTGATTGGACAGAGACGAAGGAGAACATGATCCTCCCTGAGTCAGAATATTGGACCCTATTTTTCGATGGGTCTAAGGCTCGAGGGGGCTCGGGGGCTGGCGTGGTGCTCAAATCACCCCAAGGAGATAAACTTTTATACGTGTTGCAGATCCACTTCACAGCGACAAACAATATTGCCGAGTATGAAGCACTGCTGCATGGAATCCGGATTGCTAAGGATATTGGCATCCGACGTTTGATGTGTTACAGAGATTCGGATCTTGTTGCTCAACAAGTGTTGGATATTTGTAATGCAAATAAACACATGGTAGCATATAAAGCTGTCATGGATGATCTATTTAAATAGTTCGAAGGGTTCGAAGTTCAACACATCCCTCGAGAAGGAAATGAGGAAGCAGACGCACTATCTCGGATAGGTTCTGCGAGGAAAGAGTTCCCGGATGGCGTTTTTTTAGAGCACCTCAAAGTTCCCTAAATAAAAGGAGTAGATGAGGAATATCCGACCAAATCCGACTCACCTTTGATAGCAGTTCTGGCTGTAATTCCCAGCTGGACTCAACCCTACCTCGATTATTTGGTAGATGGCAAATTACCCGAAAACGAGGTGCTGAGCAGGCAGATTATCCGACGAGCAAAATCATATACTATTGTTAAAGGTGAGCTCCATAAACGGAGTGTTTCTAGGGTCTTTCAGCGTTGTGTATCTCCGGAAGAAGGAGTGGAAATCTTAAGAAAAATCCACGAAGGCGACTGTGGTCACCACGCTGCAGCCAAATCTTTAGTGGAAAAAGCTTTTAGACACGGATTTTTCTGGCTTACAGCTTAGGCAGATGCCGAACGATTAGTCAAGACATGCAAAGGCTGCCAAAACTACACCAAGCAAGCTCATGTTCCGGATGATCAGCTGCGAACAATACCTATAACATGGCCCTTTGCGTTCTGGGGGCTTGATATGGTAGGACCATTTAAACGAGCTCCAAGTGGATTTACTCACCTCTTAGTGATGCTGGATAAATTCACCAAATGGATTGAGGCTAAACCTGTCACTAGTTGTGATATAGAAACAGCCAAAAGATTTGTCGAGGATGTTATAATCCGGTATGGTTATCCGCATAGCATTATCACGGACAACGGGAGTAACTTCTCTATGGGAGAATTGGCTGAATTCTGCAACGAGCAAAATATCCAGCTTGACATTGCGTCAGTAGCACATCCACAGGCTAACGGACAAGTCGAAAGAGCAAATGGTTTAATCCTATAGGGCCTAAAACCGAGACTCGAAGCACCATTGTGACGTGCTGCGGGGGCTTGGGCAGAGGAATTACCCTCTGTGATTTGGAGTTTACGAACAACTCCAAACAGGTCAATAGGATACACAGCTTTTTTCTTGGTCTATCGCGCAGAAGAAGTTCGTCCTAGTGATTTGATTCCTACTTCTCCTAGAGTGACCGCGTATATTGAAGAGGATGCCGAGATTTCTCGACAAAATGATCTCGACTTAGTCGAAGAAGTTCGCGTCGTTGCTGAAATGAGATCTATAGCCTATCAGCAGAAGTTATGCAAGTATCATAGCCAGAGAGTCCGAAATAGATCTTTCAGTAAAGGTGATTTGGTTCTCCGGCTTGTGCAACAAAGAAAGCACAAACTTTCCCTAGTATGGGAAGGGCCCTTTTTAGTTAGTCGAGTATTACACAATGGATCGTACTACTTAACTGACATGAGGCCAATCAAAGAAAGACCTGCTACTAAGAAGAGAAAGAGAGCTGGAGGCAGTACAAATCCGGATGAGTTAGACTGTTGGGGGGATACCCCCGGGTAGGGTCACGCCGGGGTATAAAGGCCGAGTTAGCAGAGGTTCGGCAAGGCCAAAGCAAATGCTGGCCGGGTCACCTCAAGGCAGGCCGAATCACGGAGTAACCCGGACCAGGGGTGTTCGCCTAACTAAGTCTCAGCCGACTTAAGCAATAAGTCGGAAGTATATGTTTACTTGCATGCAGGAACAGGGGTGCCTGGATCAGCTGTGATCCGGGTCATGTTTGGCTTCTAGGAGAAGGAAGGAATCTTGCTGGTCAAAAAGAGGGCCCGGTACGCACTGCATGAGCGAAGCAAACAAGAGCGGGACCACCGGGTCATGGCCGACAGGGGTGACGACGCCCATGTCGGCAGACGCGAGCGCCGCAGAGGCTCACATAGCTAAAGCATGTGTGACGCGGGGGAAAAGCACCCCGGTCGGCTTACCACTTTGGGAGGACGCATATTCTTAGGAATATGCCTCCATGTATGCCCTAGGCAGAAACCGAGCCTCCTCTATAAAAGGGGGGCTGGGGCTTCTATAGAAGGGGTTGGGTTTTTCTGTTATTCTGTCTTGGCTAGGGTTTTAGTGGTGATCTATGGGTGAGAGTAAGAGAGCTCCTTCTTCCTCCTCTCGCCAATACAGCTCAAGGAGCACTTGTAATCTTGGAGACAAAGTTATACAAACATTTGTGTGGAGAATCACTCCACTATCCCTCCCTGGATTCCCCTACCGTGTACTAGTCCCCACCTTTAGCCTATCCATGGCATCTGCCGTGACACCACCACGACAGTTGGCGCCCACCGTGGGGCTAGTGGCCCTAGCAGGGGTCAAGATCCGGACGGGAAACCTCATCGCCACCGGCGAACGCATCGTCTCTGGGCTCGTTCAGCGCTTTGGAGCGCTGGATTTCGTCAGCGATAACGCAGGCTCCTTCGGCACGTGCCCTCTTCCGCGCAACGGCCTCTTCGTCAAGCTCGGCGCACACAAGGTCTACGTTGCGGTGGACGTGTCTTGCGTTCATCCGCGCCACATCGTCGAAGCAGGGGAACCACCCCTCACTGTGGCTCGCGGGGCGCGTATCGCTCGCTCCCCGGACCGCGCAGAAGTGATGATGACTACGCCTGAAGCGGGCGCAAGCAAGGATCCAGCGCCAGATCCGGAGGTAACGCCTAAGGCACCGAGGAAAGGTAGAGGTCCTCCACTAGAGAGGCCAGAGAACGTGTTGAGGGAAGCAATGGATAGCTTGGTAAACCCTATAGTAGCAGCGATAGATCCGGCTCGAGCGCAGGCCGAGCTGGAAGAAACTAGGCAGAAAATACTAGAGGGCGCAAAGAAAATAGCCGCGGCTCAGCAGTCGTTGAATATGACGCTGCGTGAGTACGCAAAGGCGAACAAGGTTGACGCTGTAAAAGTGAAGGGGAGAAATCTCATGAGTGAGATGAATAGAGAAGGTGATAATGGAGTAGAGGAATCGGAAAACTGCTTGTCCGTGGGGCTGCCGAGGTATATTACCCCGGCAAAGAACCTCAGAGCAGCGGATGCAGCTGCATCCGAGTTGGAGGGTCTGACGGGTGAAGCCCGGCAAAGACAACAAGATAGGGTTAACGAGCTGGTTCAGATTGCAAATAGGCAAAACGAGGAACTACTCAGAGCAAACCCGGAGAGGGCTGGAGCCTCCAAGATCGTCCATTCGGCGATGGGTAACCCGGAGAAATCCGCTGGAGCCACATCGTCCCCGCATGGTGGTCCAAGGAGAGAGGAGGTAGTAACCTCGCCCAGACGGAACAGACAGATCGTCCCTTATGACCCAACACGGGCAGGGAAAGGAAAAGAAGCGCAGAAAAATGATGATCGACGGAGTGTGAGCCGAGGTGAAGCTGGCTGAGGTAACCGCGACCAAGGCAATGCCGGTCAAGGGAACGTTGTCAACGGCAATGCCGGACAGTGAAACTCGGCTGGAGCAGGACAACCGCAGCAGCGGAATATACCAAGGCAAGAACAAAGTGTCGGCCGAGGTATGCAACAGAAAGGTGCGCCACAAGAGCAAAACCGGTACAACGACGGTGATTCGGAGATGGAAAACGCGGGATACCCAAGACCGGACAATCATGTGATAGGGTCGAGATTGGGAAGCAGGGATTTGATGCCAGATGATGCCAGGTTGAATTTGGATCGACTGTATAGGTCGGAACAGATCGAATGTGAAGGTCCACCGGGTCCTGCCTGTTTTGGACCCCGGATCATGAAAGAGCCACCAGTACCCAACTTCCAGTTACCCAGGGGCACGAAGACGTATGACGGCAGTACCAAGCCGGAGGATTGGCTGATAAACTATGCTACAGCCGTGAAAATGGCCACTGGCAACTTGAGATGGGCAGTACGATACGTACCCCAGATGTTGGAAGGCCCGGCAAGAGTATGGCTGAACAATTTGCCACCAGGGAGCATCAACTGCTGGATAGACTTTGAGGAAATGGTCATCAGCAATTTCTCGAGTACATATCAGAGGCCAAATAGGCCACATACCCTAGCTATGTGCAAGCAAAGGCCAAATGAGATGGATCAGGAGTTTTTAACCTGGTGGTGCACTATGAGAAATTCGTGTGAGGGCGTGATTGAATCACAGGCCATAGCATGGTTTGCACATGGGTGCAGGTATGGAAGCGAGCTGTGGATGAAGTTGCAAAGGAAAATGCCAACTACTTTGGCAGAGATGATCCGGATTGCAGATTCATATGCTCTGGGTGATCCGACTCAACCTAGGCTCGTATCAAACGAGTCAAACGATGAGTACAATCAGAGAGATGGGGACGGATCATCCCGAAGGAATGACTAGAGAGGAAAAAGGAGAGATGATAGACCGGATCATCGGTATGGTTCGCACCAAGTTGCAGCTGTGAATCAAGATCAGCCCGGAGCAGGGGGCAGTTAACGCCAAAAAACTGGAGGGCAGTGGACTCCGAGAAATGATGGCAAGAAAACTTGGACACCAGAGCAAAAGAAGTAGTGGCAAGAAAGGAAAGACCGTCCGAGGTATACTTATGAGTCGATGTTGGACCAGCCGTGTAAGTTTCATACACCAAATCCGAACAACCCAGCGGGTCATACGACGAGGCAATGTGAGTGGATGCGCAAGATTGAACAAGGCGGTTCGGGGAATGCTCAAGCACCCCGGAATGATCAGCCTCGGCAGGAGTTACCCCGGCAGCAATTGCTCTCCGGAGCGAACACGCAACAACTAATGTTGCCTCCCCCTCCGCCGCGTATGATAACAATGAGAGAAGGGATGCAGTGCACCAAGTGGAAAATCAGCATCAGCCGGATCAGAGGTACCCTGGAAATGAAGGGAGAAACGAGTACAGGGAGCACCATCAGAGCTATTGTGTGTTCACCACTAAGGAAACCGATAGAAAAAGCTTGCAGCGTAGGCATATGGAGGTGAATGCAGTGATGCCTGCAGTGACGAGGTACATGCCTTGGTCCGATCAGGAAATCACCTGGAGCATCAGGGATCATCCCAAGCTCATGCCAAGCCCTGGTTCGTATGCGTTGGTGCTGGATCCGACATTCATTGGACCTATCATTAACGTAAAATTCTCAAAGGTGTTGATCGACAATGGCAGTAGCATTAACATCATGTATGCAGACACAATGCGCAAGTTGGGTATCTCGGAGAACATGCTCCAGGCCACGAGGACAACTTTCCATGGCATTGTGCCCGGCATTTCTTGTGAGCCCATAGGCAAGGTCCGGGTTGACATCTTGTTCGGCACGAGGGATAACAGCCGAACCGAAAATTTGGAGTTCGAGGTGGTGAACTTGGAAAGTGCGTACCACGCATTACTCGGAAGGCTAGCCCTAAGCAAGTTCATGGCAAGCTGTCACGTTAGCTACTTGAAGATGAAGTTGCCCGGACCAAACGGAGTGATTACCATTGCTGGGGATTTCCGACGTTCCATGGAGTGTGTGTCGGCCGAGTCAAACTTAGCCGAGTCACTTGTGATTCCGCAGGAGAAAAGGAAAATTCAAGAGGTGGTGGCATTGGCTCAGTTCGCGCAGCAGTATATGCCGGCGCTGAGTAACCCGCATGGAAGTGTCTCTTTCCAGGCCACGAAAGATACCAAGAAGGTTCCTGTTGATGACATGTTCCCAGAGCACACCGTAACAATTGGTGCCGGGTTAAGTGATAAATAGGAAAGCGAGCTCATCAACTTCCTCCGTGAGAATCGGGACATTTTTTCTTGGTCCACACAGGACTTGCAAGGTGTTCTGAGGGAGTTGGCCGAGCACTCTTTGAATGTGAGACCCGGAGCTAAGCCGGTGAAGCAACCTCTCCGCCGCTTCGCCGAAGATAGGAGGAAAGTCATTGGGGATGAGATAGCTCGGTTGCTAGCTGCAGGATTTATCATGGAAGTACTTTACCCGGACTGGATGTCTAATCCGGTGCTGGTGGAGAAGAAGAAGGATGACCCGAACGTAGCAGTGGTTTGGCGCATGTGTATTGATTACACGAACCTGAACAAGGCGTGTCGAAAAGATCCATTTCTGCTGCCAAGAATAGATTAGGTCATAGACTCAACTGCTGGATGTGAATTGTTGTCATTCATTGATGCATATTCTGGTTTCCGCCAGATACCTCTGAATCCGGATGATCAAATAAAGACTACGTTTATTACCCCGTATGGGGCTTATTGCTATCGCACCATGCCGGTTGGTTTACGTAATGCAGGGGCAACGTACCAAAGATTTATGCAAAAATGTTTGCACGACCAAATAGGTCAAAATGTATAGGTGTACGTGGATGATGTGGTTATCAAGACCAAGGAAAGAAAAACGCTCCTTGACGATATCAGGCAAACGTTTGCGAACCTAAGGAGGTTCCGGATGAAACTTAACCCAGAAAAATGCACCTTCAGTGTCCCGGCTGGAAAATTGCTCGGTTTTCTTGTTTCCAGCCGAGGTATCGAGGTTAATCCAACCAAAATCCGGGCCATCGAACGAATGGGACTGCCAAAGTGTCTTAACGATGTCCAAAAGTTCACAGGTTGCCTGGCCTCGTTAAGTCGGTTTGTATGTCGGTTGGGAGAGAAGGCATTGCCTCTTTACCAACTCATGAAAAAGTCGGATAAGTTCGTTTGGACGCCGCAGGCCGATGAAGCCTTTACCCACCTAAAAGAAGATGTTAGCCACGACACCAGTGCTAGCCTCATCACTATCCAAGGAGCCAATGTTGCTCTATATAGCCGCAACGAACCGTGTTGTAAGTGCAGTGATAGTGGTGGAGCGCGACGAGGAAGGTAAGTTGGTGCAAAGGCTAGTGTATTACCTGAGCGAGGTGTTGTCAGCCTCAAAGCAGAACTATCCACATTACCAAAAGGTGGCATATGGCGTGTACATGGCCGCCAAGAAACTGAAGCACTACTTTGAGGAGCATCCTATCCGAGTCATATGTGAGGCCCCCATATCCGAGATAATGGGCAACAAGGATGCAAGTGGCAGAATCGCAAAATGGGCAATTGAGCTAGCTCCTTACACGCCGCAATATGACAGAAGAGAAGCCATCAAATCTAAAGCTGTGGCGGACTTTTTTGTGGATTGGGCCGAGGTACAATACGAACCGCCACTCCCAGATCCGAACTATTGGCGAATGCACTTTGACGGATCAAAAACCAAAACCGGGCTAGGTGCCGAAGTTGTACTCACGTCGCCAAAAAAGGACCAGTTGAAATACGTGCTGCAGATCCATTTCACGGCATCGAACAATGTCGCTCAGTATGAAGCACTTGTGCATGGGCTCAAGGTAGCTAAATATATTGGGATACGTCAGATCATATGCTTTGGCGACTCAGATTTGGTGGTGCAGCAAGTATCGGGAGTGTGGGACGCCCTGGATCCGAACATGGCACTGTACAGATTTCATGTGCAGAAGATATCTGGTTACTTTGAGGGATGCGAATTTCATCATGTACCCCGGGTGGAAAATGAGGCTGCCGACATGCTGTCGAAGCTCGGGTCAACCCGACAAGCAATTCCACCGGGTGTAGCATTAGAGCACCTCAGGAAACCATCCATCAGGCCATCCCCAGAATCCGAGTCAATCTATGTCCCGGAGGACACAGAATCCGGAGCTGCGCCCATGGACATCGAGACAGGAAGTGGTGCGCGAAACCCGGGGACTGCCTCGGCAAACCCGGGGACTGCTTCGCAAGACCCGGGGACTGCATAGCGTGATCCGGTTGAAGTTATGCCGGTGGATCAGATGGACATAGACGAGGATGTATTCCCTGTGCGAACAATACCAGCTTGGGCACTACCTATATTTCAATTCCTGAAAGATGGAACGTTACCCACGGAGGAAGTGTTGTCCAGGCAAACACAGAGGAGGGCAAAGGCCTACACGATCATCAATTCCGAACTATACAAAAGAAGTGTGACCAATGTTCTCCAGCGATGTGTTGACCCGGAAGAAGGGCTTGAAATCATCCAAGATATACATCAGGGGGAATGCGGGCTTCACGCCTCATCCCGAGCCTTGGTAGCGAAAGCTTTCCGGCACGGATTCTACTGGCCAAATTCCTAAGAGCAAGCGGAAGATCTGGTGAGAAAATGTAATGGTTGTCAGAGGTACGCTACCAAGACACATATGCCAATGTCAGAACTCAAGACCATACCAATCACTTGGCTATTTGCCGTATGGTGCTTGGATATGGTTGGCCCGTTCAAACCAGCAAGGGGAAATATGACTCACATTCTGGTAATGGTGGACAAGTTTACGAAGTGGATTGAGCTAAAACCTATAAGAAAATGTGATGGAGCTACGGACGTAACGTTTCTCAAAGATATCATCTTGAGGTACGGTTATTCTCACAGTATCATAACTGACAATGGCACAAATTTTGCGGAAGGAGCATTTGCTCATTTCTGCTGGGATAAGAGGATCCGGCTGGACGTAGCCTCGGTAGCCCACCCCGCATCGAACGGGCAAGTGGAAAGATCCAACGGATTAGTATTATCCGGGATAAAACCCCAGCTCATTGAGCCGCTGCAAAGATCAGCGGGGTGCTGGATAGAAGAACTATCAGCGGTACTGTGGAGTTTAAGAACAACTCTGAATCGATCAACTGGCTATACGCCGTTTTTTCTGGTATATGGGGCAGAAGCTGTATTACCAGCCGACATAGAGCATGATTCGCCTAGAGTCACCCAATACAAAGAAGCCGAAGTGCAAGAAGCCCGGCAAAATGATGTTGATCTACTGGAAGAAGCGAGAGAACTAGCATTGTCCAGATCCGCCATATATCAGCGTGATCCGGTTGAACTAGCATTGGCGATCTGGTGCTCCGGTTGGTACAACGTACTACTGGCATGCATAAGTTATCCCCCCCATGGTAAGGGCCGTTCATCGTGAGCAAGGCATTGCACAATGATTCTTATTATCTTATAGATGCAAAGCCACAAGAAAAAAATAAGGCGGACAGGTCCGGAGAGGAATCTAAGCGTCCATGGAATATAGCTCTACTTCGTCCTTTCTACACCTAACTAAGAGGTGTATGTATCCGAGTCATCTCATATGTCGATATGTATGTCGGCAATGAGCGTATCAATGAAATGTTGGCACCTCGAGCAGTAACTCGGGGACTGCCTTAATAATGTTTGTTGTCAATTGTTATTTGTCCGTTAGGTGGAATAAGTTGGTCTACTTAACTCGGATTAGTAATGTGTGAGCGCCAAGAACCCAACTCTTCGACTTGCTGCTGTCCAACAAGAATTCGCTTCATGGCAAGCAAGAGAACAAGTTTGGAATTGCGTTGCACATGAAAAACGACTAAGGAGAAGAATTTATTCGAGCCGGCGTTTGTTTTTTCGGACTAACCCTGTATTTAGTTTGGAGTTATTATGCAGTTTTATTTTGGGGCTAAGTCTAAAAGTTTCCCAGTATTGTTAAGACAATTTTTGAAGCTCAGATTCGTAAGTCGTAAAACCGAATCAAGGTATACACGAACCGAGCCAAGAGATTGAACGAACAAGAAAAAGTAACTCGGGGACTACGCCCAAGTTAATCCGGCATAAGAGCTTAGTAGCAAAATATCACATGTGTTTAGAATACAACTCCACCTGGCATACCGGGGATCTGATAAATTTTCAAGTTTTTTCGCTCAAGGAGCAGCAGGAGGAACTTCGGCATCATCTTCGCCGCCTTCAATATCCGAGGCGTCATCTTCTCCTCCTCCGTCCGAGCTACCCTCATCATCCTCGACCTCTTCGTCCGCAGCGGATTCCAAGAAGCTCGGCCCATCAACCCATTCATGAATGGGAGCGTATTCGATGAGGCTATGGGCACAAGCCTGGCGCCGAGCTACCCACTCTGGGTCATTGGTCCATCTGGATTCTGTGCGTAGACATGTCAAGAGGTTGAGATCGATTTTTTCATACCACGTGAGTATGTGGTGAAGAATGGTATCAGCTGCGGCACATCCAGTGGACTCTCTCCAGAGGTCAAGCTGAGTCTCGGTTTCCATAAACTTCTCAATGGGAAGTGCGGTGGTTTCCGGGGCTTCTTCGCCGGGCCAGAAGGTGTTGAAGATGCGAGCTGCAGCACCGAGGATGTCCTTGCCGTAGTTTTTGATGAGCTCCACGCGAGCTGACAAGCTGACCAACAGGTCCTCCAGGTCATAGGGAATCCCTTCACCATTAGAAGTGGCTGAAGTACCCCTCTGTCGGCGGAAGTTGGCAACTGTTGCGCTCGCAATAGGAGTGCCCTCTAGAAATTTGCCTGGAAGCGAGGCAAAGGAGGAAGGTCAAGAAAATACATATGAAGTAACCCGGAGTAGTAGGTCGGAAAAGGGGAAAGGAACTTACGTGATATATGGCTGAGGACCCGGGTCAGCTCCTTAGTGTAGTCATCGCGTCTCTTCCGAAGCTGCTCAAGCTCAGCGTTCGCCGACTCAAGCTGGATACTGGATTCCTTGAGAAGATCCTGGTCCTTGGCGATCTGGAGGTTGAGGCGTTCGCGCTCTTCGGTGTAGTTCTGACCAGCCTTTTGAAGTTCGGATTGGTGCTGGGCCTTCATCTTCTCCATCTCAGCCTTGAGCTTGGCAATCTCAGCGTCCTTGCTTCGGAGGAGGGCGAGCTCGTCATCTTTCTTCTTTAGCTCGGCTTGGTGTTGCCCTGCTTGTTCAAGAAAATGCAGCATCATATCAGGCACGGGCACACTATCTTCAAGCGATGCTGAAATAGTGTGTTGGCCCAGCAGAGCCGAGGTATGAATGTTGGCCGAGCCAAGGAGAAAAAGGAATGGAAAGCACGGCAAAGTCGGATAGAAATGACTTACCCTTGATCTGCTCCAGATTTTTGCGCATAATGATGTTCTCAGCTTCCACCCCAGCTGCGAAAACCGAATGATGAGGTTAGTCTGGCAAAAGAAAATGAAGCAAAACAAAGAAGCGCTAAGGAAGAAATTTACCCCTCTTCTCGTACTCCGCAATAAGTGTAGCCTGCTTTGCACGTAGCAGCTTGTGGGTATCCAGCAAGCGTTGGAATTCAGCACTCCGGCGATTGGTGGTCACCTGAAAGGGACACAGAAACACAAGTTAGCTCGGTGCATATTCGAAGTGTACTAAAATCCGGGCCAAGTGGAACTTAACCCGGCTCTAGGTGTGTGCATATTCGAAGTGTACTAAAATCCGGGCCAAGTGGAACTTAAACCGGCTCTAGGTGTGTGCATATTCGAAGAGTACTAAAATCCGGACCAAGTGGAACTTAACCCGGCTCTAGGTGTGTGCATATTCAAAGTGTACTAAAATCCGGGCCAAGTGGAACTTAACCCGGCTCTAGGTGTGTGCATATTCGAAGTGTACTAAAATCCGGGCCAAGTGGAACTTAACCCGGCTCTAGGTGTGTGCATATTTGAAGTTCTCATAAAGCTACGTTAGTTTTCTAAAGAGCATCCGGCCGAGTAACAAGTTACTCCCCCGGAGGCTCGGGGACTAATGGTTATTATCTACAGCATGTAAAGGGGAAGCGACGTACCTCCATCATTCGCCCAGCAAGGTTAATTGCCTTTGCAGCTGTGTTCATCTAAGCGGAAAACTCGGCGGGGCCGAACTTCTCCGGGAGATCAGCGTCTTGAACGACCTCCGCCTTATTCCAGTTCATGACGAATTCTATCAGGCTCAGAGGGTACCGTTCACCGCTGGGCATATGGGGCGCCACCAAGCCCTTCGCGTGCACTTCTTTCCTTTCAATCAAGGCAAGGGCTGGGCTGGTGTGCAGAATCATCTGTTGTGCGTCAGTTGGCTCGACAGGGGCGTCCTTCGTTGCTGGAGTTTTCTTGGGAAGCATTGATACGAGGGTACGCTGCCCAGCCTCGACGGATGTTGGCTTGGTAGCGTCCGGAGCATTCTTGCCCTTGGCTTGCTGGGAAGAGGAAGCCGTTGCAACGGATTTCCCCTTAGGAGCGGCCGGGGTAGCTCCTCGCCGAGGTTGAGAAGACTCGGACGAGGCAGAAGAGCTAGGCGCTGGTGCTCTTGTGGCTAGACTTGGTGCTGCTGCCGATATTTTCGCAGCCGGAGTTGGTGCTGATGCCGGAGTTGGAGTTGGTGCTGGTCTGGTTGCTGGTACTGGAACTGGTGCTGGAGCCGAGGTAGCCTCAGTAGCTGCTGGTTGCAGCGTTACCGAGGTGGTGGATGCAGTCGCCCCGGCCGGGCCGGTCTCCCCCACTCCAAGGTTACCCTCCTCTTGCCGAGGTTGAGAAGAACCCAGAGCGGCTGCAGAACCCTCTGGAATTGGGCTCAGCGGACGTGATTCGTCATCACGACGGGGAGAAGGGCTAGGTCGGAGAGGTGAAGAGATGCTAGATCCACTTTGAGGGACCTCCACCGGAGCCCTGCAAAATCAAATAAGGTCAGAAGAAAAATTACAACGAAGTAAGGAAGAACAAGTTACAGAAGAAAGAATGACTTACGCATCCGAGGTTTCTGCCTCCTTGGGTTTCCGAGCCCTTCGTGCTGGGGCCTTGCCTGCCGGCTTGGAGGCGGTCTTGTCCCCGGACTTCTTTCGCCTTTTAACGGGCTGGGAAGTTCCGGAGGAAGAACTTGAGGAAGCCCCGCTCTTCTTCTTCGATGCCACCGGAACAGGTTCGCCCGTAGCGAGGGGAGGATCCTCGTGGATATGACCACCGGGGTGAGCTGATGGCGGAAATGCAAAAGAAAGGGGGACAGCCTCAACATGTTCAATCACCTCAATATCCGAGTCATCTTCATCATCGGGCCAATCTCTAATAGAAGAGGATTTACCCGTGGGTCGTTTCGTGGCGTCGGTCATGGGGAGGAACATCTCCTGGTCCGGCTATTCCTCATCCAGAGTCTCCCGGTCCGGCGCCCACTTAAGGGTCGGATTGGTGCCATCCTCCAGGGTTTGCTGGAGGAATTGCTGAGGAAAGGAATGAACAAAAGAGTCAAAAATGCAACGATAATCGACATGTAATTAGTCCGGGATAAGTTTGCTACATGAAGCTTACCGCGGGAGGAAGCCGGTCCCAGTAAAAATGCTCAATCCCCCAAGTCCACTCGGAGGAGAAGTCCTTGTGCGTGGTGAAGAGAGCCTTAACCCGGCAATAAATCTCCGTATTGCTCAGCTCGAAGGATGAAGTCCGGTTGGGATCGCGGCCAAAGCTCATGTGGCACACCTTGTGGGTGCGCTTTTGGAGGGGGGAGATTCGGTTACGCACGAAGGTGATCATGGCATCCTCGTTGCGTAGCCCGAGCTCCTTCAGCTCCGCGAACCTTTTGTTGACTTGGTTGGCCAAGGCCGTGGGCTTCCTAGGAACAGCGTCCCATAGATCCGGGTTAGGTGGACCTAGAGTATATGGGAGCAGCCAGATTAAATCTTCAGTGCCCGTGTTCCGGACGTAAAAGAACGTCCAGGCCCACCCTTTGCAGGACTCTAACTCGGTGACCCGGGGGAAAACAGAAAACCTCCGGGGTGAGATGGAAGCCGCTCCGAACTGAGTGAGCCGCTTGTCCTTCGGATCAGTGTGGATGTCGGGGATGACGTTGCAACGAAGGCCGAAAAACCGGATCCACAGCTCCTTCGTGGGCCACATTCCGGTGTAGCCTTCGATCTTAGAAGCAAAGGCAGAGAGAGAAGTAATGGCATTGGCTAGAAGATGGTGCGGCTGGAGCTGGTAGGTACTGAGCCAATCCTGGAAGAAATCGCTCACCAGCACCCCGAAGCCCCGTTGAAAGTGAGACAAGAACACGACGAATTCCCCCGGATTGGGTGAGGGAGCCAGTTCGGCGGAGGCGAGACGAGCAGCGACGCCGGCGGGGATGCGTCTGGTCCGGTAGAGCCAGTCCAGGTCGTCCTAGCAGACCTAGGAGCCGGCCCACGCACCACGGTCCGCTGCCCGCGGCGTCCTCCTCCATATCCTGTTCAGCAATGATGATTTCTTCTTCCGTCATCTAGTCCTCGAGGCCCTCGCTGGCGCTAGACGTGGCGGGGGACAGTGGCCGGGATTGACGAGGACCCGTGGCAAGAGATTTGCGTCGCGGTGGCGGCGACGCAGAGGTGCGACGGAGAAGCGCGGCGGCGACGGTGCTATTTGGTATCACTGGCGGCGGTGCGGTCGCAAGGAAGATGAAGAAAAAGGGCAACGGGCAGAGGGGCGCGAAAGGAGAAAGATCCTAAGGGAAGCACCCCTCCGCTATTTAACCACTCCGACTAGCGGTGAGTGGGATCGTATCCTGCGGACCCGCCACACGCAGTGGCCATGTATCCCATGTCCGGACCAATCAGCGGGGAGCCACACGGAGGGCCACAGAGCGGAGAGAATCCTATGACGTGACACTGTGATGCGAGAAACGAGGAGGCAGGCATGACGTGACCTGCGTGCAGTGATAACTCTCAATTACTGCGGCGGTTACTGTGCAGGCCCTTAAAATAAGACGACAAAATGATTACCCATCACATGGAATGGCGTACGAGAGAAGGAAACAAGACCCGGATCGAACCATGGTAACCCGTCCAGCAAGTGAAAGCTTGGCATGTGCGGAGGGAAAGTAAAACCATGAGGTCCGAGTTGAAGTGGTAACCCGGCCGGCAAGTGAGAACTTGGAATGTGCGAAGGGAACGTAAATCCATATAATCTGAGGTAAAGAGGTAACTCGGAAATAACGACTGAAGCTTGAAATTGAACCTGATGTGGTCTTAGCGGCCAAGGCAGCTAAGACCGCACCAGCTTCGGGGACTAATGTTGGGGGGATACCCCCGGGTAGGGTCACGCCGGGGTATAAAGGCCGAGTTAGCTGAGGTTCGGCAAGGCCAAAGCAAATGCTGGCCGGGTCACCTCAAGGCAGGCCGAATCACGGAGTAACCCGGACCAGGGGGTGTTCGCCTAACTAAGTCTCAGCCGACTTAAGCAATAAGTCGGAAGTATGTTTACTTGCATGCAGGAACAGGGGTGCCCGGATCAGCTGTGATCCGGGTCATGTTTGGCTTCTAGGAGAAGGAAGGAATCTTGCTGGTCAAAAAGAGGGCCCGGTACGCACTGCATGAGCGAAGCAGACAAGAGCGGGACCACCGGGTCATGGCCGACAGGGGTGACGACGCCCATGTCGGCTGACGCGAGCGCCGCAGAGGCTCACGTAGCTAAAGCATGTGTGACGCGGGGGAAAAGCACCCCGGTCGGCTTACCACTTTGGGAGGAGGCATATTCTTAGGAATATGCCTCCACGTATACCCTAGGCAGAAACACGGCCTCCTCTATAAAAGGGGGGCTGGGGCTTCTGTAGAAGGGGTTGGGTTTTTCTGTTATTCTGTCTTGGCTAGGGTTTTAGTGGTGATCTGTGGGTGAAAGTAAGAGAGCTCCTTCCTCCTCTCGCCAATACAGCTCAAGGAGCACTTGTAATCTTGGAGCCAAAGCTATACAAACATCTGTGTGGAGAATCACTCCACTATCCCTCCATGGATTCCCCTAGCGTGTATTAGTCCCCACCTTTAGCCTATCCATGGCATCTGCCATGACACCACCACGACATAGACAGACCATGGAATATTGCTCAGCTACGTCCCTTTTATTCTTAGTTTATCCTTCTTTGTAATCATATATATGTACATGTTCCGTGAGAAATAAAAGTTTTGGTTTCCTCAAGATTTTTCTAAGAAGTTTTTACCATCTTATTTCCGAATGATTATGTCATAGTCGAAAATCCCAGAATGCTTGAAAGTACTTTATGCTCATGTTCATTCTGGTTTAGATTTCCGATTCTAAAATTGCTACCTTCGGGTATAACTCTAAAATTTCTAGTCTTTACTTTGGTTATTTGTTTGATTGCTGGATGCGGGCATTTTCCGAGTAGTGAATTGTTGGTACTGGAAGCCGGCTTTGTTTCCGAGTTTAAACTGGTTTAGCAATTGAGCTCCTTTGCTCTACAAAGTTTCCGGCGGAAGGTTTAGCCGGCTCACGAAAGGGACGAGGCGGAAAGCCAGATAAATGATAAGTATAGATGGAAAAAATACAAGTGCTTATGTAAACATTTCAGGCACACAAAAAAAACTCAAAGGCAAAAAGTGCTGAATAGATCAAAATCTTAGCACTAGCAAAGTTAAAATACTGCATATTTATAGATGCATCATGTTTTTCTGGAATAATATAAAAATTTCTGATCTATGATGCAGGAGGAGATGAAGGAGCTGCCGGCTCGCTGGATACGTCGCCTTGATATCGTTCCAAGATGTCCGCATCAGAGGTGGTGCGTTCATCGTCGGAAATTTCTGCTATTTCTTCTGGAGGCGGAGGCGGAGCGTCCACGCGGTTGAAGAATGGAGTATCGTAGCTGGTCAAGTCAGCTACATGACACCCATATCCGGCACAGGAGTCCATAATGGCCTTGATGTCCTGCTCCTGGCCATCTTCATCCACTTTAGAGTACCCTCTGGTCACTTGTCATATCTCCATGTTTCCATGGTGGCTCATGACCATGGTGAGAGCGTTCTGCGCTGCTGATCGCGTGTAGGACATGTTCCAATCCTGGACGACCTGCGGCATCTCCTTTGCCTTGTCCCACACCTAAAAATCCGACATGTTGTGCATGTCCGGAATCTTGAGAGCTTCGTCGATGTCCTCAAGGGATTGGCGGAAGTCATGAAGCAGGTCACCGACTTAGGTAAGCCGGTGGGTGCGGGGCTCGGTGGAAGAAGAGTCCGTCAAGTTCAGAGGACCTATATACAAAACAAGTTAAGAAATATCTGACATTGAAGAAAGTCGAAGAAAAAGATAAGTCAGACAGATGGAACGTACCGAAAATGACGTCGTCAATTTTTGTCTCCTCCTCCCGGAGACTCTCGAGTTCAGCCCGGAGCGCCTGGGAAAGGTCCCTCTCTCTGTTAAGCTTATTCTTGAGGTCCGAGATTGTTTTATCTTGAGCAGCGATCTTGCGATCACGCTCATCAGTGGCCATGGAGGAGGATTCAAGGATTTGAGCAATGCTCTTTTCATGATCCGCCTTGAGCTTATCCAGCTCTTGACGAAGCTCCTTGTTCTCCACCACCAGGGTTTTGAGGTTCTCGGCCTCTTCGATCATGGCGCGGGATTGTTTCACCAGCGCTATAAGTCAAAAAGAACAACAGTTCAGAAAAATCGACATTGAAAATCACAAAGACAAGGTTGGAGTCTCGGAATGTTTACCTTCGGCCTCATCCTTGGCAACTTTAAGTTCAGCATTTTTAAGCCAGAGAGCTTTGATCTCTCTCCACTTACCGCAGACATTCTTCAGTAAATCCTGGTTATAGGAACATACTTTCTGTAAGTCAGAACACCCAAAGTCAGAAAGCTCCTTAAGACTCGGGCTAATATTTTTTCTAATATCAGCACGAGCCTTGGGGCTACTCTAGTTCGTTCTTTGGCATCCTAATGAAGCATAAACCCGGATTATATATCCTACTTCATGCTTGGGGCTAGAGGATATGATATAAAATAATGGAAAAAACAGGAATTGGAATTCCGACTTACATATTGTTCGTGGGTGAGTTTATCCAAACCCGCGTTCACTTCAGCGGCCACCTTTTCGGCGAGAGTCAGAGGAATCACTGGGGCTGTTGGAAGCTCACCAGTCCTAATCCTCTCGTCACAAAGGCGCACCTGGGCGAGAAGGTCAGAGAACTTGACGTCCTCTGGTTCTTGCGCTTGGTCTTCGGCAGATAAAGTACTTTTCTCTAGGCATTGCCTGGCGAGCCGCTGGATTTCTTCTGCAGATTTCCGAGACAGGCCAAACTTGGCAAGTCCCGGATTGCTGATAAGGTTTTCGGTGAAGGTTTCTGCCGAGGGATCATTACCCAAAGAGGGTTCGCCCTTATCTAGATCTGACTCACCCATGGTGATGTCAGTGTCTGACTCAAGGATCGCGGGCTCTATTGAAGGATCCGGATCTTCTGCGATGACCGGGGAAGGAATGGTCGCCGGCGTTGCAGAAGGTTGAGGGGCAGGAGTCGGAGGAGCTACCGCAGGGGAAGCTATGGTGACCTTCGTCTGTCGTAGGGGCTTCGAAGAAATTCCCTTCCCCTTGCCCTTGATGAGCGGTTTTGCTCTGAGAATGTAGTAAAGTCGGATACGTTACATCTCGGAAAGAAATTTGAGTAAAGTACAAAGGCGGAAGTTGTGACTGAAAGTTACCTCTTCACGACAGGCACCTCCTTTGTGCCAACATCCACTGTCAGAGCTTTGTGCTTCTTGAGCGCAAGGTCCGGCAATGGGACCACCTCTGTCTCTAGAGAAAACTCAGGAGGATATCCTTCGAGCGGAGCAAGTTCCGACTCGGGGAGGTCGGCAAGCTGAAAATAAGAAAACATATTAGTATTGTAGTATAACTCGATGATTGAAACACATAAAAAGTGTACTGATGGAAGCTTACTAGCACTACGGGGTTTTCCGCCGTATGCATACCCAGAGAAACCTCCGGGATTCTCCTCTCGATCCGCTCCTGGATCAGGCACTTGATCTGGCTTATGTAGCCTTGAGTGGTGTAGGATTTGGGGCTGATGCGGAGGGAGTCTTTCTTGGATGACGTGATGGAGTGCATCAGTCGATCCCCATGGTACTGAAGGGGCTGGATCCGGCGTGAGACCCAGCATTGGACCAAATCGGATCCCTTCAGTCCCTTGTGTTTGATCAAGTATTCGATCCGCCTCTTAGCGAGAATCAGATCGTCGGTGAGAGCCGAAGCAGCCTCGTCCCAAGAAGGTTGGGCCGTGGCAGCTCCATCAACAAAAGCCGGCAAAGCAGTGGCTTTGCCGGGAGCCGGAATATCCCTATGATAGAAAAACGTGGCTGGCCATTGTTTGACCGAGTCACTAGCTAGAATTTTGGGATACGCGCGCTCGCGTCTAAGTGAAAAAGTAATAGTGCCGGTGATATAATGAACACCAGCGGTAATGGAGTTTCTCCGGACATGAAAATAGTACCGGAACAGAGTCAAACTCAGCCTAATGTTGAGAAAGCCCTCACACAACAAAGCGTACGCGCTCATCTCTAAGAGAGAGTTGGGAGGAAGATGATGGAGTTGAACTCCGTAATGATCAATCACCTCGAAGAAGAACTCTGAGGGAGGAAATGACAAACCTCTGTCGAGGTGGGTGCCGAAGTGGACCCGCTCGCCATCGCGCGGGTTGGGGATGGTTTCCTCGAAGCCGCTCCGCCAGTCGCCGGCGGCAAGGAGCCCTTCCTTCTCAACATTCTTGAGACCCTCGTCATTGAGCGCGTAGGGAATCCAGAGCCTGCGAAAGCTCTCTTTCTCTGCCACCGCTTCCGCCGTCGCTGCAGCCAAACCGGAGGAAGAAGATGAAGCCATTTCTCCGGCGAAGCAGTTGACCTAAAAGGGGCGGCGCTGGGAGTTCTGTGGGGAGGAACGAAGGAGCTCTATGCGTGCAGGGAGATTGGGAGGAGAGGAAAAGGCAAAGGACTGGTGGAAGGAAAAGGAGAAAATCCTAACCCCTTATATCCACCTAATTGTGCAAAGATTCGTGCAAATGCTACAGTGTAACCGCCACGCGTCGTGGAAGGAACTGGGAGGGATCCACGCGATGATTGCGTTGCCTCGATCTCCACGCATGCATTGAAGGAAATATGCCCTAGAGGCAATCATAGAGATGATTGTATTTCATGTGTATCCATGAGTTATTATAATGTTCCTTAAATATCCATATACCAGGCAACTTGTATTGATTGGCAATTATGTGAATTGTTTGTGAAACTCTTTACTTGTATGGTTATCTAATAATAGTCCCTAGTCGGAGTTCATGCGAGGACACACGTGAGTATTAGACTAGCACATCGATTGGTTGATGACTATGTTTCGCAAGTCATAGACATGGAGATGTCAAACCAATGATGTGGACACATGTTATGAACATGAGGTTGGACTAACCCAACATGAGACTGGCAATAATACTGGCAGCTCTCTCTACACATCGTGTACGTTTTGTCCTTAGACCTGAGATTGTCGCATGTACTTGAGATGTGGATCGACCTACTTTGGGGCTATCAAACACTACTCCGTAACTGGGTAGTTATAAAGGTAGCTTTCGGGTTTGTCCTGATACATGCTGCAAGGCATCGATCATTCAAGATGGGATTTGCCCCTCTCTACTTGAGAGAGATATCTCTGGGGCCCTCGAGTGATCGGATCCAGAAATGTATGGCCGTGCTACATATGGTTAAGAGTTAACCTAGTAAAGGGATTCCGAATCACAGTATCGACAAAGAGAGGTCAGCTTGGAGCTAGACCAAATATCGTGAGGCAAAGGGAAAGACATGTACTCAACCTTGTGATGGTTCGTCCGAATGATCTTTATATGCGTTTAGGAATTGGCACGTCTTGCTAGAGGCCGCTACCAACTATTGACGGAGTAAGTGTACTCGAGTCATGTCTATACGTGTATGAACCTATAGGGTCACACACTTTAGGGGCTGGAAGCCTAATGAGGATTGGATCCGAATTAGACCAGGCTTAGGCTGCTAATGGGCTGCTAATGTAGAAGCCCACCAGGGATGCCTATATAAGAGAGGGTGAGGCGAGTTGAATAGGGGAGAGCATTCCACCCAGCCGCCACTCCTCTTCTGCTTGTGTTGCACGCGCAGACCTAGCAGTCTGGCGTGTGACGGCTTCCACTCCGGACGTGTGGATACCTCGGAGGTGCTGCATCTGTAGCACTTGGACGAGCCGCGCAAAGGGGAGCTGCTCGTTGGACGAGGACGAGGAGAGACGTAGAAAATCTACACTGCCGCAACGTGCTTCATCGAGTTCCGCACCTGCGCGTCTAGCGGTAATCCCGGGATCTATAACAATAGTATTCCTGGTTGACGCGGTAGAAAATTTTGATTTTACACTAGTGTAGCCTACCCGTTACCCCTACACCTCGTCGTTGAGCGCGCAGGGAATCCAGAGCCCGCGAAAGCTCTCTTTCTCCGCCACCGCTTTCGCCGTCGCCGCCGCCACTACCGCCAAGCCGGAGGAAGAAGATGAAGCCATTTCTCCGGCGACGCAGTTGACCTAAAAGGGGCAGCACTGGGAGTTCTATGGGGAGGAACGGGGGAGCTCTGTGCGCGCAGGGAGATTGGGAGGAGAGGAAAAGGCAAAGGACTGGTGGAAGGAAAAGGAGAAAATCCTAAACCCTTATATCCACCTAATTGCGCCAAGATTCGTGCAAATGCTACAGTGTAACCGCCACGCGTCGTGGAAGGAACTGGGAAGGACCCACGCGATGATTGCGTTGCCTCGATCTCCACGCACGCATTGAAACGGCGCCTCGGTTCCGCGAACCGTGGACCCACCAACGGTCGTGCTGACGGAATGCCTGTCAGATGACGTGACTTGACCATGACTTGTGTCAGGTGGCGTTAGAAACCAAGTTCCGGCTTAGTTTGAACTCAAGCTGGAAAATCTGAGTAACCTATTGATAGGTCCGACTTATTTTTTAAGACCCGGATCGTATTTTTTGTTGTGCAGTTTCAGGAACCCTTCAAGATTCTGCAAGCCGAAGGTCAAGCTAGACGATGATGAATCCGACTTTGGATCTTGGAGGCCTACGGGGGCTGCTGTTGGGGATATACTTTTCGGGTATCCTCACAGTTCCTCACTGACCAGGGTGGCCCACTTCGGGTTAAATCTTTGCTTCACGGGCGGCCCAATCCGGCTACGGGAAGGCCTAGAAGACTTATCGACTTAGACCTATAATGTTACTTGTAGTTCAAGATGTACTCTGTAACTGACTCTTAGTCGTAGCCTGATAGATCTCTCCTATACACCCTAGGCCGGATATCTATATATGCCGTCCTAGGGAGAGCCTTTAGGGCAACACCTCAATAGTCTACAATCTCAACTCGCACAGGCGAAACCCTTGTAACCCATATTCCGGCTCTGCCGTATTACTGGATTGCTAGCAGGAGTAGGATCCATCCAAAGCCGGCGGACTCGAACCTGGGTAAACTTGTGTGCTCACCGTCCTAGAACACCGTACGTCTCACACCCCTCTCTTCTGCACGCCTCGAGGACCCCCTCATGGCGTACTTGTCCTCAATCCGATGACAACTCCGTTTTTTCTTCCTGACTGGGTCGCCCATGAAGAAAAGCTCTAACCCGAAGTGGGCCCCCTTGGTCAGTGAGGAACTGTGAGGATACCCAGAAAGTATATCCCCAACAGCAACCCCCGGAAGTCTCCAAGATCCAAAGTCAGATTTATCATCGTCTAGCTTGATCTTCGGCTTGCAGAATCTTGAAGGGTTCCTCAAACTTAAAAAATACGATCCGGGTCTTAAAAATAAGTCGGACCTATCAACATATTACTCGGATTTTCCAGCTTGATTTCAAACTAAGCCGGAACTTGGTCTCTAACACCACCTAAAACCAGTCATGGTCAAGTCACGTCATCTGACAGACATCCTGTCAGCACGACCGTTGGTGCGTCCGCAGTTCGCGGAACCGAGGCGCCGTTTCAATGCGTACGCGAAGATCGAGGCAATGTAATCATCGCGTGGGTCCTTCCCAGTTCCTTCCATGACGCGTAGCGGTTATACAGTGTCATTTGCACGAATCTTGGCGTGGTTAGGTGGATATAAGGGGTGAGGATTCTCCTCCTCCTTTCTTCACATGTTCCTTTGCCGTTTCTTCTCCTCCAAATCTCCCTCGTGCACAGAGCTCATCTGCTTTCCCCAAAAACTCCTAGCGCCGCCCATATTAGGTCACCGGCGCACCGGAGAAATGGCATCCTCATCCTCTTCCGGTTTGGCGGCGGCAGCGGCGACGGAGGTGGTGGCAGAAAAGGAAAGCTCCCGCAGGGTTTGGGTCCTCTGTGTGCTGGATGACGAAAAGCTCTGCGGCGTGGAGACAGAAGGGCTCCTCCACGCCGGCAACTGGCGGAGCAGCGTCGGGGAGACCAGCCCCAACCCGCGCGCCGGCGAGCGGGTACAATTCGGCACCGACCTCGACAGAGGTTTGTCATTTCCTCCCTTGGAATTCTTTTCCGAGGTGATAGATCACTATAGTGTTCAACTCCACCATCTTCCTCCCAACTCCCTCCTAGAGATGAGCGCCTATGCGGCTTTGTGCAAGGGATTTCTTGGCATTAGGCCGAGTCTTACCTTATTCCGGTACTACTTCTATGTCTGGAGAAATTCAATCACTGCCGGTAATCCATACATTACCGATACAATTAGCTTTTCACTTAGACGTGAGCGCGCATATCCTAAGATTCTAGCCAGTGACTCGGTCAAACAATGGCCAGCCACCTTCTTTTATCATACGGATGTTCCGGCTCCCGGCAAAGAAACTGCTTTGCCGGCTTTCATCGACGGAGCCGCCACGACCGAACCGTCTTGGGACGAGGCTCCTCCGGCTCTCAGTTACGATCTGATCCTCGCTAAGAGGCGGATCGAATATCTGATCAAACACAAAGGACTGAAGGGATCCGACTTGGTCCAATGTTGGGTGTCATGCTAGATCCAACCCCTTCAGTGCCATGGAGACCGACTGATGCACTCCATCACGTCGTCCAAAAAGGATTCCCTTCGCATCAGCCCTAGAGCCTATACCATGCAAGGTTATATAAGTCAGATTAAATGGCTGATAAGGGAGCGGATCGAGAGGAGGATCCCGGAGGTTTCTCTGGATATGCAGACAGCGGAAAACCCCATTGTGCCGGTAAGTTTCTAACAATAAACCTTTTTATGTGTTTCATTCTTTAGGTTATATCGCAATACTGATATGTTTTCCTCTTTTCAGCTTGCTAACCTTCCCGAGTCGGAACTTGCTCCACTCGAGGGATATCCTCCAGAGTTTTCTCAGGAGGCAGAACTGGTCCCATTGCTGGACATTGCGCTTAAGAAGCGCAAGGCTCCGACAGTGGCTGTCGGTACAAAGGAGGTGCCCGTCATGAAGAGGTAACTTTCAACACAACTTTTCGCCTATGTACCATAGCCTCTCCTACCGTGGCTCCTCCGACTCCTACCCCGCAATCCTCTGCAATGCTAGTGACTACTCCGTCACCGGCCGTCACAGAAGATCCGGCTCCTTCAACGGGGCTAGTGATCCTTGAATCGCAAACTGACATAACCATGGGTGAGTCAGATTTAGATAAGGGTGAACCCTCTTCAGGTAATGATCCCTCGACAGAGACCTTTGCCGAAAACCTTCTCAACGATCCGGGGGTTGCCAAGTTTGGCCTGTCCTAGAAATCTGCTGAAGAGATCCAGCGGCTAGCCAGGCAATGCCTAGAGAAAAGAAATTTTTCTGCCGAAGAAGAAGCCCAAGAGGCAGAGGACATCAAGCACTCTGAACTTCTTGAACAAGTGCGTCTTTGCGATGAGAGGATAAGGACCGGTGAGCTTCCAACTGCGCCAGTGGTGCCTCTGACTCATGCCGAGAAGGTTTCTATTGAAGTGAATGCGATTTTGGATAAACTTACTCGCGAACAATATGTAAGTCGGAATTCGAACTCTTGTTTTTCCTTTATTTCATATCATATCCTCTAGCACCCAAGTATGAAGTAGGATATATAATCCGGGTTTATGCTTCCTTAGGATGCCAAAGAACGAACTAGTGTAGCCCCAAGGCTCGTGCTGATATAAGCAAAAATATTAGCCCGAGTGTTTCGTAGACTTCTGACTTTGGGTATTCTGACTTACAGAAAGTATATTCCTATAACCAGGATTTGTTAAAAAATGTCTGCAACAAGCGAAGAGAGATCAAAGCTCTCTGACTTAAGAATGTTGAGCTTAAAGTTGCCAAGGATGAGGCCGAAGGTAAACATTCCGAGACTCAAACCTTGTCTTTCATGTTTTCATAGTCGAATTTTTACTGAACTATTGTTCTTTTTGGCTTACAGCGCTGGTGAAACAGTCCTGCGCTATGATTGAAGAGGCCGAGAACCTCAAAACCTTGGTGGTGGAGAACAAAGAACTTCGCCAAGAGTTGGATAAGCTCAAGGCGGATCATGAGAAGAGCATAGCTCAAGTTCTCGAGTCATCCTCCATGGCTACTGATGAGCGTGATCATAAGATTGCTGCTTAGGATCAGAAAATCTCGGACCTCAATAATGAGTTGTGCAGAGAGAAGGACCTTTCCGAGGCGCTCCGGGCTGAACTCTGGAGTCTTCGGGAAGAGAAGACCAAGATTGACGTCGTCATCTTCGGTATGTTCCATCTGTCTGATTGTCTATTTTCTTCGACTTCTTTCAATGTCGGATTTTCTTAACTATTTTGTGTATATGTCCTCTGAACCTGACGGATTCCACCTCCACCGAGCCCCTCACCCACCGGCTTACCCAAGTCGGTGACCTGCTTCATGACTTCCGCCAATCCCTTGAGGATATTGGCGAAGCTCTCAAGATTCCAGACATGCATAGCATGTCGGATTTTCAGGTGCGGGACAAGGTGAAGGAGATGCCGCAACTTGTCCGAGACGGGAACATGTCCTACGTGCGATCCGCAGCGCATAACGCTCTGACCATGTCATGAGCCACCATGGAAGCATGAAGATATGGCAAGTGACCAGAGGGTATTGCAAAGTGGACGAAGACGGACAGGAGCAAGACATCAAGGCAATCATGGACTCCTGCGTAGTATATGGGTGCCATGTAGCTGATCTAACCAGCTACGACACTCCCTTCTTCACCCGCATGGACACGCCGCCTCCGCCTCCCAAAGAATCAGCAGAAGTTTCCGACGATGACCACACCATTTCGGATGTGGACATCTCGAAACGATATGAAGGCGATGTATCCAATGAGCCGGCAACTCCTTCCTCCCCTCCTGCATCATAGATTGCCAAAAACAATTGTATTATTCTTAGAAACATGATGGGTCTATAAATATGCAGTACTATAATTTTGCTAGTGCTAAGCTTTTGATCTATTCAGCACTTTTGGCTTTAAATTTTTTTTGTGCCTGAAATGTTTACATAAGCACTTGTATTTTTTTGCCTATACTTATCGTTTATCTGGCTTTCCGTCTTGTCCCTTTCGTGTGCTGACTAAACCTTCTGCTCTGAAACTTTGCCGAGCAACGGAGCTCAATTGCTAAACCAGTTTAAACTCGGAAACAAAGCCGGCTTCTAGTACCAACAATTCACAACTCAGAAAATACCCGCATCCGGCAATCAGACAAATAACCAAAGTATAGACTAGAAGCTTTAGAGTTATACCCGAAGGTAGCATTTTTAGAAACAGAAATCTAGACCAGAACAAACATGAGCATAAAGTACTTTCAAGTATTCTGGGATTTTCGACTATGACATGATCATTAGGAAATAAGATGGTAAAAACTTCTCAAAAAAATTTCGAGGCAACCAAAACTTTTATTTCTCACATAACATGTACATATATATGTTTACAAAGAAGGATAAACTAAGGATAAAAGGGACGTAGCTGAGCAATATTCCATGGTCTATCTAACTCATCCGGATTTGTACTGCCTCCAGCTCTCTTTCTCTTCTTAGTAGCAGGTCTTTCTTTGACTAGCCTCATGTCAGTTAAGTAGTACGAACCATTGTGTAATACTCGACTAACTAAAAAGGGACCTTCCTATACTGGGGAAAGTTTGTGCTTTCTTTGTTGCACAAGCCGGAGAACCAAGTCACCTTTATTGAAAGATATGTTTCTGACTCTCTGGCTATGATGCTGGCGTAACTTCTGCTGATAGGCTGTTGATCTCATTTCAGCAACGACGCGAACTTCTTCGACTAAGTTGATATCATTTTGTCGAGAAATCTCGGCATCCTCTTCAATATATGCGGCCACTCTAGGAGAAGCATGAATTAAATCACTAGGAAGAACTGCTTCTGCGCCATAGACCAAGAAGAAAGGTGTGTATCCGGTTGACCTGTTCGGAGTTGTTCATAAACTCCATATTACTGAGGGTAATTCCTCTGCCCAAGCCCCCGCAGCACGTCGTAGTGGTGCTTCGAGTCTCAATTTTAGGCCTTCTAGGATTAAACCATTTGCTCTTTCGACTTGTCCGTTAGCCTGTGGATATGCGACTGATGGAACGTCAAGCCGGATATTTTGCTCGTTGTAGAATTCGGCCAATTCTCCCATAGAAAAGTTACTCCCGTTGTCCGTGATAATGCTATGCGGATAACCATACTGGATTATAACATCCTCGACAAATCTTTTGGCTGTTGCTCCATCACAACTAGTGACAGGTTTAGCCTCAATCCATTTGATTAATTTATCCACCATCACTAAGAGGTGAGTAAATCCAGTTGGAGCTCGTTTAAACGGTCCTACCATATCAAGCCCCCAGACCGCAAAAGGCCATGTTATAGGTATTGTTCGCAGCTGATCAGCTGGAATATGAGCTTGTTTGGCGTACTTTTGGCAGCCTTTGCACGTCTTGACTAATCGTTCGGCATCTGCCTGAGCTGTAAGCCAGAAAAATCCATGTCTAAAATCTTTTGCCACTAAAGATTTGGCTGCAGCATGGTGACCATACTTGCCTTCGTGGATTACTTTTAAGATTTCCACTCCTTCTTCCGGAGATACGCAGTGCTGAAAAACCCCAGAAACTCTCTGCTTATAGAGCTCACCTTTAACTATAGTATAGGCTTTCGCTCGTCGGATAATCTGCCGGCTCAGAACCTCGTCTTCGGGTAATTTTCCATCTACAAGATAATCTAGGTAGGGTTGAGTCCAGCTGGGAATTACAACCAGAACTGCTATTGGAGGTGGGTCGGATTTGGTCGGATATTCCTCATCTACTCCCTTTATTGAGGGAACTTTGAGGTGCTCTAAAAAAGCGCCATCCGGGACCTCTTTCCATGCAGAGCCTATCCGAGATAGTGCATCTGCTTCCTCGTTTCCTGCTCGAGGGATGTGTTGAACCTCAAACCCTTCGAACGATTTAGATAAATCATCCATGACAGCTTTATATGCTGCCACATGTTTATTTGCATTACAAATATCCGACACTTGTTGAGCAACAAGATTCGAATCTCCGTAACACATCAAACATTGGATGCCAATATCTATAGCAATCTGGATTCCATGCAGCAGTGCTTCATACTCGACAATATTATTTGTTGCTGTGAAGTGAATCTGCAACACGTATAGAAGCTTATCTCCTTGGGGTGATTTGAGCACCACGCCAGCCCCCGAGCCCCCTCGAGCCATAGACCCATCAAAGTAGAGTGTCCAATATTCCGACTCAGGGAGGGTCATATATTCCGACCCATCAAAGTAAAGTGTCCAATCAGCGACAAAGTCAGCAAGGATTTGGGATTTGATTGCCATCCGAGGTTTATACTCAATATCAAAAGCTGAAAGCTCTATTCCCCATTTGGTGACGTGTCCTGTGGCGTCACTATTGTTCATTATATCTCTCATGGGAGTTGTGCTCACCACGGTAAATGGATGCTCCTGAAAATAGTGTCGTAGCTTACGTGATGCTAGAAAAACACCGTAAGCCAACTTTTGATAGTGCGGATATCGCTGTTTTGATTCTGTCAGGACCTCGCTGACAAAGTAAGTCGGACGCTGCACCTTCCTGATTTTCCTTCGGTCTCTCCACCACCATGACGATACTAACGACTTAGTTTGTCGTAGCAAGATAAAGCAACATCGGTTCCTGTGGTTCCAGCGCAGCAAGGATAGGAGCAGATGAGAGTACTTTCTTCAGTTCTTGTAGTGCAGCTTCAGCTTCTTCAGTCCAAACAAAATCCTTGGCCTTTTTCAGGAGTTTCTATAATGGTGCGACTCTTTCACCAAGCCGGCTTACAAACCGGCTGACTACAGCGATGCAACCAGTTAGTCTTTGTACATCCTTCAGGCGAGTTGGCCTAGAAATATTGAGTATAGCCTTGATTTTGTCCCGGTTCACCTCTATGCCTCTTTGAGACACGATGAAACCTAACAATTTTCCGGCTGGTATTCCAAAGAAACATTTCTTCGGGTTAAGCATGATGTTGTATTTTTGTAGATTGGGGAATGTTTCCTCCGAGTCGGAAATCAGTGTTTCCTTCTTTTTGGACATGACCGCAATATCATCCACGTATGCATGTACATTGCGTCCGACTTGGTCATGGAGGCAACGCTGCATCGTGCATTGGTAGGTAGCTCCTGCGTTTTTCAGCCCAAAGGGCATCATAACAAAATAGAAGGTTCCAAAGGGGGTTATGAATGAAGTTTTGACTTTGTCAGATTCCTTCATCCGGATTTGGTGATAACCGGAGTATGCGTCGAGAAAACAGAGGAGTTCCGAGCCTACCGTAGAATCGATAACTTGATCAATCCTAGGTAGCACGAACGGATCTTTTGGACAAGCCTTGTTCAAGGCAGTATAATCAACACACATCCTTAAATCAGTGGTGTCCTTTTTAGGGACCATTACAGGATTGGCCGACCACTCAGTGTGGATGACCTCTTCTATGAATCCGGCTAACTCGAGCCGTGCTAGTTCCATAGCTATTGCCTTACACTTTTCATCACCGAAACATCGTAAGGACTGTTTGACGGGTTTAGCGTTCGGGTTTACATTTAAAGAGTGCTCGGCAAGTTCCCTAGGTAATCCGGTCATGTCAGATGGCTGCCATGCGAAGATATCTTGATTTGCTTGGAGGAACTTGACGAGCACGCTTTCCTATGTGCTATCTAGTCCTACGCCTATCTGGGTCACCTCTGAGGGGTCATCGTCCTTCAATGGCGTCTTCTTTGTCTCTTCTAATGCCTTGAACTATGGATTCGGCTTTGTCACCTCCTTCTTTGTTGCTGGCATCTCGGACGGATCTATGCTCTTCTTGATCTCCTGGTACTCCTAGGCATGCAGCACGGCTTCAGCAAAGGCGGCATTTCCATCCTCGCACTCTCGCGCTTTCTTTGGGTCTCCCCTGATGGTGATTACGCCGTTGGTACCTGGAATTTTCATCATATTGTAAATGTAACACGGACGAGCCATAAAAGCCCAGTAAGCCGGATGTCCGAATATAGCGTGGTACGCGCTCTTGAACGGGACCATTTCGAAGGAAAGTGCCTCTGTCCGATAATTCTTTGGAGTTCCAAAGGTAACATCCAAAGTGATTTCTCCCAGGGAATTGGCTTGTCTTCCTGGGACAACTCCGTGAAAGATCACAGAGCTATGGTTCAGCTGGGTCTCCGAGATCTTCATCCGGCATAGCGTTTCAACGTAGAGAATATTGATACTGCTGCCAACGTCCATGAGGGTCTTGGAGAAACCATAACCGTCAATAAGTGTATTAACGATTAAGGCGTATTTTCCTCGCCTGCGCAACCTAGGCGGATGATCATCGCGGTCAAATGTGATTGCCACTTCCGACCAGTCCAAAAATTGGGGGACAGCCGGAACTGTTGCATTGAGCTCATGTAGAACTGCTTTCTTAACCTTTGCTGGTTGAGATCCGAGGAAGGTGACATAAGTGTCTTTCTTGGTCGGAAAATTTTTCTTCCCTTCCGGCATGGGATTTGAAGCATGAGCTTCCTCCATGTCGAAATCTTCCTTGGTCTCTTTATCTTTTTCGGGATTCTTCTTTCCCTTCTTCCGCTTAGCTTTGTAGCCCGCGGTGTCATCTCTTTTGATGTCATCATTGAAACGACATTTGGCGATGGTGTGGGATGAGCCCCCATTGGCATCTAAGTGATGCACACATGGGTTATTGGCAATGTTGTCCCAAGAGTAGGTTTTGCCCGGCTGTTGGTCTCCTCTACCTTGGACTCTCAAAGTCCCACGGCCACGCCAGCGGCCTCCGCCGCGTCCTCCTCATCCTCCAGACACGAAAGTAGCAGTGACCACTACCGTTTCCGCATTGGGTTTTTCTTCCGAGGTATTTTTGCGCTTCTGAGCTTGTTGCTTTGGTTGTTTTGCCGACTGTGGCATAGCTAGGGCATTGAGTAATCCCTCTACATTGTCGTCGACATCTGCATACTTGCTCGCTGTTTCTATCATCTCTCCCAAATCAGTGACTTTGTCACACTTCAAGCGATGACGCAGTAGACCAATTGGGAGACCTGCAATGAAAGCTTCAATCGCAGTTTGATCATTTACTCCTTCACATGAGTTCTTGGTGTCGATCCATCATCCGAGGTAATCCCGGCAAGTTTCTCCGGCCTTCTGGGTGCAACCTTGTAGGTCTCCGACCATACAAGGCCTCCGGTATGTGCCTTCGAAATTCCGAAAGAATGCACTTTGCATGTCATACCAGTTGTGGATGGTGTTCTCCGGTAGTTCATTAAGCCATGATCGTGCCATATTCCGCAACATAAGTGGGAGATATCGGGTTGCGACCAGGCTGTTTCCGCCTTTGGCGATGCAGCAAGCTTGGAAGAAATCATGTAGCCAGGTATCTGGCCGAGCAATGCCATCGTAGGCTTGGATATGTCTTGAGATAGCAAATCCTTCCGGGAATCTTGTAGCTCTGATGCGTGGTCCGAAGCACTTTAGGCCCACGCAGATATCATCGTTTTTGTAGCGCCGTTCCTCTATGTTGTAGTTGATCATGTGCCTTGCATCGTTCGGGGATAGAGATCGTCCCGAATGTCGGCTATGGCTACGGTGCCTTGGAGCCAGACTTCGGCTTCTGCCACTACCTCCTCCGCCATGTCGTCCTCCTTGTCCACCTTGAGAGCCATTGTGATGACTGCTTGGTGGAGAGGGTGGGGCAGCTGGATTGTTTCCGGCTGTTCGCTGGCCTCCATCCGGAGCGTCATTATTCCGGTTCCGGGGATGGTCTTCACTACGACGAGCCCCCTGCCGGCTTGTCCCGACATGGTTTCCTTCGTTCCTTCATCCGTCGTTCCTACTACGGTGAGGACCAGCCGGACGGCTTTCATGTCTAGGAGGTGGCATTTTTTGACAATCCTCCTCTCGACGTTTCTCTTTATCTTCTCCCCTTCGATCGTTTGACTCTCGTCGGGGAGGATTCCTCGGATACAGTGCAGCAATGGCTTCTTGCTTGGCCACTAGAGTGACGTTGCTCCAGTCACGTGCAGATCTGTGATGCTGTCCTGATGATCCGGTTCTAGAGTAGTTGTCTTCCCGTCGGTCGGAACGGTGATGCTGTTCCGGAACACGCTGGGGTCTTATATCATTCCAGGCTGAGTCTGTGTGACATTGGTCGGATTTGGAGACCAGCTTTCCACTTCCGGATTTCGCAGCCATTTGTTGCTCCAGACCCTTGGTGAGTAGCTTGATGCCCAATCGAACCTGTTCTAGGCCTGGGTTATTTGACAGGATATCTCGAGCTGCGACAGTGTTCTGTACCGGTGTTGGATACACCAGATCTCCTTTGCTATCAAGATGAGGCATCCCTGGATCTCCTTCAAGGAGGACCCTGTTCACTTCCGGAAATTGACCGTCACGTGTGTAACGTTTCCGTGTCTTCTGATGCAACTGAGACATGTAATCCTTAGTTGCCATGCGCTTCTTTTCCTCCTCGATGTTTTTGGCTTCATCCAAGAGTTGTTGACGACGCGCTTATAGGGCTTGGGCCCTTTTGTCTAGTTGTTCAGCAGTAAGTTCTGCAGCTGTAGGGATAGGTGTGGTTAATGCAGCATCGGTGAGTTTAAGCGCACCTTCGGTGATCACGTGTCCATCCACCGATTCTTCTTTTTTCGGCTCTTCTGGGATAAGTGCTCCATCCGAGTCTTCCTCATATTCCTTGGCAATCACCTCCTCTATCAGAGGGTCTTTTGCCAGGGTCTTGTTCTTCTTCTTTGCCTTCTTGGTAGCGCCGATAGCAAAGACGGCTCTTAGTCCGTTTCCCAGAGTCAAGCTCTGATCGGTACTTTCGAACATCTGGACTTCAGGATTATCTCCGACTTCCATGTCATCCTGCGCTTTGGGAGAGTGTTCCCCGGATCCTTCATCCATGGCTTCTCCTTACTCTATAGCTTTGGAGTTATACTCCTCTACATATTCCGTGGAGAACTTTCGAAAATCTGCTAACGTCATCGATTCATTCCAGGATGCGGGTACATCGGCGTTTGTTCCAATTGCCTCTAGCACAGAGTCGGTGTTTTCACCAGCATCGGCAGAGCCGGATCCGGATCCAACATATCCGACGAAGTGTGACGCGTTCCTCCTGAGGTACCTGCGGCTCTCGTGGTCAGCTTCATCGAAACTTTTGATGGTCTCTAGAATTGCATCTACGCCTGAGTTTTGTATGATCATGCGTCGCAGCGTGTACCTTAGGAAAGGTCTGTCTGTCCCGGCGTCATCAGAGCCGGAATCAGTGTCGTTGATATGTTCCTCCTGGATTTCGACTTCCGCGGGCTGGTTAATCTGGGATTCAGCCTCTCCGAGGAGATCCACTCCAGATTTGACTTGGGCCGCTAGGTCTTCCTCAGGCTCGGATTTCTCCACTATCTCCGCAACTAGTGTGGGCTGGGTGGGATTAGGGTTTTCTGAGATCCGGAACTCTGCCCCCTCCATGGACAAAGGGGACCTAGAAGATTCTTCTGCCTCTATCATCACCGCTGGGGTGGGTGGGACAAGTTTAGCGAAACCGATGTAAACATCGATCTCGCCAAAAGACATGATTGTGTATGCAGTTATAGCCGGAATCCAGGTCTCGTCGACAACGATGAGAGGGACGTCACTGGCGTAGAGGATGCGACCGACGGCGATAGTCTCGCCGATTCCAATTCTTGTAGATTCCGCTCAGAACGCAGATCCGAAGCTCACTTGCCCCACGGTTGGCGCCAACTGTCGTCGGATTGATGACAAGTACGACATGAGGGGGTCCTCGAGGCGTGTGGAAGAGAGGGGTGTGAGACGTACGGTGTTCCGGGATGGTGAGCACACAAGTTTACCCTGGTTCGAATCCGCCGGCTTTGGACGGATCCTGCTCCTGCTAGCAATCCAGTAATACGGCAGAGCTGGAATATGGATTACAAGGGTTCGCCTGTGCGAGTTGAGATTGTACACTATTGAGGGTTGCCCTAAAGGCTCTCCCTAGGACGGCTATAGATATCCGGCATAGGGTTTACAGGAGAGATCTATTTGGCTATGACTAAGAGTCGGTTACAGAGTACATCTTGAGCTACAAGTAACACTATGGGCCTAAGTTGGTAAGTCTTCTAGGCCTTCCCATAGCCGGATTGGACTCCGTCTTTTCTTCCTGACTGGGCCGCCCGTGAAGCAAAGCTCAAACCGAACTAGGCCACCCTGGTCAGTGAGGAAATGAGAGGATATCCAGAAAGTATATCCCCAACAACCGCGACATGTGTGAGGAGTCACAAGAGGGTAATAGGAAGAAAGCTAAGCCACCACCGTCGCCACCTAGCAGCCATCATGGCAGAGGACATGGTGGATCTCATAGATCGCGCCACAACTCCCGTCCCCATGACGAAAAAGGGAAGCAACCAGAGCTATACGATGCACATTCATGGATGGAGAAGATCCAAGAATCTCGGGAGCTCCCATACCTTGGGCCACGTAGTTTTGGACCAGTAATAAGGACCACAACCTACCTCCAGGGTCTCTGGATAGACAACACTATCAAGCCCTATGATGGCACCACCAGACCAATTACATGGTTGTAGGACTACAGCAAAGCGATTCACATCGCAGGGGAAATCCCAATGTCACCGTCAAGTACCTCCCACTTATGCTCACTCGCACTGCCCAACAATGGATTGACGACTTGCCGGAGAAATCAATATGCAATTGGTTGGACATGCCTGAAGCGTTCACCAAGAACTTCGAGGGTACGTACAAATGTTCCTGCACTGTCCAAGACCTACAGCGGTGTGTTCACGAAAAGGATGAAACCACTCGTGCCTACCTCTCTCGCTAGTTGGATATGAAAAATTTATGCGTAGGGGTGCACGAACAAACCGCTATGGCAGCCTTCATCGACGGTCTAGAGAAGTGTCGTGGTATTGCCAACGAGTACGCCATGGAGTGGTCCTCACAGTGCGTGTTTAGATACATGGGGTAAGGCGGAGAGTTGGCGGGTACGAGGTAACACAGCTTACCTAGGTTCAAGTCCCACAAAGGTGGCGGAACTCTACTCCTGCTATAAATCACTATAATGGCAATACGCCGGGTTATAGAGATAGGTTCGTTGTGCGAGGTGTTGCGTGTTGTACGCTGCAATCTGATGTCTGGTGCCCTAAAGGCTTCCACGGGCCGGCTTATAAAGACGCCGGGACCTAGGGTTTAGAGGGAAAGGTCCTTGTCGGACAAGGTAAAGAGTCCTAGACTAATACGAACTAGTCTTCCGTGTATTATACTCCAAGGATCTGAGTATGTTGGTGACTCCCGCGTAGCCCTCCTCTATCCGGCATGGGCCTTCCTTCGGGATCCGTCTAACTGGGCCGCCCAACAGGCCATAGGCCTTGCTAGTAACTATGGGCCACCCGGGTTAGGCAGATTGGTGACATGCTCGTTGATCTCTGATACCCATATAGCATACCCCCAACAGTAGCCCCCGGAGGACTTTGAAATCTTGCGCCGTCTTGCTCGTTGATCTCTGATTATCCCGTATAAGTGATATCGGCAATCCGTCAAACAATATCTCAAAGGTCTCCCAAAGAACCCTGCAATCCTCTCCGGCTTCACAATGGAATCTTTCGGACATGACCCTTCACTGCAACTGTCAGGAGGATGACGTAGGGTACAACCTATGTTACCTCGAAACTCACGGAAAAGAGAGAATTAATCATCAACTATTTTTACGCGCACGAAATCCGAAACGGTGGAGCGACAAAAGACTGAGGACGTGGCGAAATTACCACGCATGTTCACTTCCACATCGGTAACGTTCCAACCATCAGATCCTTTTGCACGAATCTTTACGTGAGGCTTATATATTTCCTTCGCGGTCAATTTTTTTACCTGCATTCATCTTCCTCCAGCCGCACGACCGTTCGAGCTCTCCTACGAAAACCCTAACTAGAGCCCTTTCTTTCTCCACACACCTCTAGTCGTAATGGCTTCCAGTAGCTATGTTCCTTCCACGGTGGCGATTCCCGAGGCTCCGACGGAGCCATCCCAAGGAGTGATCGTTCCACCGGAGGGGGTGGTTGTTCACCGTGACAGAATCCGCTGGCGATGACCAAGAACGGGCGGCGCCCAAAGCTGCTGAAGAAGAAAGTGACTCCCACAAGGGGTGTTGAGGGGTTCTGATCTCTCCGCCGAGGATCTCCAAGAATTGTTCGATGAAGGATATCTCCCCGCGGCGGAGAAGTTCGTCTAGCGGGCGACACTGGCCGGCGAGGTGGTCCCTTCTCCCCAACCCGGAGAGAAGGTATACCTCAAATCTCAGCTGGTACGTGGCGTAAGCCTAGTAGTCTCCGACTTCTTCCTAGACGTCCTTCGACACTTCCAGGTACTTTTCCACAACCTCTCTGCCAACAGCATCCTAGTCCTTAGAAACTTTGTAGCTCTATGCAAAGGATATATGGGAAACAAACCTAGATTAGATCTGTTTGTATATTTTTTCACCGTCAAGAGAGAGTCCGTATAGTCCAAGGATGAATTGCGGACCTGCGGAACCATTAGCTTTAAGATCCATCCTAGTCGGCACTTCCTCGACATCGTGGGGCACGAGTCTTGCAAGAACTAGCAGCGCACGTATTTTTACGGGCCAGATGTCCCTCTTCTAGACCGTCTTGAGACCTACCCTGACTTCGTCAATGGAGCTGCCATCGAAGTTCCCACATGGCGGACCCTAGCCTCTCTTCCTTCCGAAAACAAAGCCAATCATGTCGTAAGGCGGATCGAACGTCTTGTAGACAAAGGTCTAACGGGCTTGGACCTTGCCATGTGCTGGTACATTAGGTGGATCTAGCCTCTACAGCACCGCGCCCAGCTGATGTGCAAATATAGCCAAGGCAAGAGGGATCCCATGCAAATTTCGCGGGATAACTTCTCTACTGACTCCATCAAGCTCCGGCTAAAGGCCATCGTCAAGGTGAAGGACAAGAAGCGTGGCTTCAAGATCACCTTTGACATGTTCGATTGCGGTACATGACCCGAGGTAGCTTCTGTTTCCTTTGTCGCTCCTTATATACTCTAAGGTTTTTTCCGTCTTGAAGTTGTCCATCTAACACTCCTCTGTATCCCAGCTGGCGACCTTGGCGGCGGATCAGATGGCCTCCCAGGTGTATGATCCAAAGCTTAAGGATATCTAGGTGGTGTCCGACGATGACGCCCCCAAGGATCAACCAGCTCCAGCAGCGCGAAAGCGGAAGAGATCCACCTCTGACGTTGCTGCCGAGGCCAAGAAGAAGAAAAGAACGGAGAGTGGAGTCTCCAAACGTTCCACTTCCGCCTTAGAGGCGGAGAAGAAGAAGAAGAAGAAGAAGAAGGCCATCGGCATTCCCCTCACCAAGGCTCCTGCCGTGGAGTAAGTACTTTTCGTTCTCCGACTTATATTTTCAGCTCGCACCTTTTTCAACTCTTGTACTTATACTTTGTATGTTTCAGGAGGAAAACCGGTGTTAGTTTGAAGCGATCCTCTAGAGATGTTGGAAGCTCAAAAAATATTCGTGACATATTGACCAAGGGGTCGTCCGCCAAGCCCTCTCCTGCCACCGCTCCACCTACTCCTATCGCCATACCATCTGCTGGTCCCGCTAGGCCGTCATCCCCCGTCATACCTAAGACCTCCACCATGGAGATAGATGTCAATCCAAACATTGATGTCTTAGGCTCTGTCGAGGCAGACGTTGCTCCCAGCGGCTAGGCAATGCAGGAGAGCACCTCCTCTAAAGTGGTTGATGCTCCGGCTAAGGATGCCACCGGGAAGGGGAAGGAAGTGGAAGAGGTGGACGTGGAAGTTGCAATCGAGACGGGAGCCTCCGAGCCATCAACTGCCTTGAAGGTGTAGGAGGCATCCATGGCTTCATCCATGCCTCCGGCTTCGACCTCTCCATTGGCTGTGACTCCTCCGATGTTGAGCTTGGATGATCTCATCAAGCAGGCCGACACAATCTATAAGAATGCCCGGACCTTCCATGATTCCTACGCTCATCTAGCCAACAATCTCAGGATCATTGGCGTCGTAAGTTTTTGAACTTCACTTGCTTTACTTTGTATAGTATATCCCATTGTAGCCCCTGAGCTCTTAGGCCGATAACCCAATAGTTATTGTCCTGAGTGTTCCAAAGAACTAAGCGTAGAATTTGTCCATGTAGCCCCCAAGCATTTAGTTGAAACTGTAAAAGTTCCGACTAGATGCTCTAGAGAAACTAGTTTACGTCAAAGTCATGTATTGTAGCCCCTGGGTATTTAGTTGAAACTGAAGAGTTCTGACTAGATGCTCTAGAGAAACTAAGCATGTTTATATCTTGGCGCCAAATGAGAATAAATGGAGGATAGCCGCCAATGAGAGGTTTGCTGCTCTTCGGAAGGAGATGGACCTTGAACAGGGTAAAACCAAATTCCTGAAGGAACAGATCAAAAATAGCCAGAGTTTGTTTCCTACGACAGCTCCTTGCTTTCTCATTGAGTCATTTCTTTCGTCTTTTGATAGTACTTTCTGATTTCTCTCTTATAGAAGCAATTACTAAGGCCAAGAGCATTGTCGAGCAATCCAAGCATATCCAGGAGCTCGATGATGAAATAAGATTTTAAAGAAGGACATGGCTGATGCCGTCAAGGGCCATTAGGCGATGATGAAAGCTATGAAAGAGTCTACTGATGCCGAGATGCAGCGCCTGATGGACGAGATTGCACAACTCAAAGACCAGAACCAAGCTGCCCAAGAGCAGAACGCTAGGGGTCTTGAGATGTTCAAGTCAGTCCAGAAGGAGCGTGATCACTTGGTGGATACATGTATGCAAGCGGAAAGGAGCATCTTCGGTAACCTTTCTCCGTCTTGGTCTTTTTTTCTGTAAGTTGGATAATCATTTTGTCTTGTGTATACTCATGGTCCTTGTATGCTTGTGCAAACCACAGCTCCTACTGGCTTAGCCTACTTGGGTGAGGGTGCTCCGAGTACCAAGGAACGCATGATTCTTGCCGGCAACTTTGTTAGCACCGCCATCGCCCAAGCCAAGGAGATAGCTCAACCTCTGGGCATCAATATCAAGGCGGCAAATTCAGCAGCCAAGTTTTCCGAAATCCTGCGCCGAGCCCCCGAGAAAATCAAGGACCGGAAAGCCTCTTTTATCCGGGCTGGTGCTAGGATGACCCTATCCTTGGTCAAGGCTCACTACGACAATGCCGACATCGACCTGGTGACCTCGGGGATGCCCAAGCTGGACGAGGAAGGACAAGAGATTGATAGTGATGCTATTTGGAACTCTCTCGCCGGCTTCGATACCAGGGTTGCCAAGATGGTCAAGGCTGATGTCTTCGTGCCTTCTGAGATCTTGGATGACGATATGGCTTCATCTGAGTCTAGCCCTTCTCCTTCAGAGTTTGACGAGGTCTCCCGGCCTGGCTCTCCTGATAATGCCACTACGAAGCCCCCTGCAGCCGAGCCATTAAAACAATGTCTGTATTAAATGTATCTCTCCAGAATGTATGCAGAAAAAACTTATGTTTGTCTAAGGCGGAACAAACTTGTACTCAAGTTTCCTGCAACTTATCTGTTTCCAGCATGTGTATATATTTTTTAAGCAAGTGTTGGCTTATCCATTATTCTGGTTCGTATGCTTGACCTTTCATGAGACGGAAGACTCGTAGCATAGAACTATGCTCTCAAGCGATGATGCTTAATAGAACCGTCCAGAACCTAAGAACAAAATCTCCGGCTTTGAGTGCCGAAAAGTCACTACTCCGGAATCCACATAAGAACTTCAGAAAACGTGTAGAACAGAAAACTTAAGCTAACACCCGTAGGCGGAATTTTCACAAGGGCAAATACAACCTTGCGCATAAAGGGTTTATATGATCCAAAAATGAAAAACTAAAGGAGGTAAAAGACTCGGAGAATATGAGTGAACCAAAAGCTTTGTTTCATTGATCATATAAGAAACTTATTACATAATATAAATGTGCTAAGTGTAAAAGGGACGTAGATGTCCTATGTTCCATGGCCGATCTGTCTCCGGGTAATCATCATCGGAGTCATGTTGCTTGCGCTTGCGATTTTTTGGCCTATCTTTCAACTCGCAGATATCAACGAGGTAATAGGAACCATTGAGAAATGTTATGCTTATGACAAACGGTCCTTCCCAAGGTGGGGAAAGTTTGTGTGATTTCTCCTGCTTGAGTCTAACACTACAAGAATCTGGGCGGTTCATGACGATCTGATATCGTCGTGGATGAGGGCCAAAACATCATAGATGGCCATTCGCGACGAATTCTGTGACGAAAAAAATAGGTCACAGACCTCATGTCATAATTCAATCCTTGACGTTTTTCTGTCTGAAAACGTCACGGCCCATCCATGATGTTCATCCAATTTCGTCGCGACAAACTGGACCGGCCTGGCCCAGCCCCCGTCTGTCATGACGTTTTTATTTCATCTTGAATGATGCCACGTGGCAGAAGGCACCACGAACTGCCCTCAGCAACGTTTGCTGATGTCATTGTTCGTCGTCTACGACGTCATCTACTTCCTGACTTTTTTCCGACATGGACTGATTCCGCTAGTGCCGTTTGCTGATGTCATCCTTTCATTTTCTTATGTCATCCTTCCCATTTTGTCGCGCTGGTGGAGACGAATTTCTTTTTCGTCACGGCAATAAGCTGGCCCGCTTACACGTGGTCGATCGTCAGGGCGACATGTGGACCAATAGGAAGGAAACACGTGGTCCATCTATAGCGCGAATCATGTACCAATGAGTTGGACGCGTATCTCCAACGCATGATAAACTCAATTTGTCAGGGTAAAAGAGATGACGTTCCTATTTCATCGAGGATGTTGATGAGTGAAAGTGTGCCACGTAGGCGTCTATCGGTGACAGAAATATTTTCGTAAACTAAACAAGCATGACGTTTTCATTTACTTTGGAGAACAGTGGTGGCAATTTTGCTACATTGCACTGTCCAGATCAAAATGACAGAAATTGCAGGGCACATGTTTCAGGGGACATAAATAGGTTCGCACATAAGTTTCCAACAAAATAAAGAAAAGAGCCTAGCAAGCTTTCAGTTAGACCATCAATTCACTTATGCAATATAGCTACGAATTGCTAAAGTGATGAATTTATAAGGTCTGCGAAGTTCACAAGTGCTTTCCGCGCTTCATTCTTTGCTTCTATCTCCTTCAGCAATGCTGCAATGCGTCTGCTCTGTGCCTCATTCGCTTCTCTCTCAGCCAAAAGTTGTTCTTCAAGGAGAGAGCTGGTTGGTCTTGAAGCATGGATGCTTTCATCAGTGGAAGCAAGGGTGTAGCAGCCCGGTAAAACCACTACTAGAAAATCGCGTGTTGTTTTTATTTTGTGCAGCATCATGACTGCATGCTCATATCATCATGCCACATTGCATTTGAGCATCATCATGTCATCATGCATGGTTTGCCTAAAACTATTTTATAAAAATCTATCTTTGTTTTTTAAATATCCCCTGTCTTATTTCAAATCAAAACTCCGGCATGTTTCGGATATTATGTTTGTCTAAAAAATATTTGTAAAAGTATTTCTAAAATAAAACAAACAGATAAATAAATAATAATAAAACGTGTTTTTTTTAGGGAGGCAACCCAACCGACAAGGCCTAAACCTAGCCGGCCAGGTTACCTACAACCAGAGCAAACCCTAATTCCCCTTCTACCACCTACCAAGAACCACACCCTATCAACCCCACTGCCGCCGCAGCACATCGCTCACCCCCACGCGCATTACACGCCCAAACAGCGACATGCCCCTGGTCTCACCCCGCACACACGACCAGCACCGCGCGCAGCGACCTGGCCCCATCCTCTCAGCTCAACATCGCTCGCTCGCAACCGCCTCTAACCAACACTTTCCGCACGTCGCTATAAGCCTGGCCGCACCTAACCCGACGACAGGGCTTCTCCCCCGTTCTCTGTCGCCCCCGTTCCTTCCCCTCGACGCCCACCTAACCCGACGACAGGGCTTCTCCCCACCGAGTCTCCGTCCGCCACCGACCGTAAAGCCACACGCCCCCTGGCTCCCATCTACACCCATGTCCCCACCTCTCCGTTGGTGGCCTCGCTTCCTCCCTACGCAAGGAGCAACCACCGATCGTCGTGCCATCACCAAGCCTAGCTGCTCCGCGTCTGGTTGCTGCCGCCACTATATTTCTTCCCCTGGTGCCGCCCACACCTCGCAGTTATGCGTGCGCCGGCTGCCTCACCGGCCGCTAGCACCTCCTCTGCCGCAAGTTCGTTGTCCTAGAGCCCGAGACGCGCTACGCGCCTCGAGCCGCTTCCCGCTTCCCGTAGCCTCGAGCCACCATTCTCGCCGCCTTCCAGCAAACTTTGTCGCCCTCTCCCTCCAAGCGCGTGCCCGCGCCGACAACCCGAGCCAAGTCCGCCCCTACGCTGGGATCGTCCCTGCCTCCAGAGCTTCCTCGCCACAGAGCCGCCGCTGCTGCAAGCTCCTCTCCACCGCGACCTTCGTCTCTGCCGTCCGCACCGGCGCCGTGTGCCCCGCAGCCCCAACCATCGACCCCGACGGTGTGGTGCGTCATCGCCCTTCGTGCTCATCCTCGCGGGCAGGTGCTGCCCCGATGGCCGTGAGCCCCTCTGTTCCCTATGCCCAGCTCGGCCACCTCTCTGTTGATGTAAACCGGATGTATGGTGCGTATCTGCAGGTTCTCCGCTACTGACTAGCGGTGTTGAGTGGTGGTAGATGCTAGATGTTTCTTCTGTAACTCTCGGTGTTGGTCATGTTCATGCCTACATGTTCGTTCGTGTCCGCGTGACCGTGTTGAGAAGATGGTCGTATCTGTGAGATCGCTTGATGCCACCCAAAAGACCCAAACGAGAATCGTTCCCATGCCAAGATCTTCCGAAGAGCACGACATCTGATAAGTTTGCCATCGACCACCACAACGTCAAGATATTCTACACAGAAAGACAAGATCTCGTCCCCGTATCCGAAGATCCAAAGATCAAACCCTAAAACCCCGGAGCACGAAGACCGATCCCACCGAACCCCGAAGATCTTTGGTGTCTGAAGCTGAGCCCGATCTTTCTGAACCCCAAGTCCTTCGCCTTGATGTGTGATCCCCTATCTGAGCCCTATTTATTTTATAAATGATATATACGTGTTGCATTAAATCATTCATCTCGCATACATATTTATTTGTTTGGGGGTACATTGTCGATTCACCTCGTAATTAAATATGGAGCCTATATGGGTTATTCTAGTCTTATATTGGCTCCATTTATATTTGTGTAGCGAACCGATGCCATGATTTGCCTTGTTAAGCCAACATTTAAATTGCGGGGTAGCTAAATAACATGAACCTCCTACTTAATTGTCAGGACCACAGTTCCGCTTAATATTTCCTAGTTGCATCGCATATTTGCCATGTCATGCATCATATCATGAACATGCTCGATCTTCTGCCGTAGTATTAAATAGTGCATCCGGTGTTTCTTTTAGTGCTTTTCTTCTTCAAAGACTAGGCCATTGAGTGGATGCGAGTATCGACAAGTTCTTCAGATAATGTATCTTCGGCTATGTTTTCCCAGGCGAGCATTCTTCCCCTTTCTACCTATTTTGCATTTATAGTATTTTTTTCCTCATGTTGTTCTATTGCTACCTGTGTTGCGATGCTGTAGTCTTTCCGTACCTGTGATATCCCTTGCAGCCTTATATTTCCTTGGAAACATCCTATTACATGTTGTTTGGTAGATAGTTGGTCTTGCGAGTCGTAGATGCTTGCTCGGGTGTTGTTGTGCATCGTCAATGTCCCACAGTTGTTGGAGGTTGCCATATGCTTACTGTTGGAGATGATCATGGCTTTACTAACAACTTGCTAATTAAAATGTTGTGAATAGATATAACTAATGTAGAGGCACCGGTGGGCAATAGATAATATTTGGTTCTTCCACGCTCACTTGTGTCCCATAGGTCCCGTGTACTTGATACCTGTTCCTTGACTATTCACACTATCCACATAAGGGAGACTCTATGAATTCCCCTTTGCCTGATCTTGATTCACACTTTATTTCTTGGGGCCACAAACTAGTTTGGGGCTTTAATACTATCATGTACCTATGCCATGCTTTATCGCTTTATTTACGATTGTGCGTGGAGCACCTGTACTATTTTGGATCGTGACACGTTTTTGCTGTATCGACAAGCCTAGTCACACTTTCGGGTTCCTAATCGTTTACCACCGTCTACACAAACCCTGGGTCCGTCTCGGAGCCGGCCAACTTCGTTGCGGGTAGCTTAGTGGGGTGGCCCCCTGAAATGATTTATGAATCCTGTAAATGCTTTGTCGTGATGCCTCATTGCTTTTTATTTGGTTCTTCCCGAGGTTGATCGTGTGTGTGTTGCTATTTGTGCACCCCTGTAGGGTAAAACTTTCTAAAAGCCGTGTCCATGGTTATGGACGACTTGGAGCACAGTATCTCGATCATAGACAACTATAACTAAAGTAATGCTATAAATTTTACTTTGACATGTCTAGTAATAAGTTTCACTACAATGCAATGAGCAAATAAAAGTGCCAACAACTACTGGATTTGGGATATCTCTGGCTAATTGTATCTGACTAGTAAGTGCTACAACTATAACAGAATGAATAAAACTGCCAACTGTGTGAGTTCCTCGGTTTGACTTCCTCGCTTAGTCTCGAGGGGTATATACCAGGATGGGTATGATTGGTGTCAGTATCAGGTGGTTCCGAATAGGTCTTTTTTCTCTCTCTCTAATAGCCTACAGTTGTATCGAGTCTCTATAGATTGTTTAGTGCATGCTGCACTGCCGCTTCAGTCCACCATACCTATGTAGGCGAGAGCCGCTGAATTCTAGACTCCCGTGTACTGGCCTCAGTACGGACCGCTCCATTTTTCCTTCGCCCTTTGTCGGCACTCCTTTTGTTTAACAGGTATAAGTTCGATGTCGTTAGCAGGGTTACCCTTCTGGCTTGGCCTGGGAAGGGTTATGGACGCCATTGGTTATTCATTAGGGCTTTTAGCCCCATTTGCATCTTGTCCGTACTTGGACGCTATATCGTTTTCAAGGTGATTTGGATCCTTGTACTGTATATATGTATTCTTGACTCATTGAGTCGTTGTTGTATATATATGTTTCTGTGGGTTCCATCGTGAACTATTGTGTAATGATAGTGCTTCGTTTTGCACCCGCACACAAGTGCCTGGTGGGCATCTTTGAATTGTTTCTATGCAGTTTTGGCGGGAATCGCTAAAACTTGCATAGGGACGATTTGAGGGTGTTACAAAGTGGTATCAGAGCCCAGCAGTTCCGATACCCCATAGGTCCAGCATGTAGGATAACCTAGCTAATGGACATTGTAGAGTGTCAAAATTATTTTGAAAAATCGCTTGGATAGATCTGATAAGGTCCGCTTTTACTCCTTACCCCTATGTTATTCTCCTCCTATCTCTGCGTGTTTTGAATCTACTCTTATCTTTTCTTCAAGTCCAGGAAATCTCAAGGTTGTGTTCCCGTCGTACCTTCAGGGTTTCGCTTCCTCCCTTCCACAACGGTGGAGCTACAATCATCAATCTGCATCTTGTTTGGTGTACCCTTCATCCAATCTTTTTGGTCCCTGTACTCTTTATCTACTTCTGCACCTTGACGGATATCCGTATCGTTGAAAAACATATGAGAAGGATGAGCATTGGTGAAGTTGGTGTATACCTTGAGAATGCATTGTTCATGCCAATGGAACCATCGTCGAACCTAATCATTGTGTCTTTTCATACAATTTTCTTTGTATCTTCCGGCGAGTTCCAATGTGACGACATCATCTGCGTCAGATCCGATGAAGAGCATGCATCACTCCTTTATTCTTCCTACATCGCTTGTTGAGATCTTCAGTCTAATTCTGAGAGTTGATTGCATAATTCTCCTATCCATGTGCAGAGTAATGCTTTGGGTACCCGATGGACTGATCACCATCCGACTACTCTTATTATTCGCCCTTGTACATTGAATCAGTGGATCAAGCAATTTTGCTCTTTTCTCAGAAGTTAGAGGTGACCTTACCTTTTGGGACTTTTAACTTCGTCCTTTGTTTCTCTGGAGTGTTCTCTTGATGAACGTGAACAACGACCTCTTGATGGTGGTATCACTGATTTCAAGATGGAGTAAGAGTCTTTGTTAGTGGTGTCGCAAGGATCTACACGAAGCAAGAAGAATCTGATCATCAGCCTTCTTCCCCGGACCATGAGGCAGATCTCGAGGGCGAGATCCATTGTTAGTGGTGTCGAATTGTAGCACCCCGATAAAACCACTACTAGAAAATCACGTGTTGTTTTTATTTTGTTCAGCATGACTGCATGCTCATATCATCATGAAACATTGCATTTGAGCATCATCATGTCATCATGCATGGTTTGTCTAAAACTATTTTGTAAAAGCCTAACTTTCTTTTCTAAATATCCCCTTTTCTTATTTCAAATCAAAATTCGGCCTGTTTTGGATATTCTGTTTGTCTAAATATTTGTAAAAGTATTTCTAAAATAAAACAAACAGATAAATAAATAATTAAAAAACATGTTTTTTTTCGGGGAGGCAAACCAAACGACAAGGCCCAAACCTAGCCGGCCAGGTTACCTACAACCCGAGCAAACCCTAATTCCCTTTCTATCACCTACCAAGAACCACACCTTATCCTCCCTACCGCCGTCGTAGCACATCGCTGACGCCCGCGCGCGTTACACACCCAAACAGCGACGCGCCCCTGGTCTCACCCCGCACACACGACCAGCAACGCACGCAGCGACTTGGCCCCACCCTCTTAGCTCAGCGTCGCTCCCACGCAACCGCCTCTGACCGACACTTTCTGCACGGCGCTATCAGACTGGCCCCACCCCGCGACCCTGCTCTATCGCCCCCGTTCCTTCCTCTCGACGCCCACCTAACCCGACGATAGGGCTTCTCCCCACCGAGTCTGTGTCTGCTGTCGATCGCGGAGCCACGCACCCCCTGGCTCCCGTCTGCACCCATGTCCCTACCTCTCTGCCGTCGGCCTTGCTTCTTCCCCGCGCAAGGAGCAACCACCGGTCGCCGTGTCGTCACCAAGCCTAGCTGCTCCGCGTCTAGTTGTTGTCGCCGCTCTATCTCTTCCCCTGGTGCTGCCCTCACCTCGCAGTCGTGTCTGCGCCGGCTCGCCTCACCGGCCGCTGGCATCTCCTCTGGCGGAAGTTCGCCGCCCCGGAGCCCGAGACGGGCTACACGGCCCGAGCAGCTTCCCGCTTCCCGCGGCCTCAAGCCACCATCATCGCCGCCTTCCAGCGAACTTCGTCGCCCTCTCCCTCCTAGTGTGCGCCCGCGCCGACGACCCGAGCCAAGTCCGCCCCTATGCCGGGACCGTCCCCATATCCAGAGCTTCCTCGCCACGGAGCCGCCGCCGCTGCAAGATCCTCTCCACTGCGACCTTTTTTCTCTGCCGTCCGCACCAGCGCCGCGCGCCCCGCAGCCCCACCCATCGACACCGACCGTGCGGTCCGTCATCTCCCCGCGTGCTCATCCTCGCAGGTAGGTGCTGCCCCGACGGCCGTGAGCCCCTCTATTCCCTATGCCCAGCTCGGCCACCTCTCTATTGATGTAAACCGGATGTATGGTGCGTATCTGCAGGTTCTCCGCTATTGACCAGTGGTGTTGAGTGGTGGTAGATGCTAGATGTTTTTTCTACAACTCTCGGTGTTGGTCATGTTCCTGCCTATATGTTTGTTCGTGTCTGCGTAACCGTGTTGAGAAGATGGTCACATGTGTGAGATCGCTCGATGCTACCCGAAAGACCCAAACGAGAATCGTTCCCTTGCCAAGATCTTTCGAAGAGCACGACATCTGATAAGTTCGCCATCAACGACAACAACGTCAAGATACTCTAAACGGAACGATAAGATCTCCTCCCCGTATCCGAAGATCCAAAGACCAAACCCTAAAGCCCTAGAGCCCGAAGACCGATCCCGCTGAACCCCAAAGATCTTTCGGTGTCTAAAGCCGAGCCCGATCTTTCGGAACACCAAGTCCTTCGCCTTGATGTGTGATCCCCTATCTGAGCCCTATTTATTTTATAAATGATATATACTTGTTGCATTAAATCATTCATCTCGCATACATATTTATTTGTTTGGGGGTACTTTGTCGATTCACCTCATATTTAAATATGGAGCCTAGATGGGCTATTCTGGTCTTATATTGGCTCCATTTATATTTGTGTAGCAAAGCGATGCCATGATTTTCCTTATTAAGCCAACATTTAAATTGCATGGTAGCTAAACAACATGAACCTCCTACTTAATTGTCAGGACCCCGATTCCGCTTAATATTTCCTAGTTGCATCGCATATTTGCCATGTCATGCATCATATCATGAACATGCTCGATCTTCTGCCGTAGTATTAAATAGTGCATCTGGTTTTTCTTTTAGTGCTTTGCTTCTTCATAGACTAGGTCATTGAGTGGATCCGAGTATCGACAAGGTCTTCGGATAATGTATCTTCGGTTATGTTTTCCTAGGCGAACATTCTTCCCCTTTCTACCTATTTTGCATTTATAGTCTTTATTTCCTTATGTTGATCTATTGTTACCTGTGTTGCGATGCTTTAGTCTTTCCGTACCTATGATATCCCTTGCATCCTTTATATTGTCTTGGACAGATCCTATTACATGTTGTTTGGTAGATAGTTGGTCTTGCGAGTCGTAGATGCTTGCTCAGGTGTTGTTGTGCGTCGTCAATATCCCAAAGTTGTTGGAGGTTGCCACATGCTTAATATTACAGATGATCATGGCTTTACTAACAACTTGTTAATTAAAATGTTGTTAATAGATATAAATAATGCAGAGGCACCGGTGGGCAATAGATCATATGTGGTTCTTCCACGCTCACGTGTGTCCTGTAGGCCCCGAGTACTTGATGCATGTTCTTTGACTATTCGCACTATCCACATACCGGAGACTCTATGAATCCCCCTTTGCCTGAGCTTGATTCACACTTTATTTCTTGGGGCCACAAACTAGTTTGGGGCTTTATTACTATCTTGTACCTATGCCATGCTTTATTTACGATTGTGCGTGGAGCACCTGTACTGTTTTGGATCGTGACACGTTTTCGCTGTATCGACAAGCCCAGTCACGCTTTCAGGTTCCTAGTCGTTTACCGCCATCTACACAAACCCTGGGTCCATCTGCGAGTTGGCCAACTTAGTTGCGGGTAGCTTAGTGGGGTGGCCCCTTGAAATAATTTATGAATCCTGTAAATGCTTTGTCGTGAGGCCTCATTGCTTTTTATTTGGTTCTTCCCGAGGTTGATCGTGTTTGTGTTGCTATTTGTGCACCCCTACAGGGTAAAACTTTCTGAAAGCCGTGTCCACGGTTATGGATGACTTGGAGCACAGTATCTCGATCATAGACAACTATAACTAAAGTAATGCTATAAATTTGACTTTGACATGTCTAGTAATAAGTTTCACTACAATGGAATGAACAAATAAAATTGTCAACAACTGCTGGATTTGGGATATCTCTGGCTAATTGTATCTAACTAGTAAGTGTTGCAACTATAACAGAATTTATAAAACTGCCAACTGTGTGAGTTCCTCGGTTTGACTTCCTCGTTTGGTCTTGACGGGGATATACCAGGATGGGTATGATTGGTGTCAGTATCAGGTGGTTCTGAATAGGTGTTTCTTATCTCTCTCTAATAGCCGACAGTTGTATTGAGCATCTATAGATTGTTTAGTGCATGTTGCGCTGCCTCTTCAGTCCACCATACCTATGTAGGCGAGAGCCGCCAAATTTTAGACTCGTTGTGTACTGGCCTCAGTACTGACCGCTCCCTTTTTCCTTTGCCCTTTGTCGGCACCCCTTTTGTTTAACAGGTATAAGTTTGACGTCATTAGCAGGTTTACCCTTCTGGCTTGGCCTGGGCAGGGTTATGGATGCCATTGGTTATTCTTCAGGGCTCTTAGCCCCATTTGCATCTTGTCCGTACTCGGACGCTGTATCGTTTTCAAGGTGATTTGGATCCTTGTACTGTATATCTATATTCTTGACTCGTTGAGTCGTTGTTGTATATATATGTTTCTGTGGGTTCCATCGTGAACTATTGTGTAATGATATTGCTTCATTTTCCACCCGCCCACAAGTACCTGGTGGGCATCTTTGAATCGTTTCTATGTGGGTTTGGCGGGAATCGCTAAAACTTGCATAGGGCCGATTCGAGGGTGTTACAAAGTGGTATCAGAGCCAGGTTTCGATCCTGGGACCTGTGGGTTGATCATCAATACCATCTTCTGCAGCAGATGGCGCCACTGTGCTTCCAATGGGTTCCTGGCAGTTATAGAAGAAAACCTTAGAAAACTAGCAAGCAAATTCCAAGCACATCTTCATGGATAAACAGGGTATTAAATTATACGAAGATGACAAAGATGGACCTAGTATAGCTTCTTCCACACTTCATGTGCTTCCTTCAGGGCTTCTGCCTTGCCATCTGGTATCTCCGTCTGCAACCCCACAGTGGCACTACCAATTATCGCGTTCCCTGCTCTCTGAGCCCCGAGTTGCGCTTCTAGGAGAGTCTTGGCTAGTCTTGAAGAATGGATGCTGATGTCCTGCGACAGCGCATAGTGCACCGTGTTGGTGGAAGGAAGTTGTTCATCCTCAGTGATATCTTCTATACCATTAGGTGCCATCTTGCTTTCCTTGGTTTCCTATTGAGTTTTAGGAATAGAATCAAACATTAGAAAAATAGCCAGCAAATTACAAATGATCATACTCATTTCAGAGACAAATATGGCATTGAAATTTTGGAAGATGAAAAAGATGAAAAGTATTCTGGAGGGCTTACTGTTGCTTTTTTCACACTGTGATTGGAGAATCTCTGGCTGTCATAGAAACACAAGTCACTGCGATAAGGTTGTCTATTTATTGTTTGCATGTTTATTAGATAACGGTCCTACAGAAAGAGAGAGCATAGAGTATATGAGGTAGTCCTAGTTAAACACAAATAGGGGGAAGTTGAGTAGACAAGACTTGACCTGTATCCTGGGGTCAGTCCAAGAATCAACAAGCTTGCACCACTCTGCATCGTTCATGTGTTCTACAGGAGAAATCCTTGTTACTTCATTCAGTGGGAGGGGGTCAAAAACTGCTTCTTCAGGATATGCCTTTGAATTCTCGCGTGCCTCATTAACTGTTGGTTGCAAGCAACCTGCACATCTGGGTGTGATGCATCCATGACAAACTTTGTTGAAATAAAACATCGTGAATCAGCCTCTGCTTGAATAGTAATGAGAAAAAAAGGCAGTTGAGTCACGAAACATATGGAAACTGTGTCGTAGAACTCTGCTCTGACATCCGGCCTCTCCTTGTACTCTTTCTAGCGGGGGAAGATAGGCATACCAGTCCTGACTGTTTTTGCACACTCATTGGCGAACTTGGAAGCAATAGTTCTTCCTGGAGGAATGGCAAATGGAAGCTTTCCTCCTTTGGACACGTTCTCACACTTTGTCCCCATGTTTTTTCCCTCAAGACAATTTGAGGATCATCATGTTTAATAGTATCTTCAGAAGGATGATGGCCAAAATCATCTACAAACATATAATGTGGAGTTATTGTTCTACCATATAATAAGTTCCATTCAAACAATATAGTGTGCTTTCCTTGGGGAGTTGGTTGCTTGCTTGGGGTAGCTATCTGCTCATCTTGGATTGTTGTTTTCCTGCCATGGAGTGCTGCCATATTGATTTGGGCTGCAACCTTCTCTCCTTGAGCATCATGATCTGCAGGACTCTGAGTTTCTTGCGAAGAGGTCGCAGCACTTGGCGGTCTTGGTGGGTGCCGTGGAGAACTTGGAGGTGGAAGTACTTCTGGCGGATTCCCCTTGGACCTGGTATGTCTCGTACATTCTATCGAGGCAGCCATGCTAAACGAGACGCGCTTCCGAGAAGCTGATCCACCACTAGCAGCTATCCTTGTCATGATGATAAAAGGTAGTCAATTCGGGATAATAAAAAAGGTAGTCAATTCGGGATAATAAAAAAGCACAACATATATGGAAAATTAAGTAACCAAATAACTACAAAAAAGATGAGTAGGCAAGTAAGGGGACAACCTCTAGCTCATCTTCCCCCTCCTCTTCAGGATAATCGTTAGATCCAGAGCCTTCATCCTTGACCTTTTTAGGGCAGAATTCAGTGGGAGATGAATAAACAAGGGGCCTAAGACCCATTTTTTGCATCCGCGCATTGTTTCTCGTGATGTTTTCCAGCCGTCTTTCTTCCAGGGGATGCAATTGTGGTTCTATCATGAATAAAAAACTCTTTAGTAAGCTACAAAAATATAATCTATGTCATATGGTATTGATTGTTCTATACTAATCATAATGTCCAATAGTCCACTATGAGGAATTTCTACTCTAAATCTCATATCACAAGACTAATGATGAAGCAGCCAAAGCAAAGCAAGAGACAAGACGATGAACAAGATGGACAATTCACCAATTGGTTGCAGTAATAAGCAGAGTGGGACAATAAAACATAAGCAGGATAAGCAGCAATAGTGCAATTAAACAGGAAATATAACCTACTATACTGACTGTTCTATAGAACTCATCATGTCACAGCTCACTATGATCAATTTCTAATATGATCATAAGGCATACGATGAAGCAGCCAAACTAATGTAAAAAGGCAAGATGATGCAACCTTTATCATACGCAAACAGATCATAAGCCGAAATAGTATACACGCAGTTAAAGAGGATAATCACAATAAAACATAAGCAGGATAAGCAACTATCCTGCAAATAAACAAAATATAACTTATGGTGTTGATTGTTCTATAGTAATCATCATGTAATAGAGTCCACTATGAGAAATTTGTACTCTGATCAAAAGACATAGGATGAAGCAGCCAAACCAATGGAACAACCAAGATAGTGCAAACTTTATCTGTATGTAAACTGATCATAAGTCGAATATTCTGAATCTCACTTGTCAATTGGTTGGCTGGTTGCACTAATAAGCAGGGCAGGACAATTAAACATCAGAAGGAAAAGCATCTTTCATGCAATTAAAATAGGCAATTAAACAAGTCATGACATATGATGTTGATTGTTCAATAGTAATCATCATGTAAAACAGACTACTCTGAACAATTTATACTCTGCTCATCATACATGTCATGAAGCAGTCAAACTCATGCAACAAACAAGATAATGCAACCCTCATCACAAGACTTGAAAAATCACAAGCAATTTCATAGGCAAAACAAATAAGAGAGAATAACTGCAACAAAAAAGGTAAATTGGTGGCATGAATAGGATAATGAACAGTATTTCTCGGGAAAAGTATAAAAAACATGAGAATCGAGGATGAGCATGTTTCCTTGCCTGCAGGCTGTAGGGCCTTTTTGATACCTCGTTTCTTGCAGTGACCCGGGGTACGTGGCATCGATCTGGACGACGAGGTAGCAGACCTCGTCGACGAGGTGGGCGACGAGGTGGACGGGCCTTGTCAGCGAGGTGGACGGTGAGCTGGAGGTGAGCTAGACGGTGAGATGGACTGCGAGCTGGCCAACTTTGCGGGTGAAGTGTACATCGAGGTGGTAGAAAAGGTTAGCCGGCTATCGGCGAGGTGGAAAACCGGCGAGGTTGACGGATGTGGTGGAAAACTGGGATGGTGAGGAGGGGCTAGGGTTTATGCTTAGGGTGACGGAGAGGTTACTACTAGAAGGACGGACGGAGACGAGGGGATTAAAGGCAGATGGCGGAGGGACGGACAACAGCGAGGGGAAAAGGGGGAGGACGGTAGCGCCGAGGGCGGTGGGGAAATTTGGGTCTGTCTCATTTCAGCAAGGGGATAAAAAGGGTTTGGAATAGATTACGTAAATGACCTTTGCGCGAATGCTTGGGTGGCGATGTGCGGGTGGGCTCAAACGTAATTGCAGCTCGAGAAATTTTTGTTTGTGCTGTCTCCCGCGCTAGCACCAAATTTTGCGTGGGCGGGAGGATCTGACCTGGGAATTTTGGGTTGGTGTCCTGGCCATTGGATGCACGATGGATGGTTCAAAACAATTAACCATATTTTAGAAACTCTTCATAAAAAGAGCCTTGGTGAAGAAAACTATAAATTATTGATGAATAAATATTGAAAAAATGCAATAATGTGGACTACTAGTTTATATTCCGGCTTGTATAATGATCTCAGGAGAGGTAAGTATTTTGGATAATATATTCAAATTTATTTATAGATAAGATTCAAAATGTGGTTTGTTTTGAACAATGGATTTCTCCAGATTAGGGTTGAACGATGATGGACTTTTATCCTTATTTTGGTTAGTTTTAGGTCATAGCAACACATATGGTATATATATCAAATTGGTTTGAGCCCGAAGAAGATGCATCACTACATAGACCAAAATACATATATAGGAAAATTAAAGCATCTTCCACATATATCCATGTGAATGACTAGCGTATAGTGGATATATCAATGTGGTTAGAAGACATGCATTACTCTAGGGGCTGGGGGTCCATGTGTGTCAAGACTAAATTAAATTAAACATCATTGTATAGGAAATAATAAATAACCAGCTTTCAATTCCATGTTGCACATGTTGCACCAGTGTGACAAAAGCGTTAAGTTGCATCACAAAATCTACCGAAGTTAGATATCAATGTGTGGTATATATTATTGGAAAAGAACAAATGCAATGATGTGTGGTCATCATCATGTGTGGTCTATCATCAACAATGACTCTAGTGGCCATATCAATAATGTGGGTTAGGAAAAGAACACATCATTTGCAAAATATGACTCTAGGATCAGTGGGCGGTCATGTGTACATGTAGCTAGCTTGAGATATATCATTGTGGTTTTGGAAAAGAACAGTGTATGCAATGTGGTCATGTGGGATCAATTTCTCAGGTGGATGTATATCAGTGTGTACTAGGAAAAGAACACACACATCGATCATGCAATGTCTCTAGGGGTTCCATAACACATAGGAATTAAAGCAACATATTCCATGTTGCACCAGTGTCAAAGAATGAAGAAGTTGCATCACAGAATCCACTAGTGTGTGGTAGATATACCAATTAACAATGTGGTTTTGGAAAAGAGAACACATGCAATGTAGTCATGTATGTGGATCAACGACATCTAGCTACTAGTAGCTAATGTGGATATCAATGTGGTTTAGGAAAAGATCACATATGCAATAATGACTCTAGGGGTTCCATATATATGTGTACACATGCATGTTCACATAGACCAATATAGGAAAAGCACAGCTGCCACACACATTGCATGCATGTTGCACCAGTGTGACACAAGTTGCATCATCCAGAGTTATATATGTCTGGTCTCATCATGTAGATATATGTCAAAATGTGTTATATTGTTGGAAAAGAACACACATGCATGCAATGTGGTCATCTCATGTGGATCTATCAACAATAATGCAATATATATGCATGGAAAAGAACACACATGCATGCAATATGACTCTAGGAGATCAGATCCATATATATATGTGGCCATAGACCAAAAACACATAGGTTAAATAAAGGAGAGCTTCCACACATTGCATGCATGCAATATCTCAGAATTATTATTAGTTGTGCATCATCAGATAATCCACTTGAGTATATGCATTGTGTGGTCATGCATATGTGTAGAGATATCATTGTTAGGTTTTGGAAGAACAATGTACATACATGCAAATGTGGTCACACAGATCATCATGGATGTGGATCTATAAATGACTCTAGTGACCATATCAATATGGGTTAGGAAAAAGAACACATGCATGCAATATGACCCCCTATAGGACATAGATATATATATATTCCATATTGGTCATAGAGACCAAACAACAAATAGGAATTAAATAAAGGAGTTTCCACATTGCATGCATGCATGCATTGACCAGTGTGACATAATTTGTGCACATCGTCACATAATCCTTGAGTATATGCATGTGTGTCTGGTCATGCAAATATATGTCGAGATATATATATATATATATCATCATCATCTTGTGTTGTTTTGGAAAAGAACAGTGTACATATATATGCAATGTGTGGTCATGTGATGGGATCAGTGGCTCTAGTGGATATATATATATATCAGTGTGTAACACACATCATGCAATATCTCTAGGGGAGGATCCATGTGTATTAAACCATGCATGGTCACATGCATATATAGACTAAAACACAGGAAAGCAACATATTGCATGCTGTGCTAGTGTGACAGAAGTTGTTGCATCACAAAATCCACTAGTGTGTAGTAGATATACCAATTAACAATGTGGCTTTGGAAAAGAGAACACATGCAATGTGGTCATGTATGTGGATCAATGACATCTAGCTACTAGTAGCTAGTGTGGATATCAATGTGGTTTAGGAAAAAGATCACATATGCAACAATGACTCTAGGGGTTCCATATGTGTACAGCCACCACATGTATGGTCACAGAGACCAATATAGGAAAAGCATAGCTTTCACACACACATTGCATGCATGTTGCACTAGTCTGACATAAGTTGCATCATCTAGAGTTATATATGTATGGTCCCATCATGTAGATATATATATGTCAAAATGTGGTATATTGTTGGAAGAACACACATGCATGCAATGTGGTCATGTCATGTGGATCTATCAACACTAATGCAATATATATACATGGAAAAGAACACAAATGCATGCAATATGACTCTAGGAGGTCAAATCCATATATTGACCAAAAACACATAGGTTAAACAAAGGAGGGCTTCCACACATTGCATGCATACATGCAGTGTGACAGAATTATTATTAGTTGTGCATCATCACACATAATCCACTTGAGTAGTATATGCATTGTGTGGTCATGCATATGTGTAGAGATATCATTGTGGTAGGTTTTGGAAGAGAACAATGTACATACATGCAAATGTGGTCACAGATCATCATGGATGTGGATCTATCAATGACTCTGGTGACCATATCAATGTGGGATAGGAAAAAGAACACATGCATGGTATCACCCTGATACATTGCAAATGTATCTATAATTTTTGATGTTCCATGCTTGGTTTTATCTACTTTCTTATGTTTTGTCCACACTTTGGAGTACTTTTCATATGATTTCTTGGACTAACCTATTAACAAGAGCCACAGTGCCAGTTGCCTGTTTTCTGCTGTTTTTGGTTCCAAGAAAAGTCAGAAAATCCATATTCTCGAAATTGGACGGGACAAAAGCCAAAGTTCCTATTTTACCAGAAGACTCAAGAAGCCAGAAGCAGAGACGGAGGAGGGCCAGGGCCTGGCCACACCATATGGTGGCGCGGGCTAGCCCTGGCCGCGCCACCAGGTGGTGTGGGCCCCCTAGCACTCCACCGACCTTTCCCTTTCGCGTATAAGAAGCCTCCAATACGAAAACCCTAAATAATCAAGCCTCCAGCCATGAAAAGTTCCGCTGTGCCGCTGCCACCGAAGGGGAGATTCGGGGGACAGAAAGCCTCTATTCCGGCACCCTGCCGGGACGGGGAAGTGCCCCCGGAGCCATCTCCATCGATCTCCACCACCATCTCCATCACCGTTGCTGATTCCCATGATGAGGAGGGAGTAGTTCTTCCTCGAGGCTAAGGGTTCTACCGGTAGCTATGTGTTCATCTCTCTATATATGCATGATCTTGTTGTGGTCATGAGCTTTGTAATCAATTAGATCTACCTTGCTACTCAAGTGCTTTAATGCATCTCTGGTCTCCCCATGTGTGTGAAAGTGACAGCGTGCTCACCATGGTGGCACTTAGGTTAGAGATTACAAATACTTGTTATGAGTTATATTTGGAGTTGGATGTCTTTATGAAATTGTGGTGTTTGTTGGACTCATCTAGTGCTCAAGGTGACAGTGTGGGGTTTTCTAGATGGGAAAGGCTTACTTTGAGGAGTGCTGTTATAGCCCTACCAACGATTAGAGTGTTCAACTGGAGAGTAGTTAAGAGTAGTATCATAAAGAGAAGATATATTTATGAGAGAGTGTTCACTAGTGAAAGTATGATCCCTAGGCCTTGTTTCTTAGCATTGAAACACCGTTTGCTATTAGATTTGTTACATGTTTGCTTGTTTCCATCTTTATTTCTGTTTGCCTTTAGTCTCTTCCACGCCATCAATCTATTTCCTAGCACGGTTACCACTTATAATTATCCATACCACTTGTATTTCACTATCTCTTCGCCGAACTAGTGCACCTGTACACCTGACAAGTGTATTGGGTGTCTTGGGGACACAAGAACTTCTTGTATCTTGATTGCAGGGTTGCTTGAGAGGGAATACCTTTGACCACTTCCTTCCCGAGTTTGATAAACCTTGGGTGATCCAGTTAAGGGAAAACTTGCTGCTGTTCTACAAACCTCTACACTTGGAGGCCCAACAATTGTCTACAAGAATAGAAGTGCGTAGACATCAAGCTATTTTCTAGCGCCGTTGCCGGGGAGGAAAGGTAAAAGGTATTCACACCGGAGGATTAAAGAAGAAGAATCTCCCACGGGAAACGCCTATTTTATGGTGTGAGTGCTCGAAGTTATTTCCTTTAGATTCTGCAATTTTGTCTTTTTGTTTCTTTTTTTCACTAGTTAGGCTTAATGGAAAACAACAACAAAATTAGAGATCTTTATAGTATTTATCTTGAGTTAGTACATGAAGTGTTTGAAGAGAAAATTAAAAAACCTATGGAGCTTGATTTGCATGCTAATAGCAATGTTGTTAGTATGATTTCTTTGGACACCATTATTGCTAATGCTATGGAAAATTCTAAGCATGGGGAAGCTGGTTTTGATGAGCATGATATTTTTAGTCCCCTAAGCATGGAGGAGAAAATTTACTTTGATGATACTATGCCTCCAATATATGATGATTATAATGATGAATATGATATTTTCAGTCCACCTACTATTGAGGAGAAAATTAATTGTGACTACAATATGCCTCCTATATTTGATGATTATGGTGATGAAAATAATAATGATAGCTATTTTATTGAATTTGCTCCCACTATAATTAATAAGAATGACTATGCTTATGTGGAGAGTAATAATGATTATATGCATGTGGCTCATGATAAGAATGTTTTATGTGATAGTTATATTGTTAATTTTATTCATGATTCTACTGAAAGTTATTATGAGAGAGGGAAACATGGTTTTATGCATCTCAATAATATTAAGTTCCCCTCTTTATGTTGAAAATTTTGAAGTTGCACTTGTTTTGCTTTCCTATGATTGTTGCTTTGTGCTTTCATGACTTGTTTATTTACAAGATTCCTATGCATAGGAAGTGGGTTAGACTTAAATGTGCTTTGAATTTGCTTCTTGATGCTCTCTTTTACTTCAATTCATATGTCTTATGTGAGCATCTTCTCAAACTATCAAGCCTAACTTAAAGGCGTTAAAGAAAAGTACTTATTGGGAGATAACCCAAAAGTTTTAGATGAGTCTTGGAAGTTATTACCTCTGTAATAACCGCTCCTTATCCTTTTTATTTGCTTTTTGTGCCAAGAGTAACCTCTAATGAGAGAGAAGTAATGATTGGGAAAGTTGATGTCCCGAAACAGATTTCTGTGCTTCACCGTAAAAATTCGTGAGAGAGCTCTGTATATCGGATTAAGCTGTAATTGTTTGTGCTTCTGCCCCAGGTTGTTATATAACTTTAGATAGTTCAATACTTTTTGATTTGAGGAACATAAGGTCTTCAAAAAATTCGTCTTTACCTGCTGGTCTGTTTTGACAGATTTCTGCCATTTTCTACATTTGCTTCTTGTGGGCTCCTTTTTGAGTTCTTTTGGGGAATTGAGCTTTTTGAGGGAAGTGCTACAGGAGCTAGTGTTATAATGGAAGTTTATTTGGTGTTATAACTGAACCTTAAGACTTATTTATCTTGAGTACACTAATGTTGCTAATAAAGATTATGTGAAGTTTTGTATGAAGGAAAAATTTCAGGTGTATGGAAGGAATGAGTAATGAGATGAAGAATGGACTAAAGCTCAAGCTTGGGGATGCCACGCGTGTCACCCCAAGAAATATCCAAGAAGTACAAGCGTCAAAGCTTGGGGATGCCCAAGGCATCCCCTTCTTCATCAATAAAAATCTCAGGTTTCTTCCAAACGCTTCATTTTTATTGTTTCATGCACAGTTGTGTTGTTCTTGGAGCGTCTTCTTTTTCGTTTTCATTTTGGTTTTTAGTTTGCGTGGTTTGCTTAGTTTTCTGAATAAATTGGTTGGACCCCCTCATTCATACATTGGTGTTCAAATAGTCTGGTTTGGATTGGAAAAGAGTAGGAAAGCTCATGCTTAAGTGGTAAAGAGAGCTTGTTTTTGACTGTGGCCTATGCTTTTTCATGCCATGCTTGATATTGTTTTGGCTTTATGCTTAGTATTCTTTGCTGTAGCATGACTTGTTATAAACATTGAGATTTCTTAATGTGCCTTGGATGAATCATGCGTTGTTTTAGCATATTAAAGCATAGTATAGTGGTATTCTCCTTTGATGTTCTATTCGGGTTGACTTGGCACATGCTCACACAATGATATGACTATCTCAAGTCACCATAAGCCTTTATGATCCTTTAGTTTTCAACTTGTAGTATCACTTTATGCTTTGATCAATGATGTTTTGTCACTCTGCATGATTATGGCCATTATTGCTCTCTTAGTTTGTCGCTCCCAGTCTTTTGCTAGCCTCCACAACAAAGTATGAGTTCCACTCATGCATCCAACTCCCTAAACCAAGTTTTTCCAAAGATTCCACCATACCTATCTACTAGCTTATGATATTCCAAGTATATTCATGCTTTTGTTTACCTTCCAAATTAAACTTGTTATGAGAAAACTAGTGATAAAGCTCTCACGAACTTGATGGCACACTTTACTTTTTGCATCTAATAAACTTGAACCATTGGGTCCTTCTTCGTTGCATATATGCTTGCGCTTTATAAGTTGAAATTAGCAGAACCATGTACCATGGGGAACGCTTTCAACATCGCACTTGTACTTTTTACCCCGTTGATATCATGTTCTTTTGCTTACGGATCCCGGTGGTGTGAAATAAAAGTGGAACTTGTAAGATCATGGAGTTTGTATGTGTGTTAGAGAAACGCCTGGGCCGCTAGCCTAAGCCATGCCTAATCATGGTGGAAACTTGCAGCATCACCAGAATGAGCACTCTATGAAGCATCCTCAATAAAAACCTATGCAAATAACAAATAAAAAGATCGCTGAGATGCTCATTGTCTACTTGCCTTGTAATTTTGATTATGGGAAAGCTCCCGTATCATGTGCAAGGGTACCCCATTGGCGGTTCTTAATGATACACATGTACTTACAATGACAAGAGCTTACTCGTGACTGAAGTTGAGTAGCATGAGGTTCGGTCTTCGTAAGTAAGGGGCATGAGATTTCGGCTTATAACATGTCAAGCATATCCTCTTAGTTGTGTCACTTTAACCTTAATCACCTTAAAGATGCTTCTGATAGGGGCAATGAGAGTTGAAAGCTATAAGTACCATAATTTTTGGAAGCTCTTTATGAGACTTGAATCCCTACTTCCTTCTATGAAGGCCTTTCTTCCACCATTACATTGAGTCTCCACCTTCTATCTTTATGCACTTACTTTGAGAGCATAGTGGCCATTCTTAGTTCTATGTGCATTGTCCCAAGACTAGTTGATTGATGCATAACTTGATATTGCTTGTTTTAAACTATTTGTATCTAGTCACTCTTATGAACTTTGAAGGTGTCCTATGCATTTATGTTTGATACTCTATGAGGGACAAGTTGAATGCCACTATGATATGCTTTCTTTATGTGAAACAAACAAACGTCTTGCAAAGCATTGTTATTAATGAATCTTTTGTTTGTGCCTTTCCATGTTGCATCATAGTTTCTTTGTCTTATTGCTAGAACTATGTCTTTCATGTTATGATTGAAGTACTATGATCCCAACTTTGAATGTTTTACAAATACTTTGATCAAGTATTTGATGGTGCATGTCACCTCAAAAATTATTCATTCTTTTTATCACTTACCTACTCGAGGACGAGCAGGAGTTAAGCTTGGGGATGTTGATACATTGCAAATGTATCTATAATTTTTGATATTCCATGCTTGGTTTTATCTACTTTCTTATGTTTTGTCCACACTTTGGAGTACTTTTCATATGATTTCTTGGACTAACCTATTAACAAGAGCCATAGTGCCAGTTGCCTGTTTTCTGCTGTTTTTGGTTCCAGGAAAAGTCAGAAAATCAATATTCTCGGAATTGGACGGTACAAAAGCCAAAGTTCCTATTTTACCGGAAGACTCACAGAGCAAGAAGCAGAGACGGATGAGGGTCAGGGCCTGGCCACACCATATGGTGGCGCGGGCTAGCCCTGGCCGCGCCACCAGGTGGTGTGGGCCCCTTGGCACTCCACCGACCTTGCCCTTTCGCCTATAAGAAGTCTCCAATACGAAAACCCTAAATAATCAAGCCTCTAACCACGAAAAGTTCCGCTGCGCCACCGCCACCAAAGGGGAGATTCAGGGGACAGAAGGTCTCTGTTCCGGCACCCTGCCGGGACGGGGAAGTGCCCCCGGAGCCATCTCCATCGATCTCCACCACCATCTCCATCACCGTTGCTGATTCCCATGATGAGGAGGGAGTAGTTCTTCCTCGAGGCTAAGGGTTCTACCGGTCGCTATGTGTTCATCTCTCTATATATGCATGATCTTGTTGTGGTCATGAGCTTTGTAATCAATTAGATCTACCTTGCTACTCAAGTGCTTTAATGAATCTCTGCTCTCCCCATGTGTGTGAAAGTGACAGCGTGCTCACCATGGTGGCACTTAGGCTAGAGATTACAAATACTTGTTATGAGTTATATTTGGAGTTGGATGTCTTTATGAAATTGTGGTGTTTGTTGGACTCATCTAGTGCTCAAGGTGACAGTGTGGGGTTTTCTAGATGGGAAAGGCTTACTTTGAGGAGTGTTGTTATAGCCCTACCAACGATTAGAGTGTTCAACCGGAGAGTAGTTAAGAGTAGTATCATAAAGAGAAGATATATTTATGAGAGAGTGTTCACTAGTGAAAGTATGATCCCTAGGCCTTGTTTCTTAGCATTGAAACATCGTTTGCTATTAGATCTGTTACATGTTTTCACCAGCAGGCCGTGGCCCTGCCTCCTTGTTGCCCCCGGGTCCCGTCGCCGCCTCCGGCCGTGAGCAGCACCATGTCGACCGGCACCACCACATCCCGCGCGAGCCCGGCCACGACACCGCTGTCGCCAAAGCACGTCGTCCTACCTACACCATGCTGTCGCCAGGGGCTTCTCCCGTCATCGCTCCCAGGTCCCCGCCTCCTCGTCGCCCCTTACGGAGCCACTCCCAGAGCCGCCGTCGTGCGGGCCCCCATCCTCGAGCTCCCCGCGTCCTTGCCCCTGCTGCCCACCTCCCGTGCCATGCACGCGCCGCCGCCCTTCTCCTGGCCCTCGCGTCCCTGCCCCAACGGTCGCTGACCTCCTCTCCGGCCGCCAGCTACCAAGGTCGTGTCGCCGCCATCTGTGGCGCCTCGAGCTCCCTGCAACCAACCTCCCCCTTCCCGGTCGCGGACCTCCTCTGGCCCAAGCCAGCTCCGTGTGTCTACCCCTGCATCCTCCTCCGGCTGCGTCGGACGGCCGCCACGGTTCGTCCCCTTTCGCCCGACATCAGCGCCGTCGTGCGCACCCCAAGGACTCCGTCGACCTCGCCCGCGTCGCCACCCGAAGCCCTCCATCGACCGCTGCAGCCCCGAGCCTGCATCGCCTTGTGTCGTGTTGGTACCCGGTGCCTATGTTGGTTCGTGTAGTGTAGACGCTATGTATGTTTGGTGTGGTTTTGATCAGAGTTGGCAGTTTGGTATGGTGAAGATCCGATGGAAGACAGATACATGTGGTGCTGTGTTGATTGCGTGGTACTTGTTGGAAGATGCTCAAGGTGTACACCCAAGAAGGATACCAGGGGCTCCTTCATGGAATATCGAGACCCCGGTTCTGAACCCCGAAGACCCTGATCTCGGACCCGAAGACCACCAAGCTCTCTGACCCGGTATCTGAAGACGCCGAGACCCTGGACGCCAAGATCTCCTCATAGATTCTGGAGCCCTGTTCCCGGAGTCCGAAGATGGATCTTGCCGAACCTGAACCACCGTCGAACCCCAAGATCTTCGACCCCTAATGTGATCCTCTTTCCGAGAACCCTATTTTATAAATGCCATCTATACACTTGTTGCATATTTGATAGTTCATGACCTCATACATGTTTGACATTTGGGGGTACTTAGTCAATTCACCTCATAATTAAATATGGAGACTATATGCGGGCTTTTCTAGTCTTATATTGGCTCCATTTAAATTTGTGTATAGAACCGATGCCATGTTTTTTCCTTGTTAATTGCACATTTAAATTTGTGTATAGAACATGCTGATTCTTCTGTCGTAGTATTAAATATTGCATCCGGTGTTTCTTCTAGTGATTGCTTCTTCGCGGATTAGGCCGATGAGTGTATGCGACTATCGACAAGTTCTCCGGCTATGTACCTTCGGCTTTGTTTCCCAGGCGAGCATCCCTTCCCCTTCTACCTATTTTGCATTTATAGTCTTTATTTCCTCCTGTTGATCCATTGCTATCCGTGTCGCGATGCTTTAGTGTTCCGTACCAGTTATATTTCCTGCAGCCGTTATATTGCCTGGGACACCTCCTATTACCTGTTGCTTGTTAGATAGTTGGCCCTGCGAGTCGTAGTTGCTTTCTCAGGTGTTGCTTCGCGTCGTCGATGTTCCACAGTTGTTGGGAGGTTGGCAGATGTTTAATGATGGAGCTGATCATGATTCTAATTACAGTTATTAATTAATGTTGATGGTAGATATAATGTAGAGGCACTGGTGGGTAATAGTAAATATTTGGTTCTTAACCGCTCACTGGTGTCCACCTAGGACCCGAGTTCTTGACACCTGTTCCGAGATATAGCGCGTTAACCACAGGTGGGGTGTGTGGGCACCCCCATCGACTTACTACCTGATTTCAAAGTATTGTACCGGGGGCCACAAGTAGTTTGGGGCTTTATTACTATTCTATACTTATGCCATACTTTACTGCTTTATTTAAGATTGTGCGTGGAGCACCTGTACTGTTTAGGATGTGGAATGTTTTCGCGGTATCGACAAGCCCAGTCACACTTTTGGGTTCCTAGTCGTTTACAGCCATTGGCACAAACCCTGGCTCCGCCACAGAGCCAGCCGACTTCGTTGCGGGTAGCTTAGTAGGGTGGCCCCCATGTACTTGCTTTGGGTATGGGAAACGTCATGACTTAGGCCCCGCCGACATACCGATGGGTGTATGTTAATTGATCAGGCAAAAAGGGTCGAAGTGCGTGTCGATACTTTGGTGCACCCCTGCAGGGTTAAATCTTTTCGAAAAGCCGTGTCCGTGGTTATGGACGACTTGGAGCACAATTTCTAGATCATAAACAACTATAACTAAAGTTTGTTGTTATAATTTGACTTGTATCTGAGATGACTAGTAAGTTGGACAACTGCCATGGAAAGATTAAATAAAACTGCCAACCGTGTGAGTTTTCCTCGGCTGGACTTCCTCGTTGGTCTCGAGGGGGAATACCAGGATGGGTATGTTTGGTGTTAGTATCAGGTTGGATCCGAATAGGTCTCTCTTATCTCTCTCTGATAGTCGCCATTATTACAGAGTCTCTATAGGTTGTTTAGTGCCGCTGCGCTGCCGCTTCAGTCCACCATACCTGTGTAGGCGAGGACCGCCGAATTCTAGCCTCGCCGTGTACTGGCCTCAGTACTGACGCTCCTATTTTTCCTTTGCCCTTTGTCGGCACCCCTTTTGTTTTAGCAGGTTTGAGATCGACGTCGTTAGCAGGGTTACCCTTCCGGCTTGGCCTGGGCAGGGTTATGGACGCCATTGGTTATTCTTCAGGGCTCTTAGCCCCATTTGCATCTTGTCCGTAGTCGGACGCTCTATCGTTTCGAGGTGATTTGGATCTTTGTATATTATATCTGTCATCTTGAGTCATGGAGTCTTTGTTGTATATATATGTTCTGTGGGTTCCATTGTGAACTATTGTGTAATGGTATTACTTCGTTTCCCACCCGCACGAAAGTGCCTGGTGGGCGTCCTTGAATCATTTCTATGCGGGTTTGGCGGGAAGCGCTAAAACTTGCATAGGGCCGATTCGAGGGTGTTACAGGTGTGATGCCCACAATCTCCGAGATGTATTTCTCTAAGGATTTCAATACCTTGCTGCTGGGAGATGCATCGTAGGAAAACTCATGTGGTACTTCTCTTGTATAGCGGGCCGTCAATGATGACGTAGCCTTTTGCTCTGTGTACTATTTGCCGGTTTTCAACTTCGTTGGCGGGGAAAGTTCCATCTTGTAGATAATCCATGAACGGCTTCATCCAAGCCAGAGAGGTCACTAATACTACGTCAACAAATGAGTCCACTCTATCCGGGTTCTCGGGGTCCACTCCCTTCATGGATGGAGTTCGTAAATGTTCCAGGAAAATACCTGGTAGAATTGGTCGATGAGATGATCCAAGCTTTGACAACAGATATGCCACCTCATTATCCTCCCTTTTGACGTACTTGACTTCATAGCCATCGAAGCACTTGGTTATTTTGTCTACTCTGTCTCGATATGCCGCCATCATAGGGTTCCGCATGTTCCAGGTGCCAGCTACTTGTTGGGCAACCAAGTCGGAATCTCTATAGCAAACTATGCGCTTGATGCCAATATCTCTGGCTACGCGAAGTCCGTGAATGAGGGCCTCATATTCCGCCATGTTATTTGTAGCGTTGAAGTGGATCTACAGGACGTACTACAACTTCTCTCATGTTGGTGATTGCAATAATACACCAGCCCCCGAGCCATTGAGTAGTTTCGATCCTTCAAAGTGCATGACCCAATACTATGGCTCTAGCAGAGGAGTGTCTTCTGGCAGTTCTGTCCAATCTACAAGAAAATCCACCAATGCTTGTGACTTGATAGCACCGCGTCACTTGTAGGTGATGTCGAAGGCAGCAAGTTCAATGCCCCACTTTGCCACTCTCCCTGTAGCGTCACTGTTGTTGATGATGTCGGACAGTGGAGATCTCACTACTGTGATGGGGTGCTCCTGGAAATAATGCCTTAGCTTACGTGAAGCAAGGAAAACTCCATAAGCTATCTTCTGGTAGTGCGGATAATGCTGCTTGGATTTTGTCAAGACCTCGCTTCATAGTAAATGGGTCGCTGAACTCCGTATTCGTGCGTTGGCTCCTAGCGCTCCACCATGATGACGATGCTGATTACTCGGTTGGTTGCCACCATGTAGACTAACATAGGCTCCCTTGGAACGAGTGTTGCAAGTATAGGTGGGGAGGAGAGTATTCTCTTCAACTCCTGAAGTGCTGCGTCAGCCTCGTCCGTCCATGTAAATTTTTCTGCCTTCTTGAGCAACTTGTAGAGTGGCATAGCCATCTCACCAAGTCGGCTAATGAACCAGCTTACTGCTGCAAAACAGCCTGTGAGCCTTTGTATGTCCTTTAGACAAGTCGGGTGTTTGATGTCGAGGATGGCCTTGATTTTCCCCGGGTTCACCTCGATTCCGCGATGCAAAATGATGAAGCCCAATAGTTTGCCAGATGGCACCCCGAAGACACACTTCTTTGGGTCCATCATCATGTTGTATTTCCGGAGAGTGTCAAAGGTTTCCTGCAAGTCGGCGATAAGATCATTTGATTTCTTTGACATTACCATGATGTCATTCACGTAAGCATGTACGTTGCGACCTATTTGGTCATGCAGGTAGCGTTGCATCATCCGCTGGTACATAGCACCAGCGTTTTTCAACCCAAAGGGCATCATGACATAGCAATACGTGTCATAGGGTGTGGTGAACGAAGTGGCCAATAGGTCCGACTTTCGCATATGAATTTGGTGGTATCCTGAATAGGCATCAAGAAAACACAGAAGTTTCGAGCCATCCATCAAATCAATGACTTGGTCAATGCGAGGCAAAGCACACGGATCCTTCGGACACGCTTTGTTCAAGCCGGTGTAATCAACGCACATTCTTAATTCGTTGGTTCCCTTTTGGGGACAAGTACAGGATGTCCCACCCATCAGGTGTGAATAACTTCTCAGATAAAGCTAGCTTTAAGTAACCTAGGTATCTATTTCCCTATAGCCATTCGTCTTTCATCACCAAAGCATCATAGAGGTTGTTTCATCGGTTTGGCATTGGGGTCAATATTCAATCTATGCTCGGCAAGTTCCATAGGTACACCTTTCATGTCGGCATGTTGCCAGGCAAAGATATCCCTATTCTCACAGAGGAACTCAACGAGCACGCTTTCCTATTTGGGATCCAGGCCCGTGCCAATGGCGGTGGTCTTGGAGGAATCACCTTCGACAAGCTCCACCTGCTTTGTCTTGATGGCGGCCTTGAAGGTGGGTTTGGCAATAGTGATCTGCTTCTTCGAAGCCGGCATCTCCGAGGCATCGACCTGGTTCTAGATCTCTTTGAACTCCTCACCATAGAGGACGGCTTTGGGAGAGGCGTCTTCGCTGAGCTTGCACTCCCTTGCCTTGGTGAAGCTTCCATCAACGGTGATGACGCCATTTGGTCCGGGAATCTTGAGTTTATTATAGACAAAGCATGGCCTTGGAAGGAAGGAGTGGAATATGTCGCGTCCAAAGATGACGTGGTACACGCTCTTGAAAGGCACCGCTTCGAAGTTCATGTGTTCTTGGCGGTAATTGTTTACATCACCAAAAGCGACCGGAAGGGTGATGCAGCCCAGGGAATTTCCTTGTCGGCCAAGGACAACCCCATGGAACACGGTGTTGCTCTTACTTAGCTGGGTCTTCGCAAGTTCATCTTGTGTAGTGTATCCAGGTACATGATGTTGATGCTGCTTCCACTGTCCACGAGGAACTTGGTGAACTCCGTGACGTCAATCAAAGGGTTGATGATCATGGCATACTGGTTCTCTGTTGGGATGAGTTCTGGGTGATTTTTCCTAACCCATGTAATTGGAACTTCCGACCACCTGACCTACTGGGGAACCGGAGGGAGGGTAGCCATCAGTATCCTCAGAGAGGTTTTCTGGGCCCATACAGTTGGAGTAAAAAGGAAAGGTGTGGTAACATGGAGCCTTCTTTTCGAAGGGATTTATCCCTTTATCCTCTCCCTTGTCGGAAGATCTTGGGTCCATGTCCTCGTCCATATCACTTGATTCCTTGGGCTCTTTCTCCTTCTTCTTCCCTTTGCCCTTTCCGTGGGGTCTGTTCTTCTGACTTTGCTTGTAGCCGGACTAAGGGTCCTCCTTGAGATCATTGACAAACTTGCACTAGCGATTGGTGTGGGTGGATTTGCCATTGGCATCGAGATGGACGAAGCACGGCATATCGCGGTACTCTTCATACGTCTGCGAAATGCGGGGCGCTGAGGGTGTAGTGTCACTCCTCTGCTGTCCACTGCTAGCCCCCTGACCACGTCCACGCTGTCCACCATTGCCTCTACTAGTGAATGTTGCGGTGACCATGTTGGCTACTTGCTTCTCTTCAGGCAGATTATTCCGTTTGTTATTGTTTTTTTCCTGGCCTAGGTAGGGATTGCTATCGTCGGCAATGATCCACGTGCGTCGTCGTCAGCAGCGGCAAATTCGCTAGCCATTTTGATCATTGCGTTGAGGTCAAGGTCATTGTTGCCCTGCCCGCGTTTCAACGTATGCGGGATCAAAGTGCCCTTTTCCAGACCATCAATGAAGGCGGCCATCGCGTTCTGTTCGTGCACCCTGCGCAGGAATTTTGCATATCCAGCCAGCGAGAGAGGTAGGCACGGGAGGTTTCATCCTTCTCTTGCACACACCATTGTAGGTCTCCAACAGTACAGGGGCGTTTGTACGCACCCTCAAAGTTCTGTGTGAACGCTTCATGCATGTCCAACCAATTGCATATTGATTTCTCCGGTAAGTCATCGATCCATTGTCGGGCGGTGCCGGTCAACATAAGTGGGAGGTACTTGACGGCGACTTTGGGGTTTCCCCCTGCGATGTGGATCGCTTCGCTGTAGTCCTGTAACCATGTTGCCAGCCTGGCAGTGCTGTTGTATGGCTTGATGGTCTTGTCTATCCGGAGGCCCTTGGGGTAGGTTCTGGCCTATATGACTAGTCCAAAACAACGTGGCCCAAGGTATGGGAGCTCCCGAGCTTCTTGGATCTTGTCCAGCCACGATCGTGCGCCATATGGCTCTAGCTGCTTCCCTTTGCCATTATGGGGAGCGGAGTTGTGGCACGATCTATGAGATCCATCGTGTCCTCCTCCATGATGGTTGCTAGGTGCTGATGGTGGCGGTGGAGGCGTTCGGTTAGCTCTCTTGTTGTGGCCCTCATGTGATTCCTCACACATGTCGCGGTTGCTTGTCCGACGCGGCGGTTCCTTGTGGGACCTCCTCCTGTGTCCGTCATGGTCGCTGCGCTCTCCGCCATGCTGAGGCTGTTCGCCTTGATCGCGTATAACGATGCCAGGCTAGGACCGCCTTGGAGGTGGCATGCTTGTGCGGCAGCACGGCTCTGGTTCCTCGTGACGCCAAGATGGTGGTGGAGGTGGCAAGCGGCGGGGAAAAGCCTTTTCTCCATTGTCAGAGGATATGGGGATAGCGTCAATCCTGTTGCGTGCCTTCCTCCATCATCGCTCTGTGGAGCCTGTATGCGATCCCTCGTCACGGGGAGATTTTGGCCTTCTGCGGCTATTCAGGGTTGACTGGCAAAGCTCTGGGTTGGACTCAAGCCTTTGCGAGGCGGCCTTTTCTTGTTGCTTGCATGCTTTGGCGATGAGGTCATACACCTAAGCAATTCCTTCTGGCGACTTGTCCTGCTCCAGGAGGGTCTTGGCGATGGCAATGTTGAGAGCGGGGGTTGGCATGACCTGCCTCCACTCTGAATCTATGTAAGGGGTGGCTTTTGTCGGCTTAGACCCATCAAATCCCAAGCCTCGCCGAATGCCGGGATCTTGGACGACGTGAGCTGGTACCCTCTTTTGCTCTATGCTTTAACATCAATTTCTTGTATTCGGCCTCCATAGCTCTTGCCGCCTTAATGGATTGTTGTGCCTTAGCCATGTCTTCATCCAGCTTGGCGCCTTTCTCCGCGATGCACTTGGCCTCCGCCAAGATTTCCGCACGCTTCTCATCAAGCTCCATAATGCTCCAGATATGGGCGATGGTGATTGGCTCAACGAGGAGTGCGCTCTAGATTGCTCTGTTGGAGGGAGTGACGAGCGGGTTGCCAGCTGCAGACGTTGATGGTGGCATTGGAGGCTAATTCGATGGTTGGGCGATATTAGGAGTTGTAGTAAGTTCCTGCGCCGGTGGCTAGCAGGTAGCCGGAGGAGCTAGATCTTTGGCCGGAGCCAGAAGCTCGGCGACTTTCTTAGATGCTACTACTCTGGTGACCGCTGGCGTGTGTGGAGCTCTCTAAAGTTCCCGTTCTTGCCCGTCTTCTTCCACCACGCTCCCAATGGCGACTAGCACCTGGCGGGAGGTGTTGGTCTTCTCGGTGCGCTCCTCCTTCTTGATCTCCTTTTTGATCTCCCTCATAATAACGTCATATTCCTCCAAGTTAGTGTCCGAGGCCACCGGCATCCATGCTGATGTCGGAAAAAGCACATCGAGGACGGAGTTAGAGTTAGCTTCGGTGTTGGCGATGGCGGACGTGGAGGGTGATGGAGGCGGGCCGTTGTTGTTGTTATCTCCTCCGGCTACGACGGCGATTGCCGTCATAGCCTCTTCATTGGCATCCACATATTCGTTGACGATGGCAACCATCTCACCAAGGGTAAGAGGGCATGAGGCCTGCCGCCTTCGGAGGGTATGCCGGAGAAGTGTTACAGGCGATAGGCCTCTAGGGTTTCCCTCACCCTCATCCATCTGGCAAGGTATTCGCGGGGAGGTTCCCCATCCCTTTGAATGCATCTGGCCATATCGAAGATGGTGACGACGCCGACAAATTGTGACCTGCGCATCTCTAATGCTCAGGGAAGCCAAGCGGATTTGGGGGGTCCTTCCACCTTTATATCCTTCATAGGGGCGGTTTGGGTGGGCCTTAAATTTTCCTGATCCGAGCCACCATACTCCAAAGAGAGGTATGGCCCATATCCTTTCGCGGACGTGTCCTGCTCATAGGCGGTCCGTGCAGGGCTTGGCGAGTTTCTGACTTCCTAGGAGCTACGACCTGAGTCAGTTTCGCCAATGAAGATGTGGATGTCTCCGAAGGGGATGACGGAGAAGCGTGTGGGGTTCGTCTTTGTCGGCACCCAAAACTCATCTAGAGGGATGATCGGGACGTTGTCGGAGAAGAGAACGTGACCGATGGCTACGGTATCACCGATTCCCGCGAAGAGATTGGACCTGCCCGGTGTAGAGCTCGAAGCGCCTCTTTCCCCACAGTGGGCGCCAACTGTCGTGGTACTGCCGACGAGTATGCCATGGAGGGGTCCTCATAGTGCGTGTTTAGAGACGCGGGGTAAGGCGAAGAGTTGGTGGGTACAAGGTAACACAACTTACCCAGGTTCAAGTCCCACAACGATGGTGGAACTCTACTCCTGCTATAAATCACTATAATGGCAATGCGCCGAGTTACAGAGATAGGTTCGCTCTGCGAGGTGTTGCGTGTTGTACGCTGCAATCTGATGTCTGGTGCCCTAAAGGCTTCCCACATGCCGTCTTATAAAGATGCCAGGACCTAGGGTTTATAGGGAAAGGTCCTTGCCGGACAAGGTAAAGAGTCCTAGACTAATACGAACTAGTCTTCCATGTCTTGTAATCCAAGGCTGCGAGTATGTCGGTGACTCCCGCGTAGCCCTCCTCTATCTGGCATGGGCCTCCCTTTAGGATCCGTCTAACTGGGCCGCCAAGCAGGCCATAGGACTTGATACCAACTATGGCCCACCCAGGTTAGGCGGATTGGTGACATGCTATGCGGATACCCATATAGCATATCCCCAACAAGAAGGGAACTTTGCCCCGTCATATGTTGAAGCGCAAGCAATACAACAACCAGCTCAACCTCAATGCAATGATCGCCATGGCTAGCGAGTTCGCCACCGCTGGTGACGATGCGTGGATTGTTGTCGGCAATAGCAATCCCTACCCAGGCCAGGAAGAACAATAATAGCAAGCGGAAGACTCCGCCTAAATAAAAGCAAACATCCGACATGGTCACCGCTACGTTCTCTAGCAGAGGCGAAGGCGGACAGCGTGGACATGGCCGGGGCGCTAGCCATGGCCACCAGAGGAATGATTCTACACCCTCAGCGCCCCGTGTTCCCCAAACGTAGGAAGAGTACCACGATATGCCATGTTTCATCCACCATGACGCAAACGGTACAGCCACCCACACCAACCGCCAATGCAAGTTTGTCAATGATCTCAAGGAAGACCCCGAGTCCGGCTACAAGCAAAGTCGGAAGAACAGACCCCATGAAAATGGCAAAGGGAAGAAGAAGGAGGAGGAATCCAAGGAATCAAGCGATATGGACAAAGATGTGGAACACAAATCCTCCGACAAGGGAGAGGGTAAAGGGGAAAACCCCTTCATAAAGAAGGCTCCAGTCTACCACACTTTCCTTGGTACTCCCACCGTCCGGGCCCAAAAGACCTCTCTAAGGATACTAATGGATACCCTCCCTACAGTTCCCAAGTACGTCAGGTGGTCGGAGATTCCAATTACAGAGAACGAGTATGCCATGGTCATCAACCCTTTGATTGACGGCACAGAGTTCACCAAGTGCCTCGTGGATAGTGGAGGCGACATCAACATCATGTACCTGGATACACTGCACAAGATGAACTTGACAGAGACCCAGCTAAGGAAGAGCAACACCGTGTTCCATGGGGTTGTCCCTAGCCGACAAGCAAATTCCCTAGGCTGAATCACCCTTCTGGTTGCTTTTGGCGATGTTAACAATTACCGCCAAGAACGCATGACCTTCAAAGTGGTGACTTTCAAGAGCGTGTACCACGTCATCTTTGGACGCGACATCTTCCACACCTTCCTCGCAAGGCCATGCTTTATCTACAACAAGCTCAAGATACCCGGACCAAATGGCATCATCACCATTGACGAAGCTTCACCAATGAACGGGAGTGCGAGCTCAGTGAAGCCATCTTCGCCGAAGCAGTTCTCTATGGTGAGGAGTTCAAGGAGATTCAGAACCAGGTCGATGCCTCAGAGATGTCGGCCTCAAAGAAGCAGATCACTGCTTCCGAACCCGCATTCAAGGCCGCCATCAAGACCAAGCAGGTGGAGCTTGTTGAAGGTGATTCCTCCGAGACCACCGCCATTGGCACGGACCTGGATCCCAAATAGGAAAGCGTGCTTGTTAAGTTCCTCCGTGAGAATAGGGACATATTTTCCGGGCAACCTACCAACATGACATGTGTACCTAGGGAACTTGCCGAGCACAGCTTGAATATTGATCCTATTGCCAAACCGGTGAAACAACATCTACGATGCTTTGGTGATGAAAGATGAAGGGCTATATGCAAAGAAATAGCTAGGTTAATTAAGGTTGGCTTTATCCGAGAAGTTATTCACACCCGATGGGTGGAAAATCCTGTACTTGTCCCCAAAAACTGAACCAATGAATTAAGAATGTGCGATGATTACACCGGCTTGAACAAAGCTTGTCTGAAGGATCCATTTGCTTTGCCTTCCATTGACCAAGCCATTGACTCGATGGCTGGCTCGGAACTTCTGTGTTTTCGTGATGCTTACTCAGGTTACCACCAAATCCGGATGCAAAAGTCGGACCAACTGGCCACTTCGTTCACCACACCTTATGGCACATATTGCTATGTCACGATGCCCTTTGGGCTGAAAAACGCTGGTGCTACCTACCAGTGGACAATGCAACGGTGCCTACACGACCAAATAGGTCGCAACATACACGCTTACATGGACGATATCACGGTAATGTCAAAGAAATCAAACGATATTATCACCGACTTGCAGGAAACCTTCGACAATCTTAGGAAATACAATATGATGCTGAACCCCAAGAAGTGTGTCTTCGGGGTACCTTCCAGCAAGTTATTGGGTTTCATCATTTCGCACAGCGGAATCGAGTTGAACCGGAGAAAATCAAGGCCATCCTCGACATCAAACGTCCGACATGCCTGAGGACATACAAAGGCTCAAAGGCTGCGTAGCAGCAATAAGCTGGTTCATCAGCCAACTTGGGGAGAAGGCTATGCCGCTTTACAAGTTGCTCAAGAAGACGGACAAATTCATATGGACAGACGAAGCTGATGCACCACTTCAGGAGTTGAAGAGAATACTCTCCTCCCTGCCAATACTTGCAGCACCAGTGTCAAGGGAGCCTATGTTAGTTTACATGGCGGCAACCAACCGAGTAATCAGCATCGTCATCGTGGTCGAGAGAAAGGAACCAACGCACAAATACAGAGTTCAGTGACCGTATACTATGTAAACAAGGTCTTGACGGAATCCAAACATCTTTACCGGCACTACCAAAAGATATCTTATGGAGTTTTCCTTGCTTCAGGCAAGCTAAGGCATTATTTCGAGGAGCACCATATCATAGTGGTGAGCAAAGCTCCACTGTCCGACATCATCAACAAAAGCGATGGTACAGGAAGTGTGCAAAAGTGGGGCATTAAACTTACCACCTTTGAAGTCACTTACAAGATACGCGACACTATCAAATCACAAGCATTGGCGGATTTTATTGCAGATTGGATAGAACTGCCAGAAGACATTCTTGTAACGGAGCCAGAATATTGGGTTATGCATTTGACGGATCAAAGCTACTTAATGGATTGGGGGCTGGTGTATTATTACAATAACCAACAAGAGAGAAGTTGCAATACATCATGCAGATCCACTTCAACACTACCAACAACATGGCGGAGTATGAGGCCCTCATTCACAGACTTCGTGTGGCCAAGGATATTGGCATCAAGCACATAGTTTGCTGTGGAGATTCTGACTTGGTTACCCAGCAAGTAGCTGGCACCTAGAACACGCGAAACCCTATGATGGCGGCATATCAAACGAAGTAGACGAAATAGCCAAGTGCTTCGATGGCTACGAAGTCAAGTACGTCAAAAGGGAGGAGAATGAGGCGGCAGATCTGCTGTCAAAGCTTGGATTAGCTCACCAACTAGTTCCGCCAGGCTTTTTCCTGGAACATTTACGGACCCCATCCGTGAAAGGAGCGGACCCCGACAACCCGGATAGAGTGGACTCATTTGTTAATACAATAACAGTGACCTCTCCGACTTGGATGAAACTGTTCATGGACTATCTATAAGACAGACCTTTGCGCCCTGACGAAGTTGAAAGCTAGCAAATAGTACATAGAGCAAAAGGCTACGTCATCATTGACAGCCAGCTATAGAAAATAAGTACCACATGAGTTTTCCTTCGATGCGTCTCCCAGCAGTAAGGTATTAAAATCCTCAAAGAGATACATCTCGGAGATTGCGGGCATCATGCCGCTCCTCAATCATTGGTGGCTAAGGCCTCCGACAAGGATTCTACTGGCTGACTGCCAAGGCAGACGCCAACAAGTTGGTACAAATATGCCTTGGGTGTAGATTCTATGCGAGACAACCAAATGTTCCAGCTGAAGAATTGCAAACAATACCAATAACTTGGCCGTTTGCAGTCTGGGGGCTCGACATGGTGGGACCTTTGAAGACAGCACACTGTGGATTTACACACTTGCTAGTAGAAGTGGATAAGTTCACAAAATAGATTGAAGCTAAACCCATTAGAAAGCTCGATGGGGCAACAACCCTGAAATTTGTCAGGGATCTAGTGGTGAGATTTGGTCTCCTACACAGCATCATCACTGACAACGACATGAATTTATCTCTCGGAGAAGTAGAGGAGTACTGTCACGAAAAAGGCATCTGCCTTGACCAAGCATATGTGGCACATCCATAGTCAAATGGGCAAGTTGAAAGACCCAATGGACTAATTCTGCATGGAATCAAGCCACGCTAAGAAGCACCGCTACGTAGAGCAGCTGGAGGTTGGGCGGAGGAATTACCATCTGTCCTATGGAGTTTATGAACTACACCCAACAGATCCACCGACTTGACTCCTTTCTTCATGGTTTATGGAGCAGAAGCTGTCCTACCATCCGTCATCCTCCGCGATGCACCAAGAGTCACCGCCTATGAGGAGGATGACGCTGAAGAATCTAGATGCCTATATGTGGACCTATTTGAGGAAGAGCACGTGCTAGCATACCAAAGATCCGCCATCTACCAGTAGAAGCTAAGTGGCTACCATAGTCACCGTGTAAATCATCGCTCGTTTAAAGAGGGATCTGGTGCTTAGACTCAAGTAGGAGAAATCACACAAACTATCCCCGCTTTGGGAAGGGCCGTTTGTCATAAGCAACGCATTGGTAAATGGTTCCTATTACCTCATTGATATTCACGAGTTGAAGGATAGGCCAAAAAATTGCAAGCATGAGCAACGTGACTCGGAGACAGATCGGCCATCGAACATAGCACAGCTACGCCCCTTTCACACTTAGCATACTCATATTATGTAATAAGTTTCTTATATGATCAATTAAATAAAGCATTCGGTTCACTCATATTTTCTGAGTCTTGTACCTCCTTTAGTTGTTCATTTTTGGGTCACATAAACCCTTTATGTGCAAGTTTGCATTTTCACTTGTGAAAATTCTCTATGGGCGTTAGCTTAAGTTTTTTGGTCTACACGTTTTCTGAAGTTTTTATGTGGATTCCGGAGTAGTGACTTCTCGGCACTCAAAGCCAGCAAATTTGCTCTTAGGTTCTTGACGGTGCTATTAAGCATCATCACCTGAGGGCATAGTTCTATGTTGCGAGTCTTCCCTCTCACGAAAGGTCAAGCATACGAACCAGAATAATGGATAAGCCAGTGCTTGCTTAAAAATATACACATGCTGGAAACAGGTAAGTAGCGGGAAACTTGAGTACAAGTTTTTCCGCCTTAACAAAACACATAATTTTTTCCGCATACACATTGCAGAGATAGATTTAATACAAATATTGTTTTTCATGGCTCTGCTGCTGGGGACTTCATGGTGGCATCATCAACAACAGGAGAGATAGGCCAGGATAACTCATCAAACTCGAAAGGAGATGGGCTAGACTCAGATGAAGCCATGTCTTAATCAAGGATCTCGGCAGGCATGAAGACATCCGCCTTGACCATCTTGGCGATCCTGGTGTTGAAGCCGGCGAGGGAATTCAAAATAGCATTGTTATCAATTCATTTCCCTTCCTCGTCCAACTTGGGCATGCTGGAGGTCACCAGATCAATGTCGACATTGTCGTTGTGTGCCTTGACCAAGGACAAGGTCATCCTTGCACCAGCTCAGACGCAAGAGGTTTTCCAGTCCTTGACTTTCTCAAGGGCTAGCCGTAGGATTTTCGAGTACTTCGCCACTGAGTCTGCCACCTTGATATTTATTCCTAGAGGCTAGGCTATCTCCTTGGCCTAGGCAATGGCGGTGCTGACGAAGTTGCCGGCAAGAATCATGCATTCCTTGGGATCTAGAGCACCTTCACCCAAGTTGGCCAAGCCAATAGGAGCTATGGTTTGCATAAGATACAAGGATCATGAGTATAAAAACATCAAACTTTTATCCAAAGTACAGAATTAACCAAGACGGGGGAAAGTTACGGCAGATGCTCGTCTCAGCTTGCTTGCATGTCTCCGCCAAGACGTCCCGCTCCTTCAGAACTGTCTTGTACACCTCAAGGTTCCTCTCATTATGCTCTTTGGCAGCTTGGTTCTGTTCCTTGAGTTGTGCAATTTCGTTCTTCAGGCGATGCATCTCGTTTTCAGCAGACTCTTGCAGCACCCTCATCGGCTCTTCATGGCCCTTGACAGCATTAGCCAGGTCTTTCTTCAAGATTTTTTTCTCGTCGTCGAGCTCTTGAATGTGCTTGTATTGCTCGGCGATGCTCTTGGCTTTATCAATGGCTTTTATAAGACGGAAATGGAAAGCACTATGAGAAGACGGCAGAGATGAATCCATGAGGAAAGTAAGGAGTTGTTTTAAAAGAAACAGACTCTGGCTATTTTTTATATGTTGCTTTAGGAATGTTGTTTTACCCTATTTAAGGTCCAATTCCTTCTGCAAAGCAGCAAACCTCTCATTGGCGGTAATCCTCCGTCTATTCTCATTCTGCAACAAGTAAACATGCTTAAATTCTATAAGAGCATTTAGCCGGAACTATCTAGTTTCAACCACACGCTCGGGGGCTACATCACAAGATTTTAATCAGCATGTATGCTACTCTTAGTGCATCTAGGAGGAATTTTTCTAAGTTTCCGCCTAGACGCTTGGGGGCTACATTATCAATTTCTACTCTTAGTTCTTTGGAGCACTCTGGCCAATAACTTTGGTTTATCTGCCCAAGAGATCGGGGGCTACAGTGGGATATGTTACACAAATTAAAAGAAGTGAAGTTTGGCATATGCAGTATGGAAGATGATGACATTGTTATACATGGAATTTGCCTATGTAATGAGGTCATCTAGGCAAAACGTCGGAGGAGTCGCTACTAGAGGAGATGTGGAAGCCGGAGGCATGGATGATGCCCTAGCTACCTACTGCGTTTTCAGAACAGTTGATGGCTCAGAGGCTCCTATCTTGTCTGTTGTTGTAACTACCTATGCCTCCACTCCTTCCATTACTTGCTTCCCTTTCTCAGTGGCATCCTTAGTCGGAGCTTCAGGCACTTTGCAGGACAGAGCATGAGATATCAAAGATTGGATTGACATCTGTCTCCATGGCGGAGATCTCAGGGATGGCGGGGGACGATGGCCTAGCGGGACCAGCAGAAGGCTTAGCGGCAAGAGTAGGGGGAGCACTAGTGGGAGAAGGCTTGGCGGTCACATCCATGGTCAACATATCACGAATACTTTTTGACCCTCTAGCATCTCTGAGGATCGTTTCAGTCTAACACCAGCTTTCCTCATGAAACGTACAAAGTATAAGCATAGGAGTTGAATAAGGTGTGAACTAAAAATACAAGCCAGAGAACGAATACACATACTCCACGGCATGAGCCTTGGTGAGGAGAATGCCATTGGATCTCTTCTTCTCCGCCTCTAAGGTGGTGGTGGGTTGTCTGGAGACTGCACTCTCTGATTTCTTCTTCTTCTTGGCCTTGACAACAGCATTAAAGGTGGAGATCTTCCGCTTTCGCACTGCCGGAGCTAGCTGATCCTTGGGGGTGTCATCATCGGACACCACTTGGATATCCTTTAGTTTGGGATCATAGACCTAGGAGGCCATCCGATCTTTCGCCAAGGTCTCCAGTTGGGAAACAAAGGGGTGTTAGAGTGACAACTTCAAGACGGAAAAACCTTAGAGTATATAACAAGCAGAAAAGGAAACAAAAGCTACCTATGGGCATTTGTCGCAGTCGAAAATGTCATAGGTGATCTTGAATCCCCGCTTCCTTTCCTTAACCCTGACGATGTCCTTAATCTGGAGTTTGACAGAGTCCATGGAGAAGTTGTCCCGCGAAATTCACATGGATCCGCCTAACAAACAAGCACATGGCTAGGTCCATGCCCGTCAGACCTCCGTCCATGAGCCATTCGATCCTCCTTACGGCGTGGTTGGCCTCATCGCCGGACGGCAGGGAGGCTGGGGTCCTCCAAGCAGGTACTTAGGTGGTGGCCCCATCAACAAAGTCCGGTTACGTCTCAAGACGGTCAGGCAGGGGAATATCTGGGCCATATAAATATGGGCGTTGCCAATTCTTGCATGAGTCATGCCCTACGATGTCGGGGAAGCGTCGGCTAGGCCTGATCTTAAAGCTAATGGTTCCACAAGTCCGCAATTCGTCCTTGGACTCTACAGACAATCTCTTGACGGTAAAAAAGTATGCAAATAGACCTAACCTAGGTTTGATGCCTAGATATCCTTCGCACAAAGCTACAAAGTTGCTAAGGATGAGTATGTTGTTAGGAGAGAGGTTGTGGGGACATGCCAGAGCACATCCAAGAAGAAGTCGGAAACTGGCAGGCTTACACCTCGTACCAGTTGGGCTTTGAGGTACACCTTCTCTCCGGCTTGGGGAGAAGGAGCCACCTCGCTGGCCGGTGCCGGCCGCCAGACCAAATCCTTCGCCGTAGGGAGATACCCCTCGGTGACCATTTCTTGCAGATCTTCGGCGGAGAGGTCAGAGCCCTCCACACTCCCTTGTGGGAGTCAGTGTCCACTTCAGCGGCTTCTGGGGCAGCCTGTTCTTGGTCGTCGCTGGTGGTTTCCACCACGGTGGTGACAGGGACAACAACCCCCTCCGATGGGACCGTTACTCCGTGAGATAGCTCTTTGGTAGCCTGGGGGATTGATGTCTACGCACTTCTATTCTTGTAGACAGTTGTTGGGCCTCCAAGTGCAGAGGTTTGTAGAACAGCAGCAAGTTTTCCCTTAAGTGGATTACCCAAGGTTTATCGAACTCAGGGAGGAACTGGTCAAAGGTACTCCCTCTCAAGCAACCTTGCAATCAAGATACAAGAAGTCTCTTGTATCCCCAACACACCCAATACACTTGGCAGGTGTATAGGTGCACTAGTTAGGCGAAGAGATAGTGAAATACAAGTGGTATAGATAATTATAAGTGGTAACAGTGCTAGAAAATAACTTGATGGCGTGTGGTTGACGTGGGAAAAAACTAAAGGAAAACTAAAATAAAGATGGAAGCAAGTAAACATGTAACAGATCTAATAGCAAACGAAGTATCAATGCTTAGAAACAAGGCCTAGGGATCATACTTTCACTAGTGAACACTCTCTCATATAAATATATTCTCTTCATGATATTACTCTTAACTACTCTCCGGTTGGACACTCTAATCCATGGTAGGGCTATAACAGCACACCTCAAAGTAAGCATTTCCCATCTAGAAAACCCCACACTATCACCTTGAGTACTAGATGAGTCCAACAAACACCACAATTTCATAAAGACATCCAACTCCAAATATAACTCATAACAAGTATTTGCAATCTCTAGCCTAAGTGCCACCATGGTGAGCACGCTGTCACTTTCACACACATGGGGAGAGCAGAGATTCATTAAAGCACTTGAGTAGAAAGGTAGATCTAATTGATTACAAAGCTCATGACCACAACAAGATCATGCATATATAGAGAGATGAACACATAGCTACCGGTAGAACCCTTAGCCTCGAGGAAGAACTACTCCCTCCTCTTCATGGGAATTAGCAACAGTGATGGAGATGGTGGTGGAGATCGATGGAGATGGCTCCGGGGGCACTTCCCCGTCCCGGTAGGGTGCCGGAACAGAGGCTTTCTGTCCCCCGAATCTCCCCTTCGGTGGCGGCGGTGCAGCGGAACTTTTCATGGCTGGAGGCTTGATTATTTAGGGTTTTCGTATTGGAGGCTTCTTATACGCGAAAGGGAAAGGTCGGTGGAGTGCTAGGGGGCCCACACCACCTGGTGGCGCGGCCAGGGCTAGCCCGCGCCACCATATGGTGTGGACAGGCCCTGGCCCTCCTCCGTCTCTGCTTCTGGCTCCTTGAGTCTTCTGGTAAAATAGGAACTTTGGCTTTTGTCCCGTCCAATTTCGAGAATATTGATTTTCTGACTTTTCTTGGAACCAAAAACAGCAGAAAACAGGCAACTGGCACTGTGGCTCTTGTTAATAGGTTAGTCCAAGAAATCATATGAAAAGTACTCCAAAGTGTGGACAAAACATAAGAAAGTAGATAAAACCAAGCATGGAACATCAAAAATTATAGACACATTTGCAATGTATCAGGGTGATACCATGCATGTGTTCTTTTTCCTATCCCACATTGATATGGTCACCAGAGTCATTGATAGATCCACATCCATGATGATCTGTGACCACATTTGCATGTATGTACATTGTTCTCTTCCAAAACCTACCACAATGATATCTCTACACATATGCATGACCACACAATGCATATACTACTCAAGTGGATTATGTGTGATGATGCACAACTAATAATAATTCTGTCACACTGCATGTATGCATGCAATGTGTGGAAGCTCTCCTTTGTTTAACCTATGTGTTTTTGGTCAATATATGGATTTGACCTCCTAGAGTCATATTGCATGCATGGGTGTTCTTTTCCATGTATATATTGCATTAGTGTTGATAGATCCACATGAGATGACCACATTGCATGCATGTGTGTTCTTCCAACAATATACCACATTTTGACATATATATATCTACATGATGGGACCATACATATATAACTCTAGATGATGCAACTTATGTCAGACTAGTGCAACATGCATGCAATGTGTGTGTGAAAGCTATGCTTTTCCTATATTGGTCTCTATGACCATACATGTGGTGGCTGTACACATAGGGAACCCCTAGAGTCATTATTGCATATGTGATCTTTTTCCTAAACCACATTGATATCCACACTAGCTACTAGTAGCTAGATGTCATTGATCCACATACATGACCACATTGCATGTGTTCTTTTCCAAAACCACATTGTTAATTGGTACTGCCACACACACTAGTGGATTCTGTGATGCAACAACTTCTGTCACACTGGTGCAACATGCAATATGTTGATTTCCTGTGTTTTGGTCTATATATGCATGTGACCATGCATGGTTTAATACACATGGATCCTCCCCTAGAGACATTGCATGATGTGTGTTACACATTGATATATATATATATATATCCACTAGAGCCACTGATCCCATCACATGACCACACATTGCATATATATGTACATTGTTATTTTCGAAAACAACACAAGATGATGATATATATATATCTACATATATATGCATGACCAGACACACATGCATATACTCAAGGATTATGTGATGATGTGCACAAATTCTATCACACTGGTCCATGCATGCATGCATGCAATGTGGAAGCTCCTTTATTTAATTCCTATGTGTTATTTGGTCTCTATGACAAATATGGAATATATATATCTATCTCCTATAGGGGGTCATATTGCATGCATGTGTTCTTTTTCCTAACCCACATTGATATGGTCATCAGAGTCATTGATAGATCCACATCCATGATGATCTGTGTGACCACATTTGCATGTATGTACATTGTTCTTCCAAAACCTATATCTCTACACATATGCATGACCACACAATGCATATACTACTCAAGTGGATTATCTGATGATGCACAACTAATAATAACTCTATCACACTGCATGAATACAATGCGTGGAAGCTCTCCTTTATTTAACCTATGTGTTCTTGGTCTCTATGACCATATATATATATGGATTTGATCTCCTAGAGTCATATTGCATGCATGTGTCTTATTTTCCATGCATATATATTGCATATTTGATGATAGATCCACATGAGATGACCACATTGCATGCATGTGTGTTCTTTTCCAACAATATACCACAGTTTGACATATATCTATATGATGAGACCGCACATGTATAACTCTGGATAATGCAACTTATGTCACATTGGTGCAACATGCATGCAATGTGTGTGTGTGCAAGATGTGCTTTACCTATATTGGTCTCTGTGACTATGCGTGTGGCTGTACACATATGGAACCCCTAGAGTCATTATTGCATATGTGATATTTTTCCTAAACCACATTGATATCCACACTAGCTACTAGTAGCTAGATGTCATTGATCCACATACATGACCACACATTGCATGTGTTCTCTTTTCCAAAGCCACATTCTTAATTGGTATATCTACCACACACTAGTGGATTTTGTGATGCAACAACTTCTGTCACACTAGCGCATCATGTAATATGTTGCTTTCCTGTGTTTTAGTCTATATATGCATGTGACCATGCATGGTTTAATACACATGGATCCTCCCCTAGAGATATTGCATGATGTGTGTTACACACTGATATATATATATCCACTAGAGGCACTAATCCCATCACATGACCACACATTGCATATATATGTACACTGTTCTTTTTCAAAACAACACAAGATGATGATATATATATATATATATCTCGACATATATTTGCATGACCAGACACACATGCATATACTCAAGGATTATGTGATGATGTGCACAAATTATGTCACACTGGTCAATGCATGCATGCATGCAATGTGGAAACTCCTTTATTTAATTCCTATGTGTTGTTTGGTCTCTATGACCAATATGGAATATATATATATATCTATGTCCTATAGGGGGTCATATTGCATGCATGTCTTCTTTTTCCTAACCCATATTGATATGGTCACTAGAGTCATTTATAGATCCACATCCATGATGATCTGTGTGACCACATTTGCATGTATGTACATTGTTCTTCCAAAACCTAACAATGATATCTCTACACATATGCATGACCACATAATGCATATACTCAAGTGGATTATCTGATGATGCACAACTAATAATAATTCTGACACACTGCATGCATGCAATGTGTGGAAGCTCTCCTTTATTTAACCTATGTGTTTTTGGTCTATGGCCATATATATATATATATGGATCTGATCTCCTAGAGTCATATTGCATGCATGTGTGTTCTTTTCCATGCATATATATTGCATTATTGTTGATAGATCCACATGAGATGACCACATTGCATGCATGTGTTTTCTTTTCCAACAATATAACACATTTTGACATATATCTACATGATGAGACCAGACATATATAACTCTGGATGATGCAACTTGTGTCACACTGGTGCAACATGCATGCAATGTGTGTGGCAGCTGTGCTTTTCCTATATTGGTCTATGTGAACATGCATGTGTACACATATATATGGAACCCCTAGAGTCATTATTGCATATGTGATCTTTTCCTAAACCACATTGATATCCACACTAGCTACTAGTAGCTAGATGTCATTGATCCACATACATGCCTACATTGCATGTATTCTCTTTTCCAAAACCACATTGTTAATTGGTATATCTACCACACACTAGTGGATTCTGTGATGCAACTTCTTCATTCTTTGACACTGGTGCAACATGGAATATGTTGCTTTAATTCCTATGTGTTATGGAACCCCTAGAGACATTGCATGATCGATGTGTGTGTTCTTTTCCTAGTACACACTGATATACATCCACCTGAGAAACTGATCCCACATGACCACATTGCATACACTGTTCTTTTCCAAAACCACAATGATATATCTCGAGCTAGCTACATGTACACATGACCGCCCACTGATCCTAGAGTCATATTTTGCAAATGATGTGTTCTTTTCCTAACCCACATTATTGATATGGCCACCAGAGTCATTGTTGATGATAGACCACACATGATGATGACCACACATCATTGCATTTGTTCTTTTCCAATAATATATACCACACATTGATATCTAACTCCGGTTGATTTTGTGATGCAACTTAACGCTTTTGTCACACTGGTGCAACATGTGCAACATGGAATTGAAAGCTGGTTATTTATTATTTCCTATACAATGATGTTTAATCTAATTTAGTCTTGACACACATGGACCCCCAGCCCCTAGAGTAATGCATGTCTTCTAACCACATTGATATATCCACTATACGCTAGTCATTCACATGGATATATGTGGAAGATGCTTTAATTTTCCTATATATGTATTTTGGTCTATGTAGTGATGCATCTTCTTTGGGCTCAAACCAATTTGATATATATACCATATGTGTTGCTATGACCTAAAACTAACCAAAATAAGGATAAAAGTCCATCATCGTTCAACCCTAATCTGGAGAAATCCATTGTTCAAAACAAACCACATTTTGAATCTTATCTATAAATAAATTTGAATATATTATCCAAAATACTTACCTCTCCTGAGATCATTATACAAGCCGGAATATAAACTAGTAGGCCACATTATTGCATTTTTTCAATATTTATTCGTCAATAATTTATAGTTTTCTTCACCAAGGCTCTTTTTATGAAGAGTTTCTAAAATATGGTTAATTGTTTTGAACCATCCATCGTGCATCCAATGGCCAGGACACCAACCCAAAATTCCCAGGTCAGATCCTCCCGCCCACGCAAAATTTGGTGCTAGCGCGGGAGACTGCACAAACAAAAATTTCTCGAGCTGCAATTACGTTTGAGCCCACCCACACATCGCCACCCAAGCATTCGCGCAAAGGTCATTTACGTAATCTATTCCAAACCCTTTTTATCCCCTTGCTGAAATGAGACAGACCCAAATTTCCCCACCGCCCTCGGCGCTACCGTCCTCCCCCTTTTCCCCTCGCTGTTGTCCGTCCCTCCGCCATCTGCCTTTAATCCCCTCGTCTCCGTCCGTCCTTCTAGTAGTAACCTCTCCGTCACCCTACGCATAAACCCTAGCCCCTCCTCACCGTCCCAGTTTTCCACCACATCCGTCAACCTCGCCGGTTGTCCACCTCGCCGACAGCCGGCTAACCTTTTCTACCACCTCGATGTACACTTCACCCGCAAAGTCGGCCAGCTCGCAGTCCATCTCCCCGTCTAACTCACCTCTAGCTCACCGTCCACCTCGCTGACAAGGCCCGTCCACCTCGTCGCCCACCTCGTCGACGAGGTCTGCTACCTCGTCATCCAGATCGATGCCACGTGCCCCGGGTCACTGCAAGAAACGAGGTATCAAAAAGGCCCTACAGCCTGCAGGCAAGGAAACATGCTCATCCTCGATTCTCATGTTTTTTATACTTTGCCCGAGAAATACTGTTCATTATCCTGTTCATGCCACCAATTTACCTTTTTTGTTGCAGTTATTCTCTCTTATTTGTTCTGCCTATGAAATTGCTTGTGATTTTTCAAGTCTTGTGATCAGGGTTGCATTATCCTGTTTGTTGCATGAGTTTGACTGCTTCATGACATGTCTGATGAGCAGAGTATAAATTGTTCAGAGTAGTCTGTTTTACATGATGATTACTACTATTGAACAATCAACATCATATGTCATGACTTGTTTAATTGCCTATTTTAATTGCATGAAAGATGCTTTTCCTTCTGATGTTTAATTGTACTGCCCCTGCTTATTAGTGCAACCAGCCAACCAATTGACAAGTGAGATTCAGAGTATTCGACTTATGATCAGTTTACATACAGATAAAGTTTGCATTATCTTGGTTGTTCCATTGGTTTGGCTGCTTCATCCTATGTCTTTTGATCAGAGTACAAATTTCTCATAGTGGACTCTATTACATGATGATTACTATAGAACAATCAACACCATAAGTTATATTTTGTTTATTTGCAGGATAGTTGCTTATCCTGCTTATGTTTTATTGTGATTATCCTCTTTAACTACGTGTATACTATTTCGGCTTATGATCTGTTTGCGTATGATAAAGGTTGCATCATCTTGCCTTTTTACATTAGTTTGGCTGCTTCATCGTATGCCTTATGATCATATTAGAAATTGATCATAGTGAGCTGTGACATGATGAGTTCTATAGAACAGTCAGTACAGTAGGTTATATTTCCTGTTTAATTGCACTATTGCTGCTTATCCTGCTTATGTTTTATTGTCCCACTCTGCTTATTACTGCAACCAATTGGTGAATTGTCCATCTTGTTCATCGTCTTGTCTCTTGCTTTGCTTTGGCTGCTTCATCATTAGTCTTGTGATATGAGATTTAGAGTAGAAATTCCTCATAGTGGACTATTGGACATTATGATTAGTATAGAACAAGCAATACCATATGACATAGATTATATTTTTGTAGCTTACTAAAGAGTTTTTTATTCATGTTAGAACCACAATTGCATCCCCTGGAAGAAAGACGGCTGGAAAACATCACGAGAAACAATGCGTGGATGCAAAAAATGGGTCTTAGGCCCCTTGTTTATTCATCTCCCACTGAATTCTCCCCTAAAAAGATCAAGGATGAAGGCTCGGATCTGACGATTGTCCTGAAGAGGAGGGGGAGGATGAGCTAGAGGTTGTCCCCTTACTTGCCTACTCATCTTTTTTGTAGTTATTTGGTTACTTAATTTTCCATATATGTTGTGCTTTTTTATTATCCCTAATTGACTACCTTTGAATTGTGTAGACTGAGAAGAGGAAATATAAGAAGAAACCTGTCGTCATGACAAGGATAGCTGCTAGTGGTGGATCAGCTTCTCGGAAGCGCGTCTCGTTTAGCATGGCTGCCTCGACAGAATGTACGAGACATACCAGGTCCAAGGGGAATCCGCTAGAAGTACTTCCACCTCCAAGTTCTCCACGGCACCCACCAAGACCGCCAAGTGCTGCGACCTCTTCGCAAGAAACTCAGAGTCCTGCAGATCATGATGCTCGAGGAGAGAAGGTTGCAGCCCAAATCAATATGGCAGGAAAACAACAGTCCAAGATGAGCAGATAGCTACCCCAAGCAAGCAACCAACTCCCCAAGGAAAGCACACTATATTGTTTGAATGGAACTTATTATATGGTAGAACAATAACTCCACATTATATGTTTGTAGATGATTTTGGCCATCATCCTTCTAAAGATACTATTAAACATGATGATCCTTAAATTGGCTTGAGGGAAAAAACATGGGGACACAGTGTGAGAACGTGTCCAAAGGAGGAAAGCTTCCATTTGCCATTCCTCCAGGAAGAACTATTGCTTCCAAGTTCGCCAATGAGTGTGCAAAAACAGTCAGGACTGGTATGCCTATCTTCCCCCGCTAGAAAGAGTACAAGGAGAGGCCGGATGTCAGAGCAGAGTTCTACGACAGAGTTTCCATATGTTTCGTGACTCAACTGCCTTTTTCTTCTCATTACTGTTCAAGAAGAGGCTGATTCACGATGTTTTATTTCAACAAAGTTTGTCATGGATGCATCACACCCAGATGTGTAGGTTGCTTGCAACCAACAGTTAATGAGGCACGCGAGAATTCAAAGGCATATCCTGAAGAAGCAGTTTTTGACCCCCTCCCACTGAATGAAGTAACAAGGATTTCTCATGTAGAACACATGAACGATGCAGAGTGGTGCAAGCTTGTTGATTCTTGGACTGAACCCAGGATACAGGTCAAGTCTTGTCTACTCAACTTCCCCCTATTTGTGTTTAACTAGGACTACCTCATATACTCTATGCTCTCTCTTTCTGTAGGCCCGTTATCTAATAAACATGCAAACAATAAATAGACAACCTTATCGCAGTGACTTGTGTTTCTATGACAGCCAGAGATTCTCCAATCACAGTGTGAAAAAAGCAACAGTAAGCCCTCCAGAATACTTTTCATCTTTTTCATCTTCCAAAATTTCAATGCCATATTTGTCTCTGAAATGAGTATGATCATTTGTAATTTGCTGGCTATTTTTCTAATGTTTGATTCTATTCCTAAAACTCAATAGGAAACCAAGGAAAGCAAGATGGCACCTAATGGTATAGAAGATATCACTGAGGATGAACAACTTCCTTCCACCAACACGGTGCACTATGCGCTGTCGCAGGATATCAGCATCCATTCTTCAAGACCAGCCAAGACTCTCCTAGAAGCGCAACTCGGGGCTCAGAGAGCAGGGAACGCGATAATTGGCAATGCCACTGTGGGGTTGCAGACGGAGATACTATATGGCAAGGCAGAAGCCCTGAAGGAAGCACATGAAGTGTGGAAGAAGCTATACCAGGTCCATCTTTGTCATCTTTGTATAATTCAATACCCTGTTTATCCATGAAGATGTGCTTGGAATTTGCTTGCTAGTTTTCTAAGGTTTTCTTCTATAACTGCCAGGAACTCATTGGAAGCACAGTGGCGCCATCTGCTGCAGAAGATGGTATTGATGATCAACCCACAGGTCCCAGGATCGAAACCTGGCTCTGATACCACTTTGTAACACCCTCGAATCGGCCCTATGCAAGTTTTAGCGATTCCCGCCAAACCCACATAGAAACGATTCAAAGATGCCCACCAGGCACTTGTGGGCGGGTGGAAAATGAAGCAATATCATTACACAATAGTTCACGATGGAACCCACAGAAACATATATATACAACAACGACTCAACGAGTCAAGAATACAGATATACAGTACAAGGATCCAAATCACCTTGAAAACGATACAGCGTCCGAGTACGAACAAGATGCAAATGGGGCTAAGAGCCCTGAAGAATAACCAATGGCATCCATAACCCTGCCCAGGCCAAGCCGGAAGGGTAAACCTGCTAAAAACGTCAAACTTATACCTGTTAAACAAAAGGGGTGCCGACAAAGGGCAAAGGAAAAAGGGAGCGGTTAGTACTGAGGCCAGTACACAGCGAGTCTAGAATTTGGCGGCTCTCTCCTACATAGGTATGGTGGACTGAAGAGGTAGCGCAACATGCACTAAACAATCTATAGATGCTCAATACAACTGTCGGCTGTTAGAGAGAGATAAGAAAGACCTATTCGGAACCACCTGATACTGACACCAATCATACCCATCCTGGTATAGCCCCCTCAAGACCAAACAAGGAAGTCAAACCGAGGAACTCACACAGTTGGCAGTTTTATAAATTCTGTTATAGTTGCAACACTTACTAGTTACATACAATTAGCCAGAGATATCCCAAATCCAGCAGTTGTTGACACTTTTATTTGCTCATTCCATTGTAGTGAAACTTATTACTAGACATGTCAAAGTAAAATTTATAGCATTACTTTAGTTATAGTTGTCTATGATCGAGATACTGTGCTCCAAGTCATCCATAACCATGGACACGGCTTTCAGAAAGTTTTACCCTGTAGGGGTGCACAAATAGCAACACAAACACGATCAACCTCGGGAAGAACCAAATAAAAAGCAATGAGGCCTCACGACAAAGCATTTACAAGATTCATAAATTATTTCAGGGGGCCACCCCACTAAGCTACCCGCAACTAAGTTGGCCGGCTCGCAGATGGACCCAGGGTTTGTGTAGATGGCGGTAAACGACTAGGAACCTGAAAGTGTGACTGGGCTTGTCGATACAGCGAAAACGTGTCACGATCCAAAACAGTACAGGTGCTCCACGCACAATCGTAAATAAAGCAGTAAAGCATGGCATAGGTACAAGATAGTAATAAAGCCCCAAACTAGTTTGTGGCCCCAAGAAATAAAGTGTGAATCAAGCTCAGGCAAAGGGGGATTCATAGAGTCTCCCGTATGTGGATAGTGCGAATAGTCAAGGAACATGCATCAAGTACTCGGGGCCTACAGGACACAAGTGAGCGTGGAAGAACCAAATATGATCTATTTCCCACCGGTGCCTCTGCATTAGTTATATCTATTAACAGCATTTTAATTATCAAGTTGTTAGTAAAGCCATGATCTCAATAAGATCATACACGGTCACTTTCACCATGGTGTGCACGCTGTCACTTTCACACACATGGGGAAAGCAGAGATCTATTAAAGCACTTAAGTAGCAAGGTAGATCTATAGATTACAAGCTCATGATCTCAATAAGATCATCCATAGAGAGAGATGAACACATAGCTACTGGTAGAACCCTTAGCCTCGAGAGAGAACTACTCCCTCCTCATCATGGGAATCAGCAATGGTGATGGAGATGGTGGTGTAGATTGATGGAGATGGCTCCGGGGGCACTTCCCCATCCCGGCAGGGTGCCGGAACAGAGACTTTCTGTCCCCCTAGTCTCCCCTTCGGTGGCGGCGGCGCTGCGGAACCTTTCATGGCTGGAGGCTTGATTATCTAGGGTTTATGCATCGGGAGGCTTCTTATAGGCCAGAGGGTAAGGTCGGTGGGCGGCCATGGAGTGGTGTGGCCACCCTGTGGCCCCTCTCCGACTCTCCTTCTGGCTCCATGAGTCTTCCGGGAAAATATCAACTTGACTTTTGTTCGGTCCAATTCCAAGAATATTGATTTTCTGACTTTCCTGGAACCAAAAACAGCAGAAAACAAGCAATTGGCACTATGGCACTTGTTAATAGGTTAGTCCAAGAAATCATATGAAAAGTACTCCAAAGTGTGGACAAAACACAAGAAAGTAGATAAAACCAAGCATGGAACATCAGAAATTATATATACATTTGCAATGTATCAACATGCCCAAGCTTAACTCCTGCTCGTCCTCGAGTAGGTAAGTGGTAAAAAGAAGAATAATTTTTGAGGTGACATGCACCATCATAAACTTGATCAAAGTATTTGTAAAACATTCAAAGCTAGGATCATAGTACTTCAATCATAACATTAAATACAAGTTCTAGCAATAAGACATAGCAACTATGTTGCAACATGAAAAGGTAGAAACAAAAGATTCATGAATAACAATGCTTTGCAAGACGTTTGTTTGTTTCACATAAAGAAAACATAGCATAATGGCATTCGGCTTGTCCCTCATAGAGTAGCAAGTATAAATGCATAGGACACCTTCAAAGTTCATAAGAGTGACTAGATACAAATAGTTTAAAACAAGCAATATCAAGTTATGCATCAACCAACTAGTCTTGGGACAATGCACATAGAACTAAGAATGGCCACTATGCTCTCAAAGTAGGTGCATAAAGATAGAAGGTGGAGACTCAATGTATAGGTGGAAGAAAGGCCTTCATAGAAGGAAGCAGTGTTCAAGTTTCATAAAGAGCTTCCAAAAATTATGGTACTTATTAGCTTTCAAGTCTCATTGCCCCTATCATAAGCATCTTGAAGTGATTAAGGTTAAAGTGAACAAACTATGAAGTATATGCTTGACAAAGTATAAGTTGGAAATCTCATGTCCCTTGAATACGAGAGCGCTCCTCATGCTACTCAAGTTTAGTCACCGGTAAGTTCTTTTCATCGTAAGTACATGTGTATCATAGAGAACCGCCAAGAGGGTACCCCTTGCCCGATGATACGGAAGAATCCCCATATCAAAATGACAACGCAAGCAGACAACGAGAATCTCAGCAATCTTCTTATTTACCATGGGAATATGGTGCTTTTTTCTCTCTTTCCTCTTTTCATAATATCTTTTTTTTCTTTTTCTCTTTTTTCTCAATATAGGACTCTTTTTTTTAATAAGAATGCTTCATAGACAGCTCATTATGGTTACGCTGCAGGTTTCCACCATGACAGCATGGATTAGACCAGCGGCCTAGGTGTTTCTCTAACACATATGCATAACTCCATGGACTTACAAGCTCCCCTTTCATTTCGCACCGACGACATCCATATACAAAAGAGCATGATATCAACTAGGTACAAGTACCAAGTGCAATGTTGAAAGTGTTCCCCATGAAAGCATGGTTTTGCTAATCCCCAACAAATAAGTGCAAGCATATACAACATAGATGACACAATGGTTCAAGTTTATTAAGGGAAAGAAAAGTAAAGTATGCCATCAAGTTCGTGAGAGCTTTAATCACTAGTTTTCTCATAAGAAGTTTAATTTGGAAGGTAAACAAAAGCATGAATATACTTGGAATAGCATAAGCTAGTAGGTAGGTATGGTGGACTTTTTGGAATAACTTGGTTTAGGGAGTTGGATGCATGAGTGGAACTCATACTTTGTTGTGGAGGATAGAAAAAGACTGGGAGAGACAAACTAAGAGAGCAATAATGGCCATAATCATGCAGAGCGACAAAACATCATTGATCAAAGCATAAAGTGATACTACAAGTTGAAAACTAAAGGATGATAAAGACTATGGTGACTTGAGATAGTCGTAACATGGTGTGAGCATGCGCCAAGTCAACCCAAATAAAACATCAAAGGAGAATACCACTAAACTATGCTTTAATATGCTAAAACAACGCATAATTCATCCAAGGCACATTAAGCAATCTCAATTGTTTATAACTAGTCATGCTACAGCAAAGAATATGAACCATAAAGCCAAAGCAATATCAAGCATGGAATGACAAAGCATAGGCCACAGTCAAAAACAAGCTCTATTTAACACTTAAGCATGAACTTTCCTACTCTTTTCCAAACCAAACCAAACTATTTGCAAACTAATGTATGAAAGAGGGGATCCAACCAATTTATTCAGAAAACTAAGCAAACCAAGCAAACGAAAAACCAAAACAAAAAAAAATAAGACGCTCCAAGAAAAACACAACTGTGTATGAAACAAGAAAAATGAAGTGTTTGGAAAAAACATGGGATTTTTATTGATGAAGAGGGGGATGCCCTGGGCATCCCCAAGCTTTGACGCTTGTACTTCTTGGATATTTCTTGGGGTGACACGCGTGGCATCCCCAAGCTTGAGCTTTAGTCCATCCTTCATCTCATTACTCGTTCCTTCCATACACCTTAAATTTTTCCTTCATACAAAACTTCAGACAATCTTTATTAGCAACATTAGTGAAATCAAGATAATAGGTCTTTAGATTCAGTTCCAACACAAATAAAACTTCCATTAGAACACTATCTACTGTAGCAATTCCCTCAAAAATCTCAATTCCCAAAAGAACTCAAAAAGGAACCAACAAGAAGCAAATGCAAATAATGGCAGAAATCTGTCAAAACAGACCAGCAGGTAAAGACGAATTTATTCGAAGACCTTCTGTTGCTCAATTGAAAAGTGTTGAACTAACGAAAGTTAGATAACAACCTGGGGTAGAAGCACAAAAATTCACGCCTCAAAAGGACGTACAGAGGTTTTACACAAATTTTTACGGTGAAGCACAGAAATCTATTTTGGGACAGCAACTTTCCCAATCATTACTTGTCTCTCATTAGAGGTTACTCTTGGCACAAAAAGCAAATAAAAAGGATAAAGAGCGGTTATTACTAGAGTAATAACTTCCAAGACTCATCTAAAACTTTTGGGTTATCTCCCAATAAGTACTTTTCTTTAACGCCTTTAAGTTAGGCATGATAGTTTCAGAAGATGCTCACATAAGAAATATGAATTGAAGTAAAAGAGAGCATCAAGAAGCAAATTCAGAGCACATTTAAGTCTAACCCACTTCCTATGCATTGGAACCTTGTAAAGAAACAAGTCATGAAAGCACAAAGCAACAAGCATAGTAAAGGAAAACAAGTGCAACTTCAAGACTTTCAACATAAAGAGGGGAAACTTAATATTATTGAGACACATGAAACCATGTTTCCCTCTCTCATAATAACTTTCAGTAGCATCATGAATAAAATTAACAATATAACTATCACATAAAACATTCTTATCATAAGCCACATGCATAAAAGAATTAATACTCTCCACATAAGCATAGTCATTCTTATTAATTGTAGGGGAGCAAATTCAAAAAAAATAGCTATCATTATTATTTTCATCACCATAATCATAAAATATAGGAGGCACATTGTAATCATTATTACTTTCTTCCTCAATAGTAGGTGGACTGAAAATATCATATTCATCATTGCAATCATCATATACTGGAGGTTTGGTATCATCATAAGCAATAGAATAGCTATCTTCCAAAGCTAGGGAACTAAAAAGATCATTTTTATAAGAACTAGCTTCCCCAAGCTTAGACTTTTCCATAGCATTAGAAATAATGGTGTCTAAAGAACTCATACTAACAACATTGCAGTTAGCATGCAAATAAAGTTCCATAGGTTTTTTAATTTTCTCTTCAAAAACTTCATGTCCTAACTCAAGATAAATACTATAAAGCTCTCTAAATTTTTTTTTGTTTTCCATTAAGCCTAACTAGTGAAAACAAGAAACAAAAAGACAAAATTGCAGAATCTAAAGGAAATAACTTCGAGCACTCACACCGAAGGATGTGAGGACCTTTTACCTTACCTCCCCGGCAACGGTGCCAGAAAATAGGCGTTTGCCATGGGAGGTTCTTCTTCTTTAATCCTCCAGTGTGAATACCTTTTACCTTACCTCCCTGACAACGGCGCCAGAAAATAGGGATCACCATCATCAAAGGGATGGTGCTGCTGGAGGCCATTGCGATGCTGGGAGTGGATGGAGAAGAAGAAGGATCTGGCTAGGGTTTTCCGAGGAGGAGCTCAAATAGGTGTGTGGCTAGAGGAAGACAAAGACGAAGGAGCGAATGCGGGTAAAAATAAAATAACCTGGCCGCAGTAAAAATATCTAGGCCCAACGTCAAGATTTGTGCAAAGGGAACCAATGGGTGGAGCGCTGCCGACGTGGAGATGAACTTGCACGATAAATTCGCCACGTCCTCCGTCTTTGCCGCTTTATTGTTTCGGATTTCACGTGCGTGAAAATAGCTGATGATTAATTCCCTGCCTTCTGTGAGTTTCGAGGTAGCGTAAGTTGTACCCTATGCCATCCTCCTGATAGTTGTAGTGAAGGGTCATGTCTGAAGATTCCATCGAAGGCGAAACTATCTTGCCCTAGAAATCAAGACTCAAGGAATCTTCAGCTACATTGCAAAGCCCGAGATGATTACAGGGTTCTTTGGGAGACCTTTAAGATATTGCTTGACGAATTGCCGGCATCACCTGGACGGAGCATTCAATATCAATGGGCAAGACGGCGCAAGATTTCAAAGTCCTCCGGGGCTACTGTTGGGGATATGCTAAATGGGTATCACCATAGCACGTCCTTATTCTGGCTAACCCGGGTGGCCCATAGTTGGTAGCGAGGCCTATGGCTTGCTGGGTGGCCCACTTAGACGGATCCAGAAGGGAGGCCCATGCCGGATAAAGGAAGGCTACGTAGGAGTCATGGATATACTCGGAGCCTTGGAGTGCAAGACACGAAAGACCAGTTCATATTAGTGTAGGACTCTTTACCTTGTCTGGCAAGGACCTTTCCTTGTAAACCCTAGGTTCTTGTGCCTTATAAGCGGACATGTGGGAGCCTTTAGGGCATAAGTTAGATTTCTACGTACAACGTGCAACACCACACACAGCAAACCTATCTTTGTAACTTGGCATATTGCTATTATAGTGATTTATACCAAGAGTAGAGTTCTGCCACCATTGTGGGACTTGAACCTGGGTAAGTGGTGTTACCTCGTACCCGCCAACTCTCCGCCTTACCCCACGTCTCTAAACACGCACTGTGAGGACCCCTCCATGGCGTACTCATCGGCAATACCACGACACCCCCCAAACATGATTTATAGCTTAGCGCTTATGATTCCTTGTGTGAGGGTTATCTCGGAATAAAACCAAGTATTGTTTGGTTCCGTTACTACTTTGGTACCCGGAGAAATTCCATCACCGCGGGTAATCCATACATTACCGAAATACTGAGCCTGACCCTTAAGGAGAGACCGAGTGTACTCCAAGGTTATAGCTAGTGAGTCAGTGAAGAACTGGCCATCCACGTTCTTTTACCAGAAGGACAAGATGGCTCCGGGCAAGCAAGAATCTTTGTTGGCTTTTGTCGATGGTATCGCCACGCCCCAAGAGTCTTGTGATGTAGATGCTCCGGCTCTTACTGAAGATTTGATATGTGTCAAGAGGCGGATTAAATACTTCATGAAGCATAAGGGCCTGAAGGGATCCGACTTAGTCCACTGCTGGATGGCGCATCAGATTCAACCCCTCTAGTACCATGGTGACTGGATCATGCACATTGTCACCAAGAGTAAGAAAGATAGCTTGAGGATCAACCCGCTCCCAATGCTGGATAAGGAGTATGAGACCCGGATCAAATGGTTGATCAAGTAGCGGGTTGAGAAGAATATTCCAGACATCTCTCTGGATATGTATACTGCTGACAAGCCTTTTGCACCAGTAATTTTTTTGGCTAATTGTTTCATACTCAATGACTTGCTCATCTACACTTTATTATTTATTTGAAATAATGAGATATTCTGTCTTTTAGCTTGCTGACCTCCCCGAGTCTAAGCTTGCTCCTCTCGAGGGATATCCGCCTGAGGATCTGGTTCCTCGGGAGGATGAAGATCTTGAATTATTGTTGGAGACGCTTACCCAGAAGCGCAAAACTCCAACTGTCTCCATGGGTACCTAGAAGGTGCCCGTTGTAAAGAGGCAAACTTCCTTACAAGGTTCTGTATATTAATTCATATTCTTTCTGAATTGCAACGTTCTCACTATGTTACCATTCAGGGCTAAAACAAGAAAAGGAAAACCGGGGAAGACTTTGCACCAACAGAAGTTGACTCTAGTTTCACCTGCTACCCCGCCTCCGACTCCTACCCCAAAGCCATCATCAGCACCGGAGGGTACTTCCTCTCCACATGTTGGAGATGTTTAGGCTCATTCTTCAGAGCCAGTGAACCTTGGTTTGCATATCGTCGTCACCATGACTAACTCGCGATTTGATAAGGGTGAACCCGCAAAGGGTAATGATCCCTCAGCTGAGACCTTTGTAGAGAACCTTCTGTAGAATCCGGGTATTGCCAAACTTGGACATGGAAGAGCGCAGTAGAGATCCAGAACCTCGCTCTCCATTGCTTGGAGACCCAGAATATCATAGTGGAGGAGGAGGCGCAAGAAGCCGAGGACATCAAACTCGTCGAGCTTCTTGACCAAGTTCGTCTTTGCAATGAGAAGTTGAAGGCTGGTGTGGCCCCGCCACCACTAGTGATTCCTCTCACTCTCGCTGAGAAGGTTTCTTCTGAGGTGAACATGAGCCTCAACAAATTAACTCATGAGCATTATGTAAGTCATAATCCAACTCTTTTTATTGTATTTCATATCATATCCTCTAGCGCCCAAGCATGAAGTTGGATAGGAATCCGGATCTACGCTTTTATAGGATGTAATGAACTAGTATAGCCCCCCAAGGCTCGTGCTGATATTTAACTTAGTTAAAATATTAGCCCGAGTCTTAGTGGACTTATGACTTTGGTTACCATTCTGACTTACAGAAAGTTAATGCTTATAACTAGGATTGGTTGAAGAATATTTGCAATAAGTAGAGAGAGATCAGATCTCTCCGACTTGAAAATGTGCAACTTAAAGTTACAAAGGATGAAGCTGAAGGTAAGAATTCCAGGCATCACTTTGATAGTCTGTTTTTGGAATCGTGGTCAAATATTTATTTGGCTTCATTTCTTACTACTCCAGAACTTGTGAAATGGTCCTATAAAATGATTGGGCAAGCCGAAGATTATAAAGTCTTGGAGGTGGAGAATGCTGACTTGCGTGCTGAGTTGGAATATCTCAAGGTAGATCACGAGACCAGCATCGCCAGTGTTCTTGAATCTAGCAATCACGCTACTGAGGCACGTGATTGTACCATAGCCAAACAAGAAAAAACAATCTAGGACATGCAAAATGCCTTGGACAGGGAGAAGGATACCTCTGAAGCTCTTCAGAGTGAACACCGAAGTCTTTGTGAGGACAAGACAAAAGTAGATGATGTTATCTTTGGTAAGTTTGATGTCTCTAAATTTTTTTCTTACTTTTTTATTACTCGAATATATCGTTGACCTTGTTGTCTTATCTTTAGGTCCTCTTAACATTCTCGATGCCTCTTAATCCTAGTCTCGTACCAGCCGGCTTGTCGCCATTGGGGACCTAATCCACGATTTCCGCCAGTCTTTGGAGGAAATTGGTGAATCTGTATAGCTCTCTAGCTTGAACTGAATGTCAGCCTTGGAGCTACGAGACAAGCCGAAGGATATGCCCAAGCTTGTCATGGATTAGAACATGTCGTATCCACGCACAACGACATAGAATGCCCTAACAATGGTAATGAGCCACCATGGAAGCATGGAAATATGTCAATTTACCAAGGGTTATTCGACTATTGATGAAGACGAGAAGCTACAGAACATCAAAGAGATCTAGGATGCTTGTGCCGGATACACTTCTCATGTGGCTGAGTTGACCAGCTATGATGAGCCGTTCTTCACGCCCGCTGAAGTGCCACCTCCCCCAGTAAGAAGTTGCTGAAGTTTTCAAAGACGACGAGTAGACTGAGTCTGACATACTCGTCTCGAAAAGATATCGGGGTGATACGGGTGATGTTTCCAGCGAGCCGACAACTGCTTCGTCTCCACATAGATCGTAGAATGTACCAGAAAAACAATGTGTTATTCTGAAAAACAATTTGATTGTAATAAGTAGAATATTATTTTGCTGGTACTAAGATTGTAAGAACTTATGCTTTATTCTATTAGCACTTTTGGCTTTTTATTTACCGTGCTCAAAAAATACTTAAGCACTTATTTTGTCTACACTCATCGTTTATCTGGCTTTCCACCTCGTCCCTTTCATGAGCCAGCAAACCTTAAGCACGGAAACTTTGTCGAGCAATGGAGCTCAATTGGTAATCCAATTTAAACCTGAAATAAATGTCGGCTTCCAGTACCAACAATGCACTACTCGGAAAATACCTACATCCAGCAATCAGACAAAAATCCTAAGTATAGACTAGAAAATTTAGACTTATACCCGAAGCTAGCATTATTAGAATCGGAATCTAACTAGAACAAACATGAGAATAAAGTACTTTCTTGTATTCTAGGATTTTTGACTATGACATGATCATTCGGAAATAAGATGCTACATAACAAACATCTCAGGAAAAAACATTGAGGAGATAAATACTTTATTTCACTTTGAACATGTACATGGATATGGTTACAGAGAATGAAATTTAAGAATAAAAGGACGTAGCTGAGAAATATTCCATGGACAGTCTATTTCATCTCGATTTGTACCTCCTCCAGCTCTCTTTCTCTTCATAGTAGCAGGTCTTTCTTTTTGTGGCCTCATGTCAGTTAGGCAGTAAGAACCATTGTGCCATACTCGACTAACCATAAATGGCCCTTCCCATATAGAGGAAAGTTTGTGCTCTATTTTTTCCACTAGTCGGAGAACCAGATCGCCCTTCCTGAAAGACCGATTTCTGACTTTCTGACTATGATACTTGCGTTACTTCTGGCGATAGGCTATAGATCTCTGCTCAGTAACGACGTGAACTTCCTCGAGCATATCAAGGTCATCTTGCAGAGTGACTTCTACATCCCCTTCGACATATGCCGCGACTCGGGGAGAAGTATGAATAAGATCACTCAGAAGAACAACCTCTGCACCGTGAACTATGAAAAAGGTGTATATCCGGTTGACCTGCTAGGAGTGGTTCGTAAACTCCATATCACATATGGTAATTCGTCCGTCCAAGCCCTTGCAGCATGATGTAGTGGTGCTTCGACTCTTGGTCGTAGGCATTGAAGAATTAAACCATTTTCCCTTTTGACTTGTCCATTAGCATGTGGATGTGCGACTGATGTAGTATCAAGTCAGATCCCTTGTTCATTGCAGAATTCAACTAGTTCTCCCATGGAAAAGTTACTCCCATTGTCTGTAATAATACTGTGCACATTCCCGAATCGGATGATCACGTCCTCGCAAAATTTCTAGTTGTTTCTCCATCACAACTTGTGACGGGTTCTGCCTCAATCTATTTCTTGAATTTATCCACCATCACAATAAGGTGAGTGTATCCAATTTGACCCTGTTTAAATGGTCCTACAATGTCAAGTCCCTAGACCACAAAAGGATATGTAATTGGAATTGTTCGCAGGTGATTAGCCAGAACATGGGCTTGTTTGGCGTATTTTTTGCAACTTTTGCACATCTTGACCAGCCATTCAGCATCTACCTTGGCTATAAGCTAGAAAAATCCGTGTCTGAGGGCTTTGGCCACTAAAGATTTGGCTGCAGCGTGATGTCCATATTCGCCTTTGTGGATTTCTCTTAGGATTTCCATGCCTTCTTTTGGAGAAACACATCGCGAAAGACCCCAGACACACTCAGCTTATAGAGATCACCTCCCACCACTTTGTAGGATTTTTCTCGTCGGACGATCTGTTGGCTTAGAACTTGGTATGGGTAATTTTCTCTCTACCAAGAAATCAAGGTAGGGTTGTGTCTAACTGGGAATTACAGCTAGAACGGTTATAAGTGGTGAGTCAAATTTGGTCGGATACTCCTTGATGAGGGGTAACGTTGGCAATGTCCATGAAGAAGGACTTAGGGTTTCACGGAAAGAGAATGCTAGAGGTTTTGTTGGATGTCAGGAGAACAATGGAATCAAAGTCGCCTGAATATTTGGTGAATCGGAATATTACAAATTGCTTGGGAAGTATTCGGTAATCCTGACCTAAGCCTTAGGTCGGGTCTCAAAGTTGTATTCGGATAGGTTACATATACATGATTACAATACCAACTCTATGTCGGTGCTTTATCTTCTTTCCTAATACGACTACAACCTTTGTCGGCTGCTCCTTTCTGGCTATCATCTTGACTCTTCATGGGCCATAAACCTTTCTTCAGGCCTAGGTAGCAAATCCTAGGTACCCAAGTAATCATACCTATGTCAATAGCCCAAGAGACTCTACTTGAATCGTAGATTCGGGTTGAGTATCAAAGATATGTTTAGTTCTTTTCCTTTGTTCTTATTTTTGATTTCATAGGGATTTGCTATACAAGCCCGATGCATCCGATGGATTGGGAATCAGTTAATTGAGCATGGGCAAAAACAAGATTGTCCTACATCAAATTCAAGTCCCCAAGCCTGAACTCAGAATTTATTACTGGCGTAATTCAGTTCGAGGCGCTGAGGTCTTACCGAATACTGAATCCTAGTTCTATTTTATATGGTACCCAACGCGTCCGTCGGGATTTTTTATCGCATCGTAGATATGGATATTTTACTGGTAGCGCGCATTCTTGTGCGACTTACCAGGCCACACAGGACGAATCTCAGGATCTTACCTTCATGTTTTTAACACGGAATTCGGAGTTTGGTCACGTTTGAGTGCAATCTGAGATTTCCTTATGTTTTGATTTTTGTCGGCTGCCCTGCTGGGTTGCCAATAGTTGTGAATTTGATCAGATATTTTGATACTTTGTGAGAGATCCCGATGGGAGTAGCCCTCTGAGGATAAATTAATGTAAAGATAAATAAATTTTTTATCGATGATCATCTTTGCTTGTCATACATGATTTTTATATTGGGTGCGTGCCAGCGCTCCCAATGGGAGTAGCCCCCGAGGCAAAGTTCGGATGCCTGTATCTAGACATAGGCTCATAATTGCTTGTCAATATTATCAAAAAGATAGAAAATTCCCTAAATTGATATGAACATGAACTAAAGGTACGGAAACTTATCTTCATATACTTATATGGTGCAACTGATGATACACTATTTTGGTGAATTGCCGCCTGGCCGTTGGCCTAGATATTCTGGCTTTAAAAGTCGGACCGTAGGCCTTATTGTATTGTAAGTAAACATAAAATATTTAGCGTAAAAGTGCCATACCTATGCGACGTTCCATGGATTGGAATATTTGACTCTTGTCTTCTTGTCTTGTAGAAGATATGCTCCTCCAGGAATAACTTTTGTAACAATGTAGGATCCTACCCAAGGTGATTCCATCTTTTGGTGGCCCTCTTGCTTGAGGCACAGAACTAGATCCCCAATTGCATAGGATCTTGGACGTAATCGTCGACCATGATAATTGCACAAGTTTTGCTGATATATAGTAGCTCTTTGTAGGGCTTCATATCGAGCTTTGGCTAGTGCATCAACGTCATCTTCGAGTGCTTCTGATTCCTCTTCATCATATGCAGCTACTCTGGGAGATCCATGTGAAACTTTGACTAGAAGGACGGCTTCAGTGTCGTGGACCAGAAAGAAGGGTGTTTTTTGCGTTGTAGTATTAGGGGTGGTTCGCAAACTCCACAAAATAGATGGTAGCTCATCAACCCATACTCCTTTCGCTCTATCGAGTGGTGCAAGCAATCTTTTCTTGAGGCCACCAGTTACTAAGCCATTGGATTTTTCCACTTGTCCATTGGTTTGCAGATGAGCCACTAAAGCGTAGCTTACCTTGATTCCCATCTCCTCGCAGTATTCCTTAAATTCATGGGAAGTAAAGTTGTTTCCATTGTCTGTAATGATGTTTTTTGGCATGCCGAACCAAAATACTATGGATTGTATAAAATTCACAGCTGAAGCTCCATCTTGAGTTGTGACCAGAATTGCTTTTATCCATTTCGTAAATTTCTTGAATGCTACTAGCAGGAAGACGTGTCCTCTTGGAGATAACTTGTGAAGTTTACCTACCATATCATGGACCATTGAGCGAAGGGACAAGCCAAAAGTATAGGGTTTAATTCAGCGGCACGTGCTCCAGGTTTTGTTGTGAATAGTTGACATGCTTCACGTGTTATAACTATGTCTTTTACATCTTGAACTGTTGTGAACCAATAATATCCTGCCCTGAATGCTTTGGCCGCAATTACTCGGCTACTAGTGTGATGGCCACAAATTTCTTCATGTACTTCCTTGAGTAGAGTTGTCCCTTCTTCGGGTGTGACGCATCGCTGCAACACTCCCGAAATACTTCTTTTATATAACTCTCGCTCAATTATCCTGAAGTTTTTCGATCTCCGAGTGATTCGTCGGGCTTCTGTCACATCTTCGAGTAGTTCTCCCTGAGTCATATAGGCTATGTATGGATGCATCCATGTAGGTTTGCTTATCATGACCTCATCAATTTCTAGTTCTTCTTCAAGGGTCTCCTCTATGCTTGTACTGGCTAATGAAGCCCACAGTCTCTTCTTGGCTTATTCTTTTTTCCTATCTTGGGAGCTATGACCTTGGAAACTCTTTTTTCTTTGATAGAACGCTGAGATATTTCTTCCCAAAAAAACCGGGTGGGACTTCTAAGCACAAGGACCCGATGTTTGCCAAATTGACGACTTCTTCATTACTTGCTCTTCCTATGTGCGATACTTCACATCCATCGAACTGAGCTTCCATGATGCTGTAGAGATCTCGATAAGCAATCATGTTGTCACTGACAGCATCACACTTGTTCATTGCTTGTTGTGCTACAAGATTAGAATCACCAAAAAAAATTAGGCGAGTTGCACCGCAGGCTTTAGCCATCTGCATGTCGTGCAACAAGGCCTTGTATTCAGCTTCATTATTGGATGCATTTGCAAAGCTCATCCAAAGTATATATCACATCTTGTCGCCTTGCGGTGATATTATTATGACTCCTGCTCCTACTCCTTCCATTCTTTTTGATCCGTCAAATTACATTGTCCAGGAGTTAGAAACGTCAGGTGGACCTGCACATTGCAGCTCAGTCCATTATGTGATGAAGTCAGGCAGAACTTGTGATTTAGTCGCTTTACGTTTCTCGTACATGATGTCTCGAGGGGATAATTCGATGCCCCATAGAAAGACACGCCTAGTTGCTTCTAGAGCGTTGAGGATGTTTGACAGAGGTGCTTCATTGACCACTATGATCGGATGTTCCAAAAAATAAGGGCGTAACTTTCGTGATGTCATAAATACTCCATACGCTAATTTTTGATAATGTGGGTACCTTTGTTTGGATGGCGAGAGGACTTCGCTCAAGAAATAGACTGGCCTCTAAACACTATGGGTTTTTTCCTTCGTCGGGTTGCTCTATGACCAGGACCGTGCTGACCACTTGATTTGTGGCAGCAATTTAAAGAAGTAGTGGCTCTTTTTCTCGTGGAGACACGACGACAGGGGCGTCGAAAGTCTCTTTTGAGGTCTTCAAAAGCGTGTGAAGCTTCTTCGGTCCATTCGAACTTATCTAACTTCCTCATTAGAGCATAGAATGGTATTGCTTTTTCTCCTAATCAAGCAATGAAGCAGCTGAGCACTGCCACTCTCCCAGCCAACTGTTGTACACCTCGTAAATTTGTTGTTTTTTGCATTGTCAAAATTGCCTGTATTTTCTCCGGATTGACTTCGATTCCTCTTGATGATACCAGATATCAGAGGAGTTTCCCTACTGGGACTCCAAAGGAACACTTTGTCGGATTTAATTTGATGCAATACTTTTCGAGATTTTTGAATGGTTCTTCGAGATCCTTGATAAGTGATGATTCTTTTTTTGTTGTAACTATGACATCATCGATATATACTTGTACGTTTGTGCCGATTTGACTTCCCAAGAAATTCTGCATCATCCGTTCATATGTTGCTCCGGCGTTCTTGAGGCCAAAAGGCATTGTTGTGTAACAAAATACACCATACGGTGTGATGAATGTTGTTTTCTCCTGATGTTCCTCCTTCATACGAATCTGGTGGTATCCTGAATATGCATCCAAAAAGGAAAGACGTTCGCACCCTGAAGATGATTTGATCGATTCGCAACACTGGGAAGTGATCCTTTGGACAGTGCTTATTTAATGCAGTGAAGTCGATGCACATCCGTAGATCTTTGGTGTTTTTCTTCAGGACGCATACTGGGTTTGCGAGACATTCTCATTTCTCCAGTTCCTTTATGAAGTAAGTGTCAGTGAGGCAATGTAGTTCTTTCTCAATAGCTTTGCGCTCGGGTTCCGCAAAGCGATGAAGCGATTGTTTTACCAGTTTTGCTTTTGGATCTAAATTTAAAGCGTGCCCAGTGAGTTCCCTAGGAATTCTCGGCATGTCAGAAGGTAGCCATGCAAATATTTCTCAGTGCTCACAGAGGAACTCGATGAGCGTGCTTTCCTATGCAGGACCAAGGTTGGATGACACAAATGTTGTTTTCTTCGGGTCGGTGGGATGGATATGTACTTCATTTGTGTATTTCCCAGTCTCAAAGGCCTACTCATGATTGACACGTTCTACTGCCAGAGGTTTCGCTGTTGTTGTGTTTTTAAGCTGCTCAAACTCTGTTGCCATCCCAAAAGATTCGGAGATTTTGTTGAACTCCTTGTCGCAATTGTCGGAACGTATAAAACTTCCTTTTAATGTTATGATTCCCTTTGGTGCTGGCATCTTCATGACTAAGTAGGCATAGTGCTAGACTACCATAAATCGTGCGAAAGTCGGGCGTCCCAGGATCGCGTGATACTGCGATGAGCAGTCCATGACTTTGAACTCGAGTTTTTCCCGCCTGAGATTTTCTTTGGATCCAAAAACAACGTAAAGGAAAATTTTACCTAAAGGAATTTTGGCTTTACCTGGTACGATGTCGTGGAAAGATGTTTCTGTTGGTGCCAGATTTGTCAAGGGGTAGTTCATTGACCTTAGTGTTTTGGTGTAGATCAAGTTTATGTCGCTACCTGCATCCATGAAGACCTTGCTCATGTCGAGCCTGCCAATTCATTGTTCTACTATTACGGCTGAATGACCCGGTCTTGGTACTCGGTGTGGGTGATTAGCTCTGCTGAATGTGATTTCATGTTCTGACCAATGGAGATACTCGAGTGTGGCTGGTTGATCCACCTCTGGCATGTTGACTTATCATGTGATCAGCTGCTGAATTCTGTTGGATGGACGCCCTTTTTGAATCATTGGCATTCCCCCTTGGACCTAGGGTATTCGGTGTTCTGATCAGTTGTGTTTTGCGGTTGTCCTGTTGGCGAAAGTGGCGTACTGATAGCTAACGTGCTAGGTGTTGATGTATATCCTTGTCTTGCTTCTTCAGTTGCATTTGCATTGCATATCTCTTGCATTTTTCAGAACGTTCGGTAGCCTTTCGTAAGGTGATTGGATTGTCTTCTTCTCACTGAGTCAACATAAAAATGCATGTTGCAGGGCCCTTCCAATATTTGTATTGCAGACATGGGTGGATCTCGAGCTTTTGGTTGATATCACTATGTTGACTAGCTTCCTCTGCCTTCATCCCTATTGCTACGGTATCCGCTATTGCAGTCCTTGTTCATGTTGTTGCCTTCACCAAAAAACTAGCTACAACATAACTTGATCCTATGTTACCGTCATTGTTTCTTCGCCTCCTATCATTGTTGTGCTTGTATCTGTCTTCTTTGGGTGATCGTGTTTGTTTGTTGTACAGTGCGTCTTTTCCATCAGCCCAGCGGTTTTCTATGTCCATTAACTGTGAAATTGTATTGGGTTTAACTCGACCCAGTTCTTCAATGAATTCTCGGTGATGGAGTCCGTCGTTGAAAGCATCAATAGCTCTTTCATTGAATATGGATTTGGTTGTATTTTTTATGATGTTCCATCTCTAGATAAATGCTCTTATTGACTCTCCGGGTTTTTGTTTGCATGCTCGCAATTGCTCTAAGGACGCAGGTTGTTCGAATGTGGATTGAAAGTGTTGGATGAACTTATCTTCAAGAATGTTCCAGCTACTAATAGAATCTTCGGGAAGTTGTCTGAGCCATGACCTTGCAGCGCCTGTGAGGTGCAATTGTAAACTTTGCATTGTGGTGGTTGTTGAGCCCCCCTGAAATTTGACAGTAGCCAAATAATCTGCTAGCCAAGCTTCGGGTTCTTGGAGTCCATCGTATTTTTGGTGGTCATGCGGAAGTTTGAAGTCTTTGGGTTCTGACGTTTTCCAAATCCACTGAGTAAAGCAACTGGCTCTGTAGAGTTCATAGCGATCTTTGTCGTCATGGTATCTTCGGTTGCGGTTTTCGTCTCTTGTGTTACTTCGTGGCTCTAGTCCTGAAAGATGTTCCTGATGTGGGGATTGTGATCGCAGGGTGTGCCCCGCTTACCGAGGGTTGCTGCGATGGCATGGGGCTCTATCGGGTTGATGCGTAATTCCTTGTTCTGATTGTGCGAGAGTTGCTCCTACCATGTCGAGGATGTTCTATAGTCGAGATGTTCCCCTTCCTGGTGATGCCCCTCCCGTTACACTTCCGGACCTTCGGGTAGAGCTTAGTTGTGCCTGTCGTAAGCTGGATTTATCGGCTAACCTCTTTCTTTCGTCAAGTTGCCTCTACATCCTTAGTAGGTCTCTCTTCTTGTGGTGAAGCCAGTATTGGTATGCTAATAAATCTTCATGTGAGGCGTCGGCTGTCATTGGAACCGCACCCGAAATAGCTTCCCGGGCCTTTTGCCTTGCCGATGCTGGTAGCCGAGGAGATCGCCTTTCTTCCGCATTTGGTTTTGTCCTTCCTCCTGGGACTATGCGGTTGTTTGTTGTTTCTACCCCGTTTCCACGGTCTCCTTCATTCCTGTGGTTTCCAGCATTGTCATCTAATAAAATATCATTAGGATCAAGGATATGGTTACAGTTAGAATCACACGGTGTCGAGGTATTCCCGTTGACCATGCACACTTGATGGTGGTTCATGTATTGGCTCTTATATTTGTCATCTAAATTGATGGAGACACTTTCGGGTGGATTAGTGAAGTCCATTAATTTCTGTTCTAGGTAGATTTCTGCCATCCTTATCCCGAAGTCGATGTTTTCGCCATTTTCCTCGGGTTCATAGTTTGGTGGGTTTGTTTCACGTGGTGGATTTAGTGGGGACTCTGATCCAAAGGAGAGATTATCGTAAAGACCATCAAGGTCCCCCAGATCTGCCTTGCCTTGCTTGTTTTCCTCTGGTGCGTCGATATCTGCCGGGACCTCCATTGAGGATCCGACAGATGATGTTGGTATCGCTGTAAGCGTGGTATTTTCCACTAACGAGGGTTTAACTCATCAATTCCCATTGTTATGGACTTGGTTTTTGGAGAAGAAGGGAGCGCTGGAGGCATCAGTCGGCTAGCAAACAAGCACACAGGGATGCAAGGTTTACGCAGGTTCAGGCCTCGTAGATGTCCCTACTCCTGCTTGTCTTCTCTTGGAATTAACGAAGGAATCGAAGATAGGATGTGATTATCCTCCTCGCTGCCCCCTCCCAGCCTTTATATAGATAGGCTGGGTCTCAGGTAGCAGGTTGACTCGGTTACAGATTAGGGTTCGCCCCTTTGAACTTTCTATCTTAAGTTTCACCTAGCGTTACAAGCAATCGAAGAGTCTGTGGGTCACCCGAATCCTGCATTGGGTCTGGGCAATGTCGTGGGCTTCTGCCGTATCTGGACCGTATATGCCAAGCTCGAGTACCTGTAGGGTATACCCATGTCAGTATCTCCCGAGTGTCCAGTGGAATCGCAGATTCGATTGGAGACTTTATGAAGCCTTTCGAGTGCATGACTGAGAATTTTTCGAGTGTTCTGTTTATGTCATAGGGATTGTTGATATACGTGCCCACTAGAGTGGTTTCTGAGAAGAACACACATGTAATGACATTGGTGGATCCATACGTGGTATGTGAAAAGAACACACATGAAATGACACTGGTGGATCCATATGTGGTTTGTGAAAACAACACACATGCAATGACACTAGTGGATCCATATGTGGTTTTTGAACAGAACAGACATGCAATGACTCTAGCTGTGGTTAATGAACAGAACACACATGCAATGACACTGGTGGATCCATATGTGGTTTGTGAAAAGAACACATGCACTGAACTCTAGTGGATCCATATGCAATGACACTGGTGGATCCATATGTGGTCTATGAAAAGAACACACATTTCAATGACATTGGTGCATCCATGTATGGTTGTTGAAAATAACATACACCCAATGACTCTAGCTGTGGTTAATGAAAAGAACACACATGCAATGACACAGGTGGATCCATGTGGTTAGTGAAAAGAAGAGACATGCAATGACTCTAGCTGTGGTTAATAAAAAGAACACACATGCAATGACACTGGTGGATCCATATGTGGTTTGTGAAAAGAACACACATGCAATGACTCTAGCTATGGTTAATGAAAAGAACACACATGCAATGACACTGGTGGATCCATATGTGGTTTGTGAAAAGAACACACATGCAATGACACTTGTGGATCCATATGTGGTTTGTGAAAAGAGCACACATGCAATGACACTGGTGGATCCATATGTGGTTTGTGAAAAGAACACACATGCAATGACTCTAGCTGTGGTTCATGAAAAGAACACACATGCAATGACACTGTTGGATCCATATGTGGTTTATGAAAAGAACATGCATGCAATGACTCTAGCTGTGGTTGATGAAAAGAACAGACATGTGATGTCTAAGCACTTCTATTCTTGTAGACAGTTGTTGGGCCTCCAAGTGCAGAGGTTTGTAGAACAGCAGCAAGTTTTCCCTTAAGTGGATCACCCAACGTTTATCGGACTCAGGCAGGAAGTGGTCAAAGGTATCCCCTCTCAAGCAACCCTGCAATCAAGATACAAGAAGTCTCTTGTGTCCAGAACACACCCAATACACTTGTCAGGTGTATAGGTGCACTACTTCGGCGAAGAGATAGTAAAATACAAGTGGTATGGATAATTGTAAGTGGTAACGGTGCTAGAAAATAGCTTGATGGCATGTGGTTGACGTGGGAAAAGACTAAAGGAAAACTGAAATAAACATAGGAGCAAGCAAACATGTAACAGATCTAGCTGCAAATGGTGTTTCAATGCTTAGAAACAAGGCCTAGGATCATACTTTCACTAGTGAACACTCTCATATAAATATATTCTTCTTTATCATACTACGCTGAACTACTCGCCGGGTGGACACTCTAATCGTTGGTAGGGCTATAACAGCACACCTCAAAGTTCATCTTTCCCATCTAGATAACCCCACACTGTCACCTTGAGTACTAGATGGGTCCAACAAACACCACAATTTCATAAAGACATCCAACTCCAAATATAACTCATAACAAGTATTTGTAATCTCTAGCCTAAGTGCCACCATTGTGTGCACACTGTCAACTTCACACACATGGGGAGAGCAGAGATCTATTAAAGCACTTGAGTAGCAAGGTAGATCTATTGATTACAATCTCATGATCTCAATAAGATCATGCATAGAGAGAGAGATGAACACATAGCTATCGGTAGAACCTTTAGCCTCGAGAGAACTACTCCCACCTCATCATGGGAATCAACAATGGTGATGGAGATGGCAGTGGAGATCGATGGAGATGGCTCCGGGGGCACTTCCAGTCCCGGCAGGGTGCCGGAATAGAGACTTTTTGTCCCCCGAATCTCCGCTTCGGTGGCGGCGGCGCTGCAGAACTTTTCGTGGATTTCTGATTGGGTCCTTAGGGTTTTCGTCCCGAGGGCAATATATAGGCGGAAGGAGAGGCCGAGGGGGTGCTAGGGTCCGCCAGACCACCCCCTGGCACGGGCCAGTCCTGGCCGCGCGGCCAGGTGGTGTGGTCGGCCCTCAGCCCTTCTCCGACTCGTATTCTGGCATCTAATGACTTCGGAAAAATAGGCACTTTGGCTTTTGTCCCGTCCAATTTTGAGAATATTCATTTTCTGACTTTCCTGGAACCAAAAACAGTAGAAAACAGGCAGCTGGCATTGTGGCTCTTGTTAATAGGTTAGTCCAAGAAATCATATGAAAAGTACTCCAACGTGTGGACAAAACATAAGAAAGGAGATAACACCAAGCATGGAACATCAAAGATTAGAGATACATTTGCAATGTATCAATATCCCCAAGCTTAACTCCTTCTCATCCTCGAGTAGGTAAGTGATAAAAAGAAAGTATAATTTTTGAGGTGACATGCACCATCAAAGACTTGATCATAGTATTTGTAAAACATTCAATGCTAGGATCATAGTACTTCAATCATAACATGAAAGACAAAGTTCTAGCAATAAGACAAAGAAACTATGTTGCGACATGAAAAGGCACAAACAAAATATTCATGAATAGAGAAAACATTCAATGCTTTGCAAGACGTTTGTTTGTTTCACATAAAGAAAACATAGCATAGTGGCATTCAGCTTGTCCCTCATAGAGTAGCAAACATAAATGCATAGGACACATTCAAAGTTCATAAGAGTGACTAGATACAAATAGTTTAAAACAAGCAATATCAAAGTTATGCATCAATCAACAAGTCTTGGGACAATGCACATAGAACTAAGAATGGCCACTATGCTCTCAAAGTAGGTGCATAAAGGTAGAAGGTGGAGACTCAACATAAAAGTAAAAGAAAGGCCTTCATAGAAGGAAGCAGAGATTCAAGTTTCATAAAGAGCTTCCAAAAATTATGGTACTTTTTAGCTTTCAGCACTCATTGCCCCTATCATAAGCATCTTGAATGTGATTAAGGTTAAAGTGACACAACTAAGAGGATATGCTTGACAAGTTATAAACCGAAATCTCATGCCCCTTACTTACGAAGACCGAACCTCATGCTACTCAACTTTAGTCACAAGTAAGCTCTTGTCATTGTAAGTACATATGTATCATAAAGAACTGCCAACGGGGTACCCCTTGCACATGATACAGGAGCTATCCCATAATGAAAATGACAAGGCAAGGAGACAATGAGCATCTCAGCGATCTTTTTATTTGCTATTTGCATATGTTTTTATTGGGGATGCTTCATAGAGTGCTCATTATGGTGATGCTGCAAGTTTCCACCATGATTAGGCATGGCTTAGGCTAGCGGCCCATGCGTTTCTCTAACACGCATACAAACTCCATGATCTTACAAGTTCCACTTTTATTTCACACCGCCAGGATCCATAAGCAAAAGAACATGATATCAACGGGGTACAAAGTACAGGTGCAATGTTGAAAGCGTTCCCCATGATACATGGTTTTGCTAATTTCAACTTATACAGTGCAAGCATATACGCAACAAAGAAGGACCCAATGGTTCAAGTTTATTAAGGGCAAGAAAAATAAAGTGTGCCATCAAGTTCGTGAGAGCTTTAATCACTAGTTTTCTCATAACAAGTTTAATTTCGAAGGTAAACAAAAGCATGAATATACTTGGAATATCATAAGCTAGTAGGTAGGTATGGTGGACTCTTTGGAATAACTTGGTTTAGGGAGTTGGATGCATGAGTGGAACTCATACTTGGTTGTGGAGGCTAGCAAAAGACTGGGAGCGACAAACTAAGAGAGCAATAATGGCCATAATCATGCAGGGCGACAAAACAACATTGATCAAAGCATAAAGTGATACTACAAGTTGAAAACTAAAGGATCATAAAGGCTTAGGTGACTTGAGATAGTCACAACATGGTGTGAGCATGTGCCAAGTCAAACCAAATAAAGCACCAAAGGAGATTACCACTATATTATGCTTTAATATGCTAAAACAACGTATGATTCATCCAAGGCACATTAAGCAATCTCAATTCTTTATAACAATTCATGCTACAGCAAAGTATATTAATCATAAAGCCAAAACAATATCAAGCATGGCATGACAGAGCATAGGCCACAGTCAAATGAGCTCTTCTTACCACATAAGTATGAACTTTCCTACTCATTTCCAAACCCAACCAAACTATTTGAAAACCAATGTAAGAAAGAGGGGGTCCAACCAATTTATTCAGCAAACTAAGCAAACAAAATCAAACGAAAAACCAAAATGAAAATGAAAAAGAAGACGCTCCAAGAAAAACACAACTGTGCATGAAACAATAAAAATGAAGCGTTTGGAAGAAACCTGGGATTTTTATTGATGAAGAAGGGGATGCCTTGGGCATCCCCAAGCTTTGACGCTTGTACTTCTTGGATATTTCTTGGGATGACATGCGTGGCATCCTCAAGCTTGATCTTTAGTCCATCCTTCATCTCATTACTTATTCCTTCCATACACCTGAAATTTTTCCTTCATACAAAACTTTACACAATCTTTATTAGCAACATTAGTGCACTCAAGATAAATAAGTCTTAAGGTTCAGTTCTAATACCAATAAACTTCCATTAGAACACTAGCTACTAAAGCACTTCCCTCCAAAAGCTCGATTCCCCAAAAGAACTCAAAAAGGAACCAATAAGAAGCAAATGCAGAAAAATGGCAGAAATCTATCAAAACAGACCAGCAGGTAAAGGTGAATTTTTTCTAAGACCTTCTGTTGCTCAAATAAAAAAGTGTTGAACTAACGAAAGTTAGATAACAAGCTGGGTCAGAAGCACAAAAATTCATGCCTCAAAAAGACGTTCAGAGATTTTACACGAATATTTACGGTGAAGCACAGAAATCTATTTCGGGACAGCAACTTTCCCAATCATTACTTCTCTCTCATTAGAGGTTACTCTTGGCATAAAAAGCAAATAAAAAGGATAAGGAATGGTTATTACAGAGGTAATAACTTCCAACACTCATCTGGAACTTTTGGGTTATCTCCCAATAAGTACTTTTCTTTAACGCCTTTAAGTTAGGCATGATAGTTTGAGAAGTTGTTCACATAAGAAATATGAATTAAAGTAAAAGAGAGCATCAAGAAGCAAATTCAAAGCACATTTAAGTCTAACCCACTTCCTATGCATAGGAATCTTGAAAAATAAATTTGTCATGAAAGCACAAACCAATAAGCATAGAAAAGCAAAATGAGTGCAACTTCAAGACTTTCAACATAAAGAGGGGAAACTTAATATTATTGAGATGCATAAAACCATGTTTCCCTCTCTCATAATAACTTTCAGTAGCATCATGAATAAAATTAACAATATAACTATCACATGAAACATTCTTATCATGAGCCACATGCATAAAAGAATTAATACTCCCCACATAAACATAGTCATTCTTATTAATTGTAGTGGGAGCAAATTCAACAAAATAGCTATCATTATTATTCTCATCACCATAATCTTAAAATATGGGAGGCATATTGTAATCATAATTAATTTCCTCCTCAATAGTAGGTGGACTGAAAATATCATATTCATCATTGTAATCATCATATATTAGAGGTATAACATCATCATAAGCAATATAATAGTTATCTTCCAAAGTGTGTTCATTTGTAAACATATCATCATTGGAAGGAACATGGATAGTACTAATAGTGCAGCAATTTTTAACATCATCATTTTCAGAATTGGTACCGAAGAGATTATCAATATCAAAAGTAGTGTGCTTTTCCCAATCATGATCACTACTATACGTAATAGGCATAGGAACATCATCCAATTCAGACTCATCAAAAACTATAATAGGAGCAACATGCTTAGGGGAAAATATTGTTTCCTCTATCCTTTTACTCCTCATCTTCTTCTTTTTCTTCTTCTATTTAGGAGGGAGAGGCTTGAAAGGAAGCTTCTCCATATACCCTGGTTCATTGTTAGAGACAATAGAAGAAACTTTGGAGGATTCCTCCTTTTCATTAATATGAACAAAACACATATTAGTCCTGTCATATTTTGGTAAAACCTCATCTTTTATAATATTTTGTATGTAATTATTTGTGTGGCAATTATCAACACAATAAATATGACAACCATGCAGGACACTATTCATATCAAAAGCACCCATATCTACCAAAGAAGTTTTTCTTGATAATTCTTCACACCCCAAAAATAATGTAAGTTCATCATGCTGATTAGGAGTGATCATGTCATCACAATACAAACTTGCAGTACTCATTGGATTAGAAGGGCTATTATTATGGCATGAGCATTGAAAATTGAAATGACCCACTTCAAAACAAAGTTCACAAATAAAAGGATAGAGGGCACAAACTTTTTTACCAAGATCATTTAGAGCCCTATACCACGTTCTAGTTTTTTCATTCCTGTGGGTGATACAATATTCTTCTTCAATTTGATTATTCTCACAAGGTCTATGTATTCAAAAAAATTAACATGCTTATAAGAAATAGTACTTTCATAGGTTTGAGCATGTTTATTGCTATCATTAATAACAATTTCATTTTCCATGCAAGTGTCTTTAAAAGGCTCATGATACATGTCCCATTTTTTCTTTAGGAGCATTAATATGAGAAGCAATGGTTCTAAAACAATCAATAAGAATTTGAGGATCAAGACCATATTTAGTACTAAGCTCTTGAAAATCGGCAGTTTTAGCGAAAGACTTAATGCAATCATACTCATAGTTTATACATAGTTCTTTACCTTTGTTGTTATCCCAATCTTCGGTTTTGCTTTGAATTGTTTCAAGAAGATCCCAGTTAGCTTTGACCTTCTTACTTGTGAAGGATCCTCTAAACAAGTATCTAGATAGTCCTTGTAATGTCCTAAAAGCCTTGAATAGAAATTGTTAATAACAATATTACCGGGGAGCTCATGAATGGGACATTTGAGCATTAGTGACTTCAGTCTCCCCCATGCTTGGGCAATACTTTCTCCATCATGTGGATGAAAATTATAAATGTAATTCCTATCTTTATAAATTTCATGAGGAGGATAAAATTTAGAGTAAAAGAGAGATTCAAGTTCCTTCCACTCCAATTGATGAGGATCATCTAGTAGCTCATACCACTCCCTTGCTTTGCCCTTAAGTGAAAAAGGGAATAGCTTCCTCTTAAATTGGTTCATTGAAATACATGCACACTTGAACAACTCGCATAATTCATGTATAAAGAGTAAATGATCACCAGGATGGATAGTTCCATCTCCAAAATAGCAGTTATTCATAACACGTTCAACAATTTTTATAGGTATTTTAAGAGGGCTGCTTTCAGTATGTGGATTTAAAATATCACAAGTGTCATTAGAATTACCACATATGGGAGATAAAGTATCATCAGAGCAAATTGTCTTCTTTAAAGCTGGGGAACTAAAAAGATCATTTTCATAAAAACCAACTTCCCCAAGCTTAGACGTTTCCATAGCATTAGTAACAAAGGTGTTCAAAAGATTCATACTAATAACATTTCTATTAGCGTGCAAAGAAAGTTCCATGGGTTTTTGAATCTTCTTTTCAAACAATTCATGTTCTACATTAGGAAAAAATACTAAAAAGCTCTCTAAATTTTTTGTTGTTTTCCATTAATCCTAACTAGTGAAAACAAGAAACAAAAAGACAAAATTGCAGAATCTAAAGGAAATAACTTCGAGCACTCACACCGGAGGATGTGAGTACCTTTTACCTTACCTCCCCAGCAACGGCGCCAGAAAATAGCTTGATGTCTATGCACTTCTATTCTTGTAGACAGTTGTTGGGCCTCTAGGTGCAGAGGTTTGTAGAACAGCAGCAAGTTTTCCCTTAAGTGCATCACCCAAGGTTTATCAAACTCAAGGAGGAAGTGGTCAAAGGTATCCCCTCTCAAGCAACCCTGCAATCAATATACAAGAAGTCTCTTGTGTCCCCAACACACCCAATACACTTGTCAGGTGTCTAGGTGCACTAGTTCGGCAAAGAGATAGTAAAATATAAATGGTATGGATAATTATAAGTGGTAACGGTGCTAGAAAATAGCTTGATGGCGTGTGGTTGACGTGGGAAAAGACTAAACGAAAACTAAAATAAAGATAGCAGCAAGCAAACATGTAACAGATCTAGTTGCAAACAGTGTTTCAATGCTTAGAAACAAGGCCTAGGGATCATACTTTCACTAGTGAACACTCTCATATAAATATATTCTTCTTTATCATACTACGTTGAACTACTCTCCGGTTGGACACTCTAATCGTTGGTAGGGATATAATAGCACACCTCAAAGTTCATCTTTCCCATCTAGATAACCCCACATTGTCACCTTGAGTACTAGATGGGTCCAACAAACACCACAATTTCATAAAGACATCCAACTCCAAATATAACCCATAACAAGTATTTGTAATCTCTAGCCTAAGTGCCACCTTGGTGTGCACACTGTCAACTTCACACACATGGGGAGAGTAGAGATCTATTAAAGCACTTGAGTAGCAAGGTAGATCTATAGATTACAAGCTCATGATCTCAATAAGATCATTCATAGAGAGAGAGAGAGATGAACACATAGCTACCGTTATTACCCTTAGCCTTGAGAGAACTACTCCCTCCTCATCATGGGAATCAGCAATGTTGATGGAGATGGCAGTGGAGATCGATGGAGATGGCTCCGGGGGCACTTCCCCGTCCCGGAAGGGTGCCGGAACAGAGGCTTTCTGTCCCTCGAATCTCCCCTTCGGTGGTGGCGGCGCTGCGAAACTTTTCGTGGATTTCTGATTGGGTCCTTAGGGTTTTCGTCCCGAGGGAAATATATAGGAGGAAGGGGAGGCCGAGGGGGTGCTGGGGTCGGCCAGACCACCCCTGGCGCGGGCTAGGCTTGGCTGCGTGGCCAGGTGGTGTGGCCGGCCCCAGCCCTTCTATTTCTCGTATTCTGGCATCTGATGACTTCCGGAAAATAGGCACTTTGGCTTTTGTCCCGTCCAATTCTTAGAATATTCATTTTCTGACTTTCCTAGAACCAAAAACAGCAGAAAATAGGCAGCTGGCACTGTGGCTCTTGTTAATAGGTTAGTCCAAGAAATCATATGAAAAGTACTCCAAAGTGTGGACAAAACACAAGAAAGTAGATAAAACCAAGCATGGGACATCAAAAATTATAGATACATTTGCAATGTATCAGCATCCAATGAACTCTGGTGGATCCATACGTGGTTTGTGAAAAAAATAGACATGCAATGAACTCTGGTGGACTCTAGCTGTGGTTTGCGAAAGGAACACACATGAACTGACACTGGTGGATCCATATGTGGTCTATGAAAAGAACACACATGCAATGACACTAGTGGATCCATATGTGGTTTGTGAAAAGAACACACATGCAATGACTCTAGATGTGGTTAATGAAAAGAACAAACATGCAATGAACTCTGGTAGATCCATATGTGGTTTGTTAAAAGAACATGCATGCAATGAACTCTGGTCGACTCTAGCTGTGGTTTCTGAAAAGAACAAACATGCAATGACACTGGTGAATCCATATGTGGTCTGTGAAAAGAACACACATGCAATGAAACTGGTGGATCCATATGTGGTTTGTGAAAAGAACACACATGCAATGACACTAATGGATCAATATGTGGTCTGTGAAAAGAACACACATACAATGACTCTAGTTGTGGTTAATGAAAAGAACAGACATGCAATGAACTCTGGTGGATCCATATGTGGTTTGTGAAAAGAACGGACATGCAATGACTCTAGTTGTGGTTAATGAAAAGAAGACACATGCAATGACACTGGTGGATTCATAGGTGGTTTGTGAAAAGAACAAACATGCAATGAACTCTGGTGGATCCATATGCAATGAAACTGGTGGATCCATATGTAGTCTATGAAAAGAACACACATTTCAATGACACCGGTGGATCCATGTGTGGTCTTTGAAAAGAACACACATGCAATGACTCTAGCTGTGGTTAATGAAAAGAAAAGACATGCAATGAACTCTCGTGGATCCATATGTGGTTTGTTAAAAGAACACGCATGCAATGACTCTAGCTATGGTTAATGAAAAGAACACACATGCAAGACACTGGTGGATCCATAGGTGGTTTGTGAAAATAACACACATGCAATTAACTTTGGTGGATCCATATGCAACGAAACTAGTGGATCCATATGTGTTCTGTGAAAAGAACACACATTTCAATGACACTGGTGGATCCATGTGTGGTTTGTGAAAATAACATATATTCAGTGACTCTAGCTGTGGTTAATGAAAAGAACACACATGCAAAGACAATGATGGATCCATATGTGGTTTGTGAAAAGAACACACATGCAATGAAACTGGTGGATCCATATTTGGTTTTTGAAAAGAGCACACATGCAATGACACTGGTGGATACATATGTGGTCTGTGGAAAGAACACACATGAAATGACTCTAGATGTGGTTAATGAAAGAATACACATCTCAATGACAATTGTGGATCCATGTGTGGTTTGTGAAAAGAACAGATATGCAATGAACTCTGGTGGATCCCATATGTGTATTGTGAATAGAATACACATCCAGTGACTCTACCTTTCGTTAATGAAAAGAACACATATGCAATGACACTGGTGGATCCATATGTGCTTAATGAAAAGAACACACATGCCATGAAACTGGTGGATCCACCTGAATGATTTTTGAAAAGAACACACATGCAATGACAGTGGTGGATCCATATGTGGTCTATGAAAAGAACACACATGAAATGACTCTAGATGTGGTTAATGAAAGAATACACATTTCAGTGACAATGGTGGATCCATATGTGGTTTATGAAAAGAACATACATGCAATGACTCTAGCTGTATCCATATGTGGTTTGTGAAAAGAACAAACATTCAATGACTCTAGCTTTGGTTAATGAAAAGAACACACATGCAATGACACTGGTGGATCCATATGTGATCTATGAAAAGAACACACATGAAATGACTCTAGATGTGGTTAATGAAAGAATACACATTTCAATGCAAATGGTGGATCCATATGTGATTTGTGAAAAGAACAGATATGCAATGAACTCTGGTGGATCCATATGTGGTTTGTGAAAAGAACACACATCCAGTGACTCTAGCTTTGGTTAATAAAAATAACAGACATGCAATGACACTGGTGGATCCATATGTGGTTAATGAAAAGAACACACATGTAATGAAACTAGTGGATCCACTAGAGTGGTTTTTGAAAAGAATACACATGCAATGACACTGGTGGATCCATATGTGGTCTGTGAAAAGAACACACATGAAATGACACTGGTTGATCCATATGTGAGTTGTGAAAAGAACACACATGCAATGACACTGCTGGATCCATATGTGGATTGTGAAAAGAACAGACATGCAATGACTCTATATGTGGTTAATTAAAAGAACATACATGCAATGACACTGGTGGATCCATATGTGGTTTGTGAAAAGAACACACATGCAATGAACTCTGGTGGATCCATATGCAATGACACTGGTGGATCCATTTGTGGTCTATGAAAAGAACACACATTTCAATGACACTGGTGGATCCATGTGTGGTTTGTGAAAAGAACATTCATCCAGCGACTCTAGCCGTGGTTAATGAAAAGAACACACATGCAATGACACTGGTGGATCTATCTGGTTAGAAAAAGAACACACATGCAATGACTCTAGCTATGGTTAATGAAAAGAATACACATGCAATGACACTGGTGGATCCATATGTGGTCTGTGAAAAGAACACACATGCAATGACACTGGTGGATCCATATGTGGATTGTGAGAAGAACACACATGCAGTGACCCTAGCTGTGGTTAATGAAAAGAACACACATGCAATGACACTGGTGGATCCATATGTAGTTTGTGAAAGAACACACATGCAATGACTCTAGCTATGGTCAATGAAAAGAACAGACATGCAATGAACTCTGGTGGATCCATATGCGGTCTGTGAAAAGAACATACATGCAATGAACTCTGGTCAACTCTAGCTATGGTTTTTGAAAAGAACAAACATGCAATGACACTGGTGGATCCATATGTGGTCTATGAAAAGAACACACATGCAATCAAACTGGTGGATCCATATGTGGTTTGTGAAAAGAACACACATGCCATGACACTAGTGGATCCATATGTGGTCTGTGAAAAGAACACACATACAATGACTCTAGTTGTGGTTAATGAAAAGAACAGACATGCAATGAACTCTGGTGGATCCATATGTGGTTTGTGAAAAGAACACAGATGCAATGACTCTAGTTGTGGTTAATGAAAAGAACACACATGCAATGACACTGGTGGATTCATAGGTGGTATGTGAAAAGAACAAACATGCAATGAACTCTGGTGGGTCCATATGCAATGAAACTGGTGGATCCATATGTAGTCTCTGAAAAGAACACACATTTCAATGACACTGGTGGATCCATGTGTGGTCTGTGAAAAGAACACACATGCAAGGACTCTAGCTGGGGTTAATGAAAAGAACAGACATGCAATGAACTCTGGTGGATCCATATGTGGTTTGTTAAAAGAACATGCATGCAATAACTCTAGCTATGGTTAATGAAAAGAACACACACCCAAGACACTAGTGGATCCATAGGTGGTTTGTGAAAATAACACACACGCAATGAACTCTGGTGGATCCATATGCAACGAAACTAGTGGATCCATATGTGTTCTTTGAAAAGAACACACATTTCTATGACACTAGTGGATCCATGTGTGGTTTGTGAAAAGAACATACATCCAGTGACTCCAGCTGTGGTTAATGAAAAGAACACACATGCAAAGACAATGGTGGATCCATATGTGGTTTGTGAAAAGAACACACATGCAATGAAACTGGTGGATCCATATGTGGTTTTTGAAAAGATCACACATGCAATGACACTGGTGGATCCATATGTGGTCTGTGAAAAGAACACACATGAAATGACTCTAGATGTGGTTAATGAAAGAATACACATCTCAATGACAATGGTGGATCCATATGTGGTTTGTGAAATGAACAGACATGCAATGAACTCTGGTGGATCCATATGTGGTTTTTGAAAAGAACACACATCTAGTGACTCTAGCTTTGGTTAATGAATAGAACACACATGCAATGACACAAGTGGATCCATTTGTGGTTAATGAAAAGAACACACATGCAATGAAACTAGTGGATCCACCAGAGTGCTTTTTGAAAAGAACACACATGCAATGACACTGCTAGATCCATATGTGGTTTGTGAAAAGAACACAGATGAAATGACTCTATATGTGGTTAATGAAAGAATACACATTTCAATGACAATGGTGGATCCATATGTGGTTTGTGAAAAGAACATACATGCAATGACTCTAGTTGTATCCATATGTGGTTTGTGAAAAGAACACACATGCAATGACTCTAGCTTTGGTTAATGAAAATAACACACATGCAATGACACTGGTGGATCCATATGTGGTCTGTGAAAAGAACACACATGCAATGAACTCTGGTGGATCCATATGCAATGACATTGGTGGATCCATATGTGGTCTATGAATATAACACACATTTCAATGACACCGGTGGATCCATATGTGGTTTGTGAAAAGGACATACATCTAGTGACTCTAGCTGTGGTTCATGAAAAGAACACACATGCAATGACACTGGTGGATCCATGTGGTTAGTGAAAAGAACACACATGCAATGACTCTAGCTGTGGTTAATGAAAAGAGCACACATGCAATGAAACTGGTGGATCCATATGTGGTTTATGAAAAGAACACATGAGAAATGACACTGGTGGATCCATATGTGGTTTGTGAAAAGAACACATATGAAATGACACTGGTGGATCCATATGTGGTTAATGAAAAGAACACACATGCAATGAAACTGGTGGATCCGTATGTGGTTTTTGAAAAGAACACACATGCAATGACACTGGTGGATCCATATGTGGTATGTGAAAAGAACACACATGAAATGACTCTAGATGTGGTTAGTGAAAGAATACACATTTCAATGGCAATGGTGGATCCATATGTGGTTTTTGAAAAGAACAGACATGTAATGCCTACTCTTTCTATTTTCTATTTGAATCCATTATTCTGTCTTGCCCTTGGTTTTTTTATACTACTAAGATTTGCCCTCTCTCTCGGTCACAAATCTCACAAAAGCCCAAACGTGTGCTCACTCTGGGTGCTACGCCCTGATTGGCTGACACAGATGTTACGTGGATCGTCTCCCTCTGTGATCCAATGGGCAGGATAACCCCTCCCTTCTCCACTTTTCTTATGCATGGTTTATCCGTGCCACCTCTCTATCCGTGCCACCAATACTTTACCCCCATAAACAATTGAAAATCCATCTAAATAAAATAAATGATCATATTTCAAAGGAGCTATCGTCTTTGTCTTCCGGTTCGTCCTCATCTTCGTCAATGCCATGGTCCTTACCATCATCGCCATCAGTGTCCTCCTCTAATGACTCGACACCGCCCCCTTCCTCGTATAAGCACGCTATCTCCTCATCGGAGTCCTCCTCCTCCTCTTCGTTGTTCCACGGGTCCATGTCACTCTCCTCCACTTCTGCCTCCAACTGATCGATGAACACCTCCTTGTTGGCCGAGTCGGACTCGTCCAAATAGTTGTCTCCTCTCTTCTTCGTGGTCTTCTTCTCGTTCCTCTTCTTGCCGGTGCAACACACGTCCCTCTCCTGGCTACTTCTTTGTGCTCGTCCGTCGCTGCAGGTACCCCATGCTCCTCCTGTGCTGCCGGTACGAGCTTCGACATCGTGGTGTCCTCGAGTGTTGGTGTCGATGGAACCTGGCATGGTTGGATACGACGTGCTTCCTCAGTAGGCGACTCGAGAGCGCGAATGATGCAGCGAAGATCCAGGGACGCAGGACGGTCAGTGGATGGCTTGGACCTGCCATTGCCACGACGAGGGGGCATCGTGCTCGAGGAAGTTGTTCGGAATGGTTGATGGAGGGTACACAAAGTTGGGTGTCGATCTGATCAAGGACGAGCAGCGGTTTCATGCGTCATGTTCATGCATGCATTTGTCGATTATCCAAAAAAATGTAATATCTCACAACAAAAGTGGCACAGCGTATTCTAGACTCGTAAATATCCCCTGTGTGCCTGTCGACGTGGAGTTCAATGGAGTTTGACGTGCCGACATGATCGTGCAGCAGTTGCACGCGTCATTGCCCCATCAGCATGTGACACACGCACGTGGGACGTGCATGCTGATGCCCGTGATTACCACCTGGCTTGCACTCCTCTTATTATATACTGGATTTTAGGCGACAATGAAGACCATTGAACTGTCCATCGCAATAAAGACAAGTCCCATCGATTCCCTATCCCTGCCACCCTGGCTTCTTTGAGAAGGTTGACCATACACTATGGTCTTGTATAATAGTAGTAGTACTACTGGACCATGGCATGTACTCTTTGACTCTTCTCCCACACTAATCACTATCTTCTTCCTCCTGCCACCACCTCCCTCACCCTGCAAGCCATGGCTCCCCTGAGGAGAGGTCGGTCGACCATCCTCGCGGAGAAAAAGGAGAGAGCTCGCCGCGAGGAACTTCTTGCTCTACCAGCCCCTCAAGCCCCCCCTCTCACCGAGGCCCAATCCCTCCCAACAATGGCGCCGAATGTTCTAGCAGGCGAGGGCTCCTCCCGGTATTGTCTTCTTGTTCTACTTCTTCTCCATCTCCTTCTCCATTATGATCTTACTCTGCTTCTTCTTGTTTTTTCTTCTTCTTCTTGCTCTTCCTCTTCTACGTATTATTTGTTAGCCGTGGAGCCAGAATCCACCACGATGGAGGTGTTGCAGGACCCGTTCGGTCCCGTTCCACGTCTCAGCGAGGTAGCAAATCTCCACACTAATATTTCTCTGAGTTGTGATGTGGATTTCTTAGATCGTGTTCGCCCCGCATTGGTTTTTTTTCTTCTTCTTTCGCGAGTTGTATTAGTTTTCATCAATATGACTGGATCTCTTGGTCTTTCCTTAATACCGCTGTTCATAGATTCACTATGGATTTTTTGTGATTAGAATTAGTTTATCGTGGTTATGAATAGATCTCTAGGTACATTTTTAACATTGTTGTCCATAGATTCAACGGGGATTTTTTGATCTGTATTAGTATTCACCTAGAACCTGGAGTGTAATTATAGAATTTCTATTTCAATTAACATGAACGATGCAGCGATCGAAGGCCGAGTACCGTGACAAGGTGGCCACGATCAGTGCCAAGATTGACAACCAACATGAGCTTGCACGCTCCCTCACCCAACCTAATGAGAGCCTACGTAAGCAATTATCTGTGCAGAAGGAGATCTCGCTAGATTTTGCACGTGATGTCGTGAGGCTGCAGAAAGTGCTCAACCATAACTTGAACAAGCAAGAACAGACCATCAAGATAATCAACGATCTCGTGGAGGAGAAGAAGAATCTCGTGGAAAGGTGCACTCTCCTGCAGGACAAACTCACCGAGGCACTCAGAGGACGTGTCGAGGAAACCAAGGCTGCCATCTGATCCTACCATGACAGGAACTGTTGCCTGGATGCAGTGAAAGAGATGAAGGAGAACATGAGCAGAGGGATCACCATACTCAAGGGTGTTCGGAAATAGAACGAGGAGCTAAGGGCTTGTCTAGAGGCGTATCGGAGCAAAGCCCAAGTCTGATTCCTGTTAGAGGGGGCACGAATATCAGTTTGTGCTCCACTCCTTTTGTAATGTTTAGGATTTAGGGAGCAATGCCCAAGTTTGCTTCCCATTATAGGGTGCAATAAGAATCCTAGGGAAACTCCTTATCTATCTGGACATGTGTTGGTGTTCATGTTCATGAATGGACACCATGTGCTCTTTACATTATGTATCTGGACATGGGTTTCTGCGTTATGAGTTTGCCACTAGCCCACTACTATTTGGTGATATTGGAAAAACCCCACAGCACACTAAACTACAAATAAACCTTATTTGTCTTTGAAATTGAAATTATGACAGTGCCACTAGTCGATTCATAAAATGTTGATTAGTCCTAGATTGCTTCTTCCTTTAAATTATGACAGTGCCACTAGTAAATTCAGTTAATTATGGAAACTAACCAGCTTGTCCTGGTGAACTGAACAAACCATACTATGTATTTTTGTTGTAGGGAAAGAGGCGAAAGCTCGACCAGGACCTGGCGACCTGGCTAAATGACAAGATAGCCATCCAAACGGAGAAGCAGAATTCCCAGAAACTGTCCTTTAACCACGTGCGCTGAACTCGCGGTCCTTTCTAACAAGTTCCAGAAACTAAAGTAGTTAAACGCCAACTGGGCGAAGCTTCACAAGGAAGGTCGCACCTCGGCTAGGAAGCAGACGGATATCATGAAAGGGATCTTGAAGGAAAATCGTATGGCTACGGACCAACTTCTCGAATTTGTGATGGAGTGCTAGAACCTGCGGATGGCTCACAAGAAAGTACTGAAGGAACTGTCCGATCTTAGGGAGGAAAACAAGCAGCTTCGGGCCAGGCTCGCTTGAACCCATCATATGTCTATTTAGTACTGAACTGCCTAGTTTATCCTCTACAGTGGTGATTTTGTAACCGTGAACTTAACTCTGTTCACAATATGTGTGTTCGTCTGAATATAATTTGCTCGAGGATTGAGTTTGGCTTAGTTAAGAAAGCGCAACTACAAGTCTTACAGTTAACTAGTTTCAGGCATTGGCACAACATAAATTATTCATCTCAAATTTCCTTTATCCTCGATAGTCTGTCCTTGGTCACCCTCGCGCGCCTTGTCGTGGTGGTGGCACGGAAGATGCCATGGATAGGCTAAATATGGGGCCAATGTGTGCTAGGGGAATCCAGGAAGGGAGAACGTGGTGAGTCCACGCACAGATGTTCTTGTATTCTGTATATCTGTGGCGTTTACAGATGCTCTTCAAGCTATTGGTAAGAAGGAGATAGTGTCTCTTACTCCTCACTAACTAGCCCTAGAGTTCTACCTTAGACACAGAAAATGATCGATCCCCCTCTATGGAGGTCCTGGTGCTCCTTATATAGGGTGGCCTGGGTTACAAAGTTAGGGCACACGTGGCAGCATATTCTCCGAATATGCCCCTCGACTAAAGGTAGATGCTTCTTTATTGTCTTTAACGGCTCGTCCAGGCTTTGGACGTAACCCGCAACGTAATCTTTTCCTTTAAGCGTCACCAGACATGGGATACGTCAGCCGACATTGCCCGCGTCACCTTGGTCGCCCCTGACTCGCTGGTCCTTCTCTTTGCTTTGCTTCGCTCATGCTATAGCTAATAAAGCTACCTTTTGACCAGTTGGAGATTCCTTCCTTCTCTTGGAAGCCATAGGATAATCCGGCTAGCATGTGGCTATTCTGTGGTTCGGCCTGCCTTGAGGTGACCCGGTCAGCACTTGCTTTGACCGCGTCGTACCCTGGCTAACTCGGCCTTTATACCCTGGTGTTACCCTACCTGAGGGTATCCCCCCAACATTAGGCCCTGAAGCTGGTGTGGTCTTGTCAACTTTTAGTTGTTAAGGCCACAGCAGGTTCACTTATCCGGATCTCCGCATCCTTGGCCGAGTCATCCTGTAAATCCGAGACTTCCCCTCTGGTGATCCCTTGGCCCATTCCAAGTTATTCCTCGCTGGCTGGGTTTTTGCCTTCTTATCCGGGTTATCGTTCCTTCTCTCATACGCTTCCCCACATCCTACGTGGAGGGTAATCATCATTTTGCCTCATTTTAAGGGCTACGTGCATTCAATGCGCCGGTTAATGTCGCAATGTCAGGAATAACTATGGTGTGCGTCCCTTCACTCTCGCGCCTCGTTAACCGTAACATTACATCACGTCATGGGATCGTTTGCCCCTGTGGCCCTTCTGTGGCCGCACTCTGATTGGCTGACTCGGCCGCGTACACGCATGTTGCGCGCAGTGTGGCAACCACAAAGGATCCCACTACGCGCCCGTTGCGTGGTTAAATAGAGGGCCTGGGGCAACCTCTGGGAAAGTTCCCCATTTTCTCTGTGCTTCCCAGCCTCCTTTCTCTCTCGCTGTAGCCTTGCCGCCGCCGCTAGTTTCCTGTTGCACCAGTGCCGTCGCGACCGCGCACAGGCAGCATCTCGCGCCTCCGCTGCCGTTTCCGCTCGAGATTTTCAGCACAGGGCCTTGCGCTTCCCGTTTTCCCTCCTCCGACTATCTCTATTCTGATTTATCTCTCGAGGATCTCCAATCCACCATGACTGAGGAGGAAGCAGCCGTGGTGGCGCAGCAAGAGGAAGAAGCAGAGGGTCGCGAGCGCGGCTGCTAGGGCGGCGCGTTCGTCTGCGAAGAAGACCTGGACTTGCTCTGTGCCACGTGTCACATCCCCGCCGGCGTCGCCTGCCGCCTCGCCTCTGGCAAAATCTCTCCTTCCCCCAATCCTGGGGAATATGTTGTTTTTCTTTTGCATTTTCAGCTCGGTTTCGGCCTTCCTACTTCAGATTTCTTCTTTGACTTCATTTCTACCTACAAACTACAACCGCATCATCTCCCTTCCAACGCTATCAATTCTTTGTCCTCCTTTGCCTCTGGCATCGAGGGGTACATTGGCCTCTGGCCAACCAAGGAACTTTGCATCAAGTTCTTTGGTCTCCGGAGGAACGTGGTTCTGGATAAGGAGCTTGCTTTGGAGGATAAGCATTTGACCCAATGTGGTGCGGCCTCCATTTCTCCCTGCAAGACATCCGCATTCCCCCGGGTCACCTGACTCGAGTCCTGCAAAGGCTGGTCCTGGACTTTCTTCTATTTCCAGAACACCACTGATGAGGACTTGATCCGGCTCCTCCCCTTCAAGCTTGGCCCTCCAAATACCTCTCTTTGGGAGAGCATTCCCAAGCGACCCACGGCCCTGGCGAATCAGGTGGAGCACCGGATCAAGGAGCTGCTCAAGGAGAAGCTCTGGGGGAAGGACATCATGATAACTTTTGTTCGCAGTCGGGTCTCCCCCCTTCAAAAGCGAGCCCGCAAGATCTGCTACTTGAGCGGCCCCCTCGACCCCCACCAGACTTTGTCTTTTGAGCTTGATAACTCGGCGGTTTGCCGCCGGGTTAAGTCCATTTCAATGTGTAGAAGGAATTCTCCGAGGATTGGGAATGGGGGATCGACCCCTTCACCCAAGACAACCCTCCTCCAAAGGTAAACCTACTTCATGTTGTCTTCCAGATCTTCTCCGTATGTCGGTTTACTTTCGTAACTTCGCAATTGCTGTCTTGTTCTCAGAAATTCCTCCAGCAGTCACTGGAGGATGTTGAGGTTCTGGCGGGCAAGTGGGTACCAGACCGCGCCGAGGAGGACAAGGAGGAGCCTGATTCAGAGTCCTTCCTACCCACTCCGGATGTCGTCAAATGCGGCTCTGGTAAGGCCTCTTCTCTAAGGGATTGGCCAGATGATGATGACTCGGACGTTGAGGTCCTAGAGGTACTTGACCCGGTTCTCATCTCTTACGTATATCTGGTTATGTTTGAATCTTCAGCTAACCTGGCCGGTCAGGTCCACAGGTTCCCCCTTGCTACGGGTGGTCCAGTTCATGTTCCTTCCCAGAAGCGCGCGGCTACCTCGGCCATAGCTTCAGAGGTGCCGCCGCCCAAGAAGAGGCAGAAAAAGTCCGGGGTGAAAGCCTCGACTAAGCCAGCCGCCAAGAGCATAGTCCGGAGGGCGCCCAAGCCTCGGGCTCCCCCAACCACGGAAGAGTAAGTCCTTTTGCACTTGAACTTGGGGATTTTTCCTTTGTTTGCCATTGTCTCTTATTGGTTCTCTCTCTTTTTGACTTGTTTCTTTTCTTCTTTTCAGAGCTCCTAGGGTCATCCCTCAGAGCGGCTCCAGCATAGCCTCCCCAATTCTGAGCAGCCCTTCTCCCCCCCCCCCCCCCCCCGCAATGACGATATTCGCCCTCTCAGCCCTATTCAAGAGGGCTCTGCGGCTGCGCCTGACCAGAGCCCACCTCGTCATGAGGAGGGCAATGTCGGCGTGAGGGTAGCGGGGCGGCTCTGGATACGGCGATGTCGGATCTCCCCGGTTCTTCTTCGGCCTCAGTGCCAAGTCATGAGGTGCCAGCTTCATCGGCACCGCCCCCAACTTCTTCTACCCCAGTGTTTCCAGCACCAGTAGCAACAGCAATAGCAGCACCAGCACCAGCACCAGCAACAAAAGCCTCTACCAAGCCTCCCAAGAGGAAGGCCCTGTCAGCTCCCTCCAGGTCAACTCCTTCAGTTGTAGACATCTTCTAGCCAGCTCCTCAGGCTTCATCCGGCAAACTCAAGAAGGCTGTCAGGTCAGCTAAAGGGATCTCGTTTGGGTCTACCGCCTTCGGGTCAGAGGGTAGTAGGAAACTGGTTCTGCATACCATCCCTGCTGCAGCTCAATCCGCCAGGCGAGAGACCCACGTCAAAGGTCTTGTGGTGAACTACTCTCCCAGTGGTGAAAGTTACAATCCACTACTCCTTGAGTATATGAAGAACTAGAACAATGCAGAATTCGTCGACCCACAAGATGATCTGCCGGAGAAGTTTGGCCCAGCCGAGTTCAGCGCACAGATGAACTCCGCTACTAAGGCTATCTCTTTAGCTGGCCAGATGATGGAGGTAACTCTTTTCCTCTGTTGTTGGTACCTTGCAAAATTGAGCACTTGTAGACATAGCCCCTAGTCCTCAAGCCTCCGAGGGAATAACTTGTTATTCGGTCAGATGCTCCTTATAGAATTTAGTTTTTGTCCATAGTAACGTCAAATTTTAACATAGTTAGAGCCGGGTTAAGTTCCCTTGGCCTGGATCTTGTACAGTTCAAATATCCACACACCTAGAGCTGGGTTAAGTTCCACTTGGCCCGGATCTTGTAGAGTTCGAATATCCACACACCTAGAGCCGGGTTAAGTTCCCTTGGCTCGGATCTTGTAGACTTCGAATATCCACACACCTAGAGCCGGGGTAAGTTCCACTTGTCCCGGATCTTGTAGACTTCGGCTATCCACACACCTGGAGCCGGGTTAAGTTCCACTTGGCCTGGATTTTGTAGACTTCAAATATCCACACACCTAGAGCCGGGTTAAGTTCCACTTGGCCCGGATCTTGTAGACTTCGAATATCCACACACCTAGAGCTGGGTTAAGTTCTAGTTGGCCCGGATTTTGTAGACTTCGAATATCCACACACCTAGAGCCGGGTTAAGTTCCGCTTGGCCCAAATCTTGTAGAGTTCGAATATCCACACACCTAGAGCCGGGTTAAGTTCCACTTGCCGGGATTTTGTAGACTTCAAATATCCACACACCTAGAGCCGGGTTAAGTTCCACTTGGCCCGGATTTTGTAGAGTTCGAATATCCACAGACCTAGAGCCGGGTTAAGTTATGCTTGGCCTGGATTTTGTAGACTTCGAACTATTTTTACTTTGCCTTTAAACTTTGCCATTGCCTTGCTTATTTCAGATTACGACTAACCGCCGATCGGCTGAGTTCTAGCGTGTGCTGGACACCTATAAAGACATTCGAGCGCGTTATGGTAAACTCCTATAGGATCACCAGAAGAAGTGTAATGTTCCTTATTTAAACTTTTCCCTCTTCCTTTTTCGTTCTTTGGAGTTGTCGGTGATTCGTACTGATTTGTTATCCGAACCATGCAGCCGAGGTTGAAGCTGAGAAAATCATTATGCGGAAGAATCTGGCTGAAATCAAAGGTAATTTTATCCCCTTCACACAATCACTTTACTTTCCTTCCTTTATCCGGTGGACACTTATACTTTGGGTCCTCCGGATCATTACATTGATGCAGTTGCTCTTGAGGACAGCGTTAGTATGCCTGAAATGATGACCCATTTCCTCAAACAAACATGGAAGCATGAGGCTGAGCTGAGGAAGAAAGATGAAGAGATATCTCGGCTCTAGCTCCTGGACTCAGAGATCACTCGGCTGAATGCTGAAATTCAAAGGCTCAAGGGCATCCATGAGTCCGAGTTGGAGAAGGCCGACCAGGAGTTTGCCAAGGAGAAAGAGTGTTTAACCATGCAAATCTCCAAGGACAAGAGCTTATTGCAGGAAGCCGACGTCAAGCTTACATCGGTGACCACCGAATATGAGAAACTCTAGGCCCATAGCGCCGATGTTCATTCCGAGCTTCAGCAACTTCTCTTCCAGATTGCACGTGAGTTTTCTGCCCTTGCTTAATTTTCCTTCCTCTGGGTTTGCTACTTTTGTTCACTGTTTCCTCTTCTCCATTCTCAGGCAAAATTCCAGAGAGTGATGCGCCTAGTGCTGCCGCTGTAACTCGGTCCCGCGAACAGCATGGTCTGCTTTTAGGCCCCGATGCCGAGCCAATCTCGTATACCACGGAGGACCTACTGGTGAGTCTCACTGATCGCCTTGAGCTAGTGAGGAACCATGGCGCAGACATCATACTAGCAGCAGCGCGGATGTACAGCTCCCTTTGGCCCACTGAGCACATTCCCAAAAAAGGTTCGGCTTTCATAGCCAAACTGATGGAGTGCGAGCATCAGCTGAATCTATGGCGTGAATCTGTTGCACGGGCTGGTGCTAACATTGCTTTGCAGTTCGTCCTTTCATGGTATGAAGGGATTGATTTGGAGTTGCTCACTCGCATGCGCACTAGGTCTAAGTGGTGCGAGAATCCGGATTGGATTGCGCGCCACAAAGCCTGTGCCAACAAGCTCATTCAATATTTCTTCTGCCACGCTTGGAATGAAGGGCTGAGTTATCTCAATGTCTTTGATGATGAAGTTGTTTCTAGAGATGAAGAAGATGGGAGTGAAGGTGAGGCCTCCGAGCTTGGCGACGAGGCCAAAGACCCAGAGGATGGCGAGGTAAATCCTGAGGATGAAGCCGAGGCTAGCGCCCATCCCCCACACTCCGAAGTACCTCCTTCATCAACAGATGATTCATCTGCTTCCCCTGATCCTTAAGAACATTCATCATATTTATCAGATCCCCGGAATGCCGGGCGGAAATGTATCTAAGTACTTTAGTTTGGTTGTGCTACAAATTATTGTTTTGAACTAAGTTCTTAATGTTGGATTATCATGGGCGAAGTCCCCGAGTTTCGTTTTCTTGTTCCCCCAATTTTTGACTCGGCTCACGTCTACCTTGATTCGGCTTTCCGACTTACAAGTCCGAGATTCAAAAAATTGATTTAACAATACTTGAAATTTTGAGACTAGCTCAGAATGATCCGGCATTTGAATGAACATAATAAACTAAGGGTTAGTCAAAATAACCAATGTCGGCTCTTTTAAGTTCTTTTTTATTAGTCATTTTTCATGTGCTTTGCCATTCCAAACTTGTTCTCTTGCTTGCCATGAAGCCAATTCTTGTTGGACAACAGCAAAGTCGAAGAGTTGGGTTTTTGGTGCACACACATTACTAATCTGACTATGATATAAGCGACTTAACCCAACCGACATGAAAATACGAAAACGAGAGACAATTACTACGGCAGTCCCCGAGTCTCTACTCGAGGTGCCAAAGTTTTATTAATAAGATCATTGCCGACATACATACCAACATATGAGTAGCTCGGATACATTCACCTCTTAGTTAGGTGTAGAAAGGATGAAGTAGTGCTACGTTCCATGGTCGCTTGGATTCCTATCCGGACTTGTCCGCCTTGTTCTTTTCCTGGGGTTGTGCATCAATAAGATAGTAGGAATCATTGTGCAAGTCTTTGCTTACAATGAAAGGTACTTCCCATGAAGGGGATAACTTATGCATGCCAGTAGTGCGATGTATCAACCGGAGTACTAGGTCACCTTCCCGAAAGACTCGGGGGTTTACTTTCCGGCTATGATAGCGTCGGAGGTTTTGTTGATATATGGCGGATCTGGACAATGCCAGTTCTCTCGCTTCTTCCAGCAGATCAACATCATTTTGTCGGGCTTCGCGCACTTCGGCTTCTGTGTATTGGGTGACCCTCGGCGAATCATGCTCTATGTCGGCTGGTAATAGAGCTTCTACCCCATATACCAGAAAGAATGGCGTATAGTCTGTTGATCGATTCGGAGTTGTTCTTAAACTCCACAGTACCGCTGGTAGTTCTTCTATCCAACACCCCATTGATGTTTGCAGTGGCTCTATGAGTTGGGGTTTTATCCCGGACAGAACTAGTCCGTTGTATATTTCCACTTGCCCGTTCGATGCGGGAGGGGCAACTGAGGCGACATCTAGCCGGATTTTGTTTTCTCGGCAGAACCTCGCAAATGCTCCTTCAGTGAAATTTGTTCCATTATTAGTTATGATGCTATGGGGATAGCCATATCTTAGTATTATATCATTGAGGAGTTTTACTGATGTTGCCCCGTCGCATTTTCAAATTAGTTTCACCTCAATCCATTTGGTGCATTTGTCAACCATGACTAGGATATGGGTCATCCCTCCTTTAGTCGGCTTAAATGGCCCTACCATATCTAGGCACCATATAGCAAATGGACAGGTAATGGGGATAGTTTTCAGCTCCGACATTGGTAGATGAGTTTTCGTGGCATATCTTTGATAGCCATTGCATTTTCTCACCAAGTCCTCTGCTTGCTCCAAAGCATTGGGCCAATAAAATCCATGCCGGAAAGCTTTTGCCACTAATGCCCTTGCGGAGGCATGCTGGCCACATTCCCCTTCGTGAATATCCCGGAGAATGTCAAGTCCTTCCTCCGGATCAACACACTGCTGCAGTATTGTTGTCACACTTCTTTTGTATAGTTTGGCATTGATAATTGTATAGGCCTTTGCCCTTCTCTGGATTTGCCTTGAGATTATTTCGTCGTCCGGCAAGATTCCCTCTTTCAGGAAATCAAAGATTGGATTGGCCCAAGTTGGTACAGTCCGGAAGGAAAATGGTTCCTCATCGATTTTCATTGCATCCACCGACATAACTCCTGCCGGATCAGGCTAATCAGTCCCCGGGTCTGCTAAGGCAATCCCCGGGTTTGCTGAAGCAGTCACCAGGTTTGTTGAGGTGCTTCCCCACTCTATCTCCATAGGTGTAGCTCCTGATCCGGAGAGTGTCGGGATATAAATCGAATCTGATTCGGGTGAGGGCGTGATAGATGGTTTTCTTAGGTGCTCCAAAGCAACATTTGGCGAGATTGGCTGCCAGGATGAGCCTAACTTGGACAACATATATGCTGCCTTGTTTTCAATCCGAGGTATGTGGTGGAACTCACACCCCTCGAAAAATCCACTTATCTTTTGGACATGGAACCTGTATAGGGCCATGTTAGCATCCAAGGCATCCCAATTTCTAGACACTTGTTGCACCACCAAATCAGAATCTCCAAAGCATTGTATTGGACGTATCCCTACTTGTTTCGCTACTTTGAGACCATGTACCAATTCTTCGTACTCCGCCACATTATTCGAGGCACTGAATTGGATTTGAAGGACATATTTTAGTTGATCCTTCTTGGGCGAGGTAAGCACTACTCCGGCGCCCAACCCATCTTTCAGTTTTGATCCGTCAAAGTACATTCGCCAGTAATTGGAGTCCAGCAGAGGTGGTTCGTATTGCATTTCAGCCCAGTCCACAAAGAAATCTGCCACGGCTTGCGACTTGATAGCATCTCTTCTGTCAAATTGTGGCGCATATGGAGCTAACTTGATTGCCCATTTTGCTATCCAGCCACTTGCATCTTTTTTACTCATAATCTCTGAAATGGGTGCCTCGGACATCACCTTGATGGGTTGTTCCTCAAAATAGTGTTTGAGTTTCTTGGCCGACATATATACGCCGTATGCCATCTTTTGATAGTGAGGGTAGTTCTGTTTTGAAACTGACAATACCTCGCTCAGATAATACACCGGCCTTTGCATCGACTTTCCTTCTTCCTCACGCTCCACTACGATTACTGCACTTACGACTCGGTTGGTCGCGGCTACGTAGAGCAACATTGGCTCCTTGGGTAGTGGTGCTGCTAGGATCGGCGCAGTAGAATACATCTTTTTCAACTCTCGAAATGCAAGGTCCACCTATGGCGTCCATGTGAATTAGTTTGCCTTTTTCATTAGTTGGTAGAGGGGCAAAGCCTTCTCTCCCAACCGACATACAAACCGACTCAAAGATTCCAGGCAACCAGTGAACTTCTGCACATCGTTAAGGCATTTTGGCAGTTCCATTCTCTCTATGGCACGGATTTTCGTTGGGTTAGCTTCAATGCCACGGCTAGACACTAAAAAACCAAGTAACTTTCCAGCAGGCACGCCAAAGGTGCACTTCTCTGAGTTTAGCTTCATTCAGAACCTTCTCAAGTTCGCAAATGTCTGCCGGATATCATCGAGGATCGTATTGATTTCCTTGGTTTTTATCACCACATCAAACACATAAACTTGCACGTTTCGACCTATTTGGTCATGTAAGCATTTTTGCATGCATCATTGGTACGTTGCTCCTGCATTACGTAGTCCAAATGGCATAGTGCGATAGCAATAAGCCCCGTACGGGGTAATAAACGTAGTCTTTATTTGATCATCCAGATTCAGGGGTATCTGGTGGAAACCAGAATACGCATCAACGAATGATAGTATCTCACATCTGGCTATTGAGTCTATGACTTGATCTATTCTAGGGAGTGGAAATGGATCTTTGGGACACACCTTATTCAGGTTCGTGTAATCAATGCACATGCGCCATACCACAGCCACGTTTGGATCATCTTTCTTCTTTTCCACTAGCACCAGATTAGAGAGCCAATCCGGATAGAGTACTTCCATGATAAATCTGGCCGCTAGGAGCCTAGCTATTTCATCCCCAATGACTTTCCTTTTGTCTTCAGCGAAACGCCGGAGAGGTTGCTTTACCGGCTTAGCCCCGGGTCTTACATTTAATGAGTGCTCAGCCAACTCCCTCGGTACACCTTGCAGATCCTGAGTAGACCAAGCGAAGATATCCCGGTTCTCATGGAGGAAGTTGACGAGCTCGCTTTCCTATTTGCTTCTTAACCCAGCACCAATGGTTACGGTACGCTCTGGGAACAGATCATCGATTGGCACTTTCTTGGTGTCCTTGGTTGCTTGGAATGATACGCTCCCGTGCGGGTTGGTCAGAGCCGGCATATGCTATTTCGCGGATTGAGCCAATGTCGCCACCTCCAGTATTTTCCTTTTTTCCTAAGCTATCACGAGTGACTTGGCTAAGTTAGATCCGGTTGAGGCTCACTCGATCGAACGCCGGAAGTCCCTTGATACAGTTATCACGCCCCTTGGCCCGGGCTGTTTCATCTTAAGGTAACTGATGTGGGTAGTTGCCATGAACTCGTTCAGCGTTGGCCTGCGGAGTAACGCGTGATAAGCGCTCTCCAGATTCACCACTGCAAACTCCAAATTTTTAGTCTGGCAATTATCTCTCATGCTGAATAACACATCAACCCGGACCTTACCAATTGGCTCACATGAAATATCTGGTACAATGCCATGAAAAGTGGTCCTTGTTGCTTGCAACATGTTCTCTGTTATTCCCAACTTGTGCATGGTATCCTTGTACATAATGTTGATACTACTGCCATTGTCGATTAATACCTTGGAAAACCTCACATTGAGATTCGGCCCGATGAACGTTGGATCTAGGACCAGAGTATAGGTCCTAGGGCTAGGAATGATCTTTGGGTGGTCCTTGATACTCCATGTGATTTCTTGATCTGCCTAGGGCATGTATCTCACTACCTCCGGCATTACCGCGTTCACCTCCATATGCCGGCACTGCAAGCTTTTCTGGTCATTTTCTTTCGTGGTGAACACACAGTAGCTCTGATGATGCTCCATGTACTCATTTCATCCCTCATTCTCGTGGTAACTCTGACCTTGTTGATGATTATTGCCTACTTGATGTACCGTATCCCTTCTTTCCTAATTCTCATACCTCGGTGGAGGTGGTGGCAACATCAGTTGTTGTCCATTCCCCCCTGTTAGTAACGGTTTCCGTGGTGCCTTATTCCTAGGTTCTTCGTTCCGAGGTGCCTAACCATTCCCTGAACTGCCCTGCTCTAGCTTTCTCATCCATTCACATTGCCTGGTTGTATGATTTGCCGGACTATTCAGGTTTGGCGTATGGAACTTGCAATGTTGATCCAACATGGACTCAAACGTATATCTTGGCCTATCTTTTTGCTCTTGCCATTGCTTTTTCTGCTCCGGGGTCCAAGGCTTTTTCCCCTCGTTTTTTTGTTGCCAGTTTTGTCCTCTAGTTTTTTTGGCGTTGGCTGGCACCGGCATTGGGTTGATCCCGGTCTACCACTGCTACCTGTTGTGAGTTATATCGGTAATCCGGGTGCTCATCCCTTCTCTTTCCTCGGAAATCATTCCTCCTTGATGATCCAGAGCCATCTCGGTTGTAATAGTCCTCGTTTGCCTCTCTCGACATTAGTCGGGGCTGCGTTGGATCTCCCAAGGCATATGAATCCGTGATCCAGATAGTCTCAGCCGAAGTGGTTGGCATGTCTTGCTGTAGCCTCTGCCACAGCATACTTCCATATCTGTATCCCTGAGCGAACCATGCAATAGCTTGTGATTCAATTACTCCCTCGCACGAGTTACACACGTTGCACCATCGAGTCAAGAAATCTCGGTCTGGCTCATTCGGTCTTTGCCGGCATAGCGCCAGAGTCTGTGTCCTGTTTGGCCTCTTGTAAGTGCTTGAGAAGTTTCTAACAAACAACTTCTCGAAATCCAGCCAACAGTTGACACTTCCTAGTGGTAAATTGTTCAACCAAACTCGTGCTGGTCCTTCCAGCATCTGTGGCACATACCTTACTGCCCATCTCAAATTTCCTGTTGCGATCTCGACCGTTGTGGCATAATCGATCAGCCAATCCTCTGGCCTAGTACTACCATCCTAGGGTCGGGTTGCTCTAGCGAGCTAAAAGTTTGGAACTGGCGGATCCTTCATGATCCGGGGCCCAAAACATGTTGGGCCTGGTGGATCTTGTACCTCAATCACCGACCTATAAATTCTATCCAGTTTCAACCTTGCATCATCCGGCTGCAAGTTCCTGCTTCCCAGCCTTGACCCAATTATGTGGTGATCTAGTCTGGGGTATCCGTCATTGATCATAGCTAATAACCATCATTGTATCTTTCCTGATCCGGGTGAGCATTTTGCGGTTGTGTTGCTTGTCCTGCACTCCCCTCCTGCTGAGGTGCGCGTTGTTGCTGCTGCTGAGGTATATTTTGCCCGGTTCCCACGGGATCACGCTGTCCGGAATTACCGTTGGTAGCGTTTCTCTGACCGGCATTGCCTTGGTCGCGGTTACCTCTGCTGGCCACACCTCGGCTGGTACCATGCCGATCATCATCAACTTGCACTATTTTGCCTTTTCCGGCCCTTACTGGATCATAGGGAACCATCTGTTTGTCTCTTCTCCCGGAGTTTACTACTTGTTCTCTCCTGGGATTCTGACCTGGAGACGACGCGGCTCCTCCTGATCTTACCGGGTTATTCCTGGCTGAATGTACCACATGTGACGCTCCTGGTGGCGCCGGGTTTGCCTTGTTCATTTCTTCATTTTGCTGGCAAGCAACTCTCAGCAAGTGATTCACTCTCTCTTGTTGCCTTTGTCAGGCCTCTCCAGTTAAACCCTCTAACTCGGACGCGGCCGTGTTTGCTGCCCTGAGGTTCTTTGTCGGGGTACTGTATCGGTCCAGCCCTCCTGTTACTATCGTGGTTGTCTGACCCGGCCTAGGCTCGTATTCCTTGTCAATCTCAGTAATCAGGTTCCTACCCCGAATTTTCACTCCATCTATGTGGTTTTCCTTAGCATATTCTCTCAAGGTGATGTTCAAAGACCGATGCAGCTCTGCTACCTTCTTTATCCTAGCTAACATTTTCCGCCTAGTTTCCTCTAACTCAGCTTGTGCTTGAGCCGGATCTACCACAGGTGCTATTGGCGTTGCTAGGCTATCTATTGCTTGCAGGAGCACATTCTCTGGCCTTTCTAGTGGAGGAAACCTAGACCTGGTTTGCTTTTGGTGTGACCTCCAGCTCTGGTGTTGGGCCCTTGCTCGGTTCCGCGTCTGGTGCGGTCATTAGGACCTCAACGCTGCTAGTGGGGTGAGTGATACGCACTCCACGTGTTGCACTGAGAATTGGTTCGCCTCCCTCGATGATGTGCCGCGGATGAACGCAGGACTCGTCCATGCCGACGTAGATCTTGTGTGTGCCAAGCTTGATGAAGACGCCGTTGCACGGAGGGGGGTTCCTGCCGAAGCTTCCTGCATTGTCGCTGACGTAGTCCAGCGCTCCAAAGCGCTAAACCAAGCCGGAGACGATGCTCTCGCCGGTGTTGGAGAAGCTTCCCGTCCGGATTTTTACCCCTGCTAGCACCGCTAGCCCCAAGGTGGGCGAAACAGTTGTGGTGGTGGCACGGCAGATGCCATGGATAGGCTAAAGATGGGGCCAATGTGTGCTAGGGGAATCCAGGGGGGGAGAACGTGGTGATTCCACGCACAGATGTTCTTGTATTCTCTCTATATGTGGCGTTTACAGATGCTCTTCAAGCTATTAGTAAGAAGGAGACAATGTCTCTTACTCCCTACTAACTAGCCCTAGAGTTCTACCTTAGACAAAGAAAATGACCGATCTCCCTCTATGGAGGTCCCGGTGCTCCTTATATAGGGTAGCCCTGGTTACAAAGTTAGGGCACACATGGCAGCATATTCTCAGAATATGCCCCTTGACTAAAGCTAGATGCTTCTTTATTCTCTTTAACGGCTCGTCTGGGCTTTGGACGTAACCCGCAACGTAATCTTTGCCTTTAAGCATCACCAGACATGGGCTACGTCAGCCGACATTGCCCGCGTCACCTTGGTCGCCCATGACTCGCTGGTCCTTCTCTTTGCTTTGCTTCGCTCATGCTACAGCTAATAAAGCTATCTTTTGACCAGTGGGAGATTCCTTCCTTCTCTTGGAAGCCATAGGATAATCCGGCTAGCATGTGGCTATTCCGGCTACCAAGATACCTGCAAAACAGAGATAAACATGGCCGGCATATATTTTATGCCAGTCGGACTATGGTTAAGGAGATGCTCCACGGGCCGGGCCACTCCATGGTTCGGCCTGCCTTGAGGTGACCCGGTCAGCACTTGCTTTGGCCGCGCCGTACCCCGGCTAACTCGGCCTTTATACCCCGGCGTTACCCTACCCAGGAGTATCCCCCCAACACGCCTTCTTCAGTTCCTTCAACATATCCCCAATGCAGTACTCTAGCTCCTTCTTGTCTTCCCTAACCTGATCCCTCTCCTTTTCTGCATTATGAATCAGCAACCTGTGACTATCCTGCAGCTTCTTTGCAGTTCCAACAACCAAGCTCACATTGATTATGTCACTTAGTTCTGACTTCAAATTCTTGATTTCTTGTTTTAGCTTCTTATTTCGTACGGACCGTTTGTAATTTTTTTCAGCTGCATTAGAAGCATCAGTAAATCTCCCCGACCTTTCCAACTCATACATCTCCCATAATTGTGTCAAACATTTCTTAGTGCATCTGGCCACTCAAGATCCACCCACCCTACTGCTTTACACACCAGGCCAACCTAAAAAAAACACACACTATAGTGTTATGAACATACACGATACATTTTTCTTCATGTCACCGTTGCACATATTTTAAACAAACCTAATTTGTACAGCCCTAAAACCTTCTCCCAGTGTTACAGCCTTCGAATGCAATATATCTCCTTAGTTTTATCCCATGGTCACATGGCACTTCTCCATCGAGATCTAGGCCCTCCCATTCGGAGTCGTAGATTGTCTGTGGTACCTATAGGTAAACGCAAAGCTAGAATTGAACATGATTGCATGCACATATGGAGCTCAGATCGAGAGATTTACCATTTCCTAACCCTAGCCCAAGAAAACAGAGGAACACACATCATGGAAGGAATACTCAATGTCGGAGAGAAGGTTGTCGCTGCTCGACTGGTCGTCCTCGTCGTTCCAGGACAGCATGGAGAATCCGTCATCGCCGGCGACAGCGTCGGCGTTGGTGAGGAGAGAGAGAGAGAGAGAGAGAGACAGAGAGAGAGATTGAGAGAGAGAGCCCTTCTACTGCTGCAACAATGACTAAATTGGCATGTTACAATAGTTTAATGGATACCATGCCCTTTCCCTAGATTATTGTCTCCTGCCTAATATGGGTTCTCTTCATACATTCTTGTTTCAAATATTAAACCTGTACTCCCTCCATCCCAATTTCATTGCCTAACGAAAACTGATACATTGCAAATGTATCTCTAATTTTTGATGTTCCATGCTTAGTTTTATCCACTTTCTTGTGTTTTGTTCCAACTTTGGAGTACTTTTCATATGATTTCTTGGACTAACCTATTAACAAGAGCCACAGGGTCAGCTGCCTGTTTTCTGCTGTTTTCGGTTCCAGGAAAGTCAGAAAATGAATATTCTCGGAATTGGACGGGACAAAAGCCAAAGTGCCTATTTCCCCGGAAGACTCACGGAGCCAGAAGGAGAGTCGGAGAGGGGCCACAGGGTGGCCACACCACCCCATGGAGTGGGTCCCCCAGGCCGCACCAGGGCATGGTGTGGGCCCCCTAGCTGCCCATCGACCTTGCCCTCTGGCCTATAAGAAGCCTCCCGAGACATAAACCCTAAATAGTCAAGCCTCCAGCCACGAAAAGTTCCGCAACACCGCCACCACCGAAGGGGAGATTCGGGGGACAGAAAGTCTCTGTTCCGGCACCCTACTAGGACGGGGAAGTGCCCCCGGAGCCATCTCCATCGATCTCCACCACCATCTCCATCACCATTGCTGATTCCCATGATGAGGAGGGAGTAGTTCTCTCTAGAGGCTAAGGGTTCTACCGGTAGCTATGTGTTCATGTCTCTCTATGCGTGATCATATTGTGATCATGAGCTTGTAATCTATAGATCTACCTTGCTATTCAAGTGCTTTAATAGATCTCGGCTCTCCCCATGTGTGTGAAAGTGACAGCATGCACACCATGGTGGCACTTAGGCTAGAGATTACAAATACTTGTTATGAGTTATATTTGGAGTTGGATGTCTCTATGAAATTGTGGTGTTTGTTGGACTCATCTAGTACTCTAGGTGACAGTGTGGGGTTATCTAGATGGGAAAGACTTACTTTGAGGAGTGATGTTATAGCCCTACCAACGATTAGAGTGTCCAACCGGAGAGTAGTTCAACGTAGTATCATAAAGAAGAATATATTTATATGAGAGTGTTCACTAGTGACAGTATGATCCCTAGGCCTTGTTTCTAAGCATTGAAACTTCATTTGCTACTAGATCTGTTACACGTTTACTTGCTTCTATCTTTATTTCAGTTTTCCTTTAGTCTTTTCCCACGTCAACCACACGCCATCAAGTTATTTTCTATCACCGTTACCACTTGTATTTCACTATCTCTTCGCCGAACTAGTGCACCTATACACATGACAAGTGTATTGGGTGTGTTGGGGACACAAGAGACTTCTTGTATCTTGATTGCAGGGTTGCTTGAGAGGGGATACCTTTGACCACTTCCTCCCTGAGTTCGATAAACCTTGGGTGATCCACTTAAGGGAAAACTTGATGTTGTTCTACAAACCTCTGCACTTGGAGGCCCAACAACTGTCTACAAGAATAGAAGTGCGTAGACATCAAAAAATACCAGTATATTACATCATCTAAAGAAAAAAAATCATGTCAACTACAAGGTACTTATGCATCACTTGTTCAGTCATGGTTTCACAAAATATTACATTACAATCTCTCAACAAACATAATCACAGAAACAGATATATTACATCAACTAAAGAAACAAAATCATGTCGACTACAAGGTACTTATGCATCACTTCTCGAGTCATGGCTTCACAAAACATCACATTACAATCTCTCAATAAACATAATCACAGAAACAAGTATCTTACATCAACTCAAGAAACAAAATCAGGTCGACTACAAGGTACTTACGCATCACTTGTCCAGTCATGGGTTCACAAAACATTACTTTACAATCTCTCAACAAATAAAATAATAGAAACAAGTACAGTACATCGTCTCAAGAAACATAATCATGTTTACTACAATGTATTTATGCATCACTTGTCTAGTCATGTTTTCACAAAACATTACATTACAATGTCCCAACAAATATAATAACAGAAACAAGTACGGTACGTCATCTTAAGAAACATAATCATGTCAACTACAATGTACTTATGTCTTATTACCACAACGATGGTTTTAGTGAGTGACATGACCGAAAATCTCAACAGCTCGCACAACATTATATCGCAATCTCTCAACAAACATAATCACAGAAACACGCTCTAAATGCAACACCAGTCAATGTTACAAATATAGGTAGGGGAACCCCGCGGTCCATATGACAAGCCTAGGGTAGCAGCTCTAATCAGATCTCATCAACGTACTCATTCTGTTCAACCACTACAGGGGCCTCTACATCCACTATAATCTGTTCAACAACATCAGAAATGGTACCAAGGAAGAACACCTTCCTGGTTCGCTTCTTTCGTTGCATAATCTGCATAAGTTCTTCAGTATCCAAAACATCTATGAATTTCTGCTTCTTATGATGCCACCACCGGATGTGTGCCATCTTCTTAGGGCCAATACTGATTTCCTTACCGATCATCTCTCTCATTTCATCAAGAGTTATGTTTTTGGAATCGATAGTGATCGCCACAGTACATGACAAAACTGGCTTATTAACTCCCTCATCAAGTTTTGCCATGTATGAATCCACCTCTATGCGTATACTGAACTTATCTAGATCAGCATCTATTGGTTTGTATTCTCTAGGAGCCGAAGCTCTGGCAGCAAGATCTCCAGCATCTGCATACATATCATCAATCATCGCTTCAACTTTCACCTTATGATTAGCTGCACAACACTCCCAAACCATCTGAAGCTTATGGGAGTGCTCAATTTGCTGATAGGCATCATTCATGTTGAGCCACACCAATTTTGTCCTCTGTCTAGAACCCACGGGAATCCTAGCAGCAAGCATATCTACCAGCTACGAAACAAACACAACCTCTTTGCAATTCACAAGCATATGCGCATCTTGCCCGAACACAACCCTCTCGCAACCAAATTCAAGTTTTGCAGTGTACTGGTGAACATGAACTATGAACTCATATAGGTCCCTTGTATCAAAGTTGTGCCTAATTTGATTAAAAAGGGGAAAATTTCAGTTCATTCGATTCTATTATGTCATAAGTGATCTACTTGTAAGATAAGGCACAGATAAGAAAAATTCACCTCTCGCTCTTCTCCCGGGTTTTTTTCTTCGAGATCTGGGTGTCGCATCCGCCCACCGGAGCCGTACAATCCGTTGCCGGCCTTGCTTTTCTCTTCAACCCGCTGCTCGTAGGTACCTTGGGAGCAGAATCCTTGCTGACCTCCTTGCTAACCAGGGCTGAAGACCTCGCCGTTGCTTCGTGTTGAGCCCTAGACTCTGGCCCTGACGGACCCGAATCAGTCGGCGACGTAGCTACAACCTTCGCCTTGCAAGACATGCTAGGCCGCCACCGTCGGATTCAGTGTCGGGGGAGGGAGAAAAAAGGTCCTCCACCACCGGCAGATTCAGGGTCGAGGAAGGGAGGAAAAGGTACCGTCGCCGCCGCAGCCAGATTTAGTGTCGAGAGTTAGGAAAGTACAGTAATGGATTTGCCCCTACGACACGTGTAGGGTGGCTAAGAAGAGTGACCGGTGAAGAAGGGGCACAGCAGGAACTAGTGTAACGGAATATCCTGACTTAACGGGCGCGATTTGAAAATATTGGGTTTGGCCATCATTCACTCGAAACACCCCTCTCAGCAATTGGTGCCCCAACTTTTTGAATCGCGGCGATTAAAATCAACTTGAGTACCACGGTGCACTGGCGTCTCAACTTTTGGGCCGCAAAATGATATTCTCCCTGCCCTAGGTGCCGATCAGGGTCGGGGTCGCAGTCATCACTGTTAGGTTGTTGTTCTAGTTGGTGGCCGCTCGGTTCTCGCAGAGGATCAAGGTGTGTTGATCAACACACCACCCCTTTACCCCGGTGTCCATGTCCTTCGGGTCGACCATCAAAATCACCAATTCCTCCCTCCTCTTCTTTGCGTCCATGTTGGCCTTGATAAGTCTGAGCTTGATGTTCTATCACCCAATGACCGATGCCCACCTTGCCATGGTGATCTCCTCCAACCTGGTGTCTTTCTATGCGCGCATGTAGGAGTGTGTGGAAGCGTCGGCCATGCAGGCGAGGATGGACGAGTGTAGTTTCTTGATGGTTGGTGTTGCGTACCTCATGGACTTTGGCCTTCCTGTGGCCAACAGGTCAACCCTCTAAGGCCGTCGATGGTGTCTCGTGCCAGGTTGTAGGCATAGGTCTTGGCCTTGGTGATATCGGTTCATGTCTCCATCCACTTGTCTCACCCCTCGATTTGTGCAAAGACGTGGATCAACTTAAACTCGTTATCGTCGTTATCTCGCGGTAGGCAACGATCATGGCACGCATCTATGAACAATACCAAAAATCTGACACAAATTTCAAATGGGCGGGAGTGGGCGGTGATGTGTCCAAAATTGAGGAATATTTCAGTATATAAATTATTCATATTGTCACTCATTACATGTTACATCTATCTATAACTATGCCTATTATGTATGATTACTAGTTCTCATTCATTTTTATGAATTTTGCACAACTAGTAGTTTTATTAGGATTTTATTATGTTTTCTTGTGTTTGACTTGTTTGTAGGTGTTGTGTTGGATTATGGATAAACCAACGCAAAAGGAACCAAGAAGATGCAATATGGCGGACCTGTAGGCAGGATTATGGATAAACCAACGCAAAAGGAACCAAGAAGATGCAATATGGCGGACCTGTAGGCACTAGACTTAGCCATCTGAGAGGTGAAAAAGGTGGATTTTTTCATAAAATCCAAATGAAGACCTAAGGCCACGGTGTTGTATCCCTCGTCCATATGAATCCAGTGAGCCAAAGAACACCCAAACTGGAGTTCGTATGAAGAAATGGAGGCCAAAATACGAAAGCATACAGAAGGTGTAACGACCACTGGTACAGGCCGGTACGGCCATACCATTCGCCCGTACCGCGGGTCTAGACACACAAAAATAGCTATTCTAGATGCGTTTCTTTATGGAATCCATCCCCTTCTGTTTCTAGACCTTCCTTAGGTCATAAGGAACATATTGGGGGCTATTCGGGGCACCCTTGGGCCTATATATATAAAGGGTCAAGGAGTCAAGGGAGAGGCATCCCTCTCCACATACCTCCATGGCAGAGCCCTGCCACCTTCCAAACTCCATAGTCGCCGCCTCCATAATATCTCCACCATCAGCATTGCTAAAGAGGAGAAGGGACTTGGATCTTCAAGGCCTCAACACCGATCTACATCACCATCATCATCACCAATGTCTCCAACACTGATCCCCTTTGTCTACTTGGTTGTAATTCAAACCCTAGTGTGTATCTTCACTTGTATTCGATTATACTCTCATATCCCATCCATATGATTGCCATGATGTTGATTACCTTTATATGTGAGTAGTTCCTTTGTTCTTGGGGAGATGGAGAAACCCTAGAACTATTATGATGTCGAAATAAAAATGATCTATTATTGTGTTCGTATGACTGGCCGATCTATGATAGATTTATGATTTGTGTTTGATCTCTCTCTTTAGATGGTATGTGTATTCAGCCACATAGCATTTTCCCTCGGGACTAAAGGGAGGGAAAAATCCTTTGGAAGTGTTTTGGGAGCATGCCCGAAATAGCTTCATGACAATTGGCGCCGGCTGGTCAAAGGAGGATAAGGAGAGACTCCCTAAGCTAATTATGATATCTATGGGGAGGCCCTTAATTATGTTGGTCTATATGGGTGATTGCTCTTAGATATCGGAGTGGTTATTTAGAGGTGACCTCACTCTTGGCTCAACAAAGTGGCTTCCTATGAGCCTTGTAGTGAACATCTTATTATAGAGCTCTCTCCACACATATCATAACACAAGAAGCATATTATCTTAATTAATAATAATATCTACATCCCCGAGAATGTTTTGACCCTATTGAGTTCAACCACATTTTCACGCAACCTTGCTACTTGCTTTCTTTTACTTGTTTTAATTACTTTTCTACACACCACCAAAAACCTTTCAAACAACCTTTACTTGAAATCATAGGCAGCTTACAAGTATCCTTTGGTAGATAGTGACGAGGGGCATAAAGACCTTAACCAAATAGCTCTCTGTGGGTACGATACTCTTATTTAGAAACTAGGTACAATTGATATGTGCACTTGTAGCCATCAAGCTATTTCCTGGCGCCATTGCTGGCGAGCTAGGTGCTTTTGGTCTTTGATCATAGTTGCTAATTTATTATAGCTTTACTAAAGTTGTTTAAGTTTCAAGTTATTATCGTATATTGCTTTTATGTTTTTTCTTTTACTTATTTGAAAAGAACAAAAAATTACAAAACAAAAATTTATAAAAACTATTGTTACTAATCAAAGGGATGACTATCTTCCAATAGATGGAATTTATAATGGAGTCAAAGGGAGAGATTATGGGAAATATTATGAAGAGGTGTGGCATATTGAAAGAATGGTTGACTTGGATGGACAAGTATTCATCCATACTATGCGCCTCTTATCAATTATTGTGATTGCTGCAAATCCCCTAATCACCTAAATTATCAATGTGAGTATAATCCCGATACCGAGCTACCAAACTATGATAGTGATGAGTTTAACTACGATGGTAGCGAGGATAGATTACAATTTGTGCTTTTTACCAGTTGCCAAGAGTTTTTATTTCGTTTAAGAGATATACAGGTAGAAAGTAAACCACTTGATATGATCTATAAATAAGTTCACCCTATATCCTGTTATTACCAAGGAAACTTCCTTAATAATGCATTTATTGTTGAGCGGATTAAAGCCACCATGGAAGAATCTAACCTTTTGTAGGGTGCTCCAAACAATAATGTGGAGGGAACTCCACTCAAAGAACCTCCACCTAAACCACCAGAACATATTGGTAATAAAGAGGTGGCACTTGATGTTGCACCCTCTCAAATAGTGGAAGGTGAACCAAAAGGAAAAACTATTGCCGAGTTATCTATGCCCTCTCAACTAGCGGAAGGTAAGCCCAAAGGTAAGACTATCACTGAGCTACTCACAAATTTCTTAGTGAGAATGAAGAGGAGCAACTTTATCAACCACTTGAATCTCCTACTTCTAAAAATAACTTTCCACACACAAATACTATGCATGCAAATGATATCTCATTATCCAGTAATGATTCTGATGATGATTGGCCTAAGTTTGGTGAAGAATTAGAGAAGGGATCTTTCTATGAATATTGTGATGTAGCTTTGCAACATGAATCCTAAATAGAGGAGAATGAAGAATGGTACGAAGAATATATTACCGATGATGAACTTAATAAAAACAATCCTATAGAATATGATTGCTTAAGAAAATTTCTAGCATCTAGTAAAGTAGAGAAACTACTTGGAAATTTTAAACATGACCCTTGTATAATTATTAGAATTGAAAAAACCTATGTTGAGCATTTGCAGATTCCAAAGGAGTGGGAATATTACACACAGCCTTGTAATGTTAAACCCCCTAAGGCTAATCCCCAAAAACAAGTTATGTCTTTACAGTTTGAAAAAGAAGATCTCAAGTTGAATTGCAGCCGATTCAGAAAGTTCCCATATGAAAATAAGATTGAAATCAAGAAAGAAAAATCATTGAAGAATTGGCAGCAATTTATTTTGGCACCCCACAAACTGAACTGGACAGAAGCCTGACGAATAGTGACTCACTCCCAAATGATTTTGCAAAGGAAGATCTAGATAATATCCTCGACACCACACCTAAAGGCGAGGAACAAGAAGAGGAGGATGAGCTAAGTGATCACTCACCTATATGCTCTACTCCAAATCATATATACGAATTTGATACTCATGAGCATGAACTAATATGGAATATTAAAAATGACAAAACTATTTATTATGCCTATATCTCTAGTAATGATTCTTATTATGTTGAAACTGAATATAATTTATCTGCGGAGGCCTTGTGCCTAGATACTCATTTGGAGAACATAAATAATGATGAATTGGAGGTAGAATCTTGTAGTACTAATGTACATGGACAAGAAGGGCACATAGCAAATGAAATATATTTTGATGATGCTTCCTTTTGTGAGTGGCTTGATATGTCTAGAACTGATGAACTTGTTAGCAAGTGTGACGAACTAGAGGAGAAAGACACCTTTGAATTTTTCCATGTTACAAAAGAAAGGTGCTACGAAGTGTTTCCCCATGATAGTGCAACCAAGGAGGTGTATTATGAATTATATCCTTATGATACCAACCAAGGTAAAACATTTGAATTCATATGTAATCCTCTAATACTTTTGATAAATCTATCTATGGAGGCATGCTCATCATATATGACATATCCATTATCACTTGGAAGCACCAATTTATTTATCTACCAAACTCCTATGCACCATAAGCGGGTGCGACTTCGACAGAACTATGATAGTAAGTGCTCCAAACTTCTACGTGAAGTAAGAACAAATATTCTCTAGTTGATATCTATTTAAGTAATCATGGAGCTTCGAAGCCTAGCTATGGCTTTAAAGAAAGTGCTTCCCAGGAGGTAACCCGGAAGTTTTTAGGTGTCTTTTTTTGTGTCTTGAGTCTAGTTGTATTCATGTTGCATTGGCACTTATATATATGCATGATTTCCTATTAGAGTAGGCATGCGACTACTTTTGATAGGTAGAATTAGTTGTTGCTCTAATCATGTGTTGCATATATTGGTTAAATCTTCTCAACAAAATATATGTTTACTTTGTTTTGTTTCTAGACTAACGTTTCAGGTCTATAATAAAAAAATTAGAGAAAGATAACTCGTTCCAGAGCTCACGGTTAGCATAACGAGCAGTAGTACATGCGGCCCCATTCGTACCGCATGCCCGTACCGCTCATGGAACAAACCGGAAGAAGCCAAAAAAATTCCATAAAACCTACTTCAAGCTTAACAAGCACCGGTACAGTGGGACGTGTCAGTACCGTCCGCCCATACCGACCTCTTTACGAGGCAAAGAAAACATGAGTACAACCCAGAGGTTGTAATGACCACTGGTATAGGCGCATCTCGCCCGTACCACCTGGTCGTACCAAATTCGACAGAAGCTGCCTTTAAAAATGGGAAAAGAGGAGAACATGAGGTGTAGTACGGGTGGAGTCCGACCATACCACGCGACCGTACCAAGGAGCAGCACGGCACGGTGAGGGCCAGCACGATTACAAAAAGGTTATAACCCCTCCAGTCTTTTTATTTTTGATAATTTCAGGTCAGTGGGTTACCTTCTACATGTTCTATTGTATTTTATTTTCTTTTACCTACCTTTGAAACTCCCTAGCCTATAATTCTCTGTAGTGTTTCATGTTTCTTTTATTTTCTTCTCACGGTTGGGTGAATGAACGCCGTTCGTACACTGAATCGTTTGATTTTGCTCCGTTTGTTATTTTCGTAGGGACTTAAACCTTGTGTGATGACGTGCATAGTTTGTGCCAACCGTACAAATACTCGCATAAGCCACTTGGTTGATTCAACTCAACAATTCAACAAGGAAGTATTCCTTGAACCAAAGGTCCACCTCCATCAAAAGTGAGGTTATTCATACCTCAGCGGTAAAGTGTGTCACCCTTGCTTTATTCAAGCTTGGGGAGGTAACCACTTCTCACACTCTCTTTTGATAAGTGCATTTACTATTTTTCTTTTTTTAATCTATTCAAGTTTGGTTCTTTCAAAATTTCTAGCTTGGGGAATTTACTTACACATGTGCAGAGTCTTGTGCAATGTTCTTGTTCGACGAAAAAGTTTGTGCAATCATGTATCTCACTGTTTTTGAATGCTTTCTTGGGCAAGTTATGTTTCATGTTTATATAATGGATGCACTTTCTTTTGTTGGGATTCATAGGAGTTGACTTAGAGCTTGATGCACGTTGTTAAAATCTTTATCCAGCTTGAGAAGAACTTTGTGATCCTCTAAAATTATATTGCCATGATTTGTACACTTAAAAACCTTTGTCTCCCACTTTTGAAGTTTGAATTGTTTATCTTAGTTGGTTGATTTGTGAAGATGCCATGCTAGTGGGAGTAATTCGAAATAGTTAGAGTAAAGCTTTTTATTTGAATGAATGATTAGTTGTGGAAGCTTTTGCTCTAGTTCTTTTAGCTAACCAAGTCTTGCCTTGGAAATAATATTGTCAAACAAGTATAACAAGAAAACGTCTAAAATTTATGACTTGTTTGATGAATGATTGTCTTGAGAGTTTACCCTTTAAGACACTTAACCCCATTGTTGTTTTGATAGACTTGACGACACTCTTGAAAGGAGTTGTTTGATTGAAATGAAGTCTAGCGGTAATTGTGATGCATGCCAAAGCTAACCTTGTGGATCAAACCATGGTACTAGTTAAAAAAGAAACAATATAAGAAAAAAGGGTTCTATGTTTATCATGCACACCTTTGGATGTCAACAACTCTGCTAGCCTATGAACAATCTATGGTATAACCCAGATTTTGGCTATGAGTTGGTGACATGAGTGGCATAAGTGTCACTCCAATAGGCAAAAGTATTGGTACTCTCAAAGGTTATGCAAGCTATTGTAAAAGAAACACTCAATGATCCTTGAAAGAAAAAAAGAAAAACGAAAAAAATGAAGATCCACATAACAAGTCCTTGGCATGGTATCATTACTACTTTTTATGAATTTTATTGAAAGACAATGATTGGATTAGAAGTGTTTTTGATAGCCTTGATTTAATGATGTGGGTATTAATAAGACACTTCATTGTTATGCTACTTAGGACATGAACTCTCTTACTCAATTTTGCTATTAAAACATCCTAGTGTTCCTTTGAAAGCTTAGAGTTAACTAGAAGAATTGGATTGATTGCTACACTTCTAGTTATTTATACTTATATTAAACTCTACTTTGATTGTCTTGATTTACCTAAGCTTGTATAGTGTTCTTGTCATTTCTCTAACTTTTATGAGCCTTTCAAATGGATGAAGCGATGGACGCATATGACTACCAACCGTAAGTAAATTAATATTCTTGTTGAAACCCTTACTTTAAAAAGTGAGGTGATACAAAACATAGTTTGCTTTCAAAGCTATATTCACTCTTGACATGGAGCATTGAAGTTTTAATTGATATTTTATGGATTGACATAACTGGGCTTGTGTTGCCTTGTATGAATATATTATTTATTACTTTAAGCTTGTAGAGAAAATAAGGATACAAGTCATTTATCTTCTACATTCCATATTATACTTTTGTTTCAATTTTTGCCTCATTTAAGATATCGATTCGTGTCTCATGAACATGATGACCTTGTACATAAGCCACCATCTTGCTCAGGGATGAGCAAGAGTCTAGCTTGGGGAAGTTTATGAGTTCAAAATTGAGGCATATTTAAGTATATAAATTATTCATATTGTCACTCATTACATGTTACATCTATCTACAACTATGCCTATTGTGTATGATTACTAGTTCTCATTCATTTTCACATGGACTTTGCACAACTAGTAGTTTTATTAGGATTTTATTACTTTTTATTGTCTTTGACTTGTTTGTAGGTTTTGTGTTGGATTATGGATAAAGCAAGGCAAAACAACCCAAGAAGATGCAATATGGAGGAGTTGCAAGAACCAGACTTAGCCATTTGAGAGGTGGAAAAAGTGGATTTTTCATAAACTCCAAATGAAGATCCAAGGCCATGGTATTGTAACCCTCGTCCATACGAATCCAACGAGCCAAAGAACACCCAAATCAGAGTTTGTAAGAAATGATGGCCAAAATACGAAAACATACATAAGGCGTAACGACCAATGGTACGGGTCAGTACGGCCATACCGTCTGCCCGTACCGCGGGTCTGGACGCACAGAAACAGCTATTCTGGACGCATTTCTTCATGAAATATGTCCTCGTTTGTTCCTAGACATTCCTTAGGTCATAAGGAATGTGTTGGGCGATATTGGGGGTACCCCTAGGCCTATATCAAGAAGCAAGGAGTCATGGGAGAGGCATCCCTCTCCACATACCTCCACGGTGGAGCCCTACCGCCTTGAAAACTCCATAGTTGTCGCCTCCACAAGATCTCCACCATCACCATTGGTCAACAGGAGAAGGGACTTAGATCTTGAAGGCCTCAACATTGATCTACATCACCATCATCATCACCAACGTCTCCAACACCGATCCCCTTCATTTACTTGGTTGTAATCCAAACCCCTAGTGTGGATCTTCACTTGTATTTGATTGTACTCTCATATCCCATCCATATGATTGCCATGATGTTGATTGCCTTTATATGTGAGTAGTTCCTTTGTTCTTGGGGAGATGGAGAAACCCTAGCACTATTATGATATTGAAATAAAGATGATATATTCTTTTGTCCGTATGACTCACCGGTCTATAATAGATTTATGATTTGTGTTTGATCTCTCTCTTTAGATGGTATGTGTAGTCGGCAACATATCATTTGCCCTCAGGACTAAAGAGACGGAGAAATCCTTTGGACGTGTTTTGGGAGCATGCTCGGAATAGCTTCGTGACAATTGGTGCCGGCTCGCAACCTACACGGTCAAAGGAGGATAAAGAGAGACTTCGTAAGCTAATTATGATATCCATGGGTAGACTCTTAATTTTGGTGGTCTGTATGGGTTATTGCTCTCAGACATCGCAATGGTTATTTAGTGACCTCACTCTTGGCTCAACAAAGTGGCTTCCTACGATCCTTGTAGTGCACATCTTATTATGGAGCTCTCTCCACACATATCATGACACAAGAAGTATATTATCTTAATTAATAATAATAATATCATGCTAGTGGTGTATCCTACATCCCCGAGAATGTTTTAGCCCTATTGAGTTCAACCACGTTTTTACGCAACCTTATTACTTGCTTTCTTTTACTTGTTTTAATTACTTTTCTACACACAAGAAAAAACCTTTCAAACATCCTTTACTTGATTAAAGGCAGCTTACAATATCCTTTGGTAGATATTGACGAGGGGCATAAAGACCTTAACCAAATAGCTCTATGTGGGTATGATACTCTTATTTTGAAACTAGCTACAATTGATATGTACACTTGCAGCCACCAGGCGGCGATGGGGGTAGCTTACCTGATCATCGTAGTTGGTGCCGCTGACATGGACGCGACGCACCTCCTCCATGAGGTCGTGCCACTTGTTGCAGGAATGCTAGATCATGGACCAACTATGATACATGTAGGATTCATGCAGTCGTGGTACAAGGACTTGAAGAAGGGATCCAACAACCGCCACTCATCGTACACCGCCTTCACCCTCTTCGAATAATAGTCTGAGTTTTGGTTGGTGCCGGTGAAGGGGTCTATGTTGATGGTCTTTCAAGCTTTGGCGAGGCACTCATCCTCCCTCGAGCTCCACTAGGGGTCGTGTCTTCCGCCTCCTTTCTTATTTTTCTCCACCTCCACCTTCATCGCCTTCTTCTTCTCTTTCAAGTCGGTCGTGATGGTCACCGGCACCTCTACCACCTCATCCTCAGCCTCTGCCACCTCCGCGTACGCGTAGACCTCGTCCTCCCAAGGCTCACCGCCATCTTCCTCCTCGCCCGCATATACAGCGGTATATGCTTGATGGGTTCGTAGCATGGAAAACAAAAAAATTCTACCACAAGAACGAACAAAACCTAGATCTAATCTAGATAAAAGCCAAGATCTAATCTATGAGACATGAGCAACGAGATAGATAGGAACTAACCCTCGTAGATCCGAAAGCGTTAACGAGATTAGATCTCGTGGTTGATGTAGTCGATCACTTGCCGATCTCAAGATCGTGTGGACGATCCTTCCGGCGTCGCGATCCAGTAGCGCTTCCGCCCTCGGTCAAGTAGACGATCCTTCCGGCGTCGCGTTCCAGCAGCGCTTCCGCCCTTGGTCAAGTAGACGATCCTTCCGGCGCCACGATTCGGCAGCGCTTCCGCAGTCGGTCACACGTGCGGAGTCGAAGCATACCTTCCTCTCCCCGTTCCAGCGAGCAGCGGAGGTAGTAGATCTTCTCCACGGAATCCCAGCAGCACGACGGCGTGGTGGTGGTGGTGGAGTAGAGAATTCTGCAGGGCTTCGCCTATGCCTGTGCAGAAGATGGTGGAGGAGAGAGGCGGCAGAGATTGGACGTTATGAGAGCTTGGTTGGAGGGGGCGCCCCTGCCCTTCTATTTAAGGGGAGGAGGCGCGCTTGGGGAGGGGGAGTCCTTGTAGGACTCCCCTCCTCTAGGGCCAACGAATTTGGGGAGGGGGAAGGAGTCCTCCTCCCCCACGAATTCGTGTCTTGACCTACCAGGACTCCTTGATCCCTATCTTGATTTTCAAGCAAACTCCAAGATATCTTCTAGAACCTTCCGGAACATTCCGAAACCTTCTAGAATCCTCATACAAACACTCCGGAACATTTCCTAACTTAGAAAATGATCCCCAATATATGAATCTTATTCTCCGGACCATTCCGGATCTCCTCGTGATGTCCCGGATCCATTCCGAGACTCCGAACAACATTCGGTCTCCAACGCATATTCCATATCTACTTAAAACAACTTCGAACCTTAAGTGTGTCACCCTACGGTTCGTGAATATGTAGACATGATAGAGACACATCTCCTATCAATAACCATCAGCGGGACCTGGAGATCCATAATGGCTCCCACATACTCAACGATGACTTCGCGATCGATTGAACCATTTACATATGAAACCAATTCCCTTTGTCTCGCGATACTATACTTATCCGAGGTTTGATCGTTGGTATCTCCATACCTAGTTCTACCTCGTTACTGATAAGTACTCTTTACTCGTTCCGTGATATGTCATCCCTTGTGACCTAGTCACATGCTTGCAAGCTAACTAGATGACATTCCACCGAGAGGGCCCAGAGCATATCTATCCGTCATATGGATGGACAAATCCCAATCTTGGTTCATGCGCTTCAACACATACTTTCAGAATACCCAATGACACTTTTATAACCACCCAGTTACGAAGCGGCGTTTGATGTCATCAAAGTATCCATCCGGTGATGGTGATTAACATAACCTCATGGTCGAAGGATTAGGTTACTATGCATTTAAAAGCTTATAGCAATACGAACTTAATGACTTGATCTTATGCTACGCTTACTATGGGTGTGTGTCCATCACATCATTCTCCTAATGATATAACCTTGTTATTAACGACATCCAATATCCATGATCAGGAAACCATGATCATCCATTAATCAACAAGCTAGTTTAACAAGAGGCTTACTAGGGACTCTTTTATGTTTACAAAACACACATGTATTAGTGTTTCCTAATAATACAATTATAGCATGGGATGTAAACATTTATCATAAACATAAATATATAATAATAACCACTTTATTATTGCCTCTTGGGCATATCTCCAACAGTCTCCCACTTGCACTAGAGTCAATAATCTAGTTAAAAACTTGTGCATTCAACACCTATGGCTTTCTGGTGTTGTATAGACACTATTTATAGTGGTAAACATAATCTTCGGATCTGACACTTCCAGTTCCGTGTGTATTTGCATGTCCTTGCGTCTCTACGCATTACTCATTCTCCAATGAGATGGCATTGTATAAATTTGGTCCTTTGGTGAGACCTTTAGTTCCTCGGGATTAAATCATGTTGATACTATTGTCATACAATGTATCTTCATAGTATTATCCCGCTATGAACCACACCTAGTTTGATAACAAACTACTTAACACAAATGCCCTCCTTTGCTGCTACTATAGCAGTTTATATACTTAGCCTTTTGTTGTAGTATCTGTCACAATGTTTTAACTTTGGTACTCAACCAAATCCGTTATGGAACTTCCTTTCATTACATTGTGCCACCCATAGTTTAAATTGAGATAAACTTAATTTGTATCCTGTGACAAAACTAGTATCAATGTAACACTTTACAATGAACTACCTTTAACTATTTGTCACTTATACATGATATATTCTTAGTTCTTCCAAAGCTCATAAGAATATCTTTACTATTGTCCAATGATCATCTTATGAATCATTCTGGTATATGCTCATAACATTTAGAGCATAGGACATATCTGGATGTGTACATCTCAAAGAATGATTGATCAAAATATTCTTGTAATTTCACCAAGTGTCAAAACACTTGAATCTTGTGTCAACACACTCGAATCTTGATTCAGTCCTTTCCGTGCATCAAGAACCTTTCTTGTTGTTTCCATATTGAACTCAGTCAACATCTTATCTATGTACATTTGGCAAAACCATATTAGCGCCTCAATCTATTCATATAGACATTGATGCCTAATTCTTGGGTTATGCCTAAGTCTTTCATCGAAATGAAATTCTTAACCTGTGTCAATTCAAGATACATCATTTCCAATCAACAATGTGTCCTCTATATATGTATTAGAAATATGTCTCAGCTCTCCCACTTAATTTCTTGCAAATGCAAGCATCTTCATCATCTCCGATGAATTTAAACTCTTTTAACAGTTTCATCATGGTGAAGATTCCAACTCCGCTATGCTTACTTCAACCATTGAAGTTTTGCATACTCTTTTAGCATCCTTTGAATTAACAAAACCCTTTGGATCGTGTCATGTACACGTCCTAGGTAACTATTCTATTAGAAGAACTTGTTTTGTTTGTTCAACTACCATATACCAAAATATATGTAGTGGTTGCTACATTAATCCGTCCAGACTAAATATCGCTATGAAAGATCAAATCTTATCATAGTCAATTCTTTGAACATTGTCGTAAACTCTTTCCGACATGTCGACTATTTCATAGATTTGAAACATCCAGGTCTATTTCTTTATAGATACAAACACGACCGATAGGCTTCACGCCTTTCCGGAGGGTCTTCAAAGTTCAGAAACTTGATTTCTCGTGTATGGATGCTATCACGGATTCCATGACTTCTAGTCATTTTATGGAGTCAGGGCCCATCATTGCTTCTTTGCATGTAGTCGGTTCATCATTGTCAAAACAATAACGACTTGCTTATCAAATCTTACTATTTGATTCTTACTGACCCACATGGTTCTATAGGAACTCTAATCTCCGAGATCACACCTTTTGTAATCACGAGAGCCATGAGCATTGTGGCCGTCACCGGGACACTTTCCGGCGTTGCGCTACTTAGCACATATAGCTAAGGTTCCACAACCTTATCAAAGTTCTATTGTCCTCCCACTTAACTTTTCACGAAAAATTCCTTCTCAAGAAACTTGATGTTCCAAGTAACAAACTCTTTTGTCCTCAGTGTTATGGAGAAATTCCCAACAAATTTTTTTGGGATAACCTACAAAGACGTGCTTATCCGACTTTGGTTGTAAACATTTTACTTATGCATAACATACCAAAATTTTAAGAAAAGGCAATTCGGGTTTTATCCCAAACCATGACTTATATGGTGTCATTTCAACAGATCACGATGGAGCTCTTTTCAGTGTAAAAGCGGTAGTCACTAAAGCTTTAATCTTTAAAAACATAATGGCAGTTTTATAAATGACACCCTTGATCTTACCATCTCAAACATGGTTTGATTTTATCTCTCGAATATGCCATAATCCTATGGTTTATCGGGAAACACAAATCATAGAACAATTCCTCAAGTCTTAGGTGTTTTTGCTAAACATGTAACTCAAATATCTTCCTTTATGATCAAATCATAAACTCTTTATTTTCTTGTTACAATGATTTTCAACTTCATCTTGAAAGTCTTTGATCAATTTTCAAATGTTTCATACTTCCTCCTTATTAAGTAAATATACATATATTCACTCAAATTCTCAGAGAAAGCATATGAAGTTGAAATCCATCGCTCTTGACTACATAATGGGCTTCATACATCTATATGTACAAGTTCCAATAAGCCAGTCATTCGTTCCTTTTGGCCTATGAACGAAGTTTTAATTATCTGTAGAAAGTTTCACAAGCGTCATTTGATCAAAATCAAAAGACTCCAAAATTCCATCAACATGGAGTTTCTTCATGTTTTCTTTCCAATATAATTTAAACGGCGATGTCACTTCGCAAGTGATCTTTCAATCTTTTTGCGACATTTTAGCAATAGTGTTTATGGATGTGATTTCTCCCACAAGACTTGTAAAAGTTCATCCATCCTTTATGGAATACGGTAATTATTTGAACAACCATTGTTTTCGTAATACCGGAACAAAATAACAATTATTGAAACAAATCTTGAAGGCAAGCTTTGATGTTAACGAGCAACACAACAACCCTTTGTTTGTTTTCGATGAACATCATCACTTATTCTCTTGCTAGTTACTTAGGCCATTGTAGTTCATGAATTACGTTGTCCTGTATGACATAGCATACCAACCAATTCGGTATCAATACCGAAGAACCACATTGTTTAACAAGCAAGGAATACAACCATAACATGTATATCTTCTATGTGCCTAAGTTGGACATATCCAATCTTTTTTTTTCTGCCAAATATTTTATAGATTCTCTTTCAGCAATTTCTTTTTTTTTTAAAGAATCTATTAACATCAATAGCGGTGTCATCAACATGACACATGGTACAGAGCGTATATAGTCAACTACTAATACCTTTGGACTTGCACTTTGAGGTGGATCACCATCATCAAATGTTTGGTGTTCTTTCAAAAATCCATTCTTTAGTAATCTTTTAGCGTAGTAAACATTTTACTTACATCTTCTATTCATCCTTATCATGACAACTTTCATGATCAAGCTGCTACAGCTTATAAAGGTGAATTGTGAGTATAATGTTTCTTTTTCAAAACCTTTTGGAGGATTAGGACGACTAGCGTCTCCAACCTTCACAAATTCTCATCAAATATGAGGACCTTTACTCTATCATGTTGTAACCAACACATTGTTTTAGATATCGCAATACCTTTCACATATGATGGTTTCTGAAACATTGCTTTCAGCTCTTAGATAAACTTGATATTAAAAACAATCTTTTGAGTATCAAGAATCATGGAGGCTAACATGATACATTAGATACTAACACTGGAATTGTTACTCTTGATTTAATACTATTTATTAAACTTCATGGAGTAAATTGAGTTTGCTGAAAGTTTGCAATAGGACTTATAAATTTTAATTGACACTCAAAACAACACGATACCAGTTCGTAAAGCAAATATCCAGAATTTCTATAGTTCCACTATCTCAACTATAACTAAGCGTAAGGTGGTGAACGGATGCCAATGACTACAACAAACTATGCAAATTCACTTTGATTGTGTTTATGATAAATTGAGTTCGACTAATCCAAATTACAAATAAACTCCCACTCAAAACAACATCCCTCGAGTTGTTTTAGTGACTACATGAACCAAATCCACTACACCAAGTCCGATCATCACGTGAGATGATGTAGCTTTAAAGGCGAACAATCAACATGTTCATCATATCATCCATATGACTCATGTTTTACCTTTCGGTATTCTGTGTTCCGAGACCATGTCTATACATGCTAGGCTCGTCAAGGTTAACCTTAGTTTCTGCATGTGCAAATCTGGCTTGCACCCGTTGTATGCACACGTAGAGTCTATCACACCCGATCATCACGAGATGCTTCGAAACGACGAGTCTTAGCAACGGTGCCAACTAAGGATGAACACTTTATTACTTGATATTTAGTGAGAGGGATCATCTTATAATGCTACCGTCGCGATCTAAGCAATACAAGATGCACAAAGGATTAACATCACAGGCAATTCATAATATGTGATATGATATGGCCTTTCTTCTTGTGCCTTTGATCTCCATCTCCAAAGCATGGACAAGATTTCCATCATCACCGGCATGGTGTCAAGGTCCGTGGCGCCGCTTCATGATTGTCCATCATCACTAGCAACTATTACAACTACTTGGAATAAAGCTATTACAAGATGAATAGACACGCAGGTCTTAATAGAATTAAAAGACAACCATTAGGCTCCTGCCGGTTGCCATATTACAACAAGGATCATTGCATGCATCAAATACAATCATAATCACATGATGGCCATATAACATCACAAAACCCCTGCAAAAACAAGTTAGATGCTTCTAATTTTCTTTGCATATTTTACGTCGCATAAGACCGATCTTACCTACGAACAAGGACCACAACGTTGATACAAGTGTTCTCAAGATGCTCATTATAAATTGAATCTTAACTATGGTGGGAGAGACAGACACCCGCAAAGCCACTTGTGCAAAGCAAGTTGCACGTCAAGCGTGGAGCAAGTCTCATGTGCGATGACATGTAATGTTAGCCCGAGCCGCTTCATCCCACCATGCCGCAAGATGCAAAGTACACGCTAAGACACCGACAAAAAAAGCATCAACGCCCACAACATCATTGTGTTCTACTCGTGCAACAGATCTACGCATAGATATGGCTCTGATACCACTGATGGGTTCGTAGCATGGAAAACAAAAAAATTCTACCGCAAGAACGAACAAAACCTAGATCTAATCTAGATAAAAGCCAAGATCTAATCTATGAGACATGAGCAACGAGATAGATAGGAACTAACCCTCGTAGATCCGAAAGCGTTAACGAGATTAGATCTCGTGGTTGATGTAGTCGATCACTTGCCGATCTCAAGATCGTGTGGACGATCCTTCCGGCGTCGCGATCCAGCAGCGCTTCCGCCCTCGGTCAAGTAGACGATCCTTCCGGCGTCGCGTTCCAGCAGCGCTTCCGCCCTTGGTCAAGTAGACGATCCTTCCGGCGCCACGATTCGGCAGCGCTTCCGCAGTCGGTCACACGTGCGGAGTCGAAGCATACCTTCCTCTCCCCGTTCCAGCGAGCAGCGGAGGTAGTAGATCTTCTCCACGGAATCCCAGCAGCACGACGGCGTGGTGGTGGTGGTGGAGTAGAGAATTCTGCAGGGCTTCGCCTATGCCTGTGCAGAAGATGGTGGAGGAGAGAGGCGGCAGAGATTGGACGTTATGAGAGCTTGGTTGGAGGGGGCGCCCCTGCCCTTCTATTTAAGGGGAGGAGGCGCGCTTGGGGAGGGGGAGTCCTTGTAGGACTCCCCTCCTCTAGGGCCAACGAATTTGGGGAGGGGGAAGGAGTCCTCCTCCCCCACGAATTCGTGTCTTGACCCACCAGGACTCCTTGATCCCTATCTTGATTTTCAAGCAAACTCCAAGATATCTTCTAGAACCTTCCGGAACATTCCGAAACCTTCTAGAATCCTCATACAAACACTCCGGAACATTTCCTAACTTAGAAAATGATCCCCAATATATGAATCTTATTCTCCGGACCATTCCGGATCTCCTCGTGATGTCCCGGATCCATTCCGAGACTCCGAACAACATTCGGTCTCCAACGCATATTCCATATCTACTTAAAACAACTTCGAACCTTAAGTGTGTCACCCTACGGTTCGTGAATATGTAGACATGATAGAGACACATCTCCTATCAATAACCATCAGCGGGACCTGGAGATCCATAATGGCTCCCACATACTCAACGATGACTTCGCGATCGATTGAACCATTTACATATGAAACCAATTCCCTTTGTCTCGCGATACTATACTTATCCGAGGTTTGATCGTTGGTATCTCCATACCTAGTTCTACCTCGTTACTGATAAGTACTCTTTACTCGTTCCGTGATATGTCATCCCTTGTGACCTAGTCACATGCTTGCAAGCTAACTAGATGACATTCCACCGAGAGGGCCCAGAGCATATCTATCCGTCATATGGATGGACAAATCCCAATCTTGGTTCATGCGCTTCAACACATACTTTCAGAATACCCAATGACACTTTTATAACCACCCAGTTACGAAGCGGCGTTTGATGTCATCAAAGTATCCATCCGGTGATGGTGATTAACATAACCTCATGGTCGAAGGATTAGGTTACTATGCATTTAAAAGCTTATAGCAATACGAACTTAATGACTTGATCTTATGCTACGCTTACTATGGGTGTGTGTCCATCACATCATTCTCCTAATGATATAACCTTGTTATTAACGACATCCAATATCCATGATCAGGAAACCATGATCATCCATTAATCAACAAGCTAGTTTAACAAGAGGCTTACTAGGGACTCTTTTATGTTTACAAAACACACATGTATTAGTGTTTCCTAATAATACAATTATAGCATGGGATGTAAACATTTATCATAAACATAAAGATATAATAATAACCACTTTATTATTGCCTCTTGGGCATATCTCCAACAATGCTTGCATGAAGGCCTACGCGGAGCTGCCGTTGATGACTTTGGCCATGATGGAGTCGCCATGGTGCGCTCCACTGAACATGTTGGGGGTTCTCTGGCTGCTGCTTGTGCCGAATAGGTTGGGGTGCTCTAGCTGTTGCCTTCGCTGAATAGGTTGGGGGCACTCCGGATGCTACCTGCAGTGAACTGGGTGAAGCCAGGCCTCTGTGGCGGCACCACGCCATTGAAAGTAGGGAGGCAATGATGGGCATGTGAGGTGTCATTGGCGAGGGAGTTAGGGTCGAAACAGCCGGGTGGTTCGAAGTCTTTGTGGCCCTGCAAGAAACGATGGAGGTGTGGCGCCATGTTCGGTTGGCCAGACGGTGACGCTGGACGGTGACAGGGAGGAGACGTTGCTCTGGCTCCCAAGGTTGTGGAGGCCAGCACTGTAAGTCGGCATCGCCATTCCCGCCATGGCGGTTGCACGTTGTGCCGCAAGAGTGGCCGCATGGGCCTGCTCTGCCTATGCCTTCTCCGCCTTGTGCAGCCTCAAGTTCATCACCCTTAGCCAGTGGCTGGCGTTCTCCACCTGCCGGCACTAGATGTCGAATGCCCACTCCGTGTTGGTCATCCCCTCCAGCCGGCTCTTGTGGGCATGCTCTTTATTTGCAGGCACCGCTATGCAAGGAGCTTGGTACCTCTTTAGCGACATTGTGGTGGCGGCGGGTGGCGCATGGTGGGAGAGGTGGGGCGGGGAAATCACGGGAGTGGGCGGCGACAGGGGGAAATGGTGTGACTAGGAGGCCAGGAGGGAAAAGAGAGGGGAAAAGGAGGGAAGAATTTGGTATCCTGCCGACAGGGCTGGCCCGCCAACTTTTTCAAGTTGCTCCGACACCCCTGATTGACCCCCCCCCCTCACATTTGATTCGGCCTTGGGGCGCCGGATGTTTAGTTGGCGGTGTCGGCTCCATTTCGGTTTTAGGGGGAGGGTTGGGTGAGTTTTTCTGCACCGATGCCCCCATTTCACCCTTAGGGGCCTTTAGGGGGGCGAGTGGAGATGCTCTAACCTAGAAAAATGCTAAATATGAAATTCCAAGTCATTTTGATATTTCTAAATATAAGAGTCATAAAATGGGTTATTAAATCTATTTATTATATTAAAAGAAAATGAATGTATTTCTTATAAAACAAAATAAATTCCTTTTAGCTCTACTTAAATAATTAAGAGTTATTCTTATATAGGAATGAATTCTTTTCTGTACTAAAGAAAGTGTTTATGATATTATAAAATAGTTTTATTTTGATAAATAGTAGAATTACCTTAATAATTTCGGTAAAACACACAAAGAAGGATATTTATATTAAATCATCAATGATAATGTACTATAAATCCAATTATATACAAATGTCTCTCTAAAAGTAAATTTCGTATCGTTTCAAAAACTTACCCCTAAATGTAAAGTAGTGACTCACAAGTCTAAACCTGTCATCCACCTACACGGAGAATTGAATCACATATCCTTAATCTTAGGAAACATTCTAGAAATTGTAAATACTATGAAGACACTATGTCTTAAGCTCATTTGTATTTTATAGTTAACCTTGGTCTAATACTTCATCAACAAGAAGCATATTAACTTAAGATCATTAGGATAATACAAATACCTATTGATTACATCTTGATGACCTTAAGAATTTATTAAACTTGGTACAAGAAAATTTCTTTACAAGTTATTCCTTTTTCCACTTCAAACAAAAACATGAATATAACTCTCAAGTCTCATCAATTTAAAACATGACCATTCTCAAGAGCTAGTACTAAACAACATCCAACCTTAACTGTTAGTGTGCTCTTTTTGCATACCTTGTATGTTGCTCTTAGAATCCTAAAATGTACCTTTGGTTGTAAAGTAAACTTGAGGATAAACAATATCTTTAAAAAATCACCAAACTTAATCCATACTTAAACATGGAGATTTACTTTGTAATTTATCAAAAATGCATGACATTAGTTATGCATAATAGCATATTTCTTCTTTAACCATTGTCCCTACCGGGAAATGATTGTATTTTCTAGAACCCAAGGTCTAGGGTCGAGTCGAGACTTTCGACTGCATTACTTCATAATGTCAAGGAAAGTTCATAATTGCTCATGCCCTTTGGTCATTTTCTATAAAGTTTTTGCAATCTACTAATTTTATCACCTACATTTCGATAAGGATGAAATAAAATCCTATTTTCATAATAATACTCACATGTTGATTATCGGCCCGAGTGGTGATAATCTATTATGGCTGGTAGTGGAACCATGGTATGGTATGTGATTGGTGGAGTTTCCATTTGCACAAAAAGTATCATCTAGGACTTAATACCAAATGTTTTCCAGTGATTCTTCCACCGTATATTACATGTTAACCATGAGATCTATATGGCTCTGGGTTAGTCAGTTGGATCTTCATCCTTTCGTAAGTCAACGGACAAATCAACCGGAGTCGTGTTCCTACATTAGGCATGTGCATGGGTGGGAACCGTCAATTCCCCGGTACTTGTTGTCTATGATGGATTGCTTCCTTCAGGAATGTAAACCGGCGTAGAAGTTCTCCTGAGCGAGCAAAAGGGTGGGCATACGGGGTCGCGGAGAAGGGCAGTGGTTAGCTTGGGTCCTTATACTGGGCCCCATACCAAAGGAAGTGTGGACAGGTAATCTGCTCGTATGTGCAACATGGATAAGGATCTCTCATGGGTAAAGCAATGCACCTCTTCAAAGTATTTGAACTGTGACATGTTACTCCCTTTTCTGGGAAGGAACTCCGAATTAAGCAGGAAGGGAACTCCACGAAGTTCTGATCGACCTATGAAGACTGACGGGTATAGCTTTTCAGAATAAAAGCAATCTTTAAAGAAATTTTACAGAAACCTACATAACCTACGACCTTTGGTCTATAGTTATAGATAGTGCATCAAACACTCAATTTTAGTTACCTTGCTGAGTATGCTCATACATAACTGTACCTTCTTAAACCCTTGCTAGATTCTGAAGACATTGAAGACCAAGAAGAGGAAACATTCTACTCAGTTGAAGACCAAATAGAATTCCACTATGAGGAGCCAGAAGTATCTAGAAACATCAAAAAAATCAACTATGAAAGCATCTATGGAGTTGAGGCCGAAGGATCTAAAGCGTAGATGTGTTAGAATTAGCTAGTTGAGTCTAGTATTATAGATCTCTATCTTCTAGCTATTAATCTCGTATTATATTAAGGTTTAGTTTGCTTCTTTAAGTTGTTATATCTTAACATTGAGCCATTGGGATAACCTCTGTGGACCTAGTAGGATCTCAAAGTCGTCGTGTAATTTCTGGTTGTATTCATAAATGTTGTGGACTCGCTTTGTTTCTGTCGTACCACTCTTAGGGATGTAATATTTACGGAACGGTGTTTCGTGAGTGTTATGTCAATGAATATAGTGTACTACATCATGCAATGATATGATGGGTCATCGCAATCTCCAATGTGGATGACATCACGCATGACTCCCTATTCCCTGCCCCTTGACTATTGTTCGTATGGCGACTCCGTGGAAGTCGCATCCGTGGGTATTATCACCCCCATGGGTGTGTACATGGACACAAGAGGGACCAACATCAACTTCATCCCCAACCTTGTCAGCGTCAATGCGAACGTCATCATCAACATGAACAACATCCCCAACCCCAATCGTAATGCCAACACCAAGCACAACCCCAATGCCAATGCCAACCACAACAACACTGCCAACCCAAAACACTGGTAATAGTGGAGTCACTACAAACTATAGCAATGTTCGAAACAGTGGCAATCCTGGCATCGCCAGAAATGGAGGCATCGCAACCAATCGGTTCTTTGACTCGCTCTTTATGCCGATCAAGGCAACAACCCAGCTACGAACTTAGTAGTTCTGCCTTGGCATCATTGCCGAGAAGAAGAGGTAACTCGGCCAGAGTCAGCGACTCCAAATCGAGTAGAACCTGCACAATGGAATATCTGACTACCACATTTGCCAGCATGCAGCCCACATGGACCCAAACTACCATGGCGATAACCTCTATGTGGCTTTTGATCAAGAGGATCCATCTTACGCGGCAGCCAGGGAATACTGCCGCAATTCAGTAGTCAGAGGCAGCAGGTTGACCGACAACCATCCACAATCAAACACTATCATAGCCAGGGAATACTGTCGCAATTCAGTAGTCAGAGGTAGTGTGCGCAAGAAAACCTGCATAACTACCCGTCACCGCCCCCCTCTGCCTCAGAGAGATGAGCTGGCCATCTCTAGAAACCACGGGCGATTGGACAATAGGATGATTACATGCATCCACCCATTCAACACATGCACGCACATCATAGCCAATGCATAGGCATCGTGTGCGACACCTGCAACATCATCGACAACAATAGAGTCGCCACCCAAATCGTTGGTCATTGCTTTCAACTGACTTGGGCCTTAGTGTTTTGGGTACCTCATCCACAACAAGCGGTACCCCGACAACATCAAGGGGTCCCGGGGAGTCGAAAAGTATGACACATCCATCGATCCAGAAACTTGGATCGATAACTGTGCGATGGCCATCAGCATCATCGACTTCAACAAGTAGGTGGCAACCCCCTGCATCCCCCTTATGCTGGAAGGTTCGACTCGTCAATGGCTCAACAACCTCGCGAACAACTACATTGGCTCTTCGGAGGATATGAAGGCCACCTTCATCAAGAATTTCAAAGGAACTTACACATGCCCAAAGATGATCAAGGAACTCAAGCGATGCATACATCGAGATGGTGAGCTGACTAGCAATTGGCTGAAATGGTGGGCCGACCTGTGGAACTCTTCTTCGAGGATCGGCGTGGACACCGTGATCTTGATCTTCAGGGAGAATGGTAGTTGAACAAATCAATCACCAGCATCACCGAGCTCGATATTTCTGGTCGCTATGTCGAGTCGGACAATACCTTGACAAGGAGGAGGAGGACATGACCGGCCAGCAGGATGGGAAAGGCCGAAGCCACACCCGCAACCACCACAATAGTGGCCACTACAACGACAACTGCCACAACGGTGGGAAACGCAAGGGCAACAACAGTGAGCTCGTTGCCAACACAAACAAAAATCAGCGCGACTTCAAGTGCGGTCGTCGTAGCAATAGCAACTTCAATGGGAAGAAGCTCACCACGGACATGCTACAGGATGGCCCATGTGTCATCCATAGTTGGGATGGTCGCACCACCACCCACATGACCATGGACTACTTCAGCTTTTAGGAGATTGATAAGGCCAAGAAGAAGCTCACTGGCAAGGATGCCACACCTAGCAATTAAAAGGACAAGAAGAACGACGCAATTTTTGGCAAGGAGCTAGGGTTGCTCTATACATTCACCGGGATTGTAAATAGGAGAGAGTGCAAATTTCTCTCCTGCACGGTTATCATGAACATAGTTGCGGTCGATGTACCGTGCTTCCTCTACTTGTCCAAATAGCCAATCACGTGGAGCTGCGCCAACCACTCCCCTCGCATCGACGCACCGGACTGAGTCACAATCGTCGTGTGGCCCAAGATAAACGACTTTTGGTTGAGAAAAACGCTCATGGATGGTGGAAGCTCCAGCAACATCCTCTACTATGACAACTTCCACTATCTCATACTCACCGACGACATGATGCAGCCGACTATCACCACATTACACCGAATTGTTCCATGTCAAAAGGACAACCCGTTTGGTGGGATCTCATTGGAGGTGACCTTTGGAACGCTAGCAAACTTTCACAAGGAGAAGCTCAGCTTTGAGGTCGTCCACTTCAAGGGCCCATACTACTACATCCTGGAGCGACATTCGTTCCCCAAGTTCATGGGGCCCCACACTATGCATAGAACATGCTGAAGATGGCTGGCCCCAAAGGCGTCATCCCCATCCACGATGACCCCGCCAAAGCCATCGAGTGCGAGGATCTCAGCACCAAAGTCGTCGGTGCCGTCATGTCCTCCGATGATCTCGAGCAGCTCAAGCTCAACGCCGACCTCGATGACATCACCAACCTCAAGCGTCTGACGCTCGAGTCGATGGTGTCGCCCTCATCAACCTTACAATAGGCAAAATACACCAGAAAAATGGATCTAGTGGAGGGTGATTCCTCCAAGCAGGTACTAACCTCAGTCCCGTTGTAATGCCCGGGAAAATATCCCCAATTAATATTGCTTGTTATTTTTATTTTGTGCATCTTTAAGACATCATGCATATTTTGCTTCAAAATATTTTTTTCAAAAGCCTATTTTGTTTTCTAATTAGTCCCCTTCTTTAATTTCAAATTAAAAACCTTAGTTGAATCTTTTATTTATCTAAAAACTATTTATAAAAGTCTTTTTAAAAATAAACAAATAAAATAAAATGTTTTATGTGGGAGGCGGCCCGGCCGTTACCCCACTGGCCCGGTCCAGATCATAACCGCCAAACCCTAGCTACCAACCCGACGTACCCCAGCCTTGCCGCCGCCGGTACACGTGCGCACTCCCACGAAGCACACAACACCACACCACACAACCATAGTTTTTATAACCGGGCCGGCCAATGAATAGGTGAGGCAACTGGTTCACTGGTTTGCTGGTAGGACCATCGGTTTATTCTGTTCGATGGCGATAAAAAATTGTTCTTTTTTCATCAAAATTTAAGAAAATTTTGGAACCAAATAACCATAAAAGGAATATATATAATGTATATTTCGATATGTAATCACAAAAACATGGCGTGTCCAAGTGGTATTGGTCTTTATATGTTGCTATTTATGCTTACAATAATATTCACAAGTTCGATTCCTGTCGTAAACATCTTTTTTCCGGTTTTATATTGTTTGGACCAGTGTCTCTTACAAAACCGGCGAGTCCATCGGCTCAGATTTTTTCTGGTTAAACCATCGAACCGGTTCGGTTTTTAAAACTACGCACACAACACGCACTCACCCTGGCCACCACACCACACACTCACGCACATGGACACCACAGCTGAACGCACACCACTAGCCGCGTACACAAACTCACCCACACAACGCGTGTTGCACGAACTCACGCACGCGGTCTACCCCATCTCCCTCCCACTGTCCCGAGTGCGCAGCCGCCGCCTCCTCCCTGGCCCCCGCAGCGCCGGCCGCCGCCCGCCCCGTTCCGGCCCCACGCGCATCCCTAGCTCCCGAGCACCTCCTCCTCCTTCTGCGCTGCCCTAGAGCTCCGCGCATGCCCCCGGCGCCGCCCTCGACCACGGCCAGCGCCACCAAGTGCTCGCATCTCCCGAGCTCGTGCTCCCCACCGGCCACTCCTCGGCGTCGCTCCCTGCAGGTGCGGGCCACATAGATCTCCCTCGCTGCACCATGCCCCCACCCACGGCCACGCCTCCTGCATCGACGCTGGCGGTCGCGCTCATCGCCTCCGCCCCTACCAGCGCCGATCCGCTCCTCCTCGACCTTCCAAGCTCGTCCGCTCCTACCTCCTCGACACCGTGCGGCACATCCCCAACAGCAAGCACGCCGACGGCAACGCCCCACTCCGCGTTGTCCTTCTGCCGCCCATGTTGCACGACTCACCGACGCCCAGAGTTCCTGTCTGCCTGGCCAGCGTTTTGTTGTGCCACTGGTGCTGCTTGTGTTTATGAGACGATCTAGTGTTGTGAAGTAGTGGCGATGGTGTGATGGTGGCGAATTGGTGATGTGGCGATGGTGTTCCAATGATGTGAGGCAAATGGCTCCTGCGATCTACCGTTGGTGTGGATGTGATGACCTTGTGAGGATGCCGCGAGGCCGCCATAAGACCGATCCGATGAAGATGCTACGAGAATCTTCTCAACACAAGATCTTCCGAAGACCCGACACCGATCCATGTTCTCCTTCCTGGAAACCTCCAAGACCAAGATCTTCGTAACCAACATGGGCACCCAGAAAACCAGTCCCTATTTTATAAATGCCACCTATAGTGTTGCACATTTATATCATCATGCTTGCATACATACTTTGTGGCTCCGGTTATATCGGCGATTCACCTAGTAATTAAATATGGAGACTATATGGAGGATAATCTTGTCTTATCTCGACTCCATTGAAATTTGTGTAGTAAACTGATGTCATGCTTTGGGTAGATAAACAACTTGAACCATAATATTTATTTATCGGGACTCCGATTCTGCTTAATATTGCTAAGATAAACTGCATATTGCCATGCCATGCATAATACCATAAACATGTCGGATCTTCCGCTATAGTATTAAATATTGCATCGGTTGCTCTTTCTACTGTTTTGCTTCTTCACCAGATAGGACGATGAGTGGATGCGAGTTGTGACAAGCTTTCGGTCACTGACTTTGTCTCACAGGCGATCACTATCCCCCTTCTACCTATTTTGCATTTATAGTATTTACTTTCCTCCTTTGATCTATTCATATCCTCTATTATCCATGCTTTAGTACCGCACATTTATTTACCTGCTCCACTATAATGCATTGGTTATCCTATTGCCTTGTTTGAGTAGCTAGTTTGTCCTTTCAAGTCATAGTCATGCTTAGTATCGCTCTCATACAGGTGGAACATGATACTTGGATATTGTTGGTGATCAGATAATTAATCTGATGTTGTTGGTTATGGCTTCACCTAATGTTAAGGCCTCGGCAGGGACCATCTTTGGGAACTGCTTGAGCCGACCTAGGAACCATTCATTCTACGATACTAGTTCTGAGTTGATCGCGCTAATCAAACATGGGTCCTCTGGGATCCCCCTCAACTATCGGTGCTATTCGTTTATCTAGAGGGTCACAAAATTGGTTTTTCATTTGGTGCATACGCATAATATGTCCTCGGACATGGGTGAGTTGCATATGTCTTCAGCTTTGATATTTGGTGGACTTCCATGGCTTGCATACATAAATCGTGGTACATGATGGCGGCACCCATGGTCTATACAAGTTACCCGCAGGGCTCGATCCACCAGTAGGCGCAAATAATGTGTCTTCCTCGAGAATCGTCGTACCTCTCGGTTGGTTCCACATAGTAGGTGATACCTCTGGATACACGCATAGTTATGGGATGGTTCTTTTTGTGAGATACGGATGGCATGATATGTTGCATGAAAGGTTGAACATGTGTTTGGGTACAGTAGTGCACCCCTGCAGGGTAAATCTTTTCAAGAAGTCGTGTGTCCATGGTTATGGACACCTTAGGAGTATGGTGTCATGATCATAGACAATGCCACTAATGATTTGCCTATAATAATATGATTAGTAATTAGCCTTATCAACTAAACACCGGCTTAATTAAAATTGCAACCATGTGTGTTTCGTAAGAGGACTTCCTCGACTGGTCTTCGAGGAGGGAAATCTTTGGATGGGTTATGCCTGGTGCTATATTATTTTTATCGTGTAACACTCTCTTATCTCGCTCTAATAGCCAAATTTGTAGTGTGTCTCTATAAGTTAGATAGTGCAAGCTTTGCTGCCGCTGATCCCACCATACCTATGTAGGTGAGGACCGCCAAATCCTAGACTCGTCGTGTGCTGGCCTCAATACTGACCACTCTCTTTCTATTTCCCTTTGCCCTTTGCTCGCACCCTTTGGCTTTGACAGGTATGTGATTGACGACGTTAACAAGGTTACCGTTTTGGCTTTAGCCTAGGCAGGGATATGGACACCATTTGGTTATTCTTCAGGATTCTCAGTCCCATTTGGATCTTGTCCGTACCCGTACACCACTATGCTTTCTTATTGTGTTGTATCTTTAAATTGTATCATTTGTATTATTGACTCGTTGAGTCGTTGTCGTATATATAAGATCTTGTGGACTCTATTGTAAAATATTGTGATGTAACTACTTGTAATAAAACCCACCCACACGAAAGTGTATGGTGGGTGTCTTTGAATCGCTTCTATGTGGATTTTGGCGGGAATGATGAGATCTGCATAGACATGATTCAGGGGCGTTACACCCACATAGGAAAGCATGCTCGTCGAGTTCCTCCGTGAAAATTAAGACATCTTTGCATGTAAACCCTCTGACATGTCTGGTATGCCTCTATAACTCACCGATCCCTTCGCGAATCTAGACAAGGGTGTGAAGTTGGTGAAAAATCCACTCCGCCGCTACAACGATAAGCCATGATGCGCAATTGGCGAGGAAATTTCTCGGCTCCTATCTGCTGGCTTTATCATCGAGGTCATCCACACCAAATGGCTGGCGAATCTAGCCATAGTTCTAAAAATGGCACCTAGCGTATGTGTATTGTCTACACAAGCCTCAACAGGGCGTGCCTCAAGGACCCATTCTCCCTACCCCGAATCGCATAAGTGATCGACTCCATAGCAGGCTCTGGGCTGATGTGCTTCCTCGAAACTTACTCGGGATACAACGAAATCAAGATGGTCCTTGATGACCAGGAGAAAACCTCCTTCATCACGCTATTCGGCACATTCTACTACATGGCGATACCCTTCGGGCAAAAGAATGCGGGGGCCACGTACCAGTAGTGCATGCAAAAATGCATGCACGATAAAATCGGCCGCAACATTCATGCATACGTGCATGATGTCGTAGTCCAGTCCAAGCAGAAAGATGACATTATCATCAATTTGAGACATTTGCTAAGCTCCGTAGCTATGACATGAAGCTGAACCCGACAAATTGTGCTTTATCATCCTAGTGGGAAAACTACTCAGCTTCGTAGTCTCACATTGCGGGGTCGAGGCAAACCTAGATAAGATCACTACAATCGCTATCCTTGGTAGGCCCACCTACCTTTGGTACATACAACGAATTGTTGGATGCATCGTGTCTCTTGTTGCTTCATCTCGCGACTCGGCCAGAAGTCCATGCCTCTCTACTGACTCATGAAGAAGTCAAACTCCTTCACCTGGACCAAGGAAGTTGATGCAACACTTGGTGTCCTAAAGCAAGCTTTGCATCAGGTACCAGTCTAGCTACGCAAAACGAGAAAGAGCCAATGTTGTTCTACATCACGACGATTGCATGTGTCTTTAGCATCGTCATGGTCATTGAGCGCCCGAGGATGGCAAGGATTATATAACCCAATGGATAGTCTACTACATTAGGATGGTCCTCTCCAACTCCAAGCAGCGGTACCCATAATACCATAAGCTGGTGTATGCAGACTTCATGTGTCAACACCCAGATTTTTAATCCCAGATGCCTGTTATGTCATACATCGCAATCCTAGGATTACCATTTTTGCAAGACATAACAGATTGGATATCACAGTACATCATCCATTACAAACCATAATAAGGTCTTACACAAATAAAGGATCTCATGATCCAGTCTTAATACAACAAGCAGCGGAATAAAGTAATAAGCATAGCGGTGGGGTCCATCTTTAGGGGCACAGGCAATGCTAATGATGGAAGATAGTCCTAGTTATCATAGCCGTCCTGCTGTCCTTCATCTTGGTAGTCTCCTTCATAGTCTGGCCATAGAATAGCTAGGGACAAAAGCCATGAGTACTCTTTAAGTACTCGCAAACTATCACTAACAAGTAAGGTAGTTCTAGTGGGAAAATTCTAACTCTAGGTTTATTTGTAAAGTTAAGTTTAAAACCTAAGCTGAGTTCAGAAACAAAGAAAGATAAAATAAAGTTTGAAATCACCTAAAAGGGAACTTAAATCATCATGGTCACAACTCTGTTGTGGTCAAGTCAAGTCACAATTCATTTCATAAGTTGTTTTGAAAACATCTGACAACGGAATAGTATGGCCACTCCAACTGTCCATAACCGCGGACGCGGCTATTCGAATAGTTTCACACTCTACAGAGGTAGTACACTTTCACCACAAGATTCGATACATCTGTCAGGGATAACCCTGAATCATCATACTTAGTATGCAGATAATCAAACATAACATTTCCTTTACATACCCTAGTATAAGCACCTCTCCTATGAGTATGGCCTCCCAACCATGACCATCTATCATCTTGGGCACTGCATAGGTGGACAACAATGAGAGGTAGCCTCAGCTCAAACTTCTCCCGCGAGGGAACTAATACTAATGCATATAAACTTCCGGCTAAGCCTTACCCAATTCAAGTATTGTGGTTGTACGATAAAATTGGAATGGTATCGCATCCGAACCCAACCATCAGTTTTGTAGAAGGGCTAAGGCTCATGCCTCAATATTTTCATCATCATAAACCATTTGTGTTTCTCAACACATGTCAAAACATCTCAATAGAATGACTCATCATTACAAGGTTTTCACAATTCATTTTCACCAAGTACTCCCATCTAAGTGAATCAAGTTTTGGTTTAGCTCTAAACTACTAAGTTAAGAGTGTTCACTAAGGTGGGATGCTAATAAGGTTATCTAGATAGGTCAAGTTTTATACTTTTTATGCTACCTTCAAACAAGTAAAGGACTTTAATAAAGTAAAGAAAGTAAAAGCTTGGAAATAAAACTTGGGGTAGGTAATAGTCAAAGTGGTATAACCAAAGCATGCCTAATGCATCTTGCTTAGGCTATCTAGCTTAATTCTAGCTTGTTAACAATAGCTTGCCTTGGTTGATGTAGTGGTTGAAGTTTTCTTCCTCCACCTCTTGGTAGAACTCCTACTCCTCGAAAGCTTGGTCGGTACTATCGTCTATAAATACATACGGAATACACAATCACCAAACAAATACTTAAATAGTCTACTTAGCATACTAAGGCACACATTTGATGATCTATTATCATCACAAGCATCACAAGGTTTAATTTAGTAGCTTCCTTCTTTTTATTTGAGAAAAGTAATTCCTACTCATTGAAAAATAACTAAGATTTAATATTCTCCAATTAAAATATGGGATCATGTGGACACATGTCATCACCACATATTCTAACATGTGGGAATGTGATTTAAGGGTTGGATCATATTTTAGTAAGTTTAAGTTTAATAATTAATGATTAAAGTGACTAGAAATGCCTATATAGCATTATTTTGGTACTAGTCCAAAGTCACTGCATGTAAACCTTAATATTATTACATATTCAGATAGGTATGGTTAAATCTGATGTTTGAGAGTTGGAATCAACTCAAAAGCTATTATGGTTGATGTTATAAAAATGTTTGAATGTGAAAAAGCTTATGTCTTGTTATTTTTACTAGGAGAGATCTCTAACTCTAAATGATTTAAATGCAATGGGTTTGGATATAGATTTTCAGTAGCTTTCCAACAAAATTTGGAATCACTCCATTTGGTTTAGTAAATCTTCCTGAAATGATTTTTAAACTAAGGGACAAAATTGGTTTTAATTCTAAATAGAAAAACCTATATTTGAATTACTGGGTCAGAGCGGGAAAGTAGTTGGGCTGGCCCAGTGGCGCTCAGCGGCGCAGTGGGTGACTGACAGGCTGGTCCCGCATGTCAGCGGCACTTAAAACCTGAAGCGGCACGGGGCAATCTGGGCACTACGATTAGAACGCAGATCAACGGTCCACGGTCGTCGTCGATGACGGACTGGTCGTTGGCGAGACCAAACCCTAAACGGCCATTGGGGGTCTACTGGGGATGTACCAGGGCTCCAGCTAGTGTGACAAGGCGGGTGATCGAACTGGACAGCGACGGCAAACTCAGGCGAGGTCGCGGCAGGGGCTGAGGTGGATGAAATCGGCGGGGACTTCTCCTCCTCTGCAGCGGCTACCTCCGGTGGAATTCCAGCGAACGGCGGCTTGAGCGGCACCAGCGAGAGAGGGGAAATGGTTAGTGGAGAGAGGGGAGTGGAATGGTGTGAAGAGATAGTGCTGGGGTGGCCTCCTTATATAGGCTCGACGAGGGGACCGATGTGTGTGGGCTGGCTTCTCCGGTGAGGGCGGTACAGAGGGCTACCGGCATGGGCGAGGTAGGCGGACAGTGGGCGGTCCTCTGGCGGTCGGCTACGGTGCAATGGCGTGGCTAGGGGCGGTGGCATTTGGTCGGGGGCTTCCCGCGCTCTGGGAGACAGAGGCGGTGCTCGACAGCGATCATGGAGATTGTGGGGCGCGCGACGTTGCATGGCCGTGTCTGGCGGGGTATGGGTGTCGAGGTGGAGCGGCATGCGTGATATGGTGTCGAGGCGCGGTCTGCTGCGTGCTAGCGGCGATCGCGCTCTGGCGTGCGCTGCGCATGGCCTAGAGAGAAAGGGTTGCGCGGTGCTGAGGTGGTCCAGGGGTTGGGGTTGATCGAGGGCTGGACCGTGGGCAGCGGTAGGGTTGGGCGGAGCTAGAGGGCACGCTGGAATGGCACTGCTTGGTCTCTGGTGTGCTGCCCGCGTCTGGCCGGCAGTGACCAAGTAGGGGTGGCGCGACACTGGCGCTGCGGGGAAGGGGAGTGCGGGTTTTGGTCTGGTTAGGCTCAGGGGGGACAGAGGACAGCTGAGAGGGTCAATGGGGACAAGGGCTTAACTAGCAATAGTGTTAGTTAGGCCAGATGATCTCTGCCTGCCACCTGTTCGACACAATGGCCGTATGAGAAAAAGTTGGAATTTTTGGGAGATTTTTGGTGGATGCTTTGATCTGATGCTTCGTAGACTGTGGTTGCTAGGATTTGTGAAATGGAATTCATTTGAGTGGTTTTTGAGAAAGTGGGATCTATACATATGAACTACATTCAATTTTCAATTGTCATTTAAATTTAGTGTTTGAAAGTTTTTGGGACGAAACAAAGTGGGCCTTGGTACTTCACTACTTGTACTAGCAAGGGGTGCAAAGATCAACAATTGTTTCTGTTAAGATTTGAGTTCTAGGAATAGCCAAAGTAGGCTAGGTGATTAAAATGGCAAAAGTGACCATTTGCTTATTTTATTCTTTTTGATTTCTTTTTATTTGGGATTTGTTTGGGAATGATCTGGATGATGTTTAATTCACCTTAGAATCATTTTACAACCAATGGATCACTCAAACATGGTAATTCAAAACAACTCCTAACTTAAATGCACACACATATGAATGCTTAATTATTTGAAATGGAAAAGTTTTTTTAACCCTAAATTGGGTAGATTTGATCTTGATTAACTTTGGATTAAGTTTTGGGATGTTAAACCTTCCCCCCTTAAACAAAATCTCGTCCCGAGATTTTAAGAAAGAAAACTAGGAACTAAAGAGATCAGGAAACTCTGTCCTAATGTAATCTTCTTGCTCCCAAGTGGCTTCCTCTTCGGTATGGTTGCTCCATTGAATCTTGAGAAATTTGATACTCTGGGTCCTGGTGGTTCTGTAAGCTTCCTCCAAGATACGGATGGGCACTTCATGATACGTCAGATCCTTGTTGATCTCAACAACTCGGTGATCGATGTTCTTGAAAACTTCAGTCTTCTCCGGCACTTCTAGGCATTTGCGAAGTAACGAGATATGGAACACATTGTGGATGGCTGACATCTCTTCTGGCAATTCTAGTTGATACGATACTTCTCCTTGGCGATTCAGAATCTTGAAGGGTCCGATATATCTAGGGCTAACTTCCCTTTCAGACTAAAGCGTTGCGTTCCCTTCAATGGCGAAACCTTGATATACACAAAATCTCTGACATTTAAAGTCAGGTCTCTCCTTCTCTTGTCAGCATAACTCTTATGTCTGGATTGAGCAGTTTTGAGGTGCTCACGGACTTTGTGAACTTTATCTTCAGCTTCTCGGAGAATGTCGGGTCCAAAAATCTGACTCTCTCCTACTTGCGACCTATTCAAAGGGGTACGACATTTTCTTCCATATAGGAACTCAAATGGTGCCATTTGCAAACTGGCTTGATAACTGTTGTTATATGAGAATTCTGTGAACGGTAGGTAGTCTTCCCATTTTGATCCATACTCCAAAACACAAGCTCTCAACATATCCTCTAAGATTTGGTTGACTCTTTCAGTATGTCCATCAGTTTGCGGGCGATAAGCTGTGCTGAAGTTCAACTTGGTTCCTTATCCTTCTTGGACTTTCTGCCAAAATCTCGAGGTAAATTGGGTTCCTCGATCTGATACTATGGTCTTGGGGTTTCCATGCAGACTAACAATTCTAGCAATGTACAACTCTGCTAGCTTCGAACTCTGGTAGGTAGTCTTGACAGGTATAAAGTGAGCTACCTTAGATAGTCTATCAACGATGACCCAGATTGAGTCATTTCCCCTACTAGAAGTAGGCAAACCGGTGATAAAGTCCATTCCGACAGAATCCCATTTCCATTCCATAATCTGCAATGGTTGCTACAGTCCTGCGGGTCTCTGATGTTCTGCTTTGACTCTTTGATAGATGTCACACTTGGCGATATAGCTTCTGATTTCTCTCTCCATCTTGTGCCACCAAAATTGCCCTTTCAAATCTTGATACATCTTCGTTCCTCCAGGGTGGATAGAATAAAGAGTATCATGAGATTCTTGCATGATAACTTGCTTCAGCTCCGAATCTGTTGGCACACAGATACAACCTTTGTACCACAAAACTCCTTCTTCATCTTCGGTGAATCCAGGTACTTTTCCTGTACCAATACGACGTTTGATTCCGTCGATACTTTCATTTCCCTTCTAGGCTTCCTTGATTTGGCTAATCAAAGTGGGTTGAATTTCAATGCTAGCTAGAAACCCTTTGCTAACAAGCTCAGTTCTAAACTACTCCAACTCCTCATACAAACTGGGTTGCTTCTCCTTGATCATGGTGTTTAGCCTACACGGCAATCTGCTAAGAGCATCCGCTACCACATTGGCTTTGCCTGGATGATAGTGAATGTCAAGGTCATAATCCTTGATTAACTCTATCCATCTCCTTTTCCTCATATTCAGCTCCTTCTGAGTGAAAATATACTTCAAGCTCTTGTGATCTGAGTAAATCTCACAACGATTACCCATAAGATAATGACGACATGTCTTCAATGACAAGACTATGGCTGCTAATTCAAGATCATGGTTCCGATAGTTCTGCTCATGTTGCTTCAGTTGTCGAGATAGATAAGCGATGAGTTTGCCTTCTTGCATCAATACACATCCGAGGCCAATCTTGGATGCATCACAATATACATCAAACGGCTTCTTGATATCTGGCATGATCAATATTGGGGCTGAAATCAATCTCTTCTTCAGTTCTTGGAAACTGGCTTCACATTTGTCGGTCCATTCAAACTTCTTGTCCTTCTTCAACAATTGGGTCATGGGTCTTGCTATGCTCGAAAATCCTTCGACGAACTTGCGGTAATATCCCACTGATCCTAGAAATGCACGGACTTGGGTTTGAGTGGTTGGGGCTTCCCATGATTCGACATCTCTCATCTTGGTGGGATCAACAGTGACTCCTCTGGCAGACACTATATGTCCTAGGAATCCTACTTCTTTCAGCCAAAACTCACATTTGCTGAACTTGGCATACAACCGATGCTCTCTAAGGGTTTCAAGGATGATTCTCAGATGTTGCTCATGGTCTTCTTCTGATTTGGAGTAGATAAGAATATCGTCGATAAACACAAAGACAAACTTATCCAGAAAATTCATAAAGATCTTATTCATGAGATTCATGAATAAGCAGGGGCATTGGTTAATCCAAAAGACATGACTGTATACTCGTATAATCCATAACGAGTAGTAAAGGCGGTCTTCGGAATATCCATTGCACGAATCTTAAGTTGGTGATAACCATGTCCTAAGATCAATCTTTGAGAATACTTGGGCACCAGTCAACTGATCAAACAGATCCTCTATCTTTGGCAGTGGGTACTTGTTTTTGATGGTGACGTCATTCGGCTTTCTGTAATCAGTGCGCAAATGGTTGCCTCCATCTTTCTTGTCGATGAATAATACTGGTGATATCCATGGCGATGCGCTTGGTTGAATCAAGCATGATGCTAACATAGCATCCAATTGCTTCTTCAACTCTACTAACTCTGAGGGGTTCATGCTATAGGGTCTCTGGGCTATTGGGCCGGTTCCAGGGATTAGTTCGATAATGAACTCAATATCCCTATCCGGGGGCATACCGGGCAATTCATCTGGTAATACATCAGGGTATTCACAGACTATTCTGACTTGGTCTATGGTGGGTAGGGCTAGACTCTTGTTGCACTTGAATTGACGGGGTAAGGTTTCAGATATATGCTCTACTATTACTCCAGAGCTACTGGTCATGGTGATGGCTTTCTTAGCACAGTCTATAAATCCTTTATGCTTTCACATCCAATCCATTCCTAGTACTACTTCCAATCCTTTGGTTCCAAGTACTATTAAATTGGCATAAAAATCTATCCCATGTATTCTGATAGGCACAGCTTTGCAAATTTTTCTAGCTTTTGTAGTTGAACCGGAAATTTGAACTATCATGATATGCTTCAAGTTGGTTAAGTGAATCTTACTAGTGCATGCAAATTCTTTGGTGATAAATGAGTCCGATGCTCCAGAATCAAACAACACTCTTGCTAAAACTGAGTTGACATAAAACATACCCAGCACTACATCTGGTGCTTCTTGGGTTTCTTCGGCGTTCATGTGGAAGAGATGGCCATTGTAGTTGTGAGGGTTCCCTAGGGAGAATCTTCTTCCTGGTTGAACACGACGCTGTTGTTGAGCTGGGGCATTTCACATTGGCAGTGGCGGCAATCTTCTTGGGGCACTCATTGGAATAGTGACCCTTCACTCCACACTCGAAACAAGTGATCTGAGACTTGTCTTTTGCTGCCACGGGCACAACATTGCTTCCAGTTCTAGGTGCAGTATTGTTGTTGTTGTTGTTGTTGCTCTTGTGAGGTGCACGGTTGAAATTGCTGGTGTTGCCGGGGTTGTTGTTATTCCCTCCGAACTTCACATTGTCTCCGCTACGGTTGGGGTAGCTTGGGCGAGACATTGGGGGTCGGTTGTTCCTTGGTGCATATCCTGCAGACGGGTTGGGACGATACTTCTGGTGGCTGTTGGATCCAGCTTGGTGCATCATACGACGTTTGCAGTTGTCGTTTGCTTGGTTAATCTTCCCTTCCATCTGAATGGCAGAGTCGACTAGCTCTTCGAGATCCTCGAAACGGATGTTGATGAGGACAGTCTGCATCTCATCATGCAGTCCATTCAGGAATCTCTCCTTCTTCTTGGCCTCCGTGTTGATCTCATCAGGTGCATACCTTGCAAGGGACAGGAATCTGTCATGGTACTCCACTCAGTCATTCTACCTTGCTTCAGCTCTCTGAATTCATCCCTCATTCTAGTGACTAGATCCTGCGGCACGTGGGTGTGACTGAACTTGATTTTGAAGGCTTCCCATGTCATAACTTGACCATGGTTCATCGTGCGGATGTTGTTCCACCATGCTCTTGCATCTCCTGCCAAATGGTGGGTGGCAAAGAGAACTTTCTCGTTGTCATCAACTCGGGTTACTTCTAAATTGTTCTCCATTGTTTGTAACCAGTCGTTAGCATCTAATGGGTTCTCCGAAGTGCTAAAGATTGGGGGATTGGTATTTTGGAAGTTCTTCAGTTTGGATCCTTAATGATCCTGATTTACATGCCCTTGGTTGTTTTGGTCCATCTAGGCTATCTGCAGCAGTGTTGCTAAGTTGGCTTAGCATTCTGCCCTGCTTGCTTCACGGTCTGCAATGAGCATATGCATAATCTGTAGCATTGGGTCCTGCGATGAGCTTCTCCCTCCAAGGTTTCCACGAGTCATCTGAAGATTGAGGTAGATAAAGGGGTAAGAGGGAAAGTTCTAAGGTTCATGGTTTTGATTTCAAAGCTAAAACTTTTGAGTTTGACTCAGGTTTTGCAACTAACTTCTTTTCATTCATTCAAACAAGCACCACGATACAAACGCACACACACCACAACAACAAGGGAAAACAGATGGTTTTAAGAACCATTCTGTGAATTACGATACAATGGGACCGATACTCCTCATGCTACGATAGTGCTCTAGTGCCTCTACACATCGTCGATGAAGTCGGAGTCATCATCGTCAGTGTAGAAGGCCACGACATCCTCCTCCAGAAAGTCATCATCGTTGCTGAGGTAAGAGTCCATATCTCCCTGGATGTCTTCACCTTCCTCTTCTTCTTCTTTTGCTGCAAGCTGAGCTTCTTGCTCCTTGATGGTCTTCTCGAGGTCGGCCACCTTCTTGCGAAGATGGTCGATGGTGCAATCCTTCTTTTCGCGCTGGCGGCAGAGAGACTGACGGTCCTTGACAAGCAGTGAGAAAGTCTGGGCCTTCTGGGCTGCAATGGCAAGCTTGTGGTTGGCGAACTTCCTTGCATTGTCCAATTCCTTCTGGCGGTCGTACAACAGGAAGTCGAGGTTTCTCCACTTGACGCTTCAACTCCGGGTGACTTGGCATCTCCATTGGCATTCCCATGAAGTCACGCCTTGCATAGTGAACAAAGCGGGTTCCTTGGATTTTTTGACACTCAGGGCACACAGACATGCAAGAGCTTCATGCATTGCCCTGGCTAATCCATCTAGCCAGTTGTTCTCTCTCACGGAGAACTGAATCCTCCCGGATGTTGGTGCTTCTATACTTCCTCGAAGATCAGCGGTGACTAGCCATTGTAAATCTCCTCCTGGGGGTCCAGGAGTTGAGCTCCTAGAAACTCCGGATGCGGGCGTCCCAAGTACTCCGATAGTGCATCAAGATCCCACTTGAAGATCAGCTGGCCTCCATTGCCCAACTGGTAAAACTTGCTGAACTGAGTCTCCATCTATAAGAATTAAGGATGAGAAACTTAGTTAAGTGATCAAGTGTGTCAAGTTTTATGTAGTAATGTAAGAATTGGAGGAACATGAATTTTTTAAGAGAAAGAATTCCCAAGGGTAAGAGAGGAAATAGTTTTCATAAATACTCACTTTGGTTTTGAAACTAAGTTTTTTTTGTTCAGACGTCCATTCTAAGTAGGGTCTCCTATGGTCAGGATGGCTCTGATACCAACTTGTCAACACCCGGATTTTTAATCCCAGATGCCTGTTATTTCATACATCACAACCCCAGGATTAACATTTTTGCGGGACATAACAGATTTGATATCACAGTACATCATCCATTACAAACCATAATAAGGTCTTACACGAATAAAGGATCTCATGATCCAGTCTTAATACAACAAGCAGCGGAATAAAGTAATAAGCGTAGCGGTGGGGTCCATATTCAGGGGCACAGGCAATGCGGACGATGGAAGATAGTCCTAGTTATCATAGCCGTCCTGCTGTCCTTCATCTTGATAGTCTCCTTCATAGTCTGGCCATAAAATATCTAGGGCCAAAAGCCGTGAGTACTCTTTAAGTACTCGCAAACTATCACTAACAAGTAAGGTAGTTCTAGTGGGAAAATGCTAACTCTAGGTTTATTTGTAAAGTTAAGTTTGAAACCTAAGCTGAGTTCAGAAACAAAGAAAGATAAAATAAAGTTTGAAATCACCTAAAAGGGAACTTAAATCATCATGGTCACAACTCTGTTGTGGTCAAGTCAAGTCACAATTCATTTCATAAGTTGCTTTGAAAACATCTGACAACAGAATAGTATGGCCACCTCAACTATCCATAACCGTGGACGCGGCTATTCGAATAGTTTGACACTCTGCAGAGGTAGTACACTTTCACCACAAGATTCGATACATCTGTCAGGGATAACCCTGAATCATCATACTTAGTATGCAGATAATCAAACATAACCTTTCCTTTACACACCCTAGTATAAGCACCTCTCCTATGAGTATGGCCTCCCAACCATGACCATCTATCATCTTGGGCACTGCATAGGTGGAAAACAATGAGAGGTAGCCTCATCTCAAACCTCTCCCACGAGGGAACTAATACTAATGCATATAAACTTCCGGCTAAGCCTTACCTAATTCAAGTATTGTGGTTGTACGGTAAAATTGGAATGGTATCGCATCCGAACCCAACCATCAGTTTTGTAAAAGGGCTAAGGCTCATGCGTCAATATTTTCATCATCATAAACTATTTGTGTTTCTCAACACATGTCAAAACATCTCAATAGAATGACTCATCATTCCAAGGTTTTCACAATTCATTTTCACCAAGTACTCCCATCTAAGTGAATCAAGTTTTGGTTTAGCTCTAAACTACTAAGTTAAGAGTTTTCACTAAGGTGGGATGCTAATCTCAATATCATGCCATAGAATGACATCTAAGGTTATCTAGATAGGTCAAGTTTTATACTTTTATGCTACCTTCAAACAAGTAAAGGACTTTAATAAAGTAAAGAAAGTAAAAGCTTGGAAATAAAACTTGGGGTAGGTAATAGTCAAAGTGGTATAAACAAAGCATGCCTAATGCATCTTGCTTAGGTTTTCTAGCTTAATTTTAGCTTGATAACAATAGCTTGCCTTGGTTGATGCAGTGGTTGAAGTTTTCTTCCTCCTCCTCTTGATAGAACTCCTCCTCCTCGAAAGCTTGATCGGTACTATCGTCTATAAATACATACGGAATACACAATCATCAAACAAATACTTAACTAGTCTACTTAGCATACTAAGGCACGCATTTTATGATCTATTATCATCACAAGCATCACAAGGTTTAATTTACTAGCTTCCATCTTTTTATTTGAGAAAAGTAATTTCTACTCATTGAAAAATAACTAAGATTTAATATTCTCCAATTAAAATATGGGATCATGTGGACACATGTCATCACCACATATTCTATCATATGGGAATGTGATTTAAGGGTTGGATCATATTCTACTAAGTTTAAGTTTAATAATTAATGATTTAAAGTGACTAGAAATGCCTATATAGCATTATTTTGGTAATAGTCCAAAGTCACTGCATGTAAACCATAATATTATTACATATTCAGATAGGTATGGTTAAATGTGATTTTTGAGAGTTGGAGTCAACTCAAAAGCTATTATGGTTGATGTTATAAAAATGTTTGAATGTGCAAAAGCTTCTGTCTTGTTATTTTTACTAGGCGAGATATCTAACTCTAAATGATTTAAATCCAACGGACTTAGATAGATATTTTCACTAGCTTTCCAACAAAATTGGAATCACTCGATTTGGTTCAGTAAATCTTCCTGAAATGAATTTTAAACTAAGGGACAGAATTGGTCCTAATTCGAAATAGAAAAACCTATATTTGAATTACTGGGTCTGCGCAAGAAAGTAGTTGGGCCGGCCCAGTGGTGCTCAGCAGCGTAGAGGGCGACTGACAGGCTAGTCCCACATGTTAGTGGCACTTAAAAACCGAAGCGGTACAGGGCAATCTGGGCGCTACGATTAGAACGCAGATCAACGGTCCACGGTCGTCGTCGACGACGGACTGGTCGCCGGCGAGACCGAACCCGAAACGGATTGTGGGGGTCTACTGGGACGTACCAGGGCTACAGCTAGTGCGGTGAGGCGGGCGATCGAACTAGACGGCAACGGCAAACTCAAGCGAGGTCACGGCAGGTGCTGAGGTGGACGAAATCGACGGGGACTTCTCCTCCTCTACAGCGGCTACCGGTGGAATTCCGGCAAACGGCGGCTCAAGCGGCTCTGGTGGGAGAGGGGAAATGGTCAGTGGAGAGAGGGGAGTGGAATGGTGTGAAGAGATGGTGCTGGGGTGGCCTCCTTATATAGGCTCGACGAGGGGACCGATGAGTGTGGGCTGGCGTCTCCAGCGAGGGCGGTACAGAGGGCTACCGGCGTGGGCGAGGTAGGCGGACGGTGGGCGGTCGGCTAAGGCGCAATGGCGCGGCTAGGGGCGGTGGCATTTGGTCGGGGGCTTCCCGCGCTCTGGGAGACAGAGGCGGTTCTCGACGGCGATCATGGCGACTGTGGCTCGCACGGCGGTGCATGGCCGTGTCTGGCGGGGTGTGGGTGTCGAGGCGGAGCGGCGTGTGCGATATGGTGTCGAGGCGTGGTCTGCTGCGTGCTAGCGGCGATCGCACTCTGCCGTGCGCTGCGCATGGCGCAGAGAGAAAGGGCGGCGCGGTGCTGAGGTGGTCCAGGGGCTGAGGTTGATCGAGGGGTGGACCGTGGGCAGTGGTAGGGTTGGGTGGAGCTAGAGGGCATGCTGGAATGGCGCTGCTTGGTCTCTGGCATGCTGACTGCGTCTGGCCGACGGTGACCAAGTATGGGCGGCGCGGCACTGGTGCTGCAGGGAAGGGGGAGTACGGGTTTTGGTCTGGTTAGGCTCAGGGGGGACAGAGGACAGCTGAGAGGGTCAATGGGGACAAGGGCTTAACTAGCAATAGTGTTAGTTAGGCCAGATGATCTCTGCCTGCCACCTGTTCGACACAATGGCCGTATGAGAAAAGGTTGGAATTTTTGGGAGATTTTTGGTGGATGCTTTGATCTGATGCTTGGTAGACTGTGGTTGCTAGGATTTGTTAAATGGAATTTATTTGAGTGGTTTTTGAGAAAGTGGGATCTATACATATGAACTACATTCAATTTTCAATTGTCATTTAAATTTAGTGTTTGAAAGTTTTTGGGATGAAACAAAGTGGGTCTTGGTACTTCACTACTTGTACTAGCAAGGGTGCAAAGATCAACAATTGTTTCTGTTAAGATTTGTGTTCTAGGAATAGCCAAAGTAGGCTAGGTGATTAAAATGGCAAAAGTGAGCATTTGGTTATTTTATTCTTTTTTATTTCTTTTTCTTTGAGATTTGTTTGGGAATGATCTAGATGATGTTTAATTCACCTTAGAATCATTTTATAACCAATGGATCACTCAAACATGGCAATTCAAAACAACTCCTAATTTAAATGCACACACATATGAATGCTTAATTATTTGAAATGGAAAAGTTTTTGTTAACCCTAACTTGGATAGATTTGATCTTGATTAACTTTGGATTAAGTTTTGGGAAGGCCTTCCCAGGTGGTTTCTTCTGGCTCACCGCATACACCAACACCATCGACATAGTCCACAAGTGTGTTGGATGCCATAAGTCAACGAGACGCACATGCGAGGCTTGGCACGGAAGACGATTCCCCTCGCCTGAACATTCGCGGTTTGGGGACTCGACATGGTGGAACCCTTAAAAAGGACAAAGGAAGCTTAACGCACCTACTGGTCGTGGTCAAAATTCACCAAATGGATCGAGGCTAAGACAGCCGTCAAATGTGATAAGGCAACCGTACGAAGTTTCTGAAGGAGCTGCTATTTAGGTATGGCAACCCGCATAGCATCATCACGGACAACGGCACAAACTTTTCCATGGGTCCCATGGCTGACTTCTATAAATAAAAGCGGATCCACCTCGATCTTGCCGCAGTTGCCCACCTATAGTCCAATGGATAGGCCGAACGCACCAATCAAAGCATTCTCCATGCACAACAAGAAATGTTTCCATCCGCAATAGTTTGGCTCGTCGGTCATCATAGAAGGCGTATCATCTGCGACAATTTCATTCGCTCAACCATGGCCGATGGGAAACTTTTTTCCATTTTCGCGGCTCTCTACTGTGACGAAGCCGCTAAAAACATGGACGAAGCTCAACCGGCGCATGACAAAAGTAACATGTTCATTTCCTCGCTCGGTGTTGACTGAAAAAGATATTTTTAGGCACGTGGGTCCCAGATGTCAGTGTCTCTAGCGGACCATACTTTTTAGTTGTGCCTCCCTAGTTTGAACTTGATAACGTTTCTCAATGCATTCGCCATTTAGTCAGGCTGCTAGGTCCCCTATGTCAGCCTATCATCAGAAGAATTGTGTGTATCATGGTGAATTTTCCTTCGCTTGCACTACCTTGTTGCAAACTAGCTCGATGCATCTACCATTTAGTATTGTTGTTGGGTCCTGCATGTCAGTCTCTCATTAGGAAAAAACATGTGTATGATGGAATCTTTTCCTTGGTCACGCCTCCCGGATTTGAACTCGATATCGCTGCTCAGTGCATCTATCCTTTAGTCAGGTTGATGGGTCCCTCATGTCAGCCACCCATTAGAAGAAACACATGTATGATCGACTATGTATATTCGCTTGGGCCTCCTTGTTTCGAACTTGATATTGTTGCTCGATGCATTAGCCATTTATTTAGGTTGGGGGTCCCTCATGTCAGCCTCCTCTATAGAGGAAACATGTGTATGTTTGACATTTTCCCTCACGTCTCCATTTTAACCTTGGTAACGTTTCTCGACGCGGAGGCCATGCATGGTCTTGCTGATGTGGCCCGTAACATCAGGCTCTCTGGACAAGAAATGTGTTATCTTGCTTATCGTTTCTCTGGTCGTGACCATCATTGTGCCCTTGTGAATATTGCTCGATGCAGTAGCCATGTATGTTTTGACTATTCGGTCCCCTATGTCAACCTCTTTATACAAGAAACATGTCTATGTTGGACTTTTTCTTTTGGTCGTGTCTTTGCATTAACCTTTTTAATATATCTCGATGCAGTCGTGTATGTTCTGGCTGGTGGGTCCCTGATGCCAGCCTCTCTGTACAATTACTTAATTTTTTTCAAACCTGCCCATTAAACTCGAGGGCTGCTAGTGGGTCCATGATGTCAGTCTCTCCATAAAGAAATATTGTTGTAAGAAAAAATGTAAACCAAAGATAAATACATCTGCGCATAGAGGATTCGAACTCAAGACATTCAATAGATGTAAACTGAGTGTGTTTCCACTACGCCAAAGATATTTGTAGAAAAGTTATCATTAAACATTTCTTAGTATCTATAACTTATGTATTATTAGTACTCTTGAAAATATTTTGTGTGTCCATGTTTATCTCTTCTAAAATAAAACGACAACACTTCTAGCATCTCAATTTATAAAATGCCACATCATGGAGTAGTTTCTTAAAAACATGGTTGGCACCATATTTTTTTAAGAGGTGGGGGTCAATGCCCAAAAGTCCAAATTAAAAAGATTTTGTATATTCTATATGGGATACTCTACATGTGCTATGCTCCATGGGATCCTTTCTCAAATTTCACTAGGATGTGCTCATCAGTCCTCTGACCCCGAAAATGCCAAATTAAAATGTTCTAGGCTATACTCCATGGACTATGATACATAGGATCATTTCTCAAATTTCACTAGGTTATGCTTAGAAGTCCTCTGACCTCGAAAAGGCCAAATTAAAATGTTCATGGCTAAAGAAGTTCCGAATTGGCTAGCTTTCATCTTCTCGTTAGTAAACATTGCGTTGTACTATGGCTCGGCCGGACTCCGAACAAAGACCACACCAAGGGAGGGGACTGATATCCAATGACAAATCACATGGTATCTTTACCCCTAATTAATCTCTGTGCAAAACACATAAACGGTTCTAATGACAGAAAGGCAAACACTCTAGTGCAAATAGCCAAGCAACAATGATAGAACATTTGGCAGATTCAGTAGCATTTGAAAGATTTAGCAGTTTAGAATAAGATAGAAAAATATCAAAATATTTCTTGTTCGTATTCAGAAGCAGATTCAGCGGCATTTCAAAGTGACCGATTTAGAAATAAAGACACAGACATTCAATGGCACTATAGAGAGAATCAGTTCTTGTTTCAGCCCTACAAAATATTTAGTAATAGCAAGGATAAAATATTTGTCAGATTCAGCAGCATTGGAAAGATTCAGTGGTACAAATAAGAAAACAAAGTATCTAGTTGATTGGTGGTTTCAAATGACACTGCTGGTAGAAGAATCTTACAATGAGTGTACACATTGACAAGTTCCCAGTTGTATTTGAGGCCAACCGTGGCAATCCAATCACCATTGGCGCCTTCCCACTATTTATCCGTGCCGTCTGGCATGACAGCATCTGAGGAGAACTTTTCCAGCATCGATGGCTTAGAGAGGAGGCTCTCTCCATCCAACATGCAACCCCGCGGTATCTTAGTCGGGTGAGAATGAAGTACACATGGGAGGCCAAACGGTTGAGAAGTAAGCAGAGTTGCACTGTATTTTGTTGAGTCAAGATGAAGTTTATACGAACTGATGAGGCTCGCAGTGGTGATGACATCGCATCTAGTTGTGAGTTCTTCAAGGGGCCTTCGGTAAACACCTCCTAAAATATCCAAGAATCATCGCCATTGTCCTTGCTCGATCCAGACATCCCAATGCACCTGGTGTGGCGATGGTGTTTGGGTTTAGTTGGTTTGGGCTCTAGAAAGGACGAGATGAAGAACACGGACTCTAGAAACTAGGCAGCATGGAGGGCGACTTAGAGTGGGGATAGAGGAAAATAGGAGGGGAGGAGAGGATAGGGGAACTAGTGAAGGACTCGTTGAATAAAAGGTGGGGAGGCTAGGATGTAATCGAGCTGTAAATAAAGCTAGGCTCTGGACTGTCTTGTTAGATAAATGGCCATGGAGATTCATATCAGAGAGACTATTTATTTTTTCTAGAATACACCCTAGAAGGTGTATTATTAAAAATATAGGAGATACTAGTATTTCTTACCTTTATATGTGCAAATTAGAAATTCAAAAAAGGCAATGCAGGAGAGCAGGAGAGTTGTACAAGTACAAAATCCATCTTAGTTAAAACTCAAACCATTCCTTATGAGTATGAAAAACTCATCTAAAGCATGGTAATATTTAAAGATCACAAAATAATCTGAAACTCATGGATAGAGAATATTCTATAGTGTACAATACTTAGCACCCAAAATCCATTCTTCATCATATCTTACCACTATAAAGTGTACGAATAACTTTGAACTTTCACCGTTGGATCACGACTGGCAAATCCCAACATTGCTAACGGTTGGATCTTCAATCCATTATAGCATCTAGAAGATTCTTTTGATAGTCTATAGCACAATGAACGCTATGCACAAACCTCAGAACACACTTTTCAATAATTCTAAAATCTTCTCCATCATTTCTCTAGAGCATGTCGAGTATTAGGTAGCTAATAGGTTGTTTCTACATGATACAAAGTACAAGAACCAAATATACACCCGATACTTTATGAACGTGGCTCGAAATTACAAATATTTTTTGAGATTTACCTAATATAATTTTATTAAAAAATGATATGACATACTTCTATTATCTGATTCTCACGTGAAAGGCATGTGCATCTTACTACTAGTTACATATACCATTATATAGTGTACGAATAACTTTGAATATTGACCATTCGATCAAGACTCGAGAATCCCAACATTTCCAGTTGTTGGATCTTCTTTTCTATTCTAGCATCTAGAATTCTTTTGATAGTATTTAGCGCAATGAATGCTATGCACAAACATCAAAACACACTTTTCTATCATTCTGGAATCTTCTCTCTCATTTATTTGGAGCATGTTACTAAAATTTTCGAATCTTAGGTAGCTAATAAATAAAGGTTGATTTATACATGATACAAAGTACAAGAACCAAATATACACCCTATACTTTATGGATGTGTCTTAAATTTATAATTATTTTTCGAGCTTTACCTATTATAATTTTATAGTGATGATATGTCATACGGAGTAATTCTATTATGTGAGTCTCAAGTGCAACTTTCAACTCTACTAGTAGGTTGGTACTAGTGGGACTCATAGTAGGCATCTTTTCCTGACCTTTTAAGCTTTCGCGCAATGATTTTGACATCGTGCAGTGGTGCCTAGAAAAGTAGGTCCTATGTCATGTCACCATCAACTTTTAACCAGATTTGCACTACCATAGTACTCCACTTGGCCCTTGTTTAGATGGGGCCACGATGGAGCTAACAAGGAGGTGGGTGCCAATGAAGAATAATAGAGGGTAAATTTAGTTTCTTTAGATAGGTAAACTCAGTTCAGTTTAACGAATTTGCTATTTCTCAGGAGCATGAGAACTTCTTATGTCTGAGTCACCTCTCTCACCATGGAAAAAATGTAGACATGATTTTTGGACAATTTGTGAAAAAAACTTGCTTTGCGATGTGGCTTTCCATGTAGAGTATGAACATTCTAGTCCTATCCACATCACAAGTAATGGTCATGTGCCCATATTTGGTAGACGGGTGCATATTGGCATGCTAAACAATGTGAGTTTCTAACTTATATGAAAAAACCATTGGTCAAACATCCTGTAGCTTGCCTTTTCAGAAAAATATAAGCCTTAAGATTTAAAATAGAGGTAGAATAAAAAAATGTAATTTGCCAAGGGACAAAAATGGTTTTTTGATGGGAGTGCGCATAATATGGCCTAGAGGGCAACAACCCAAATTTTCACACAATATGGACTGTGTTTAATAGACAATTTCAAAGTTTTATGAATTTTCAAGATCCTAGCTAATTTTTCCTAAGACTTCATGTAGATATATTGAAATTAGGTCACATATTAACCTCATATAATAGATACATATACTGATCCTAAAATTTTACAAAAGATGCTTTAAAGGTAACCATGTAGTAAAATGTATCGAAAACCACCGAGCTTTTTGAATGATTCAGGGTTTACTGTTGGAGGTTTCATGTTAGGGTGAATTTGCAAAGTCGACTATTTTGACCTTGATTAAAAAAAGAATAAAGAAAGAACAAAAGTCAAAGACTCTCGCACTTTGTCATCCGACTTGTGCAAGTTTCCACGAAAATGACAACCATGAATTTTGACAACTTCTAGAAAATAATTGCTTCACAATATGGTTGCATGGATCTTCATGTTCAAAGTTTTACCATCAAAATGCAGAAATGATTTTTGGACCACTTGTGAAAATACTTGCTTTGTGATATTGGTTGCCATGTATGAACATTCTTAGGTTTCAAGTGAAATGACCAAGAAGCTCGGTCATCATCACATCACAGATGACAGTAATGTGCCTATATTTGATAGATGGGTGCATCTTGGCATGGTAAAGAGTGTGAGTTTCTGAGACTTATACTACCTCCATTTCAAATATTAAGCGTATTTTATTTATTTCAAAAGTCAAACTAAGTAAAGGTTAACCAAGTTTTTAGAAAAATATATTAATATTTATAATATGAAATCCATACCATTTGGGACATCATGAAACCTACTTTCATATGGTACCTATATAATATCCTAGTTCTTGATAGTTTTTTCTAAAAGTTTGTTCAAACTTCCCGTAGCTTGATGTTTTAGAAAATATAAGCCTTAAGCTCTGAAATAGAGGTAGTATGGAAAAACATTTGTATTTTTTCCAAGGACAAAAAAAATTGTGATGGGAGTGTAAAAAATATGGCCTAGAGTACAACCACCCTAATCTTCACACAAATGGACCGTGTTTAATAGACAATTTAAAAGTTCTATGAATTTTCAAAATTCCTAGCTAATTTTTCCCACTTAAGTGACTTCACATCGATATCATGTAATTGATACATATACTGATCCTAAAATTTTACAAAAAATGCTTTAAAGGTACCCATGTAGTAAAATATATCGAAATCCACTGAGAGTTTTAAATGATTCAGGGTTTAGAATTTGAGGTTTAGGGTTGGGGTTTCGTTTTAGAGTGAATTTTGCAAGCCGACTATTTTTCCTTGATTGAAAAAAGAACAAAAGTCAAAGACTTCTGCACTTTGTCCTCTGACGTGTGCTAGTTTCCACGAAAATGACAACCATGGATTTTGACAACTTTTGGAAAAAATTGCTTCACAATATGGCTGCCTGGATCTTCATGTATAAAGTTTTACCATGGTATCCATGATTTTCTATGAGGAGCATCGTCTCATTGAAACATATCACCACCTCTCTCTGTTCTTCCATATCCAAGAAACCCAACTTCCTAGAAAACAAACATTAAATAAAACCATGATATGTGGTTTAGCCTTTAACTTATCTTTTAACTTGTTTCCCTTTGGTTCACCAATAATTTTCGCATAAACTACTAATCAACGAAACAAGAGCCGGTGAAGGTGTGACCTTATATTAATTTTACTACAAAATTCCTATGAAATAGCCTACACCATAGGAATTTTAGATTCCTATCCTTTGTTCCAAGCGACACCATAGGAAACTTTCCTATAGGGATCCTATCCTCCAAAAATCCTATGCTTTTACTTTGTTCCAAATGAGGGAAAATAAAAAACTACTTACTTATGTAAAGAAAGTACAGTAGTAGTACTACAACAAAGGATATGGCTAGAAATAGAGGGGGAAATCAAAGAACAAGAGGAGACTATGAGCTCAAAGAATAAAAGGATGGCAGGTCGAGAGGGCAATAGCAAGGAGGGGTTGAAGGCGGTGTGATGTCAGAGAACAGTTATGATGGGTTCCTAACATGAGGTAATTTACTACTACATCATTTACAACATACACACTCTACTACTAGTAATAAATTTCAGGACCTATATGCACCCAAAACAAATTTGTTTTCTCTCACACACACCATCCATCTCTCCTCGGCAACCCCGAGCACACCATCTGGTTGATCTCTCCCTCGTACACAGACAGGCATTGTGTTGCGCACGTGTGCCTTGGTACAACGTCTCTATGCTCTCTGGCGTGTTCCTCGGCTGCATTGGTATACTAGCTAGGAAGGAACCACTTTGGGCCTTGGCGGCAAAAATCAGTAGAATTTAAACTTTTCCAGTTTGAATAACTTTGAATATTGACTGTTGGATCAACATTCGAAAATCTCAACATTGCTAACCGTTGGATCTTATTTTCCATTCTAGTAGTACAAGATTCTATTGGTAGTCTTTAGCACAATGAATACTATACACAAACCTCAAAACACACGTATCCATCATTCTAGAATCTTCTCCGTCGTTTCTCTAGACCATGGTACCAAAATTTTCAAGTATTAGGTAGCTAATAAATGTTTATTTCTACATTATATAGAGTACAAGAACCAAATATACATCCATACTTTATATATGCGGCTCAAATTTATAATTTTTTTGAGTATTACATATTATGATTTTATATAGTGATGATATGGCATACTTCTATTATGTGAGTCTCACGTGCAAGGCACATGCAACTTACTAGTACTACTACAAAGAGCACGGCTTAGCTCTGTGATGGAGAAGGAGCTTGACCCAGCTAAATTTCCTTGCTTGTTTTCAGGGTCCTTTGTGATAAATGTATGGAAATGGATGTAATTTTCTCTGTTTTGAGGTCCTGGATGTAACATGTACATCCACTGACCGTGTTAATTGAAGCATCTCGCTCCCTCGAGACATACCCCAGTCAAAAAAAGTGCCACCACCCGGTTCTCAGAAAAAGTGCACCATGTTTTCTTAGAATACCCAAGCAGTCTTACCACATTTCAAGCTTCCCTAGCTAACTGCACCCACTTAAATGACTTTATGATGATTTAAATAAATTAGGTCAAAATTGAACCACAAGTAAGCACGATAGATTCCTCTTAAATTTTCCAAATGTCGTCTAAAGGTACACATGATGTCAATACATCAAGCACCACCGAGAGTTCTGAAAACTGCAACTAACTTCAAGCTAAGAATCTACACACTGACGAATACAATCTCGTTTTGAAACATTCATTTAAAAAATAAAAAATAAAAAAATCATGTGACATCCTCTTATGTGTATTACTTACCTTAAAAATGAGAAACATATGTTTTGACAGCTTTGAATAGAAAAAAGTGCTTTGGCTGCTTCACTATATTAGCCTATGTTGTATGAACATTCTTGGGTTTTGACCCGAACGTCCAACAAGGTCATGACCCTATCGACATAATATTTTATAATATAGTTCCCACACTGGTAGATGGGTGCATCTTCTTGTAGTAAACAGTATTGTCGGTAGGAGTTTACTACTATCAAGAAAAACAATATTCAAATTTCCAAGTGCTGACACGTAAGTTCTTTTCTGTAAAGAAAGTCAAAGAATATGGCTCTGAATGCCACAAGACCAGTTTAAAGACATACAAGATCATGCTTAGCTTATGATTCTCATGTTTTATGAGTTTTCAAGCTTCCCAGCAAACTCCACCCACTTGAATGACTTTATGCCGATTTATCAAAAATAGCTATAGGTCAAATTAACTAAGTTAATTTTAGAAGTAAGTTAATTTTAGATTGCTTTTTAACTAAGTTCTACAAAAAGCTTTTGGAGGGACCCATCAGGCAGTCAATATATCAGAAACCATCGAGAGTTTTGACAAGTTGAACTTCTTCATAATAAATTGCATCTTGGTAATTTTGAACCCGTTTTAAAAACAATCACACATCAAATAAAGAAAAATTAGAAAAATAAAAGATTTACACATGGTGTCCTATCACGCTATGTGTACTACCTTCCATAAATGCGATAACCATGGGATTTTGACAACTTCTAAAAAAAATAGCTTCACAACATTATCCCACCATGTATGAACATTATTTTTGGGTTTCAACCCAAATGACCAAGGTCATGGCCATATCAAGATCATAGTTTATGATATAGTTCCCACATAAATATGGTATATGGGTGCCTCTTGGCATAGTAAGAAATGTTGCCCGTGGGAGTTTCCAACAAGTAGAAAAAGATGTTTTCTATCTTCGTAGTGATGATATAATGGTGATATTTTTCTAGAAAGAAAGTCTGAAGAACATGACTCAGAATGCCATAGAGACCATGTTTTTTGACATAGTGGACCATGCCTGTTTTACTTACCATTCCCAAATTTTAAGAGTTTTCAAGCTTCCTAACTTAAATGACTTATCGAAATTAGATCAAGTTAATTTAAACTACTGCAAGTAAGTGGTACATTGCTCTTGCAATTTTACAAAAGGCCTTTCAAGGTACCCACCACTAGGTAGCCAATATACAAGAACGACCAAGAGTTTTTAAAGATTAAACTTTTTGCTCATAATTTGTGTGCCGATGAAATTGACCCTGTTATGAAAACAATATAAGAAAATAAAGAAAAATCCAAAAAAACGACTTACTCATAGCATCTTTTTACGTGTACCACCTGCCATGAAAATAATAAACATGAGTTTTCACAACTTCTAAAAAACCCGCTTCACAGAATTGGCCTACCATGTATTAACAGGTGTCAAGCCGAACAACTAAGGTCATGTTAATTGAAGCATCTCGCTACCACAGGAGATACCCTAGCCAAAAAACAAAGTGCCACCACCCGGTTTTCAAAAAAGGTGGACCATGTATTCTTACAATTCCCAAAAAGTCTTAGCATATTTCACGCTTCCCTAGCTAACCACACCCACTTACATGACTTTATGTCAATTTGAAGACATTAGGTCAAATTCTAACTACAAGTAAGCGTGATATATTCCTCTTGAATTTTCTAAATGCCGTCTGAAGGTACACACAATGTCAATACATCAAGCGCGTATCACCAAGAGTTCTAAAAATGCAAGTAACTTCGTGCTAAGAATCTGCACGCCGATGAATTTAGTCCTATTTTGAAAACATTCAAATCAAAAACAAATTAATTTCTTGTGGCTTTCTTTTTGTGTATTACTTGCCTTGAAAAATGAGAAACGTGAGTTCTGACGTCTTTGAATAGAAAAAATTCTTTGAGTGCTTCGCAATATTTCCCTACGGTGTATGGACAATCTTGGATTTCCACCTGAATGGCCAACAAGGTCATGATCCTATCAACATCATAGTTTATGATTTAGTTCCCACATCCGGTAGATGGGTGCATATTCTTGCACTAAACAGTATCTCAGGTGGGGGAGTTTCAGACTATCAGTAAAAACATTATTTAAAGTTCAAGTGATGATAGGTAAGTTCTTTTCTATAAAGAAAGTCCAAAGAATATGGCTTTGAATGCCACAAGACCAGATTAAAGACATAGCCGACCATGTTTAGCTTATGATTCCCAAGTTTTTTGAGTTTTCAAGTTTCCGAGCAAACTCCGCCCACTTGAATAACTTTATGCCAATTTATCAAAACTAGCTACAGGTCAAATTAATTGAACTAGAAGTAAGTTAACTATAGATCGATTTTTAACTAGGTTCAACAAAAAGCTTTTGGAGGGACCCACCAGGCAGTCAATATATCATAAACGACTAGGAGTTTTGACAGGTTGAACTTCTTCATAAGAATTTTCATCTTGACATTTTTGAATCTGTTTTGAAAACAATCACACATCAAATAAATAAAAACAGAAAAAAAAAGATTTACGCATGTCGTCCTATCATGTCACGTGTAATACCTGCCATGAGCATGATAACCATGGCATTTTGACAACTTCTAGAAAAACAGCTTCATAACAAATTGACCCACCATGTATGAACATTATTCTTGGGTTTCAACCCAAATGACCAAGGTCATGGCCATATCAACATCATAGTTTATGATACAACTCCAACATTAATATGGTAGATGAGTGCATCTTGGCATAGTAAGCCAAGTTGCCTATGGGAGTTTCCAACAAGTAGGGGGAAATGTTTTCTATCTTCGTAGTGACGATATAATGGTGATGTTTTATGTAAATAAAGTTTTAAGAACATGATTCGGAATGCCATAGAGCCCATGTTTTCTAACATAGTGGACCATGCTTTTTTACTTACCATTCCAAAAAAAATCAGAGTTTTCAAGATTCCTAGCTTAAATGACATATTGAAATTAGGTCAAGTTAATTTGAACTACTACATGTAAGTGGTACATTGCTCTTGCAATTTTATAGAAGACCTTTTAAGGTACCCACCACGAGGCAGCCAATATACGAGAACGACCGAGGGTTTTGAAAGATTCAACTTCTTTCTCATACTTTGTGTGCTGAAGAAGTTGACCCTGTTATGAAAACAATAGAAGAAAATAAAGAAAAATCGAAAAAAAACAACTTACTCATAGCATCCTTTTACGTGTACCACCTTCCATGCATGAAAAATGATAAATAAGAGTTTTGACAACTTATAAAAAACCCGCTTCACGGAATTGTCCTACCATGTATGAAAAGGTTTCAAGCCAAATGGCCAAGGTCATTACCCTATCGACATCATTGTGTATGATAATTTTACCATATTAGGTACTCCCTCCGATCCAAATTAGTTGAATTGGTTTTGTCTATATTCGAATGTATCTAGCACTAAAACAAGTCTAGATTCATTTCAATCTAGACAAATCTAAGTCAACTAATTTGGATCGAAGGGAGAAGTAGATTGGTGCATCTTGGCATGGTAAACAATGTTGCAAAGGGGACTTTCCAACAAGTATTAGATAAAGAGACAATCTAAATTTCCAAGTGACTAGAATGTTTCTTATGTAGTAAAAAATCAAGTATAGTACTACTACAATGAATAATATGGCTAGAAATAGAGGGGAAACACCGAAGACCAAGAGGAGACTATGAGCTCAGAGAATTAAATGATGGTAGCACGAGAGGGATGATGTCAGAGCACAGCCATGATGGGTTTCTGACATGAGGTATTGTACTACTACATCCATTAAAACATACACACTCTACTACAAGTAAAAAATTCAAGACCTATATGCACCCAAAACAAATTTGTTTTCTATCCCTAACCATCCATCTCTCCTTGGCAACCCCGCCACATATCGGCTGATCTCTCCCTTGTCCACAGCCAGGTACTACGTTGCGCACGTGTGCCTTGGTATGGTGTCTATGTGCTATTGGAAGTGTTCGTTAGCTGTGTTGGTGTAGTGGCTTGGAAGGAACAACTTTGGGTCTTAGCAGCAAAATCAGTAGAAATCAAACTTTTCCTGTTTGGAATTTTTCACTTCCTTCCCAAACGTCGAAAAATGAAGGGTTAGAAAACATGGAGGATTAGTCTGATATGCCTCATTGAATCTTATGGGAATGAAAACCATGGGAATTGGCACAAGTGAGTGTTTGATGGTAGTGTAGGAAAACCATAGGTCTCAGAAACAGTATAATATTGTTATATGAAGTTTCAGCTTTCAAACAAGTAGCCTTTCCACATTAATCTAGCCATAGGAATATTTCCAAAACCTCAAACCTAATGAAATTTTTTCTTTGAAATAGACTAGGGAAGTTCCATAGGAAATGATCCCGAGGGTTCTATTACTACGAATCAGACGATGTTGCTAGGAAAAATCCCATAAGAACTCATTCCTATGAGAATCCTATGAAAATCCTACAAATCAAACAAGCCTTGCATAGTGTATGAATAACTAATATTGACTGTTGGATCAAGACTTGCAAATCCCAACATTGTCAACCGCTGGATCTTATTTTCCATTCTACCATCGAGAAGATTATAGTGATAGCCTTTAACACAATGAACGCTATGCGTAAACCTCAAAAGACACGTCTCCAACATTCTAGCATCTTCTCTATCATTTCCCTAGACCATGATAGCCTTTAACTCGTTTATAATTTTGTTGTTGCCATCTGGTTCTTCAAAATACGCAACACTAACTATGTTCTATTCTTTTGCATAGAGATCAAACATGGAACACTGAACATGTTGGTTTGCAAAGCTTGTTCTACAGGTTCACAAGTGATCCCTTTATATTTTTTATATGATTTTGGTTCATCCTAAGAAACTACATAATTATCCTCTACTTTGTAGTTCATTCGTGGTTTGTATTACTACTCTACAAGTTCACATATGATGTCATTATAATTTCTATCTAGTTCATTCTTAGCTATGATAGTAACCACATGCGATTGTGTAAGTCACTGCAAATTCTGAGTCACCCAACGTCTCTTGCATTCCAAGATATACAACTGCTTCCATATATATTTGTTGAAATGACCTGGCTAGTTTATATTTGCTGAAAATCTAAGCCACACATACATTGTTTGATTGCTCGTTTCATTGTAGGCACACTTTTTAATGCTTGTTTGTCCTATTCTATATGTTCACAAGTGATACCATTATATTCCGCATCTGGTGTTAGTTCGTCCTAAGCAACGACATAACTATCATATATTGTGTAGTTCATTTGTTCTTTTCATTCTTGCTCTACAAGTTCACATATGATTCATTTAGAATTTATATCTTGCACATTCTTATCTACAATAGTAACTGCATGTCACTGTGTAGGTCACCACAAATTCTGAGTCACCTAGTGTCTCTAGCATTCCAGGATATACAACTGCTTCCATATATATTTGTTGAAATGACCTGGCTAGTTTATATTTGCTGAAATTCTAAGGAACACTTTGTTTGATTGCTCATTTCATTGTAGGCACACTTGTTTAATGCTTTCTTTTCCTGTTTGTTTGATGTGTTGGTCAATAATTGAACCATGGACCAATAGTAAACTCCAGATCATAGCTCCTGTTACATCAGTCAAATGAGCAGTTTCAAATTCTTTGATAATGAAGATGGTTGTTTGTTTGCCTTGTTTGTTGTATTAACTTGTTATTACTTAGTTTCAGGCTACAATTATTGCTATCGCCACCAAAGAGGGGGTTGCAAGATCATGTCTCAAGGTGGTTTTCCATTGTAGCTACCACACTCAAAAGGGAGATGCAGTTGATAGATTAAGAAAGCAAATTGAGAAAGATCAATTTCAATTGGCAACTGAAATGCTGAATTTTCTTACCCTTTAGTTTGTTGATGATATGTAATAATTTTAAGAAGTTGTAGCTGATGTAATATCTAGGTAAACCGCATAGGCCGTGCAGGCATTTATTTTACGATGTCCCCACCTGGCGGTAGGCGGTACCATTACTAGGCCGAATGGGCTTTGGTATTGGCCTATTATGTACTAGACTAGCGATGAATAGTAAATGATTCTCGTTGATGGTTTGTATGCACCTTTTTTGATCGTTGTATTTGGTGTGGGTCTTAGAAAGGCCGAAACAGTAAAAGACTGTAACAGTGATGGCCTCATGTGTAAAAAGGCCAAAAGGGACACCACGAACGGGCTCCATGAACAGTACAAGGTCAGAATCATGCAGGAAATAGAGCATTAAAAAGCCTACATCCTTATGGGCATGAACAGTGAAAGGATTGAACAATAACATGCCTGAATTGTAAAAGCCCAAAATGGTAGAAGGCCAGAATGGTAGCAGAACTTCTCACAAAAATGGGTCGTTAGTGGGTGGCCCACGACTAGTAGGCTCGAACAGTAAAAGGCCAAAACAGTAATGGACCTTCTCACACATGGGCATTTAGTGGGTGGCCGACCACGGGCTTTCAGAACAGCGATGGGCCTAGTGTAGCCCGCTAATGGGTCGCACAGTGATGGACCAAGATGGGACTTACGCAGGCCGAAATAGTAACGGGCTAGAAAGTTAACAGGCCATAGCTGGGATGCAAAGTGATGGGATCCTTCAAGCTGCACGGGCCTCTAGTAGGCCTAAACAATAAAGGTACATCTTCTTACTAGGCTTGTCTCATGGGCCGGTCCACTTAATAGTTAGCAGGCCTTGGTTGTGTTAAAGTCGGTATCATTAACAGTGCTTGCCATGTGGCAGTTGGCATGACGCCAACAGTCAACGGGACTAGCAAAACCGATCTATGATGGCACAAAATTCTATGGTTGAAGGGTGCGATTGGCCACGGTTGCGAAAATCCGTGGTATATTTTTTGGTGAAGGGGATTTTTACCGTGGGTACCCATCCATCATGGAAGACTTTTCCACCATGAAAAACGGACCTTCAACCACGAAAACCATCTATTATAAAAGCCAAATTTTCTTGTAGTGATGGCATCAAGCGCAAGCTTCAAGTTCCCCTCGAGCAAACTCCTAGATGCTAGATCTAAGAACTCCCCTTAGTGCTTAGGGGGATTTGGTTCTACGGTTCCGAAGCTATCATGACAACCGACATTGAGCACGAATCTCCACGAGCCGCCAATTACGCCGAGGCATACAACGAGTCTGCTCGCCAAAACGACTTGGACCTCCTGGAGGAGAAGTGCGAGCTCGTCCTCTCCAGAACCGCCATATATCAGCAGGATCTATGCCTCTACCATTGTCGTTGAGTCCAGAGTCGCTCCTTTCAGGAAGGCAACTTGGTCCTACGATTGATCCAACGCACGAAGGGCATGCACAAGTTGTCGCCTCCATGAGTGGGCCCCTTCATTATAAGCAAGGTTCTAGGCAATGAATCCTACTACCTCATCGACATCCAAGAGGAAGACGAGAGCCCCAAGTCAGGAGAAGAAACCGAGCGCCCATGAAACATGAACCTACTTCACCCTTCTATACTCAGAACTATATGTAAACTCCTACTATGGTGATCAATAAAATAAAGCATGCATTATTGTCAAGACCAGAGTCATAGTTTTGATCCTTTTTTGAGTTTTGTTTTATGCACAAACGCATCTATGATAATTAGAGTCACCAAGGAGGGTCTATCGCCATGCTACGCGACCAAACACTAGGTGACTCGCCTCTATCATTCGCTCACACAAAGTAGAGAAGTAGTACGGATGAGTGTTCCTAGCTTGACTTTGAAGCGATCATGGCCTTTGTCAATGTTGAACCTTAGTTCGTCCACGAACACGCAAGAAATAGAGAGTACTAGGTCAGAGTCGCACCAGCGATTGACCTAAAAAAGTCAAGGTAGAAGGATATCACATGAATCGACTAAGTCATCAAGCACAAAATAAAGAATCTTAGAACACACCATGTCCACAGCATATGTACGACTTAGTTCTTTACAAATAGACAATGTTATTTTTGTAGGAGCCTCTACTTAGCAACCTTGGACGCACCAGGCTCGGCATCATCACGACTCAGAGGTAGCCCATGCATCTCAAGATTATGCCTCTTCGCCAGCTCCATCTTCGGATCCTCCTGCTCGTCCTCGCTGGATTTGTCGATCACAAGAGCATGCATCAGCGACAACCCCTCCATTAGTGACCAAACGCCAGGCTTAGGGTTGTAGCTCCACATGTTCGTTAAATAAGTTGTGACCTTACCTTCATGAGTCGCATGGAAGTACATGTCAAGGGTATAGTTGACGCCCTTAGGAGGTGGTTCATTTATGTCCTATAGCGTAACCTCCCTGGCTTGGTGCAGTTCGAGGTTCACCATGCCAAGGACGTGCTTTTCATATTCCACGGTCGTCTTCAGCAGCGCCTCTAGTTGTTCACCTGACAACTCCAAGTTCTGGCGCTTGGGAAAGCCTTCGACACCATCGGTAGATCAAGGTCAGGATGATGGGCAAGCACAAGGCTCAGCATCGTAGTGGAATCCCTAAGCAGAACGCTGCAACCACTCAGTCACTATTGGAATAACCTTGAAGTTGTCCCAAACTTTGAAGGTCCTTTCTGATAGTGCCTCATTGGGGGCAAGGAACTTCAGCACATAGAGGGCCATCTCGGCGTACTTGGCGATCTAGTTGTAGATCTGATTAGCGACTCAAAGGGTTCCAGCTCGAATACTTTTTCAGCAAGGCCTGCAGCAACCAACAAAAGACACGCCATGACACTAGGGACTTTCCCATTCTAGGGACTTTCCCACACTGGGGACTCGTGTGAATCAGTTACTCAACAAAATCTAGTACTCACCAGCAATCTTGAGGACCAACTAGCGAATCGCATGTGCATAGCTTCCTTGAGCCCGCCTCTTTCAACCCCAGAGTGTCGGACATGTGTTTATTCAGGTCGTCGAGGTTCTACTATTTGTGCTCGACACCCTTCTTGGACTCCTCCAAGTGCCCGTCTGGTTTCTTGAGCTCGTCCTGATGGTGCTCCACCAGCTGGTCAGCCACCTTGTTGATTTTGGCCTGATGGTGCTCCAACTGCTCACATACAAGTTTGATGTGGACATAACCATCATGGGCATGTCTTGCATCTATGGAGGAACGAAATAGAGGTCAGAATGATGACTTCGAACAATAGAGAATAAACACACAAGCAAAGGAAAGATAACTAAAAATACCTGATGCCTTCTCTAGCTTGGCGGTCTTCACCCGCTCTGCCACAAGCAATTTCTTCATATCACTGATCTCTTTGCGGGAAGCATCCATCTTGGACTACAATCATTCTCCAAATTCAGAGACTTCAGAATATTCCTCAAAGAATCAATCCCCCTTTCAGATAAAAGCCGACTCAAGCATCGGAAACTACTATTACATATCCTAAAGGAAGTGGCATCCCAGTTGTCTAACATTGGAATGCTACATAATAAATAAGTATTAAGGCTACTATATACTTGTCAATATTGCATCATCATAATATCATGCTCATGTCACCATGCCACATTGCATTTGAGCATCATATTAAAACCCTTTCCATTTGGTTCTTCTTCTCATATTACATTTCCCTTATCAATTGTATTTTCTTCTTGATATATTGTATCTAGATTTTGATATATGTTAAATGCCCAAGTAGAGTTGAGGGCATATATTTTAGTTATCCTTCCTTCTACTATCTTGTCACATATCACCCTTCATTTGATACCTATCTTTCAACTCTACCATATATCTATATGTGGGCCTTTGTATTTTATTTTTGGACATTTAAATTTAAGCCACATATATTTAGTAATGAATGGTCTTTCTCTTACATATGGATAAATATAGTTTGATCCAAACATTCTCTTATTTACCATGTTCTTGTCAACATTCACCTACATGCTCTTCTACATTGCATGCCACATGCAAAAGAAACCCTCCACCTTCTCTTCTTCAATTCTTTCCTTATTTTTTGGTTGTTGGTTTACAAGATGTTTTGAGCTTGTTATTGTTGGAGGGGCACAATTCAAACTCACTAACATAGCCTTGTTTGCATGTGTTACTAACCAGTTACACATATCTTTGCAAACACACACACACACCCCTCCCCCACCGTGGCCATACATCGCACACTTGGCCCATCTCCCTTTGTACCTCCCATGCCTATCTTGTACATGGTCCAACATCACCAGCACCACCACAACTAACCTCCTCTCATGGTCCCCCTCTCCTTCATTTTTAAGCAAGAAACAAAGAGAGAGAAGAGAGAAGCATCAACACACCCGATCCTCCTTCCTAAACTTTTTGCAAAAGCTACACCCCATGTGCCTCTCCCTTATCACCCCAACCACCCCAGGAAAACCCTAGGTTGAGATTTGTAAGCCAAGGCACCCCATCTTCCTCCCTCCTTCCGTCCTAGAAGGCCATGGTCACCTCCTAGTAAAACCCTAGATTTTCCCTGCCTTGATCAAGTTATGCACGTCCTAGTGCTCGCCAAGGCTAGCTAGGAGCACCAACAAGCTCCTCTGCTTCCCCTTCTTCGTCTTGTTCCCAGAGCCCCACCAGAGATCGCCGGAGTGGACGCCGCACCGCCGTAGACGCCATGCGCCTGAAGTTCCTGTCTGCAAGTCGCGCGTCAGATTGTGGCTACCCCGAGCCCTTCCACCTGCACCGACGATGTCCTGGTGAGCTTTTGTGCCTCCTAGACATGGTTCCCATTCCTCTCATGCACCGTAGCACCACCGCATTTTGCCAAGCACCCTGCCCGCGCTCTGTCGCTAGCAGACGTAGCTCACCGAGCCTGCCACTGTCAGTCGCCCTGCGCGCGTCCTTGCGTGTGTGAAGGTGTGCCGAGGTGCTCTGCACCATCATCAACCATCTTACGCATCCTAGCCTCACCGGATCTACCATGCTGACATCGCCGAGCTGCTCTACCACTCGCCACACACGCGCACTACAGCACGCACGTGCCCGCATCGACAGCGCAGCAGCAATAGCCTGGAACACCTCTATTCCCGTCCTTTTTCCACCATCCATGGACCTCCTCCGACAAGACCCCCAACACAGAAAATGCTCTCGGTGCATCCGTGTTGCCGTATCTCAAAACCTCGCACAAAACGGGGTAGTAGATCTCTCGGTATCTTCCACAAAAGATTGATGAATTTCACTGAAAACTGCAGTGAGTTCAATAGTTTGCATGTTGCCAGCACCTGTTGTTCTTCATGTTTTTCCTGGTGTTACCGACCAGATCTGGCAAAGCTTCCTTAGCCAAAGTTGTAGCTTAGCAGTAGATCTAAATATTTTGTTTTTGAGCCATGTCCAAATTATGAGTCAATTCGTCTCCATCATCCTAAAAAAACTGATGAATTGCGGGTTTTGCTATTTTAATTTAGTTTTGTTAGACTAAACTTGACCCTTCTCAGAACCTTTTGTAGTTAAGCCCCTGGTCAAACTCGGTTCCCAACCGCGGTCCACCTTGCGACCCCACCTGCCAACTGCACAGAAGCCATCCAAGCCCAGTGGCCCTGCCAGCATCGTGGGTCCACACGTCTATGCTTGCGGCTAGAAGTAACCTGGTAACAAAAGCCCTCCAGCTTTAAAATTTTCAAATTTAAATTCATTTAAAAGGTCAAACCTAACTTTCAATTTGACCAAGTTTAGAAAATGTTCTGTAATGAATTTGACAAAACTCAAAACATGAAAAATGTTTGTTTTTGGATTTTGAAAAGGAGTATGCCCGCTGTTATTTTTCACGCATTAAAAATTAATAAATATTTTTGGAATATTAATAAATGCCTTAGTAATGTTATTTCCATATTTTCAATCCTAATTCCATATGATACATATAATATATGATTTATAATTATAAAAATGCCAGGAATATGAATATGCTATTTAAAATATTTTCTGGGCAACTAAAATTTTCGAATTAATAAATGACATTAATATTCCTTTATCTTAATAAATTCACAACCTTAACTCCGTAATTCCAAATTCGACAAATAATATATCTAAATCAATCAGCGCGATGAGCCTGTTCTAATTGTGCATTCAATGATATCACTTGAAGAATGCACCACATAAATATTACGAAAACAGCAAGGATTATGGGGCTAAAACATGCCTAAATTATTAATTAAAGTGTTTTATTATTGTTCTCACACCTCACCCATGCCACGCTATGTTATACCATGCAATTCTGCATCATTTCATCATGAAATAACTTGTTTGCTTGTTGCATATATTCATATGATTGCGCACTTTATTTATTATGGCCATTTGTGTGTTTGGCTTTTATTCTGGACAGACGTCGAGTAAGGGAACTATCAGGAGAACCAAGAGTACTACTCAGATCTTGGTTACCCTACTGCTGATCTGACAGGCAAGCAATTCCCCATGATTGCATTACATATAGCACATATGCCTCTATATTATTCTTGCATCATTGTGTATGATTGCATTAAATTGAATCCCAAGTACTGCATATTCTTTACTTTTAAACCCCACCGAAGTTTGTACCCTCAATCCTATGAGCCATTACTACAGGAGTTGTTTGAGCCATGTGAGTCGTAAAATTACATGTGTAAGGTTTGTGCGATCTTCGGATAATGAGGTACCTAAACAACTTAAAATGTGTAGTAATGGGATAACTAAAGAAAGAGGCACCGGTGGGTAATAGCTATTATTTGGTTCTTCCATACTCACTTGTTTCCCGTAGGACCCGAGTAATTGATTCATGTTCCTTAACTATCACATTATCCACATGTGGGACCATGAATCTCCTTAGTCTAAGCTTGATTCATATCTTATTTCTTGGGGCCATAATTAGTTTGGGGCTTTATTACTATCTTGTACGTATGTCATGCTTTACTGCTTTATTTAGTACTGCGCGTAGAGTGTCTGTACTGTTTTGGAATGCGGAGTGTTTTCACGGTATCGACAAGCCTAGTCGCACTTTCGGGTTCCTAGTCTTTTACAGCTATTGACGCAAATGATGGGTCCATCTCAGAGCCGGCCAACTTCATTGCGGGTAGCTTAGTAGGATGGCCCCTGTAATAAATTTTTAATCATGTGAATGCTTTATCGTGAGGCCTCGTTTCTTTCTATTTGGTTCTTCCCGAGGTTGATCGTGCGTGTGTTTCTATTTGTGCACCCCTGTAGGATAAATCTTTCTAACAGTCGTGTTCGCGGTTATGGAGGACTTGGAGCACAGTTTCTTAATCATAGACAATTATAACTAAAATAGCATGTTTAATTTGACTAAAACATGACTAGTAACAAGTGCAACTATCATGAATGGTTAATAAAATTTGCCAATAGATGGGATGTTCTTCCGCCTTCTCGCTCGGTAAGTGAGAAGGAGGGCAAGCGATGTTCATTTATGTTACTTATATAACTATTATTTCTAATTAAAGAGCGTTCGTCAATACCTGGTTGGGCGGATGTTGTCGTGTGTCTCTATAAAACTGTTTAGATTTTATCTTTCATTACAATTGCATCACCCCCAGGGTTTTCCCTTTAGATGCATAAAGACTTGTTGAGTGCCCTAGGGTCTCACACCAAAAATATTGATCATATTGTCAGGTATACCCCTATGGTGGCTACTACATCGATGAAGGAGGCAATGGCCCTCTTGCCTAGAGATTCTGGGGATGGAGATCTTTGAGATCTGTGGGCAGGAAAGTGCTTATTTCTGTGGCATCTTATGCCAATTTGCTTCTTAATTTGTACTTGGATCTTGTCTTCCGCTTCCACTTGATACTATGTTGATTGATGTACGAGGATGTATCCTAAACTATTATATCTATCTAGGATACTTGGATCTTGTTGTATGGCGTTGCAATATTTACTTTATTTATAGATGGATTTGCTCTTATGTACTCTTGTATGATGCTGACATATATACTCATTTGTGTATGTTTTGTTCGCATACATGTCGACTATGCCACTCTCACCTGATACGATGTCCTTAAAAAGTGGGTAGGGTGGTTGGCCGGTACCGTGCCCTGCCTAGCTTAGACGGGCCTACACGTGGGTGGCCTTTGGGCCTCCGCGGTAGCACACCTTATTCACTTTTGGTTCATCCTGGCTTATTGCTTAGAGCGTAGGGTCCGAGGTTTTACATCTGGTTAGAGCCATTCCTCCCTTCAGGGTGTCAATCAAGGTGGTCATTGTCATTTTAGAAATATTTTGGTAGCTATATATACTAGGGGAAAACTAAACGTGAGAGTAGGACTGCTTCCATTTTTCTTCTTACCCGCCCATCCTATTCTGGTAAGGAAGTGTAACGTTTGTCTATCCTCTTCTAAAAATTCAAGCTAGGATTCACGTGTTCGGGGTATCTGTAGTACCATAGGATGTGTTAATCCTTTGTCGATCTGTTGCATCCAACTTTGCTTCGCAATCTGCCTTTGGTGATCAATTGTTGGTACATTCCATACCGACAGACTTTTAGTAAACCGAAACGATCTATTCGACTCTTTGAAAACCGACGCGGTCTTGTTAAGGGTGTTCTTCCTTCCGGCATGCTTTCGTAGAATGTGGAGTTGCTAATCTATTTTTGTTAAGTGGTTTTGCGCATCTATTGGTATTTTAATGCCGAAAATGTGGAAATTTTTTCTTTGATACATCTGTGTTTCCACACTCCTTTTTAGTCGTGTGTGATATAGTATTCACCTTCTTTTATCGGCATGTCCATGCTAACTCGATCTTTTGTTACTGACGCTTCAATCTGGAGATTTTACTTCATCTTCAAATTCTTTCAGGCTAAATACATAACGGGTGCCGATCTGATGCTTGTGATTGTTATTTGGTTTTCTGTATAGGTATATCACACTTATCATGAGTAGAATATGTTCATTGCTATCAATCTAATTATACAAATGATTACGGTTATCTCTTGTAAATTTGAGTTGTACCATGATCTTACCTATGTCATATCCAAGTATCTTTGGCAATCCGGAGGGTTTTGAAGGCACTATGATCAATTATCATCCGATTATTGCTCTTCATTTCAACTTATTATCCGCAAAGGTTCTCTTTGATACAGGAGAATCGTACCCTCTCATCTCTATTATCTTTGCTTAAATGTATGAGATATCATCACTTTTTATCCAATATCTCTTTATCTTTGCAACTGGTGTTCATTTTGACTATTTGAACATTAGAAGGGCCAGATAATCTATTCATCCAATGCATCTCTTTCAACAAGAATCCGTTCTCTTAATGTTGATCTCTTGAAGAGCGTTGAGCTTGGAAAGTGTGTCGAGCATTTTCAAACAACTATGGAGTTGTTCCTTGGTTTGACAAGTAATTGTCGCTACTTTGTTGAAGACTTCCTCAAGACTGCTAAACCTCCCTCGGTTATTATCAAGAAGGATGGGAAATTCTTTTATCTTTTGCTTGTCAAGAAATCTTCTAAAACCCTCTCGTTTTATCTTCTATCCTCAATCCGCCGGATGCCACGAAGACTTTATAGATCTTTCATAATTCTTATATTAAAGTTTTGGGTACTATCCTTAATCTATATGTTCAATATTTTATCTGTTCTCCGTAATCTTCCTTCATATCTTTCCTGATGGCTTGAGACTTTCGACACACCAACAACATCATCATATTTATCTACTTTGGATCTGACAAAGTGTTTGTATCATATCTTTGTTTTCATATGGAGCTTCATGAATTCTACTTGTCAAGATCGTTAGTCTAAATTTCTGAGAGTTGGGTTGCATGATTTTCCGTTCATGTACTGAGTAATGCTTTGGGTGCAGGATGGAGTCATGACCATACCACTACTCTTATCATTCACTCTTGTACATTGAATTGGTGGATTAATGCAATTTCACTTATTCCACGAAAGTCATAACTTGCCTTTGTCCCTCGAAATTTTTACTTTTGTCCTTGTTTTCGGAGTGTTCTCTTGACAAACATGAGCAACAATCTATTATTGATGGTCTTGTCAAGAAAATGCAAAATCTTCTCCGTCCTCTTCATTCTACCGGTGCTCGAGATCGTCAAACAAGATGGATGGAAGATATATCTATTACTCCAAGTTGTCAATTCCTTTCTGTTGGTAACGCCAGTTATGGTCGATGCCCTCAATTGAAAAATCTATCACAATAACCTCATGGTTAAGGAAAGCAATAAGCATCTCTACAGTAACCTCTAGATCTTCAACATTCAACTTCGTCTCAGGATACCACCATAAACTAGCATCACCTCCTGCTCTTGAAGATAGATCTGCGCACCTTAATTGTGTGATTCTTGGTTCTTACCAGCGCAAGAAGAAGCTAATTCGAGAAGTCCTCAATCCTAATATTATTTTGTTGATATACAGGAACTCTATTGTTTGAAGCCAATATTGTTTCTGAACTTCAATTCTTGAATCTAAGGGAAGAAACAATGCTATTTTCAAAGTGGTTGATAAATTATCCAAAGTCATTCTTCTCTTCCAGCGAAACAAAGAATCATCTTCACATCAGCTTCTGATCTTTAGTCCATACATCGTCTTTTCAAAATTATTTCAACAAGTGGTTCTTTTCCTTTATCGTGTTCCTCGAGATCACCTGGGTTATGTTCATCTTACCTTTCTTGTTTCACGACAAACCTCCAATGCTTCAAATACTTTGTTTTCAAGTAGCAAAACGGAAGACTCGCAACAAGTCAATCATGTTTTGTAAGGTGCAGTGGTTGCACCATTCCATTGATGAAACAACTTTGGAACGCGAGGATCACCTTCATTCCGAGCACCCGCCACTCCTTGTGTCATTTCCTAGGAATCTCGGGGCGAGGTTATTATTTAGTGGGGGAGAGTTGTAGCATCCCAATTGTCTAACATTGGAATGCTACATAATAAATAAGTATTAAGGCTACTATATACTGGTCATTATTGCATCATCATAATATCATGTTCATGTCACCACGCCACATTGCATTTGAGCATCATATTAAAACCCTTTCCATTTGGTTCTTCTCCTAATATTGCATTTCCCTTATTAATTGTATTTGCTTCTTGATATATTGTATCTAGATTTTGATATATGTTAAATGCCCAAGAAGAGTTGAGGGCATATCTTTTACTTCTCCTTCCTTCTACTAACTTGTCACATATCACCCTTCATTTGATACCTATCTTCAACTCTACCATATATTTATATGTGGGCCTTTGTATTTTATTTTTAGACATTTAAATTCTAGCCACATATATTTATTAATGGATGATCTTTCTCTTACATATGGATAAATATGGTTTGATCCAAACATTCTTGTCAACATTCACCTACATGCTCTTCTACATTGCATGTCACATGCAAAAGAAACCCTCCACCTTCTCTTCTTCAATTCTTTCCTTTTATTTTGGTTGTTGGTTTACAAGATGTTTTAAGCTTGTTCTTGTTGGAGGGGCTCAATTCAAACTCACCTAACATAGCCTTGTTTGCATGTGTTACTAACCACTTACACATATATTTGCAAACACACACACACACACACAGACACACACACCTGCCCAAATGTGGCCATAAATGGCTCATCCCATGACACACTTGGCCCATCTCCCTTTATACCTCCCATGCCTCTCTTGTACATGGTCCAATATCACCAGCACCACCACGACTAACCTCCTCTCCTGGTACCCCTCTCCTTCCTTTTAAGCAAGAAACAAAGAGAGAGAAGAGAGAAGCATCAACACACCCTAGCCTCCTTCCTAAAATTTTTACAAAAGCTACACCCCATGTGCATCTTCCCTCTCTCCCTTATCACCCCAACCACCCCAGGAAAACGCTAGGTCGAGATGTGTAAGCCTAGGAACCCCATCTTCCTTCCTCCTTCCTCCGTAGAAGGCCATGGCCACCTCCTAGTAAAACCCTAGATTGTCCCTGCCTTGATCAAGCTCTGTGCATCCTCGTGCTCGTCAAGGTCAGCTAGGAGCACCGACAAGCTCCTCTACTTCCCCTTCTTTGTCCTGTTCCCGGAGCCCCGACAAAGTGGACGCCATGCGCCCAAAGTTCCTATTCATAAGTCGTGCGTCAGATCATGGCTTCCCCGAGCCCTTCCACCTACACCGACGACGTCCTGGTGAGCTTCTGTGCCTCCTAGACATGGTTCCCCTTCCTCGTGTGCACCGTAGCGCCGCCGCATTTCGTCAAGCACCATGTGTGCGCCACTGCTAGCAGACATAGCTCGTTGAGCCCGCCACTGCCGGCCACCCCACGCGCGTCCTTGTGTGTGTGAAGGTGCGCCAAGGTGCCCTACACCATCATCAACCATCTCCCGCGTCCTAGCCTCACTTGAGCTACTGCATCGATGCCGCTGCGCCGCTCAGCCGCTCGCCACGTGCCCGCACATCAGCATCCATGCGCACGCCCGCATCGACAGGGCACTAGCAACAACCCGCAACACCTCTATTCCTGTCCTTTTTCTGTTGTCCATGGACCTCCTCTGGCAAGACCCCCAACACGGAAAATGCTCTAGGTACATCCGTCTTGCCATATCTCAAAACCTCGCGCAAAACAGGGCAGTAGATCTCTCGGTATCTTTCGCCAAAGATTGATGAATTTCACTAAAAACTGCAGTCAGTTCGACAGTTTGCACGCCAGCACCTGTTATTCTTCATACTAGATCTGGCAGAGCTTCCTTAACCAAAGTTATAGCTTAGAAGGAGATCTACATATTTTGTTTTGAGCCATGTCCAGATTCTGAGTCAATTCATCGCCATCGTCCTCAAAAAATCTGATAAATCATGGGTTTTGCCGTTTTAATTCAGTTATGTCAGTCTGAACTTGACCCTTCTCAGGCCTTTTCTAGTTAGGCCCCTGGTTAAACTCCGTTCTCAACCGCTGTCCACCTTGCGAACCCACCTGACAGCCGCACAGAAGTCACCCCACCCTAGTGGCCCTGTCAGCGTCGTGGCTCCACGCGTCTATGTTTGCGGCTGGAAGCTGGTAACAAAAGCCCTGCAGCTTTTAAAATTTTCAAATTCAAATTCATTTAGAAGGTCAAACCTAACTTTAACTTTGACCAAGTTTAAAACATGTTCTATAACGAATTTGACAAAAGTCAAAACATGAAAAATGTTTGTTTTTTGGATTCTGAAAAGGAATATGCCTGGTGTTATTTTTGTCACGCATTAAAAATTAATAAATGCCTTATTAATGTTATTTCTATATTTTCAATCCTAATTCCATATGATACATATAATATATGATTTACGATCAGAAAAATGTTAGGAATATGAATATTCTATTTAAAATATTTTATGGAGAATTGAAAATTTTGAATTAATAAATGCCATTAATATGGCTTTATCTTAATAAATTCACAACTTTAATTCCGCAATTCCAAATTCGATAAATAATATGTCTAAATCGATCAGCGCGATGGGTCCGTTCTAATTATGTGTTCCTTGATATCAGTTGAAGCGTGCACCATATAAATATTAAGAAAACAGCAAGGATTATGGGGCTAAAACATGCCTAAATAATTAATTAAATCACTTTATTATTGTTCTCATACCTCACACATGCCATGCTATGTTATACTATGCAATTATGCATCATTCTATCATGGAATATCTTGTTTGCTTGTTGCATGTATTCATATGATTGCGCACTTTATTTATTATGGCCCTTTGTGTGTTTGGCTTTTATTCTGAACAAACGCCAAGCAAGGGAACTATCAGGAGAACCAATTCGGGGTCCGAGAAAGGGAACTAGCAGTGGCGAGTTTTTGACCATGAGTCTGAACGCCCAATTCGGGGTTGGACTCTATGGCAACGTCATCCTCTTCATCATCACCGCCACCATCTGACTCCATGACACTGCCTGACCTTGACGATGACTCAGGAAGCAACGGAGGCAAGCCTTCGAGGTGTATCCAAGTCTGCATAGAGGAACATGATGTTAGAAAGGTATAAACAAAGGAATTTATGACAGAGGAGCCTAGGAGTTGACCCTACTAGAGGTGAAGGATGGTCCATAGTGAAAGGGCAAAGGGACTCGTTCAATCCGGTGAGCTTTTCAGTGGTGATCTTCTTCAAGAAAGCTTCGAAGTCATCGAACTCCCACTCGGTTTGACACGTGCGGGACTTGCTGTTCACACCGATGTATTTGTACATCAAGGTTGGGAGAGCTCGCAGTGGGGAAAGTCGCCTCTCTGACTAGCAAGTGTATAGGTTTAGCATCGTTAAGCCCTCTCGCTTTAGCTCCAAGATGCGACTGTGCATCGCCTTGACGGTTTCAGCATCGCCAGAAAAGACCACGGCACCCAGGTGACGAGAATGGCTTCATTTTCCAACAACGTATGGAGGCATCGAGACCTCGCTTTCTGGAGTCGCATCCTTCATGTAAATCCACTCCCTCTGCCATTCAGATTGTGCCTTCTTTGGCAGAGACAGCTCGAAGAAATCTTTGCCACCACTGACCTGGAAGGTTATGCCGCTGGTGGCCTACATCGGCCCACCTTGGCATTCGCGGGTGTCGCGGCCATGGAAGAGAGATATACATAGGGGGAAATGGGGGCCACCTAGATAGCACTCATAGAAGGCCATGAAGATGACGATCTTCTGAACTGAATGTGTCCCAAGATCGTGGAGTCCCAAACTGTAGAAGTGGAGGAGTCTTCGGAGGAAAAGCAAGGAGGGAAATGCTAGGACGTGGGCCAAGAAGCAGAGGAAGATGGCGAACTCACCCGGTTCAGGAAGAGGCTCCTGCTCGTCGTGGGGAACCCTCCACCAATTAAGTTTTTTCAGGCAAGATTTCGGCGTTGATGTAGGGAAGCAGGTCATTGGACTTCATCTTGGATTTCTTTCGTGCTCCCTTGACATTCATGGCTTTGTTCCTCTGAGGATTGGGGGAAATGGATGTATCCTAGAAGGAAGAAGATGAACAGAGGAAGAGGGGAGCGACGCCATGAAATTTTCCTCTGTTTCCCCGCTCACTTTATATCAAGTCACTGATACCATTACCATTTTCCCCTCGCGGGCGACGTGACCGTTCATGCGCGTATGAACATGCCAAAATTTGTGGCCATGATTATGTCGTGTCTGCACCACGTGGAGATCATGTGTTCCAAAATTAACGCGCCAAAATCAAGGATCATTCAATGCTTCTGCTCCATCCTGATGCGACCCCCTAACTTGTCCCATCAGGCAACCTGGTGAATGGTGCGGCAGGCAAAACGATAAGTGCAAGAAGACAAAGTACCTGAGGCAGCACAGTTGGCGACTCTAGGGCTAGAGAATTCGATGTTTGCACGCGTCCTAACGGGCACTCGCTAACTTGGTTATTGCATCTATAAGACCAGGCACGTGGGAAAAGGGCTAACCCTATCGATGATTTTTGTTCTTTGCATTTCAGGAGTTCGTCAACGACTCGCCGGAATACCTTGGCAACACCAACACAAGTGGCGACTCGGCTTAGTGACCTGGTGACTCGGAGTCCATGGAGAGTCCCTGACTCACTCGGGGACTAATGATAAGGGAATGTCCAGTGGGGTAGGCATAGGTTGGAAGTCTTCTTGGAGACTGCTGGAACTTGGAAGCCCACTAGCGGAAGGGATCTATCCGGAAGGCCCAGGAAATGGAGACTTGGAGTTCAAGTGGTGGCCCGACTCAGCCCGTAGGTGACTTGTATCTGAAACCGCCTCGGATTCTATCTTGTAAACCCTAGATGAGGTCCTTTACAAACCTCCATCGGGAACCCTAGTAGCACACAACACATCTCACGCCATAGCGCGAGCTCTCTCTCTCTACTCCCCGCTACTCGGCGCATGTACTCTCATACATCAATACAATCACTGAAAGACCGAACCTGGGTAAAACCACGTATGTTCATCTCGCTCCAAAAAATCGAAACTTAAGATCCGAAATTTTTTGTTATAGTTTTTAAAGTTTCGATTGGAATTGTACTTTTCTGCTAACTGAGGAATATGTCTATTTTTTCTAAGTCTAAAACCAGTAATTATTGAAATTGACTGTGCTTCAAATTGCTTTCCGTTCTCATAGTTAGGAAACGGTAAGAAAGATAAAATACGAGCATGTTTTATACCAGTAGTAATTAATCGTTGTTGTTTCAAGATTAATCTATTTTTCATCTAGAAAATATTTTTTCTTATTCGCTAACAAATCTATTAATTAAACTCATGTTTCTATAATCAATTCAATCTGCCGGACCAATTTGAGGATACCTACGAAAAGATTGTTTGAAATTACGAAAAGTTTGCTTGGATTTACAAGCCTAGGCTTCCTTACTCGCTCCCCTATGAAAGCTACTCTCGGTAGCATATGCGATATCTATGCACCGACATTCCTACTGGATGACCAGCTATTCTCGAATTATATTCAAATTCAAACCAGAAAATTGTTGCTTCCTGCTGGATAAAGCTACCCTCAAACTATTCAAACCGAGCATCAACGAGATTACAAGAACAGCATAAGGTTGGATAAACTGCATCTAGATACATGCATTTAAAAAGGCTAAAACATCTTATATTTTGAAACCAAGCGACTGGGAATGAAAAACATATTGCTGATGATTTGCTGAGAGGAGATTCTTATGGGGTACACAATAATTCTTGTCAATTTATCCGCAGGCTTGCTACACTACATCCATTTTGCTTGTAATTGGCGCCCGAGCCTTCGAATTATTATTATTATATTTTGCTCCCCAAACTATATGATGTATTTTTATTTTTTTAGAGCAACCGGCAGGAGCGCTGCCTATTCTATTAGAAAAGGAAAAACCCAACAAAGTACAGAGAGGCGTGTTTGAATTATAGTGGAAACATACCAAAACCACTAGACACGGCCTGTTTTTCATGAAAAACAAGCGAAAACCCCACATGTGGCCACACCACCTAGCACAACTAGGTCTAAAGTGCCGCACACACCACACACCGGCCCCGAGGCCGCGCACCACGTGAGCCGACGACACCTCCGCCCAAGCAAGAAGGGGCGCCACTCGAAGCAGAAAAGTCCTGGAGCCGCCGCTCCGACGTCCACACCGGTCCCGAGACCGCGCACACTAGCGAGAACCAAAGCAACCCAAGCACAACATGCCGGCCCTGAGGCCGCACACCACACAAGCCGTCGACACTTCTGCCCAAGCAAGAAGGGAAGACGCTCAAAACGGAAGGGTCCGGAGCCGCCGCTCCGATGTCCACACCGGTCCCGAGACCACGCACCTGCCTGGCCGACGAAGCAGCTGCCAAGCAGAGCAAGCTAAACCTAGCCGAGCAGAGTACCAGACCTCCAAAGGCATCGCCCCCAAGAGGGAGACGACGATGACGCCGCCGATGTCCGCTCCAACAAAAGTCAAAGCTCAGGTTTTCACCCGGAGAGCCTGAGACTCAAAACAACGAGGGAGGTGAAATGAGCTCCTCGACGATGCCTCCAACGAGGGGAGCGACGTCCGAGGACGCCGACATCGCCGGCTTCAACCTAGGTCGATGCAGTGCTTTCGCGCGGAGATCACCATGCCCAGGTCCAAGGAGCCTATCCGCGGCGTCAAAGAAACCAAGCTCGCTTGCAGTGCGACGCCGCCGACACCACCACAACCGGTGGACCACCGAAACGGGAGATGGATAGCCCGACGACACATCACCGGTAGCTCCGCACTACGCAGAGACCACAGCAGCACGAGGTCGAGAGCCCCACCCAGCACCATGCTGGCAGGAGTACCACCCAAAAAGGCGGCAGCATCCCCACCTCCACCACCAGCCGCTCCTCGCCGCCACGCCGGCCACCCGCTTCCTGCACGAGCCCAAGGCCACTGCCGCACCACACCCCATACGCCCGGGGCACCATCCAGAGCCAGGGGCCGCCGCCCCGGCAACCGCACGCCGGCAAGCAAGCACCGGCCGCCCCTGCTGCCCACGCAGCCAGGGAGCAGCAAGTCTGAGGCCGGAGAAGCACCGACGCGTTCCGGGACCGCCGTCCTAGCTTCCATAGCCAGCAGCCGCCGCCGGGAAACTGCAGCGTCGCCGGCCCTCCAAGCCCATCTGGGCCCAGATCCGGCCCTGGCCGTCGACCGCAACCGTCAGCAACGCCGACCCCGCCGAAGGCCGACGCCTCCACCAGCGGCGCCAAGCACGTCGGCTGACACCCCCCTTCGCGGCCCGCCGCGGCACCTCGCTGCCAAGTCGCCTTGCACGCCGGAGAAGAAGGCCGGAGGCCCCTGCAGGCTCGCGTCCACCGTGGGTTCCCCCCAGCCACCTTTGGCGGCGGGGGCCGCCGCCACGCCAGCGGCATCGGCGAGGAGGGGAGAGGGTGGGGTGGGGGGCCGGCGGCGGCGTGAGCAGGGCTCCCCCGAGTCGCCCTCGAGGGACGACACGAGGGACTCGGTATTTTCTTTTGGAAGGCAACCTTACTGAGAGCTACCGCTTTTCGCAGCACCGAGATTGATCCAGAACTATATGATGTATGACAACGTTTCAAAACAAATTCCTCTAAAGCTAAACTGCACTGCAAGAATGGAGCACTTATATATACTCACTCCGTTCCAAAATATAAGACGTTTTAACCTTTTCTATATCTAGACGCCTTTTCGAGTTAATTGTGTAAGTCTGGAGAAAAATGAGTGAAACTACACACTAAAAAATTCTAGATACATGTGTTCTTATATTTCCTGCCGTCTCAAAGTAGATAGAAACAAAGGGAGTATATGGTACTCCTGCCGTCTCAAAGTAGATATCGTAAATTTGTATAAATTTAGATGTATCTATACACTATTTAGGATATAGAAGCAGTAGCACTATTTAGGATATAGGAGTAGTCGACTAGCGATTACAGCACAACACTTACACTATCTTTAATATATTGCTCATATACACAGCACACCGAAACAGGCGAGCAAGGAAAAAAACCTACTCCCTCCGTCTCAAAATAAATATATACTAAATAGTGTCCAGATTCATCTAAATTTTGTCAAATCTATAACACAAGATCAACTAATATGGGTCGGAGGGAGTACAACAAAGGGCATATCCATGTCAGTTTTTATGCCTCAAGTGTTTCCAGGATCACATGATACACACAAAAAAACTGAGATAAAACCATCGACAATGCATCACAGGTTCACACATTTCCATCAGTTGCTCCTGCTTCTTTCTTCTTTGGTGCCTTGCATGTTTTCTTTTATGTTTCAGTGTTACATGGGCAAAAAGAAAAGCACGCACGATCGAAAGGGGGAACCTAGTTCAAATACAGCTAGAGGACAAGTATGAAGAATATTTTGCTTTCGGAAACAAATAAAACGTGTGTGGTCTGTACACAAAGAACTACGAAAAGATTTGCTGGATGACTGTCTCTGCATTTCCACTGTACTGCATGAGCAGTTGGATGGCATCCGCCCTTGGCAAAGCAAGGAATTCCTGCAAACAGGAGATAGAACTAAGCAGTTAACTCATGGATCATATGCAAGGCAGCTGAGAAGAGGGGTACTGACAGAGTTTGCTTGCAGTGTTACAGATCATTTTCATCTTGGGACATGCATAATCATATAATTTTGATACCAACAAAAACCAGATAATTCAACATTATCCGACTCTAGATCTATTCAATTTTAAACAAAAGCAATCTGTACAAACTTCCTTTGTTTGGATAAGTTATAGAAATACGAACCACAAACGTTTACTGCCTCAGTTCTAAATTCTATGGCACAAACAAGCATGCCATAAAAATTCTCTTATCTTTAATAAGAAGAGTTAGTTAGGTGCACATGGTAACGTTACCAGAAAAGAAAAATAGTTCACAGTATCTCTTTTGTGGTCTTTTACTCATCTTCATTAAAGAAGTAGTGGTCAAAGCTGCATATTAGAGATTATGCAAATTAAAAACTGCCATCTATGTTGGAACCCAGAAAATACTTGGTAAGGATACCCATGTGAAGCCATGAGCTGCAATTCGTTGAGTTCCACAGATTTCAATTTACCGTCAGGAATTTCCTAAGTGGAGAGATGGGTAATATAGAGCAAGGTTGGAAAGTTCTCCCTAACAAAGTTTTTCTAATATCAAACTTAGATCAACTCGTTGTAGTCGCCTTGCTATTACAGCCACTTTTGCTCCATGTCTTAATTCCTGTAATTACCTGTTGCTAATTTATGCATGTTTATTGGAATCAACGAATTTTCGTTGTTAGCCTGCTGCTGTTACTGCATGAACTAACTTGTCAAATGTCAAATTGTGGGAGCATGCCTTTGTAGCAAACTAATGCTTAGAGTGAGAATTGGAATTGTATCTGTTGTCTTCCACTAGGGAAGAAGCCATTTGCACAAGTTACTTCAGTTAGGAATGTGGAAATTAGTTCCGTTAAGAATGGTATGAAGGGAGAAGATCCCTCACTAGAAGTAGGCGGCCCATCAAGAAAAGATGGCGCATCTGGAGAAGACAGCACGCCAGGAGAAGGCACTGCAGCCGGAGAAGAAGCTGCATCTCGAGCATCCGGAACTCATGAATGGTGAATGTAGCGAAAAGGAAAGGAGGGAACAACGCAAAGGCCCAGACTAGAGCATAACACAGGTTCTACCTCTCCAAACTCAGTGTTGTTGACACACCATGAGTTTGAGGGGGTGTTAAAAGTAGTTTATACTTTCCGTTATTGTTGTATACTTTTCCAATTCTATAAGCGGTTTCCTATATTTTCCACACATAGACATGTATATATACTGGCCCTTGGCCTCATGGACATACAGGTTACATATTTCCTCAAAGAAAAGCAATAATTCCCCTCTGTAAAGAAGGTAAACGGGTCTTCTCATACCAAAAATAATCTTCGACTAAAAGTCAATGGTGCCATGGAACGCACAGTTCCAACAAGTGATGGCACATGAATGATAACAAGTAATTCGATGGCTTACCATGAAAGGAGTTAATCAGCGGTAGATAAAGAATTTTCTTAAGATATATACCACTTACCATAACTTTGATTATAGCGCTTTCCTCACAGGCAATTTCTGACAACACTCGAGGGCATGTTGGAACTGTGCCACTTGAGCATGTTGTGATTTGAGAAGATTCATTTCCGCATTCATCTGTTAGAGCTTTGGACATACTGTGACTCACAGATGGATCGATCTCTTTTAGAGAATCTATTTTCAAAAAATTATCAAAATGGTCCTTGCACATCTGAAGTTTAAACCATTCAGTGTGTGTATGAAGTGTTGTCCTGATTATCTTCATCAACTGAGGTTCTTCAATACCAAGCCTCCTGCTTATCGCAAGCTATGAAAGAAAAGATGTCATGATACCATCCAACTTCACTCTAAATAAACATTATAAAATACGGGCCCCGATTCCTTCACTTTGATTACAGAAATTTCAACCTATAGCATAGTTTGCCTTGTAATGTTGCTAATAACCAACCACACAAGGCATGATGGTGTGTTTCATCATGCTCGTGGGGAGCTAAGGCACTAACTAGAATCTAATACAGTGTGTACGTAAGTGTGGATAAATTACTACTCCCTCCGTTCGGAAATATAAGACATTTTAGCTTTGTGCAATGAGTGTATCTAGACCCTTTTTAGTGTATAGGTTCACTCCGAACCTCTACGAACCTATACACTAAAAGATGTCTAGATACATTCGATTCACAAACCTAAAACGTCTTATATTTCCGAACGGAGGGAGTAGAAGGGTGAGACTCTGAATCAACTTACAACATATATAAACATAGAACATACCTGTAGAGAACTTGCAAGAACAGGCAAGGATACTGCCTTTGTGAGTACATCTTCACTGGGTTGTATCAGTGTTACCAATGTTTCCTTCAAAGGCTTCAGTAAAGCTTGGTTATTGGCAGCAATAGGTCCCAGATGAGAGGATGCAACCTTGAGAGCAGCTACATGATCACCACCAGCTACTAGCTTAAGAAACTCAACCTGAAATAGTAAGAAATTCAGAGATGTGTAAGGTACTCTTTCCTACCCTACAAGTCCTGCAGAATAATGTGATCCCATTGTAGGGCTTCACCTGTTTTAGCTGAAACAAAAGAACAGGGTTTTTCATGAAGAAACCAGGATCAATATCGTTTATCTCATCCACAACTTTAGAAGTCATTCCTTTGCTTGTGAGGTCCCTCATCTCCAAAATAACCTCATACTTCTGATCTTGCATATCCCTAGTATCAGAACCAACAGAATCTGCGACCATGTCCTAAAATTAAGGAAATAATCGTCCATTAAAAAGTTGATCTAGGATCTTGCAAGAATGATGAATTGAAAATAAAGCTTACCTGTTTCTGTAGAACATCTCCATCCATGTAAAAGGCAGGAAACAAGATTTCACGATCTGAATCCATTGGCGTCTCACAAGCAAAATTCAGATCATCTGATCGACCTCTCCATCTCTTTCGCCTTCCCTGCCCCAATGTACTACTTCTAACCCTGTGTACTCTCTTGGACCAGGAATCATGATGGGTAATATCACTGGTGCTACAACCGCCATCCTGATTGTCAGCCATCTCACATTCAAGATGTGTTTCACTATTGGCTCCTTGTTTATTGATGGAACTAACATCAATGTTTTGACTATATTTCAAGTCCGAGATTCCTACAGAATATCGAAACAATGGTCTGCTTTAGTGCTGCATAGGATCAAAAAGATACTTCCAAGAGCTAGCAAGCAATAGACCACTACAGGAAAGAACATATTTGAAGCAATTAAAATTGTAAAGTAGGCTCAAGTACAGGTTCAGTCATATACCAGGAAGGGAATGAGAACAGCCTTCAACAATCCCCCTGTATACACAGTACTCATGTACAAGTTTATCCAGAAGCGACAGGTCCAGCTTCATTCGGCATAGTTCATTCTGGGCATTTCACGGAAAGTAAATTTTACATTGTGGATATTGGGCATCGAGGAAGATATAAGGAACCATTTCTGAAATATAAATACAAACAAAAAACTAGCCAGGTCATGATGTATACTTAATAATAAATCAATAAGCACACATCAGTGGTTTCACCTTTCGTGTTGCAACTATCAAAACTACATCTTTAATCTCTAAACTTTCCACACAATCACTAAACCGCACAAGCTTGTGACTCCATCAACAAATAATGTAATTGTTTGCTAATGAAATCAGCCATGCTAGCTAGTGCTCCTTGCCTACACCACGCATGCAAGTGCTACCCACCTGAGAAATGCTCAACGAAATGATCAAACAAACACAGAACTGCCTTACCACAGAACAATTGCTGTGTGGGAAGGAATGCAGTGATTTGGAGGACAAAGAGATGGCAGCAGTGCATCTCAATCGAAGTCACAAATGCATGAGTCGGTTCTGATGTTCTGTTGCTGGTCTCTCAGCAAATCCGACTCTGACGAGGATCCACATGACTCAGAGGATGGCAAAGGAGACGGGTGACAAAGAATAGAGTCCTGCCACTGCTCGTGCACATGCTTCATTCTGCTCGTGGCCTCGCCTCAGCTGAAGCTACACCAGCCATGGAAGATGTCACCAGAGGCTCCCAAGCTAGGCAGAGAGGAGGTCAAAAGTGGAAAAGAGGCACAAGAGGAAGAATGTAATGAGAGTGTGGCCAGTGGACCAAAGTGGTGATGTGGCTGCCGAAAACAACTACTGGAACAAGCTTATGTGGGAAAAGTAAAGAGTTCTCATAGATATAGGAGGGAAAGCGGGCAATACTAGTGTAGGTATTGTTTGGAGTTTGGCCTTCAAGTATTGTTCAAATGTGTAAAATGTACTTGATCCACAATTGTTATTACCCAACATTGATAATAGTGCTGTGCTTAACATCCCATTTGAAAAAGTAACAGCCATACTTACAAAACAGTGCAAAGTTTACACACAGAAAAGATTAAAAACAACTTTGCCCTTCTTATGGTTTTGAAATAGAAATGGTAACACAAATATCCATATTCATAACTGAATAGTTCATACTCAATTATATTTTGTAATAAAACCTGAAATGCTTCATATAGATCTCCTTTTGCAAACTTCAAGCTGTCAACAGCGCCTTGCCTTGTCAACTCAACCGCATGCGCTAGGGCTTGAACATCAACCTGATGGCCGATTATTAAACAGGTGGAATCTGGGTTATAGTATAGCACAGTTAATAAATTACTGAGAAGTGCTTGCCTCATCAAATGGCGGTGCTTCTACTGAACTTTCCTGAGGAACTGCAGGCAGATCACGGTCCTCAAAGAGTAGACGCTCAGTCAGATCAGATATAGGTGATGAAATTCCTTGGCGCGAGCAAAATACTTTGTGAATGCTTTTCAAAATGTGAGATTGTCAGAATAGTGAGGAAAGCCTAGCAACCTAGGTTAATAGATATGATGATGTAACATATTAAATACCTTATTAAGTACCGCAACGTCATTGACAGAATAGGATCATAAGCCTGCAGCTGAGCTCTTAATATGGATGACAGCAACCCAGCAAGTTCGAATCTCCTATTTATAGACCACTGCCGAGCAAACCATTTCAACAGGAAGAAGTAGGTCATATATCAAAATATTACAGCATAATTGTTGTGCAATAAAGTGAAGATGTAAAATAGCAGACTGCCATCAGAAAATAGAAGTTCCAAGAAGCAACAATCACTACTCAAAGAACAAGATATGCTCAGGCAGAATGATGAGGACATAAAGCTACCTGTTATTATTTTTGAAAAGTGAACTAGGACAGTAGGATCATGCATACCTCGTTGGTGACTGGGGAAGATTGGTCATCTTTGTCATATATTAAAACCAGCAATATATGCTTGAATTCCTCGTAAGCTTCCTTTGGAACATACCAAAACACCAATATTTATTACACACACAAATAAAATTAATGAACATGCATGAAAAACAAAATACAGGTGGTTAATTTTTTTCTCCGGATATATAGGAACTGAAAAATAGTGAAGTACTAAAATTTGAAGAACGGGTTTGTTCGCACTAATGATATGATATGTATATAAGTTTGGATGAAACGGCCTCATCGGTGTGGTGGTGGAAATCGGAAGCAACAATAGTTAGGGCTGGCAGGAGTAACAGCGAGATGAGATGTCGGAGCTCAAAAATGCTTTTCGACTAGTCTGTAATGAGATATGTGAGTTAAAAGAGTTTACTATTTAATTCCATCGGTTATAATTTTCTCAATTAGATTGTCTTCTTAGAGCCTCACACACAAGCACGCGCACGCGCACACACAGCGCCACGCCATTGTACTTCAAGTCATCATCATACAACCCCAATGTGGTGGATGTTTGCCCTATTCATAATTCCATCAGAAAGGAAATATCGTGCTCTTTTCGTATTTATGTTCGATGTATCTAACATCATTAAAATCTGGACTCTTCGGGCCGGAAAAGGAAAGAAACTGGCACCTACAATAATAAACATTCAAACATTCTCAAATAGGAATATGGCATAGCGCAGAAGCCTCTGATAATTCATTTCTCTTTTAACAGTGTGTCACTGCTTGGTAGGCAAAAAGAAATACAATCGTACAAAAGAATTTAGTGGAAGTAATAAAAGATATTTATTGTGGCATCTTACAGCAATATATTTAATCAAAAATTATTATCACTAATGTAGCTGTTTCAAATGAAAGAAGGGCAGATGGATTTTTCAACAAATAGGCTGTTTATCACACGGAAGGTCATTCCTAATTTCCTATGAAACACTAATATTATCATCTCTTCGTGAAAATTTACACCACCAGTTAACCTCTAGAGTTAGCCTTACCATTTAAATTTTATTCTAAACAGCATGTCATGCTAACAGCTAACCTCTCTAGTTAGCCTCAGATTAAATAAACCTTTTGAAAAGCAGATAGCTAAAATTCAATGAATATAAACAGTGAAAAAAAATGTAAATAAAGCTATCACGGAGTTACCCTGCAGGGACAAACACATTTTGTGGCATGTCCATTTACTCCATTACAAGAACTTGAGGTATTACATTTAGGAAAAGTTGCTCTTGCAACACTTGTAAAATTCTATTCTTTCTTGTAGAACCCCCAAAAGCAAGTTTGCTGACTTTTAGAACTTACCACTACATAGTTACAACGTTATTCTTGTCGTCTCCATGGAACCAAGGATGCCCCGGATCGAACGGGCGGACCACGGACCGCGACTCCGGAGAAGGACCCCGGGAACGATCTCAGTCAGGATCCGTCTCCAGAGCCCAGGGACGTCCTCCTCGGGAAAGAGGAATGCTCGGCAAGCCACCCTCGGGCAGAGACAGACTGATGGGACAGAACCAGCGCTCCACTGCACGTTCAGACAATGGGAGACCACGCGGCCGTCAACAGAAACACTGCGCCACGTTGTGACCATGCGCGTTGTGCCTCGCCGCGTGGTGACCCCTTGATCTTATAAAAGAAGACCCAGGCCGGTCGAGAGAGCGGAGGACTAGCAAGTACATCCCGAGGAACGATCTCTGTAACTAGTTCATCATCCACCAGAAAGATGGTAGTTGCAGGACGTAGGGTTTCGCACATTGCGGCCTGAACCTGGGTAAAAAACCTGTGTCTCTGTGTGCTTGTGTGTTCTTCTCGACCGACGATCGAGCTCGCCGTACTTTGCGCCCCTAGCCGAACTCAATAGGGGATCCCATCCCCGGTGTCAAAACCTAGGACAACAACAATTCTCCATCTAGAACCAAGTAGAAGGACTGAATCCCCTGTTCATTTTCATTAATCACTGGGCTGCACAGAAGGGTAAAGCACCGTCATTCCTGTGGCAACATCCTGATCAGCTATGGCTACATTCTGAGCAGGTAGTCATGCATAATGCTGTGACTGGTCCTGGACTAAATGAGGGAAGGGAGTAATGGTGAGACCATTGAGGTGGTGAGGAAGATGTGAGGCCCATTTGTGGCGCAGAGGTAGGAGACACGTCGTATTTTCTAATTAGATTGGAAGCCAAAACAGGTTTAACCAAAGATTGGGCAATGGTGATGGAGGCGAGGCACCTGATGGAGAAGCCAGCAGGGAGGAAAACTAATTGAGTGCTAGATGAACCAAAGCTGGGTTAACTATCTGGTGGTAATTTACAAATTATTTTTAGGAGTGTGACTAATTGCTTACTATTGTCAGCAGGGATTAACCCTTGTTAGTCTGTACCAGTAACAAGCTATGATGTAACCCTGTTAGTCTGTACCAGTAACAAGTTATGTTGTAAGTATCATCCGCGACAACAAGATATTGAGCACCATAAAGTAGCAGCTTGTCACTGTGTCTACCACAACCAGTGGTGGAGCCAACGGAAAATTGCTGTGGGTCAGGCAGCCTAAGATAGCAGGGATCAATCATACATATGTATAAACTAAAGGGGTTTTGGGAAAAGCTGTGGGGTCAGCCTACCCCACAGTTAACACGCAGCTCCACCACTGACCAAAATGGTACAAGGTATAATTTAGCTGTTGAGTGAACGAGAAGGCAACCTTATTGCACACAAAAAAATATTCTACTCCCTAAGTTCCAAGCTACTAGTAGTTACTGAGCTCGTAGCAATACATCCCCATAAAAAATAACAGAATCGTGTAAAATATACAAGGTGGGGTGGTCACTCACTAAATGCTTATCGGTAATAAGAGATCCACAGCACAACCAGCCCATTCCCCCACTTCATTCATGAAAACATTGCAAAACAATTGGTAGCAGATCATTGTAGTATATTAGATTTCCAACAGTGCATGCAAAAAAGGTACTGTATATATTTAACACTTCGCATGAAAGGAGCAGCAGTCTTACACTGCATCCAGGTTCTCCGGAAGGCTGGACTCGGTCCGAGGTTCTGTGAGCTGGTCGCTATCCTGCTATCTACGGCTAATGAGGGTGACGCTCAATGGCGAACCAGGTCCCCCCCCCCCATTTGGCACAGGAGGGGCCTGAGGCAGGGGGACCCCCTATCCCCTACGCTGTTCATCCTCATGATGAACACGCTTAGTAGGGTGTTAGCCAAGGCCATGGAGTGGGGTGTATTGCGGCGCTTAGCGCGGTAGGAGCTGACGACCTCGGTGTCGCTCTACGCGGATGATGTGGTGATATTCTGTCGCCCGGATGAGGATGAGCTGCACGCGATCCGTGGTATCCTGGTTTGCGCACCAACTTTGCGAAGTGCTCAGTATCCCCAATCGCTTATTCAGAGGAGGTGGGCAGCGGCGCGGCAGCTGTAATGGGGTACCAGCTGGCACCCTACCCTGTCAAGTACCTGGGTATACCCCTGGCCATTCGCCGGCTACCGACTGAAGCCTTCCAACCAGTCGTTGACCGGATCGCGGATAACTGCCCACTTAGAAGGCCTCCATGATGCCTAAAATGGGATGGCTCACCTTGATCCACGAGGTGCTCGCGGCGATCTCACTTCACCAGCTTATAGTGCTCTCTCTCAATAAGAAGGCACTCAAACAGGTGAACAAGATTCTGCGCAGATTCTTGTGGGTAGGCAGGAAGAAAGCTGGGGGTGGACATTGCCACGTCAACTGGGCGAGGGTGTGCAGCCGATCTGCTTTGGAGGACTTGGGATCCCAGACCTCGCTCGTACGGCCACTAGCCTCTGGACCCGGTGGATGTGGAGGTTGCGTACGGACCCCTTGCGACCTTGGAGCGGGCTAGACATGCAGTTCACCAAGAATGAGCGCGAGATCTTCGCCTCCACCGCTATGGTGGTGGGCGAGGGGATGGTGGCACTTTTCTGGGTGGACAGATGCGTGGATGGGAAGTCGATCGGAGAGATAGCACCAGATCTTCTAGCGTAAATCCCACGACATCTCAGGAAAGTGCGGACGGTGCAACAGGCGGTTACCGACCGCAGCTAGATTTCCGACGTCTCAGGTGCTGTCAGCCCCCTCGCGTTGTGGCAGTACGTGCAACTGTGGAACAAGCTGCAGGGCATGCAACTAGGGGGTGCGCCAGACAGGCTTGTGGACGACCGATGGCCAGTATTCATCTAAGTCCTGTTACTATGCCATCTTCCAGGGGTCCATAGCCTCAGGTTCTTGGAAGTTGACCTGGAAATCTTGGGCGCCACCCAGGGTGGAGTTCTTCATTTGGCTCGCTTGCGAGGACAGATGTTGGACAGATGAGAGGCTGGAGCGCCGACAGCTTCCCCACCGGCCGCTTCGCGTGTTGTGCGACCAGTCTACGGAGACCATGTCACACATCCTCACGGGATGTCCGTTCTCATAGACTATCTGGCATGAGGTCCTTTCATGGATCCGATCTACCGCGGGACCTCCGGTTGCTGAAGGACCCTTCGCGGAGTGATGGGAGCTGGTGGTGCGCTCTAGCCCACGTCAGATGTGCAAAGGAACCTTGTCTGTGATCATGCTTAAGACGTGGTGGATTTGGAAGCATAGGAACGCGATCATCTTCAACAACGAGTCCCCTCGCCCCCTCGGTGGCTCCCCTAGTCAACACGATCAAAGCCGAGGCTAAGTCGTGGGTTGAGGCTGGGGCGCGAGGGTTACGCCAGATACTCCCTTAGACTAGCTTTGGCTTAGCTTTGCTCTGCTTCCTTGGGTCGAGTTGTATGGCGTGGGTGTTGGTCCTTTCTGGACTTGTAAGTTGACTCTTTCTTGATCTATCAATGCACGAAACACAAAGCTTTTGCGTTTTCGCGAAAAACATCATAATAATCTACTACATCCACATAAATTACACTAAAGAGACACTCACAAACTTGACATACTCCCACAAAACAAATTAACATCACGCAACTAAGAAACATGAGAATAATAGTGTGCGCACATTCACCTATAGATTCAAATATTTGATAACAGAATAAACTCTTTTCACATCACAGTAAAGTGTCGACTATACGACAAAGACGTGTTTACAGATCAATCAACTGTTAACCGACAATTCCCACTGTTGTGCAACTAAAAACACAAAAATACCGGGGGGTGGTACACTTGGTAACAAATTCATCGATCTCTAGAGGCACTCTGATACGTCCATTTTGCATCACTATTCTATGTCATAATTCACTGTTATTCATTGATATATTTCATATTAAGAGGTGATACTTATGTTATTTCATCTGCTTTTGCATGGTTGATGACTTTTGGAGCATGGACCGCTACAGTCAAGATTCTGATGGAAAAGGTGCTGTTTGGAGGCAAAATTCGCGAAGATCAAAAAATCCAAGAAAATATACGAAAAATCCTATTTTTCCAGAAGACGAAGGATGCCAGGAGGAGTGGAGATGGGCCACAGGGGGCCCACACCACTCCCTGGCGCGGGCCACCCTAGGCCGCGCCACCAGGTGGTGTGGCCGCCCTGGCCCACCTCTGGCTCTTCCCTCTGGCGTATGTATTTCTCCCGAAACCCTAAGACTGGGGGAGCGACCACAGAAAGATTCCGCCGCCTCTGCTGGGCGGAAAACACTGAGAGAGAAAGATCTCTCCGGCAGACAGATTTCTGTCGGGGGAATTCCTTCCCGGAGGGGAGATCGTCGCCATCAACACCACCATCAAGCTGGACTTCATTGGGATCATCATCACCATCATCACCATCAGCACCACCATCATCTCGTTGTAACAATTGGGTTGAATCTTGCATAGTTCTTAGGGGAAACTTTCCCGATGTTGATTACTCTTTGTAGTTGATGCTATTGAGTGGAACCATTGAATTATTGTTTATATTCAGATTGTTATACATCATTATTCCATCTCTGATCATGATCCATATGATGTCTTGTGAGTAGTTCGTTTTGTTCTTGAGGACATGGGAGAAGTCATGTTGTTAGTAGTGGAGTTGTGTTGAGAAAGATTCAATAGTTTGATATTTAAGTTGTGGTCTACTTCTAGTGGTGTCATGTGAACGTTGACTACATGACACTTCACCTATATGGACCTAGGGGAATGCATTATGTATTTGGCTACTAATCATAGGGGTTGCCGGAGTGACAGAAACCTGAACCCCCGTTAGGAAACCATTGCACAAGGGACGTAAGGGTCTTAGAGTTTAAAGCTGTGGTTAGGTTTCTACCTTAATTACTTTCTTGTACTTACGGATGTTTGCAGGGGGTATAATCACAAGTATGTATTAGTCCTAGGAAGGTCGGTACATTAGCACAGGTTCACCCACACAACACTTAGCAAGCTAAAGAAGATTAATCAACTATATGAAGCGAAAGCACTTGACAGTCTTCCCATGTGTCCTCGAGAACGTTCAGTCATCTTAAGTAATACAACCGGCTTGTCCTTTGCTGCATAAAGGATTGGGCCACTCGCTGCATTTATTCTTATTGTCTTTTATTTACTCGTACTTCGTTACTTGCTTTATCAAAAACCCCTAAAAATCCGTTTGCTAAGTATTTGCAGAGAATTCCTGAACCATACCACTAGCCGGCACCTTCTGCTCCTCGTTGGGTTCGACACTCTTATCGAAAATACTGCGATACACCCCCTATACTTGTGGGTCATCACGCTCCACGGGTCGACAGGTTTGGGTGGTTGTCCTTGGATCGCTCATCCGATAAAATCCTCATCCCCACGGCGTTGTCGAATTCCAGCGATCTCCCAATTCGCCGCATCGTTGAACCGTAAAATCCCGAGGCGCTCGTGCGGATCGGTTTGATGGATAAGTCTCTGTACTGTGGTCTTTGTGGGCTGCAGCACATGGTCCTTGTGTCCTTGTGGCTGCACTGCATGGTGGTTTTGCTGCCCGTAAAGGATAGCATCCTTGACTGGCTTTTAGGACAGCATCTTAGACTAGCATCTTAGACAGCATCTTAGCATATGCTTGGCCGGCTAGCAGCCTATAAATATGTATCCCCAACCCCTCAGGTTGGCATGGCATTGTGTGAGAAATGAACCCGAAAATTGCCCCAACTCCTAGTGTCATCCTCTCCCTCAATGAGTAAGAATTCAACGACTAACAAGTGGTATCAGAGCCAAGTTATCCTGTAGTTTGAGCATCTCCTGCTCATCTCCTTCCCTGGTAGCAGCAGGTCCGGCTGCCCTTGCTCATTCCTCTCCCTCTGCGCAGACAAGCAGCAGCTCATCGGTAGCAGCCTTCTCTCCACGTAGCAGCCCCCTAGCGGCTAGCCATGTCCGCAAGTCACTCTCAGCACTCGGTCACCTCGAGCACGCGTCGGCAGGAGGCCGAGCTCGCCATGGCAGAGGAGCGCGAGCGAGTGGCGGCAGCAACCACCGCGACGGCAGCAAGGGTGTCGAGGTTGGCAGCGGCGGAGCTGGCAGCAGCCAGAGCGGAAGTGGAAGCAACAGCGGCGGCGGATGCAGCACGTGAGGCGGTGGCGGAGGCCGAGGCATTGCGCGGCAGTGCCAACAGCTTCGTTTCTGCTGACGGCAGCACCGAGGCATTGCGCAACAGCGCCAACAGTTATATTTCTGCTGACGGCAGCGCTGACACAGACCTCGAGCTACTGGCAAGGGACGCATCGCGAGAGCGGGCGACGGAGTGGGCAGCCGAGCACGCCCTCGCGCACAATGGTGGCGCTCCCGGAGGAGGCGTGCACGGCGACGGTTGGGACGACGAAGACCGCGGCCTCTACGGGGTTCGAACCGTGGTCAGGGACGTTGGTCCCAATGCTAGGTAGCCTACTCTCACCAAAACCAACTACGTCAAGTGGGTCACGGTCATGAGGATCAGGCTCCAGGTGCAGCACATATGGGAGGCAGTCCAGAACGGCGATGTCGACCACCATGAGGATCGACGGGCGCTGGATGCCCTCATCGCTACAGTCCCACCCGAGATGCAGTTCTCACTTTCCAACAAGCGAACTGCCAAGGAGGCTTGGGACGCCATCGCTGTGGCATGCATCGGCAGCAACCGCGCCCGCAAGTTCACACTACAAGCACTTCGCAAGGAGTGGGAGAACCTGGCCTTCAAGCCAGGTGAGGACATTGATGACTTTGCTCTCCGTCTCAATACTCTGTTGCAGAAGATGGTGCAGTTCGGCTATGACACCAACGGCCAGGAGAGAGCTGTCGAGAAGCTCTTTCGTTGCGTCCTCGAGAAGTACAAGCAGATGGCTAGCTCGATCAAGTCTCTACTGGAGCTCTCCACGATGTCGATCGAGGAGGCGATAGGTCACCTCAAGGTCATCGACATCGACGAGCCACAACCTCACTCGAGGCCCATCACCACTGGCGGGAAGCTACTTCTCACTCGGGAGCAATGGGATGCCTGCCAGGGTGACAGAAAGAAGGGGGAGCCCTTCTTCCACAATAGGCGGCTGCAAGCGTGGCAAGCCGCGCAAGGCGCGCAAAGACGCCCAGGGCGGCGTCGCCGGCAAGCACAAGCCGGCATGAGACGACAGCTGGCCGCAGTGGCCATTGGGCCAAGGACTGTCGACAGCGACGACGCAGCCAGGCCAACGTCGCACGGGCGAAGGAGGAGCCAACTCTATTCATGGCACATGCAAGCATCGAGCTAACTCCAGTGGCACCAGTCGCAGCGGCTCTCCTCCACCTTGACGAGCCAAAAGCACACGCCCTCCTCGACGACGGCTCCGGCGACGACAAGACTGACGGGTGGTGCCTCAACACCGGCGCCACCCATCACATGACCGGTCGACGGGAGTTCTTCGCCGAGCTCGACTCTGACGTACGAAGCTCCGTCAAGTTTGGGGATGCATCCACCGTGGAGATTAAGGGTGTCAGCTCCGTCATCTTCACCGCCATGACTGGAGAGCACCGACTGCTCACCGGTGTCTACTACATCCCCTCGCTGAGGAACTCCATCATCAGCTTGGGACGGCTGGATGAGAACGGCTCACGCGTGCTGATCGAGCATGGGATCCTACGCATCTAGGATCGCCATCATCGCCTTCTTGCCAAGGTAACCAGAGGTGCAAATCGACTCTACGTCCTTAATGTGCAGGTGGCACAACCCCTCTGTCTTGCTGCTCGTCAAGACGACGAGGCGTGGCAGTGGCACGAGCGCTTCGAGCACCTTCACTTCGAGGCCCTGAAGCGGCTCACTGCCACGGAGATGGTGTGAGGCCTGCCGTGCCTTGACCATGTGGAGCAGTTATGCGACATTTGCGTGTTGACGAAGCAGAGGTGACTCCCCTTTCCCCAGAGGGCAAGCTTCCGAGCCAAGGAGAGGCTCGAGCTCGTGCACGGGGACTTGTGTGGCCCGGTGACACCGGCTACACCGGGAGGACGATGCTACTTCCTGCTGCTCGTCGACGACCTCTCTGCCACATGTGGGTGATGGTCCTCGGCAGCAAGGGAGAGGCTGCGAAGGCGGAGTGCGGCCACAAGCTGCGCATGCTGCGCACCGACAACGATGGCGAATTTGCGTCGTACTGCGCTGATGAGGGCATTCAGCGCCACTACTCCGCGCCGTGCAGCCCGCAGTAGAACGGTGTCGTCGAGCGGCGCAACCAGACGATTGTGGGGATGGCTCGGGCCCTTCTCAAGCAGAGAGGGATGCCGGCTATCTTCTGGGGAGACCCGATGGTGACGGCCGTCTACATCCTCAACCGCTCGCCTACCAAGGCGCTCGATGGCAGGACGCCATACGAGGCTTGGCATGGGCGCAAGCCGGCGGTCTCCCACTTGCGGATCTTCGGCTGCCTCGCGTTCGCCAAGGAGCTTGGCCACATTGGCAAGTTCAACGACAGGAGCACTCCCGGAATGTCCATCGGCTACGTGGAGGGCTGGAAGGCCTACCGCATCCTCGACCCGAAGACACAGCGTGTGCGCACGGCGCGAGATGTTGTGTTCAACGAAGGGCGAGGATGGGCGTGGGACAAGGCGGTGGACGACGGCTCGACTCCGACGTATGACAACTTCACTATCGAGCACGTCCATTTCAAGGGAGTTGGGGGAGTAGGCAGCTCTTCTTCGCCGAGCATGCCGACCTCAGCCCCCGAGTCTCCATCGACCCCGACGCCTGCTACACCGGCAGCACCACGCTCTCCGACCACGACTTCAGCTGTGACGAATCCTTCACCAATTCCACCATAGTCGGTGACGCCACGTACTCCAGCATCGACAGCCACTCCTCCGGGCATGTCTACTCTAGCACCAGCTCACGTCGAGCACAGCCTGGTGGAGTTCACTTCCCCGCTCTCTCACGACGAGGAGCGCATACACGCGTATTACAACGGCAAGCCGCTACAGTACCGTACAATGGATAACCTTCTCGACGACCAGCCGGTGTCGGGACTGGTGTCACACGACCTGGAGACGTAGTTGCACCTTGCGTGTGACGACGGCGAGCCTCGATCTTCTGCAGAGACCGAGGCGTGGCATGGCACGCCGCGATGCAGTTGGAGATGGATGCGGTTGAGCAGAACCGCACTTAGGAGCTTGCTGACCTCCCTCGTGGTCACCGCGCGATCACCCTTAAGTGAGTGTTCAAGCTGAAGAGGGATGAAGCCGGCACCATCGTCAAGCACAAGGCTCGCTTGGTAGCACGAGGTTTCGTGCAACAGGAGGGGGTCGACTTCGACGATGCCTTCGCTCCCGTGGCACGGATGGAGTCTGTATGACTCCTCCTTGCGCTAGCTGCCCAGGAGGGCTGGCGTGTTCATCAAATGGATGTCAAGTCGACATTCCTTAACGGTGACTTGAAGGAGGAGGTCTACGTGCATCAGCCGTCGAGATTTGCGATCCCCGGCAAGGAGGGCAAGGTGCTCCGCCTGCGCAAAGCCCTCTATGGCTTACGACAGGCACCAAGGGCGTGGAATGCCAAGTTGGATTCCACGCTAAAGGAGATGGGCTTCGAGCAAAGCCCGCACGAGGCGGCCGTCTACCAGCGGGGCATTGGAGGAAATGCCCTGCTAGTGGGCCTCTATGTCGACGACTTGGTGATCACTAGCACCAAGGATGCAGAGGTGGCGGCGTTCAAGGAAGAGATGAAGGCCACCTTCTAGATGAGTGACATGGGGTCGTCTCCTCCTACCTGGAATAGAGGTACACCAGGACAACTCCGGGATCACACTTCAACAGACCGCCTACGCCAAGCGCATCGTTGAGCTAGCTGAGCTCACCGACTGCAACCTAGACCTCACTTCGATGGAGGAGAGGCTGAAGCTCAGCCGCGACAGCACGACGGAGGAGGTGGACACTACGCAGTACCCGCGTCTTGTGGGGAGCCTTCGCTACCTCGCCCACACACGGCCGAACTTGGCATTCTCCGTCAGCTACGTTAGTCGGTTCATGCAGCGACCGACGACGAAGCACCAGCAGGCTATAAAGAGGATCGTCCGCTACATTGCGGGAACTCTCGACCATGGCCTCTACTACCCTAGGTGTCCTGGGGGCACACTTCGTCGGGTACAGCGACCACGCCGATGACATCGACACCAGCAAGAGCACGAGGGGGATCCTCTTCTTCCTCGGCAAGTGCCTCGTGAGCTGGCAGTCGGTCAAGCAGCAGGTGGTGGCCATGTCCAGCTGCGAGGTCGAGTACATAGCAGCCTCCACCACTTCCACTCAGGCGCTCTGGCTCGCTTGACTGCCTGGTGATCTCCTCGATCGAGACACTAGAGCGATGAGCTTAGGGTGGACAACAAGTCCGCTCTGGCCCTGGCAAAGAACCCTGTTTTCCACAAACAAAGCAAGCACATCCGGGTGAGGCACCACTTCATCCGAGGCTGCTTGGATGAAGGGAGCATCAAGGCGAGCTACATCAACACCAAGGATCAGCTTGCGGACTTGCTCACCAAGCCTCTTGGGAGGATCAAGTTCCTTGAACTCTGCTCCAGGATCAGGATGGTTCAACTTTTCCACAAGACAACACACAAGACTTAGGGGGAGAATGATGGATAAGTCTTTGTATTGTGGTCTTTGTGGGGCTGCAGCACATGGTCCTTGTGTCCTTGTGGTTGCACTGCATGGTGGTTTTGCTGCCCATCAAGGACAACATCCTTGACTAGCTTTTAGGACAGCATCTTAGACTAGCATCTTAGACAACATCTTAGCATATGTTTGGCTAGCTAGCAGCATATAAATATGTATCCCTAACCCCTCAGGTTGGTATGGCATTGTGTGAGAAATAAACCTAAAAATTGCCCCAACTCCTAGTGTCATCCTCTCCCTCGATGAGAGTAAGAATTCAGCGACTAACACAATTGGCTCTGGCCGGTGAGGAGCAGTCATGGCGCCTTCCAAGCCTTCGCCGCAGACGCTGCTGGTGTTGGCGGCGATGGGAGAAAAGGCAGCATCAGCAGAGGCCTCCCTCACCGAGTGCCATCAAGCGGTGGATCTGCTACACGGGCGTGTGGCGGACATGGATTCCACGCAACAAGGGCTCGTCGCGTAGATCGGCCTCATCTTGAAGGCAGTGGCGGCAGGAGCGAAGGCCCAGACTGACGCCGCGCTGCAGCTCGCGTCGCTCCACGACAAGCTCACAGCGACGGTGGAGAGGCTAGATCGTTTCCATGCGAGGTCCTTGTCGCTAGAGGAGGACGATCCTGATCCTGACGAGGTGGTGCCCGTCGGCAAGGGATCCATCCACACGGCCACCGCCACATGGAGCGGCCATACACCAGGCGCATCAGCGTCCTATCAGGAGCTGGGAGGCGATCATGCTGTGGGCGGGGTTGGCGGTGGTGGTGGAGGATTTGTTGGTGGTAGAACGAGTGATAGTGTGCTTGGCGGCACTGGTGGTGGTGGACATGGAGGCGTTGGCAACGGTAGAACCAACCAGACTGGCTATTCCACAAACAAGCACAATCTGAAGATGTCTTTTCCCAGGTTTGACGATGATCAACCTCGCATTTGGAAGGATAAATGTCTGGATTACTTCCAATCCTTCGTTGTGGCTGGTATCGGCAACCCTGCACATGGATGGCAACGCGGCCCTCTGGCTCAAGGCGTACCGTCTTCGTCACGAGATCAAGCCAGCATTGATGACGGCAGTGCAGGGAAAATTTGGCGCCGATGATCATCGAAAATATTTGAAACAATTTCTAGCTTTGAAGCAAAAGGGGACTGTGGAAGAATATCAAGTTCAGTTTGAGTCCCTATCCTATCAGATCTCTGTACATAATCCTCACTATGATGAGCAGTTCTTCGTGTCCCACTTCATCGAAGGTCTGAAGGTTGAAATCAGAGGAGTGGTGGAAGCGCAGGTACCTTACAGTGTGGAGCGTGATATCCTTCTGGCCACAGTCCAGCAAGAAGTGTTGACTGACACTAAGAGATGGGGACATTACCAGAGGCATCAAGCAAGGGTTGAACCAGCATTGCTCAAAGGAGAAGCAGCCAAACCACCTATCAAATTAGGCACTAAGGATCTCTGGAAAGATAGACAGCTGCGGGATTTCAGCAGAGCTAATGGACTCTGCTTCAAATGTGGAGAAAATTTTGATCCGACTCATCAATGTCTGAAGAAAACCACAGCAGAATTGCATTTGACACAAACTGAGACAGACCCTGACATCCTATCAGATGAGATTCTGAACATGATAGAAGAAAATGACATGGCTCAGGCAGAACAACTCAGTTTATCTATTCATGCAATATCTGGCACTGAAGGATCCAGAACAATCAGACTAAGGGCATTGATTGGAAATCAAGTGCTACTCATTTTAGTTGATTCTGGCAGCAGCAGTAGTTTTATTAATGCTAACATGATAGACAGGCTTTAGTGCAAGGTTCAGACCATTGATTCTATCCTTGTGAAGATAGCAAATGGCTAATTTATGCATTGTGTAAACTAGTTCCTGAGCTTTGTTGGTGGTGTCAGGGACAAACCTTCACAACAAACATGAGAGACCTTGACCTGGGGGCCTATGATGCTATTTGGGATGGGTTGACTGGAACAGCACAGCCCAATGGTTACAGATTGGAAAAATCACACTCTAGCTTTTGCCCATAACAAGAACCTCATCACACTAAAAGGAGTCCTAGCACCTTCTGAGGCTACTGCCAGAGAACTTTCAGTCGAACAACTCATCAAATGGTACAAGGGTAACGAAATCTGGGCAATAGCGGTAGTCAAACCTGATGCAGAACACACTGAATCCCCAATTCCAGAGTGTGTTCAAACAGTTTTGGACAGTTACACAAATGTTTTTGCTACACCAACTGACCTACCCACCTGAAATGCAGTATGATCACCCAATTTCGCTCAAGCCAGACGTTGTCCCTTTCAATGCACGCCCTTATCGTTACACTCCAGCACACAAAGACGAAATTGAAAAGCAAGTGAAGCAGATGCTTGCAACTGGGATCATCGTGCCTAGTATGTCACCTTATGCATCCCCAGTACTTCTAGTACAAAAGAAGGATGGCTCCTGGTGGTTTTGTGTTGACTACCGCAGGCTGAACGAACTCACTATCAAGAACATGTTTCCAATGCCTGTCATTGACGAGCCCTTGGATGAATTATCACGTGCCTCCATTTTCTCCAAACTCGATCTTCGAGCAGGATACCATCAGATAAGAATGATGCCTGCAGACGAACATAAAACAGCATTTAAAACCCACCAAGGACATTTCACATTACCAAGTGTCATGTCGTTTGGTATGTGCAACGCACCGGCAACATTCCAATGTGTGATGAATCAGGTACTCAGTCCTTGCCTCCGTTGCTCAGTGCTTGTCTTTATGGACGACATATTGGTCTACAGTCCGTCCGTGGACACACACGTTCAACATCTGATAGAGGTGCTGGAACTACTGCGCTAGAACAAGCTGTTTGTCAAAGCAAGCAAATGCTCATTTGCGTGCAACAGTCTTGAGTACCTAGGACACATTGTCTTTGCAGAAGGGGTTGCCACTGACCCTAAGAAAACTGAAGCAATGGTGAATTGACCACTGCCTTCTACAGTCACAGAACTGCGGGGTTTTCTCGGACTCACGGGTTACTATCATAAATTCGTCCGCAATGATTGCCCATCCACTGACTCTATTACTCAAGAAGGCATTCTGTTGGAATGACCAGGCCACACGGTTGCATTCACGCACTGAAAGCAGTCATGACGAGCACACCGGTCCTTCAATTACCTGATTTTCAGAAGAAGTTTGTGGTCGAGACGGACGCCTGCGATTCAGGAATTGGAGCCGTGTTAATGCAAGAAGATCACCCATTGGCATTCCTGAGCAAGCCTCTCCAATCTCATCAGCAATTGTCAATTTACGAGAAGGAATTCCTTGCTCTGCTCATGGCGGTCGAACGATGGTGGCCGTACTTGTAGCAAGGCGAGTTCGAGATCAAGACTGACCACCACAGCCTGTGTTACTTGGATGATCAGACGTTGCAATCACCTCTGCAACGCAAAGCAATGGCGCGCTTAATGGGACTTCAATTCAAAATTGTATATCGCAAAGGCAACAAAAATCATGCAGCGGACTCACTTTCCCGTGTTGGTCATCTGTTCTCCATCTAGGCATGGTCAATTCATATGTTGATGATGCAGATGCCCAATGTCGCCTCATAGAACTGGCACTCACAAGCAAGAACGAGCAAGGATATGAGCTCAGAGATTGCCTTATTTGATTCCGTGGACGAGTCTGGCTCGGGGCTAATTCTGCGCTTCAAACAAAATTGATCACAGCATTCCATGCCAGTGCCATAGGAGGTCACTCTGGCGTTGAAGCCACATATCAGCGCATCAAACGACTCTTTGTGTGGGCAGGGATGAAGACAGCGGTCACGGGATTTGTCAAACAATGTGATGTCTGTCAACATGCGAAGCACTCAAATCAGCACCCCCAAGGGTTACTGCAGGCATTACCAATCCCAGCGGACCCAGCGAACGCCTGGCAGGACATTACTATCGATTTCGTGGAAGGATTGCCCTTATCTGGCGGAGCTAACACAATCTTGGTGGTGGTTGATTGTTTTACCAAGTTTGCGCATTTTCTTCCGATGAAGCATCATTTTTCTGCTCCCCAAGTCGCTCGCGTATTCGCAGACTCAGTGGTGAAATCACATGGGATGCCTCGCATAATCATCTTTGATCGGAGGAGCGATTTTCACTAGTCATTTTTGGAGACAATTGTTTGACAAACTGGCGATCAAGTTGAAATTCACCAGAACATACCATCCTCAGACGGATGGCCAGACAGAGCGTGACAATCAGAGTCTGGAAATGTAGTTGCGCTGCAGTGTTCAAGAAAATCCAAAGGAATGGAAGAAGTGGCTCCCGTTGGCGGAACTGTGGTACAATTCCTTAATGCATAGCTCCACGGGTATGTCCCCTTTTAAAGCACTCTATGGCCACGAGCCTAATTTGGGTGCCATGCCCACGGTCACTGAAGACACAAACCTCTCGGTGTCTACATTGTTAACTGAGAAAGCAACTCAGCTGCAACGCCTGAAAATCAATCTAGCAGCGGCCCAGAATCGTACGAAAATGAAAGCAGACAAACATCAAACAGAAAAGGAATTCCAAGTGGGGGAGAAGGTGCTGCTCAAACTGCAACCGTATGTGCAGAACTCTGTGGTCAGGCGCCCGTATCCGAAACTGGCTTATAAATATTTTGGTCCATTTGAAATACTGGCAGGAGTGGGAGAAGTTGCATACAAACTGAACCACCAGAAGGGAGCTTGGTGCATCCGGTGTTCCACGTGTCACAACTCAAGGAACATCGCCCAGACTACACTCCGGTATTCTCAGACCTAAACAAGCTACCTGCTCTTGATCTACTCGACGTTGTTCCCGAGAAAGCACTCGATCGGAGAATGGTGAAGAAGGGCAACGCAGCGATTGTCCAGGTGTTAGTCAAGTGGACAAATTTCCCAGATGACTCGGCGACATGGGAAGACTGGGAGGTGCTCAAGACAAGTTTCTGGCGTTCCTTGATTGGGGACAACCAAGGTCTTCTGGGGGACGTACTGTCACGCAGACGGACACTCCTTAGCGTGGATGATGCCACCACTTGGGTAATAGGTGAATTGAGTGGTGACTCTGCCGTGTGGGCCTGCGTGCCACCTGGACGGTATGGTGACGATGAGTGTGCGTGCGTGGCTACTTAAGTAACACCTGTAACTAGAGAAAGGCTATGCTAAAAATTGAGAAAGGAAACTGAAGTTTCTCCTACTCCTCTCTCTCTCTCTGATCTCTTTCTTCTTTCTCAAGCTAAGCATCTGAGATCCCCAATTCTGGCAATCATACCAGGGGGTGGTACAAAAAGGGATAGGGAAGGAAGTTCTAATCCATAGTACTACATCAAAAAGGAAAAATATATAGGCTTCCAATGCTACAAAATTCCTACTAAAGTCCAATGTTCCAAACATGGCCGAGCGAACAGGAGTGCAGACTGTGCAGCTGCACAGGGCCCCAGAAATCTGGGGGGCCCAAATTTCAGAGTTATTTACACTAATCGTGATTAGTTCCAGCAGTTAGCGTATGGCCCAATCATGAAAAAACTAGCAGCGGACAGACTATAAGCCCAACAAGTAATGCACGTTCCGTGAGTCTGCACCTGCATCCTTCGAACCATCCACAACTCCATTTAATCACCGCGGCACGTCAGCGCTAGGGTGCCAACCGCTCCTATGCTGCGCTTCGTCAACGACCGATCACTCGGACAGTGTGGCTGCCGTGAGACATACAACCTCTGTTTTCCATTCCAAAATCTGAGATGTTTTGACACATATTTTAACCTGCCTATATACATTTTATATTTAGTATTTTGATTTGTCTGATGTCAGTAATAGTAGTTATATATTTCCTGTAAAACTTATATAAGAAAGAGACTAAAAGCAGCATTTACATACTGTTTGGTACTGTAAATCCTGGCGAGCTAGTTAGTAATACTCCGATGAGATACAAAGGTTTAATTATATATTGTTTTGGTCTAATCTGTACTTTTTTACCTCAAAAACAAAAGAAAGAACAGAACATATTTTGATATGTGATATTTTGTGATAAATTTTATGTGTCATCGGTGTCTTTTTCGCAAGCCTATACCTAAATCTGGCTTCGCTCCATCCTAATCATCTAGCAAATTAGTAATTTTGTTAATACTTTAATTGATTGATGATGTTGCATCCCTTTTATTCCAAATAACAGTAAAAATGATGTTCAGTAAACATTATGCAACTGGCAGTTGAATATGTATGATTCTTGAATCTTAATATATCCAAATGCTATGACATATATATTACAAAACATTGCTTCTATTTTTCCATTAAGATAGGGCCCAATATTAAAGTTTCGCACAGGGTCCCAAATTCTGTCGGCCCGCCCGGCCCTGGTTCCAAACGAGGTTAGCACATAATTCATGTGATCACACAAAATCAATCAGTTACATGGCTCAGCATATTGTCCTAACAACTAAAGCGGCTAGATTAAGCTCGGGAGAAGAAGTCGATGAAGTACTTACCGGGTAGGCGTCGAGCGCACAGGGCGCGAGAGCTGTGCGCAGGCAGTCGAGCGCCGCTTCCCTGTCTGCCTCCGTACCCCTCCTGACCAGCTCAACGAATCTCTGCACAACCACACAATCAAAATCATGCCGAGAGAGAGAGAGAGAGAGAGAGAGAGAGAGAGAGAGAGTTCTGGTACCTGTTTGTGGAGGTGGAAGAGTAGGCGGTGATCGAGAAGCGCGGCAGGGGCGTGAGCACGGAGGAGCGCGAGGGCAGCGTCGACGTCACCAGCCTCAAGCGAGCGACGGGCCCGACGGATGAGGATCCGCGAGCAGTAGGAAGAGAAGGTCGAGGTAGATGGGGATGAGGAGGAAGTGGCGGTGGTGGTGGAGGAGGATGGGGATGAGGGCGGCGATGGGGAGGCGGATGGGGCGATGAGGCGGTCGGATCTGACGAAGTCGAGAACGAGGGCGTCGAGCGAATCCCAGTTCACCGGCGGCAGAGACTGCGACGGATACAGCGATGGAGACTGCGACGGATACTGCGATGGAGACGGCGACGGGGTTGGCAGGTCCATCGCCGGCGGGAGGCAGCGGTGGCGTGGGGCTAAGGAGGAAGGGGACGGGATTGGGAAGTTGAGATGAGGTCGGTGGAAGGTTGAGGAAATTGCACTTAACACCCACGTGTTGGGACACTTTTGCACAAAACCATAACAATGACTATTTTTTACACAGAACATCATATTTTACTGTAATTATTTTACAAAACACTAAATAGGGTTTTAGATAAGTGCCCGTTCGTTGCTACGGTCTACTTAAATTATTATTTTTTATCGCAATTGCAAATACAGTATACGTGGAAATTCGTGTCAAATAGCATAATACCCGTACATTCTCTACTATCTAAATTCCGTTTTCTGCCAACTTCGTGCTCCGTGTCCAACACTCGGACCCGTCCGCGCGTCTCTTCGTCCCTACCGCAGACCACTCCTCACAAAAAAAAAAAATGTCAAAATCGTCCCCTAGATCAACCCACACATCCCCCATCGCCGCCCTCCCGCATAGCGTGGATCAGCACCACACGCGCTTCCTTCCAGCCTGCCTGCATCCTCGCTCCCTCATCGTTCTCCCCTTCCCCATCTTTCAAATCAGCGAAATTGGGTTTCAGATGATTGAATCGTGTGTGCGAGGAACAATTCCACCGTCGCTCGCCCTGCTCCTCGCTGCGACCTCGGGCTCCGCTCTACTTTCTCGCGTGTCCACGCATGCCATCGAGTATGATCTCTCAAGCGCGGTGGTGAAGCCCTCTACCTTCCCTTCTCCAACCCCTTATGGGACCACGCCGACACCTTCAGTACCATCGCGCTTCCATCGAAGGACCTCCACACCACCGCGTCGAGGACCTACATCGCTTCCCCATCATTTGATAAGGTAGCCAGGCATCCCCCTTATATTTTTTGCATTGTTCAAAGACCTGATTGGTGATTGTTACTTCAACTCCTATAAGTTTGTTCTAGAATTACTGTCTGGGATCTGATTATTTATATAAGTATCAAATGGCAGGCATCTAAACATGCATCTGCAGGTGTGCACTCATAGTTTATTCTTTTTGTAAAAAAAAATTTGCTCTTATCACTTATGATAATGTAAATTTGCATGTCGGATCTGCTTCTAGATTACAATGTAACCAATTTTTCGAATTATTTCATTCTAACATCACTAAGTTTCTGACTATAGTTCAGTAAGATTTATTCATATGTTCTTTCAAGAATTGAGGGTATTACTTTACTCACTGAATTTGGGAGCTCTTTTTTTGTTTTGTCTAACATATGAATAGTAAACTTCTCTATTTGTAGTGACGTGGAGAAGGAAAATGTTACTATTGTTTCAACAAATCTTCACGATCTTACTCTTAGTCGGTATGGCATGAGTTTCTCCGTTTTTGCACTTTCGGTACTTCTCCAATTCTGTAATCATCTTCATTTCTAGAACCATAAACTCCATTTAAGATTTTGAAATGCTTTACTAATAATAACTTGATGTGAAATCGCTTTACTTGATTGCCCGATTGTATATCCTTTCTCGTCGTATGTAGATGGAGAGAACAACAGAGACTAATGGTGAATGGGAAGGAGAAGAGTAGAAGAGGTAATGATAGTGAATTGTATATTTTTTTCTAGTGGAGGCTATTGATGCATGAATGCATAATGTGCCATGGATTTTCAATATATCCTTTCTTGTCGTCTGCAGATGGAGAGGACAACAAAGACTGATGGTGAATGGGAAGGAGAAGAGTAGAAGAGGTAATGATAGTGAATTTTATATCTTTCTCCGGTGGAGGCTATTGATGCATGAATGCATAATGTGCCACGGTTTTGTAATATATCCTTTTTTTCATCTGCAGATGGGGAGGACAAGAGAGACAATGATGGTGAATGGGAAGGAGAAGAGTAGAAGAGGTAATGATAGTGAATTGTATATCTTTTTCCAGTGGAGGCTATTGATGCATGAATGTATAATGTGCCATGGATTTGCATTATATCCTTTCTCATCGTCTGCAAATGGGGAGGACAAGAGAGATAATGATGGTGAATGGGATGGAGAAGAGTAGAAGAGGTAATGATAATGAATTGTATATCTTTTTCTAGTGGAGGCTATTGATGCATGAATGCATCATGTGCCATGGATTTGCAAATGGATGATAAAATGCCATGGCGTCGATATATGTAAATATGAAAGTGCAATGTTGTTGTGTGCTTAAATACTTCTATTTGTGTTGATACTTGTTCACTAGATCATTATGTTTAGAATATCCTTATTTCATATTTTGCTATTCCATTGGTCATGCCTTATTATGTAAATTGGATTATTTGCATTAATTCTTGCACTATGACCTCTGCACCTGATCTAGATATACCACTGCACTATCAGGTATTAATGTGGCCATTATGTACCCTCTTTTTCTCTAAGGCAGGACCAGAATGGTGGGACATGTAGTAAAGCTTCTACTTCTTATTTCCACCACTGTAATCTTGATTATGCTTGATATGTCTTCCTAGCACCAATAATAGCCACATTCGATGCAGTTGGGGAAGGCAAAGAAAAGATTGGGAACATTTCCCTATATTCACCTACAACATTTATGAACATTGATTACATTTTTAGTTTTCCTTATTAGGCCATGGTTATGAATTACTTCTTTTCCAGAAAAATTAAGTGATATTTGATTCATATTTTTTCATTGTACTCACAATTTAAGTACAGGGTACCGAAGGCTAAGGAAAGAAATTTAGGGGTAGCTCTACCACCAAGAGAGAGCTTCCAATCCTCGCGATGCTCCTTTGTAGAAACCACCATAGAGCGTCTTTAATGGCAACCGCAAATGAGGTGCTCTTTGTGGTCTATATCTCCTTGACCGACATAGAAAGGTATGGCTATAAGAGCTTGCCTCATCTCTCGGGTGTCCTATTGTTTCTTCTAATCATAGGTTTGACTTCCGTTGAGAGGATTAGTGATTTGATTGCGATGCATGTATGTGTTGCTTACAGACCTCGGGGTGCAAGGGGTGGCTCGGGTTCTGAAGGCTTCAAGTGAGAAACAAGTCGTCAAGGCGCCTCCCGTGCTCTCTGTTGTTTTGGTGTTTCTCCTGTGAACTTAATTTTGCTTGCCATTGAGTGGATTTTTTGTTGAAAACGTTCTAAACGAATGAAATTGACTTCGTTTGGAGTTAGGCATCAACAAAAAAGAATGACATCCAACAAATATGAAGAATAAAATGTTGTAGATCGTCTTTGCAATCAGTTCCCTTGACAAAATTTCTGATTATGTTTAATTGGTGGTAACTTCAAATTATTTATTGTCAAAAGGTACTTCTCTACATGCACTAATTTATATGCGGCATCGAATAAATAGATGTGTTTTGTAGTTTGTAGCCCGCAAGTGCCGGTTCTCTTTCAGTCTGGCAATGTTCGTATAGTAGATTTGTAGGCAAACCTTCTCTACATGCACTAATTTATATGATGCACTGAATAAATAGATGTATTTTGTAGTTTGTAGTCTAGCAATGTCCTGGTAGAATTAAGGTGTGTAGGCAAACCTTCTCTACATACACTAATTTATATGGTGCACTAAACAAATAGATGTGTTTTGTAGTTGTAGCCTGGGAGTGTCAGTCTTCTTTCAGTCTGGCAATGTTCGTATACTAGATGAATAGTTACAAGTAGCTATTTTCAGAAAAGTTTTTCTTGATCATGTTTAAAACCAGTGCTGCGATTTGCACCATCCTGTATATGTAAAATATATACTTCCTTGTGTAATCGGCTTTGTTATACTCTGTATATATATACTTATATAAATTATAGTACATGTTCCTATGTTAGCTCAAGAGTTATTATCCTCCGTTGCTTTGCAATATCATTCCTGACATTTAACACCCATTGATACATCAGATCTAAAACTTGTTAGCTCTTGGTGACCTGCTCAGTGAACTATTTACGTATATTTTATGTTGTATATTTCATCCGAACACGATCAAGATATAAGCTTGACCATCGTTTTCCTATTCATACAAGTGATTCACTATTCCCTGTGCTATGTCCTCCAAGACAACTATCTCCATGTTTGGCTCTTGAAATAAGAAGTATTCTTTTACTATGATCTTTTGTAGGTTCACCCGTAGCAACGACCTTCTGAGGAGGAGGACACTTAGGAGAGCCATGTTGCCCACCAGCTCATTGCACTCGAAGGGTGGGTGCTACAGTGAAGTTTTACAAGGTTGATTGCATGCATCCCAATAACCCTTTATTTCTTAAAGGAGAGTACTGGATAAACCATCAGATGCACTAGAGTTATGATTGCTTCATGGCGGCTTTGAAAGGAATCTAGGAACGGGAATCTGTTGTACTGGGTTTGATTTGAAGCTTCCTTGGCAGTACACGTCGTCTTCGGGGGTGCAAGGATCTGCCATGTGTTGCTGGGTTTCCATGGTGGCACCCCTTGGCCACGTCGATCTATTATACCTGCAAAATTTTAGCTAGGGCTGTTGGACTCGATCTGGATGGATGTTGGGCTGATCATCGTTCCCGTGAGGTCAGATTCCCACGTCAAGCCAAAGCTGCAGGTTGATCCTTGTGGATCTGGTCTTTCACACATGTGAGGTGGATGGCTTCGTCTTCAGTTGAGGCTCTGCCGACAAACGCATCGAGCTACCAGAGTGCCTGGCAGATTCCACCAGTTTGGTTTTCAGGGTAGCTCTTCATTCTTGCTCCATGTCTGCTGAATAGTAACTGAAGATACATAACATTCAGTAACATCACTATCGTTAATCCTCTGGCTTGGAAAGGATGAACTCAATCTGAAATACGAACAAGGAGTTGCAAGGGTGCGATATACACATGTGGGTTAAGGTTAATGCTTCAGTTGCTGGCTATATCCCCCATTTTTGCACTCTATGTTTGTTGTAGAAATGGTGGAGCTGGTCATGACTGTATTTTGGGTGATGGCATGAGACATCTTTTTAATCATATATTCATCAATGCTTCTTCCTTATTTTTATACTTTCTATTCTACCTTTTTTCTTACGTTTTCCTAGCTTATGAGCTATATTGATCCGTTTTCTCCCACTTGATTGATACAACCTGAGATTTAGTCAGCAGTCAAGGGGACAAAACCACGGAATTAACATGTAGATATGATTCACCTACTTGAATTTGAAATTGAAGATTGTAGTATTTTTTTCACGTGCCTTCAATCTACGCAATGTATTGTTGTGTTGAAAGTTGAAACACACATGCTCCTTAGAAGCTAAATGATCGTTGTTGTTGGAACTTGTTGATCGCATCATGTCACTATGAGAAAAGATGAATTATACTTTATATCCATCTCTTTTTGTGCACTCTTTGGTTTTTACTTTGATAATTTGTGCACTCTTTAGTTAACGTGCAATTTCGAGGCCCATAGTAGCAATTAAACAATCGGCTGCAACACTTTTAAGGTCTCGTGACATAAAAAATATGCAATAAGAAATTTGAGAATATGATTATTTGTTTTTGTGTTTGTGGAATTTTTTCTCCCGTTGCAACGCACGGGCATGTTTCCTAGTGCTACAAAAAAAAGTCAAGAACGACGAACTCATACGCTTGGGACATACACTTCAATGGGTGGTTGATATGTTGCTAATGTATCCATAATTTTTGATGTTTCATGCTTGGTTTTATCTACTTTCTTATGTTTTGTCCACAGTTTGGAGTACTTTTCATATGATTTCTTGGACTAACCTATTAACAAGAGTCACAGTGCCAACTGCATGTTTTCTGCTGTTTTTGGTTCCAGGAATTCAGAAAATGAATATTCTCGGAATTGGACGGGACAAAAGCCAAAGCTATTATTTTACCGGGGGACACTTGGAGCCAGAATACGAGACGGAGAAGGGCCAGAGGGTGGCCACACCACCTGGTGGCGCGGGCCAGGCCAGGCCACGCCAGGGGGTGGTGTGGGCCCCTCTGGCACCCCCTCGGTCTCCCCTCTTGCCTATAATAGGCTCCCGATGCATAAACCCTAGATCGTCAAGCCTCCAGCCATGAAAAGTTCTGCAGCGCCGCCGCCACCGAAGGGGAGATTCGGGGGACAGAAAGTCTCTGTTCCGGCACCCTGCCGGGACGGGGAAGTGCCCCCGGAGCCATCTCCATCGATCTCCACCACCATCTCCATCACCATTACTGATTCCCATGTTGAGGAGGGAGTAGTTCTCTCTCGAGGCTAAGGGTTCTACCGGTAGCTATGTGTTCATCTCTCTCTCTATGCATGATCATATTGTGGTCATGATCTTTGTAATCAAGTAGATCTACCTTGCTACTCAAGTGCTTTAATAGATCTCTGCTCTCCCCATGTGTGTGAAAGTGACATCATGCACACCATGGTGGCACTTAGGCTAGAGATTACAAATATTTGTTATGAGTTATATTTGGAGTTGGATGTCTTTATGAAATTGTGGTGTTTGTTGGAACCATCTAAAGCTCAAGGTGACAGTGTGGGGTTATCTAGATGGGAAAGGCTTACTTTGAGATGTGTTGTTATAGCCCTACCGTTGATTAGAGTGTCCAACCGGAGAGTAGTTAAGAGTAGTATCATAAAGAGAAGTTATTTATATGAGAGTGTTCACTAGTGAAAATATGATCCCTTGGCCTTGTTTCTTAGCATTAAAACACCTTTTGCTACTAGATTTGTTACATGTTTGCTTGCTTCCATCTTTATTTCAGTTTGCCTTTAGTCTTTTCCCACATCAACCACACGCCAGCAAGCTATTTTATGGCACTGTTACCACTTATAATTACCTATACCACCTGTATTTCACTATCTCTTCGCCGAACTAGTGCACCTATACACCTGACAAGTGTATTAGGTGTGTTGGGGACACAAGAGACTTCTTGTATCTTGATTGCAGGGTTGCTTGAGAGGTGATACCTTTGACCACTTCCTCCCTGAGTTCGATAAACCTTGGGTGATCCACTTAAGGGAAAACTTGCTGCTATTCTACAAACCTCTGCACTTGGAGGCCCAACAACTGTCTACAAGAATAGAAGGGCGTAGACATCAAGCTATTTTCTGGCGCCGCTGCCGGGGAGGTAAGGTAAAAGGTACTCACATCCTCCGGTGTGGGTGCTCGAAGTTTTTTCCTTTAAATTCTGCAATTTTGTCTTTTTGTTTCTTGTTTTCACTAGTTAGACTTAATGGAAAACAACAACAAAATTAGAGAGCTTTATAGTATTTATCTTGAGTTAGGACATGAAGTGTTTGAAGAGAAAATTAAAAAACCTATGGGACTTTATTTGCATGCTAATAGCAATGTTGTTATTTTGAATTCTTTGGACACCATTATTGCTAATGCTATGGAAAAGTCTAAGCTTGGGGAAGCTAGTTTTCATGAAAATGATCTTTTTAGTTTCCCAGCTTTGGGAGATAGATATTCTATTGCTTATGATGATACCAAACCTCTAATATATGATGATTACAATGATGACTATGATATTTTGAGTCCACCTACTCTTGAGGAGAAAATTAATTATGATTACAATATGCCTCCTATATTTGATGTTTATGGTGATGAGAATAATAATGATAGTTATTTTGTTGAATTTGCTCCCACTACGATTAATAAGAATGACTATGCTTATATCGAGAGTGATATTTCTTTTATGCATGTGGCTCATGATAAGAACATTTTATGTGATAGTTATATTGTTAATTTTATTCATGATGCTACTTAAATTTATTATGAGAGAGGGAAACATGGTGTTATCTAACTTTTGTTAGTTCAACACTTTTTGATTTGAGAAACATAAGGTCTTCAAAAAAAATCGTCTTTACCTGTTGGTCTGTTTTGACAGATTTCTGCCATTTTCTGCATTTGCTTCTTGTTGGTTCCTTTTTGAGTTCTTTTGGGGAATTGAGCTTTTTGAGGGAAGTGCTACAGTAGCTTTTGTTTTAATGAAAGTTTTATTAGTGTTGAAACTGAACCCAAAGACTTATTATCTTGAGTGCACTAATGTTGCTAATAAAGATTGTGTGAAGTTTTGTATGAAGGAAAAATTTCAGGTGTATGGGAGGAATGAGTAATGAGATGAAGGATGGACTAAAGCGCAAGCTTGGGGATGCCACGCGTGTCACCCTAAGAAATATCCAAAAAGTACAATCATCAAAGTTTGGGAATGCCCAAGGCATCCCCTTCTTCATCAATAAAAATCTCAGGTTTCTTCCAAACACTTCATTTTTATTGTTTCATGTACAGTTGTGTTGTTCTTGGAGCGTCTTCGTTTTTTTTGTTTTTGGTTTTTCATTTTCTTGGTTTGCTTAGTTTACTGAATAAATTGGTTGGACCCTCTCTTTCATACATTGGTTTTCAAATAGTTTGGTTTGGTTTGGAAAAGAGTAGGATTGCCCATTCTTAAGTGGTAAAGAGAGGTTGTTTTTGACTGTGGCCTATGCTTTGTCATGCTATGCTTGATATTGTTTTTGGCTTTATGCTTAGTATTCTTTGCTGTATCATTACTTGTTATAAACAATTGAGATTGCTTAATGTGCCTTGGATGAATCATGCGTTGTTTTAGCATATTAAAGCATAGTATAGTGGTATTCTCCTTTGATGCTTTATTTGGGTTGACTTGGCGCATGCTCACACCATGTTATGACTATCTCAAGTCACCATAGCATTTATGATCCTTTAGTTTTCAACTTGTAGTATCGCTTTATGCTTTGATCAATGATGTTTTGTCGCTCTGCATGATTATGGCTATTATTGCTCTCTTAGTTTGTCGCTCCCAGTCTTTTGCTAGCCTCCGTAACCAAGTATGAGTTCCACTCATGCATCAAACTCCTTAAACCAAGTTATTCCAAAGAGTCCACCATACCTACCTATTAGCATTTGCTATTCCAAGTATATTCATGTTTTTATCTACCTTCCGAATTAAACTTGTTATGTGAAAATTAGTGATTAAAGCTCTCACGAACTTGATGGCACACTTTACTTTTCTTGCACTTAATAAACTTGAACCATTGGGTCCTTCTTTGTTGCGTATATGCTTGTGCTTTATAAGTTGAAATTAGCAGAACCATGTATCATGGGGAATGCTTTCAACATTGCACTTGTACTTTGTACCCCGTTGATATCGTGTTCTTTTGCTTATGGATCCCGGCGGTGTAAAATAAAAGTGGAACTTGTAAGATCATGGAGTTTGTATGTGTGTTAGAGAAACGCCTGGGCCGCTAGCCTAAGCCATGCCTAATCATGGTGGAAACTTGCAGCATCACCATATTGAGAACTCTATGAAGCATCCTCAATAAAAACCTATGCAAATAGCAAATAAAAAGATCACTGAGATGCTCATTGTCTGCTTGCCTTGTCATTTTGATTATGGGATAGCTCATGTATCATGTGCAAGGGGTACCCGTTGGCGGTTCTTAATGATACATATGTACTTACAATGACAAGAGCTTACTCGTGACTAAAGTTGAGTAGCATGAGGTTCGGTCTTCGTAAGTAAGGGGCATGAGATTTTGGTTTATAACTTGTCAAGCATATCCTCTTAGTTGTGTCACTTTAACCTTAATCACCTTAAAGATGCTTATGATAGGGGCAATGAGAGCTGAAAGCTAACAAGTACCATAATTTTTGGAAGCTCTTTATGAGACTTGAATCCCTACTTCGTTCTATGAAGGCCTTTCTTCCACTTTTATATTGAGTCTCCACCTTCTATCTTTATGCACCTACTTTGAGAGCATAGTGGCCATTCTTAGTTCTATGTGCATTGTCCCAAGACTTGTTGATTGATGCATAACTTGATATTGCTTGTTTTAAACTATTTGTATCTAGTCACTCTTATGAACTTTGAAGGTGTCCTATGCATTTATACTTGCTACTCTATGAGGGACAAGCTGAATACTATTATGTTGTGTTTTCTTTATGTGAAACAAACAAACGTCTTGCAAAGCATTGTTATTCATGAATCTTTTGTTTGTGCCTTTTCATGTTGCAACATCTTATTGCTAGAACTTTGTCTTTCATGTTATGATTGAAGTACTCTGATCCCAGCTATCCATGTTTTACAAATACTTTGATCAAGTTTATGATGGTGCATGTCACCTAAAAAATTATTCTTTCTTTTTATCACTTACCTACTCGAGGACGAGCAGGAGTTAAGCTTGGGGATGTTGATACGTTGCTAACGTATCCATAATTTTTGATGTTCCATGCTTGGTTTTATCTACTTTCTTATGTTTTGTCCAAACTTTGGAGTACTTTTCATATGATTTCTTGGACTAACCTATTAACAAGAGCCATAGTGCCAGCTGCCTGTTTTCTGCTGTTTTTGGTTCCAGGAAGTCAGAAAATGAATATTCTCGGAATTGGACGGGACAAAATCCAAAGCTATTATTTTACCGGGGGACACTTGGAGCCAGAATACGAGACGGAGAAGGGCCAGAGGGTGGCCACACCACCTGGTGGTGCGGGCCAGGCCAGGCCACGGCATGGGGTGGTGTGGGCCCCTCCGGCACCCCCTCGGTCTCCCCTCTCGCATATAAGAGCCTCCCGATGCATATAGTACCATTTCCAGGAATATTGGCACGGTTAGGTGGATATAAGGGGTGAGGATTCTCCTTCTCCTCTCTTCACCTGTTCCCTTGCCGTTTCTTCTCCTCCAAATCTCCCTCGCGCACAGAGCTCCCCTGCTTCCCAAACTCCTAGCGCCACCCATCTAAGGTCACCGGCGCTCCAGAAGAATGGCTTCATCTTCATCTTCTGGCTTGGTTGCGGCAGCGGCGACGGAGAAGGAAAGCTATCGCGGGGTTTGGATCCCCTGTGTGCTGGACGATGAGAAGCTCCGTGGCGTGGAGACCGAAGGGCTCCTCCGCGCCGGCGACTGGCGGAGCTGTTCCGGCGAGACCATCCCTAACCCGCGCGCCGACAAGCGGGTACACTTCGGCACCCACCTCGATAGAGGTTTGGCATTTCCACCCTCGGAATTCTTTTCCGAGGTGATAGATCACTATGGTGTTCAACTTCACCATCTTCCCCCAACTCCCTCCTAGAGATGAGCGCCTATGCGGCTTTATGTGAGGGATTTATCGGCATTAGGCCTAGTCTTACCTTATTCTGGTACTACTTCCATGTCTGGAGAAATTCTATCACTGCCGGTAATCCTTATATTATCGGTACAATTAGCTTTTCACTTAGGCGTGAGCACGCATATCCTAAGATTCTATCTAGTGACTCGGTCAAACAATGGCCATCCACTTTCTTTTATCACAAGGATGTTCCGGCTCCGGGAAAAGCCACTGCTTTGCCGACTTTCATCGACGGAGCCGTCGCGCCTCAATTATCTTGGGATGAGGCCGCTCCGGCTCTCAGTGATGATCTGCTTCTCGCCAAGAGGTGGGTTGAATACTTGATAAAGCACAAAGGACTGAAGGGATCCGACTTGGTCCAATGTTGAGTGTCACGCCGGATCCAACCCCTTCAGTACCACGGAGACCGACTGATGCATTCCATTACGTCATCCAAAAAACATTCCCTCCGCATCAGCCCTAGAGTCTATACCTCGCAAGGTTATATAAGCCAGATTAAATGGCTGATAAGGGAGCGGATCGAGAGGAGGATCCCGGAGGTTTCTCTGGACATGCACACAACAGAGAACCCCGTAGTGCCAGTAAGCTTCTAACAATAAACCTTTTTATGTGTTTCAATCTTTAAGTTATATCGCAATATTAATATGTTTTCCTCTTTTCAGCTTGCTGACCTTCCCGAGTCGAAATTTGCTCCACTTGAGGGATATCCTCCAGAGTTTTCTCAAGAGGCAGAATTGGTCCCATTGCCGGACAATGTGCCCAAGAAGCGCAAGGCTCCGACAGTGGCTATTGGCACAAAGGAGGTGCCCGTCGTGAAGAGGTAACTTTCAACACAACTTCCGACTTTGTACCTTACTCGAATTTTCTTCCGAGATGTAATGTTTTCCATTCTATTACAATCTCAGAGCTAAGCAGCTCATCAAGGGTAAGGGGAAGGGAACTTCTTCGAAGCCCTTCCGACAGACAAAGCTGACCATAGCCTCTCCTGCCATGGCTCCTCCGACTCCTGCCCCCAATCCTCTGCAACGCCGGTTGCACTCCGTCGTCGATTGTCGCAGAAGATCCGACTCCTTCAACGGGGCCAGCAATCCTCGAATCGCAAACTGACGTCACCATTAGTGAGTCAGATTTAGATAAGGGTGAACCCTCTTCGGGTAATGATCCCTTGGCAGAGACCTTCGCCGAAAACCTTCTTAGCAATCCGGGGCTTGCTAAGTTTGGCTTGTCCCGGAAATCTGCGGAAGAGATCCAGCGGCTGGCCAGGCAATGCCTAGAAAAAATGAATCTATCTGCCGAAGAAGAAGCACAAGAGGCAGAGGACATCAAGCACTCTGACCTTCTTGCACAAGTACTTCTTCGCGACGGAGGATAAGGACCGGTGAACTTCCAACTGCGCTAGTGGTCCCTCTGACTCTCGCCGAGAAGGTTGCTGTTGAAGTGAATGCGAGTTTGGATAAACTTACTCACAAACAATATGTAATTCGGAATTCTAACTCATGTTTTTCCTTTATTTCATATCATCCTCTAGCCCCCAAGCATGAAGTAGGATATATAATCCGGGTTTATGCTTCCTTAGGATGCCAAAGAATGAACTAGTGTAGCCCCCAAGGCTCGTGCTGATATTAGCAAAAATATTAGCCCGAGTCTTTAGTAGACTTCTGACTTTGGGTATTCTGACTTACATAAAGTATATTCCTATAACCAGGATTTGTTAAAAATGTCTGCAACAAGCGGAGAGAGATCAAAGCTCTCCGACTTAAGAATGCTGAACTTAAGGTCGCCAAGGATGAGGCCGAAGGTAAACATTCCGAGACTCAAACCTTGTCTTTCTCGTTTTCATAGTTGAATTTTTAACTGAACTATTGTTCTTTTTGACTTACAGCGCTGGTGAAACAGTCATGCGCTATGATTGAAGAGGCCGAGAACCTCAAAACCTTAGTGGTGGAGAACAAGGAACTTCACCAAGAGCTGGATAAGCTCAAAGCGGATCATGAGAAGAGCATCGCTCAAGTTCTCGAGTCCTCCTCCATGGCTACTGACAAGCGTGATCGTAAGATTGTTGCTCAAGATCAGAAAATCTCGGATCTTAATAATGAGCTGTGCAGAGAGAAAGACCTTTTCGAGGCGCTCCAGGCTGAACTCCGGAGTCTTCAGGAAGAGAAGACCAAAGTTGACGACGTCATCTTCGGTATGTTCCATCTGTCTGTTTTGTCTATTTTCTTCGACTTCTTTCAATGTCAAATTTTCTTAACTATTTTTGTGTATAGGTCCTCTAAACTTGACGAACTCCACTTCTGCCGAGCCTCGCACCCACCGGCTTACCCCAGTCGGGGATCTGCTTCATGACTTCTGCCAATCCCTTGAGAATATTGGCGAAGCTCTCAAGATTCCGGATATGCATAGCATGTCGGATTTTCAGGTGCGGGACAAGGCGCTGGAGATGCCGCAGCTCGTCCGGGACTGGAACATGTCCTACGCGCGATCCGTAGTGTAGAACGGTCTCACCATGGTCATGAGCCACCATGGAAGCATGGAGATATGGCAAGTGACCAGAGGGTACTGCAAAGTGGACGAAGACGGACATGAGCAAGACATCAAGGCAATCATGGACTCCTGCACCGGATATGGGTGCCATGTAGCTGATCTAACCAGCTACGACACTCCCTTCTTCACCCGTGTGGACACGCCGCCTCCGCCTCGCGAAGAATCAGTAGAAGTTTCTGACGATGACCACACCATTTCGGATGTGGACATCTCGGAACGATATCAAGGCGATGTATCCAGCGAGCCGGCAGCTCCTTCCTCCCCTCCTGCATCATAGATTGCTAGAAACAATTGTATTATTCTGAGAAACATGATGGGTCTGTAAATATGCAGTATTATAATTTTGCTAGTGCTAAGCTTTTGATCTATTCAGCACTTTTGGGATTAAATTTTTATGTGCCTGAAATGTTTACATAAGCACTTATAATTTTTCGTCTACACTTATCGTTTATCTGGCTTTCTGCCTCGTCCCTTTCGTGAGCCGGCTAAACCTTCTGGACGGAAACTTTGCCAGACAACGGAGCTCAATTGCTAAACTAGTTTAAACTCGGAAACAAAGCCGGCTTCCAGTACCAACAATTCACTACTCGGAAAATACCCGCATCCGGCAATCAGACAAATAACCAAAGTATAGATTAGAAACTTTAGAGTTATACCCGAGGTAGCATTTTTAGAATCGGAAATCTAGACCAGAACAAACATGAGCATAAAGTACTTTCAAGTATTCTGGGATTTTCGACTATGACATAAGATGGTAAAAACTTCTCAGAAAAATTCGAGGCAATCAAGACTTTTATTTCTCACAAAACATGTACATATGTATGGTTACAAAGAAGGATAAACTAAGAATAAAAGGGACGTAGCTGAGCAATATTCCATGGTATGTATAACTCATCCGGATTTGTACTGCCTCCAGCTCTCTTTCTCTTCTTAGTAGCAGGTCTTTCTTTGACTGGCCTCATGTCAGTTAAGTAGTATGAACCATTGTGCAATACTCGACTAACTAAAAAGGGGCCTTCCCATACTAGGGAAAGTTTGTGCTTTCTTTGTTGCACAAGCCAGAGAACCAAATCACCCTTACTGAAGGATCTGTTTCGGACTCTCTGGCTATGATACTTGCATAACTTCTGCTGATAGGCTGTTGATCTCATTTCAGCAACGACGCGAACTTCTTCGACTAAGTCGAGATCATTTTGTCAAGAAATCTCGGCATCCTCTTCGATATACGCGGCCACTCTAGGAAAAGTATGAATCAAATCACTAGGAAGAACTGCTTCTGTGCCATAAACCAAGAAGAAAGGTGTGTATCCGGTTGACCTATTTGGAGTCGTTCGTAAACTCCATATTACATAGGGCAATTCCTCTGCCCAAGCCCCCGCAGCACGTCGTGGTGGTGCTTCGAGTCTCGGTTTTAGGCCTTGCAGGATTAAACCATTTGCTCTTTCGACTTGTCCGTTAGCCTGTGGATGTGCGACTGACACAATGTCAAGCCGGATATTTTGTTCATTGCAGAATTCGGAAAATTCTCCCATAGAAAAGTTACTCCCGTTCTCCGTGATAATGCTATGCAGATAACCATACCGGATTATAACATCCTCGGCAAATATTTTGGCTGTTGCTCCATCACAACTAGTGACGGGTTTATCCTCAATCCATTTTGTGAATTTATCCACCATCACTAGGAGGTGAGTAAATCCACTTGGATCCCGTTTAAACGGTCCTACCATATCAAGCTCCCAGACCGCAAAAGGCCATGTTATAGGTATTGTTCGCAACTGATCAGCCAGAACATGAGTTTGTTTGGCGTACTTTTGGCAGCCCTTGCACGTCTTGACTAATCGTTCGCCATCTGCCTGAGCTGTAAGCCAGAAAAATCCGTGTCTAAAAGCTTTTGCCACTAAAGATTTGGCTGCAGCGTGGTGACCACACTCGCCTTCGTGGATTTCTCTTAAGATCTCCAATCCTTCTTTCGGAGACAAGCAGCACTGAAAACCCCAAAACACTCCACTTATAGAGCTCACCTTTAACTATAGTATAGGCTTTCGCTCGTCGGATAATCTGCCGGCTCAAAACCTCGTCTTCGGGTAATTTGCCATCTACCAGATAATCAAGGTAGGGTTGAGTCCAACTGGGAATTACAGCCAGAACTGCAATTAGGCGCGAGTCGGATTTGGTCGGATATTCCTCATCTACTCCCTTTATTGAGGGAACTTTGAGGTGCTCTAAAAAAGCGCCATCCGGGACCTCTTTCCGTGCAGAGCCTATCCGAGATAGTGCATCTACTTCCTCGTTTTCTGCTCGAGGGATGTGTTGAACCTTAAACCCTTTGAACGATTTAGATAAATCATCCACGACAGCTTTATATGCCGCCATGTGTTTATTTGCATTACAAATATCTGAAACTTGCTGAGCAACAAGATCCGAATCTCCATAACACATCAAACGTCAGATGCCAATATCCTTAGCAATCCGGATTCCATGCAGCACTGCTTCATACTCGGCAATATTATTTGTCGCTGTGAAGTGGATCTGCAACACGTATAGAAGTTTATCTCCTTGGGGTGATTTGAGTACCACGCCAGCCCCCAAGCCCCCTCGAGCCTTAGACCCATCAAAGTAGAGGGTCCAATATTCTGACCCAGGGAGGGTCATATTCTCCTTCGTCTCTGTCCAATCAGCGACAAAGTCAGCAAGGATTTGGGATTTGATTGTTGTTCGAGGTTTATACTCAATATCGAAAGCTGAAAGCTCTATGTGACGCGTCCTGTGGCGTCACTATTGTTGATTATATCTCTCATGGGAGCTGTGCTCACCACAGTAATTGGATGCTCCTGAAAATAGTGTCGTAACTTACGAGATGCTAGAAAAACACCGTAAGCCAACTTTTGATAGTGCGGATACCGCTGTTTTGATTCTGTCAGGACCTGGCTGACAAAGTAAGTCGGACGCTACACCAGGTGTTCCTGATTTTCCTCCGGTCTCTCCACCAGCATGATGATACTCACGACTTTGTTTGTCGTAGCAAGATAAAGCAACATCGATTCCTGTGGTTCCGGCACAACAAGGATAGGAGTAGATGAGAGTACTTTCTTCAGGTCTTGTAGTGCAGCTTCAGCTTCTTGAGTCCAAACAAAATCCTTGGTCTTTTTCAGGAGTTTGTATAATGGTGCGGCCCTTTCACCAAGTCGGCTTACAAACCGACTGACTCCAGCAATGCAACCAGTTAGTATTTGTACGTCCTTCAGGCGAGTTGGCCTGGAAATATTGAGTATAGCCTTGATTTTGTCCCGGTTCACCTCTATGCCTCTTTGAGACACGATGAAACCTAACAATTTTCCGGCTGGTATTCCAAAGAAGCATTTCTTCGGGTTAAGCATGATGTTGTATTTTTGTAGATTGGCGAATGTTTCCTCCAAGTCGGAAATCAATGTTTCCTTCTTTTTGGACATCACCGCAATATCATCCACGTATGCATGTACATTGCGTCTGAGTTGGTCGTGGAGGCAACGCTGCATCGTGCGCTGGTAGGTAGCTCCTGCGTTCTTTAGCCCAAAGGGCATCGTAACAAAACAGAAGGTTCCGAAGAGGGTTATGAATGAAGTTTTGACTTTGTTAGATTCCTTCATCCGGATTTGGTGATGACCGGAATATGCGTCGAGAAAATAGAGGAGTTCCGAGCCTGCCATAGAATCGATAACTTGATCAATCCTAGGCAGAGCGAACGGATCTTTTGGGCAAGCCTTGTTCAAGGCAGTGTAATCAACACACATCCTTAAATCAATGGTGTACTTTTTAGGGACCATTACAGGATTGGCCGACCACTCAGTGTGGATGACCTCTTCTATGAATCTGGCTAACTCGAGCCGCGCTAGTTCCTTAGATATTGCCTTACGCTTTTCATCACCGAAACATCGTAAGGACTGTTTGACGGGTTTAGCGTTTGGGTTTACATTTAAAGAGTGCTCGGCAAGTTCCCTAGGTACTCCGGTCATGTCAGATGGCTGCCATGCGAAGATATCTTGATTTGCTTTGAGGAACTTGACGAGCGCGCTTTCTTATGCGCTATCTAGGCCTACGCCTATCTGGGTCACCTTGGAGGGGTCATCATCCTTCAATGGCGTCTTCTTCATGTCTTCTGATGTCTTAACTCCGGATTGGGCTTTGTCACCTCCTTGTTTGTTGCTGGCATCTCGGACGGATCTATGCTCTTCTTGATCTCCTAGTACTCTTGGGTGTGCAGCACGGCTTCAGCAAAGGCGACATTTCCATCCTCGCACTCTCGCGCTTTCTTCGGGTCTCCCCTGATGGTGATTACGCCGTTGGGACCTGGAATTTTCATCATATTGTAAATGTAACACGGACGAGCCATAAAAGCCTAGTAAGCCGGACGTCCGAATATAGCGTGGTACGCGCTCTTGAACGGGACCACTTCGAAGGAAAGTGCCTCCGTCCGATAGTTTTTTGGAGTTCCAAAGGTAACATCCAAAGTGATTTCTCCTAGGGAATTAGCTTGTCTTCCTGGGACAACTCCGTGAAAGATCACAGAGCTATGGTTCAGCTGGGTCTCCGAGATCTTCATCCGGCGTAGCGTTTCGACATAGAGAATATTGATACTGCTGCCACCGTCCATGAGGGTCTTGGAGAAACCATAACCGTCAATAAGTGGATTGACGATTAAGGCATATTTTCCTCGCCTGTATAGCTTAGGCGGATGATCAGCGTGGTCAAACATGATTGCCACTTCCGACCAGTTCGGGTATTGGGGGACAGCCGGAACTATTGCATTGAGCTCATGTAGAACTGCTTTCTTGACCTTTGTTGGTTGAGATCCGAGGAAGGTGACGTAAGTGTCTTTCTTGGTCGGAATTTTTTTTCTTCCCTTCCGGCTTGGGATTTGAAACATCGGCTTCCTCCATGTGGAATCTTCCTTGGTCTCTTTATCTTTTTCGGAATTCTTCTTTACCTTCTTCCGCTTAGATCTATAGCCAGCGGTATCATCTCTTTGTTGGGGATCGGTGCGGAAAACAAAAAATTTCCTACGACGGAACCCCAGAAACTTAGCCTAGGATCTATCTATGTAGTAATGCGGTAACGGCCGGAGCGTAGAGAGTACATACCCTTGTAGTCTGTACGCGGTTGACGTTCCACGGGGAACGTGGTTGATGTAGTTGTACTCGAAGCCGACCTCAAGGTCGCGAAGCTCCTCGCAGGTCACTCCTTGCTCCTTCTTGATCTTCATCATCTTCATCATGCAACAGCTTTGGCTCATGACATTTAAGCGCCCCAAGTGTTGCGCCTTGTGTCTTCGTACACATCCGGTGCACGATGAGACCTCCGGCTCCCCGATCCCGCCGAGAGTGTGGAAGTTGATATCCAGCTAGGAATCCCTGCACCGCAACGGCGTACTGCAGGTGTGCCTCGATCGCACAGGCCAGACTTGGGGCCATGGTCACGAGGTATAGAGAGAAGGAGGAGGAGAAAGTCAACCAAAGGACTTCTCCAAATATTGGTGTGTTTAATCCCACCCATGGGCACCGCTTTATATAGGCTAAGGGGGTGCACCTTTCTCAAAGTCTAAGCCATGTGGGACTAATACTAAAGGAAAAAGTCAGCAGAAATTCGGACTGCCAAATGGACTGTTTCTACTCAGCCCAATAGGCAGACAGAAAATAAACAGCAAAAAGAAAAAGGGGAGCAGTAGGGGTTGGCCGGGTGGGTCTTTGGCGCGGCCCACCCCGCGCTCAGCCTCACCCGCGAGGCGGCGGCCTGCTGGGGCAGCGACCCCGGGTGGGCTAGCCACCCTCGACGGCCCGTTGGCGCCTGCGACCCGGGTGGGCCGGTGCTATGAGCGGCCCAGCTCGCCCCGCCCGGCGCTGGCCTGTGCTCTGCCCTGCCCCGCCCGGGTGGGCCGGCGGCCCGCGGCGGCCAGGCGTCGCCCTGCTATCTGCCGCCCAGTGCGACGGCTATTATCCACTGCCCACTTGGGCTGGTGGTTTTTCTTTTTCCTGTAGTTTTATTTCTAGGCCTTTTCCCTCTGGGATTTGGCCTAATATAAAAGTTGACTTTATAAATCTTAATCTAAATATTATTTATAATATACTAATTCACAATTAACATATAATAAATATATATTTAAATTCCCATTTATCCGAAAACACTTTTCGGGGCTTTTCCTTTATTCTTTCTCCGAACAACTTCAGATCTCTCCGCGGAACGATTCCGGCTTTCTCTCTTTCTCTACTGTGATTCCACCTTACGAATGATCGCTCTCATCGTACCCTTAAGTGTATCCTCTCATGGCTCGGGAATGCTCTAGACATGATCTGTATCAATGATCAACAGAGGGACCAGGGATGTCCATGTGACCCCTATGCATTCCTGATGATAATGTCGTTTGAACCGTCTAAATGTAGCATCCTCTTCCTTTTGTTTCTCGATACAACTTGTCCGAGATCCGATCATAGGTATCCCATACCTTTGTTCAATCTCGTTCACACCAAGTTATGTTTTCTTGTTACCGTGATATTACATCCCCGTGACCTAGTCACATGTTGCAACATTTATAGATGTAATCTCACCAAGTCGTCCGTATGTATCTTTACCCATCATGTGGGTGAAAAAATCCCGGTCTTACAGTCACATGTCATCTACTGTTCCTTCGGAATACCCAACATACACCTTTATAACCACCGCATTACGAAGTGGCGTTTGATGCAGTCAAAGCAGCCTAGGGAAACAGTGAGTAATATGACCTCACGGTCTAAGGAGAAGGAGTCTAGGTATAGCTGTTGCAGCAATGAACTATATGACTTGATCGTGTTGCAATCCTTCGAGGAATGTCCAATCACATCATTCTCGAATGATATTATCTCGTTGTCAGTCGGCATAAATGCCCATGATCTTGAAACCCGGATCATCTTCGTGACCAACGAACTAGTATGAATAGAGGCTACTAGGGACTTGGTTGTTCCATACTACACCTGTACCAATGTTTCTACTTGGCACAGTTATAGCACAATATGAAACTATTATAAACTAATTGAGATATGACAATAAAAACCTATTTCTTATTTGCCTCTAGGGCATATCTCCTTGAGTCTCCCACTTGCACTAGAGTACAAATAATCTAGCTTGCATTTTACTCATATAAACCATATACCATATGCGTTTATAAATCATGCATGCTCATGGGAAATGTCATGTCCATGTTCTGTTTTACCAGATCATTATGTCTTTTGCAAATCGTTAATGTCTTCCTATTTTGACATTCACACCATTATCTTATAATGGGTCGAAGTATTTGTTTGGCGACAAAGTGAGACTTTTGTTTCTAGTGTTTATGATGACGGTCGTTTTCACTGGTGTCATCTAAACTTCGGAACACATTTTGCTATCCTTTGTGTACATACTATAGTCATGGCAGCAGAACGAGGCCGGACTCCAGGAGCTTACAGTGACGTTAGATCAACCTCGAGGGCTTTCTCATGGGCACTAGGCCCTAGGACACATCATTCTACGTTAGAAGTGAACTAGCCCCGCCATAACATTATACAACACATTAGATGTAGCCTTTATACTTCTATATCTATGTAGATCCTAGTGCATGAAATACATCTATGCAACTTACATTGCTTCTTGCCACTTAAGTATAAACTTAATTCTGGTTCAGTGATCAACTCAGGAATCACCTGAAGACATGTTTTTATAGTTAAGACTTTGTCTTATCAACCAGAACCTCGGGTCACATTATATCGAGTATACAACATGGTTTTATGAAAGAACCTATGACCGAGGCATAGGAGATGCAACGCATCTCTTTCTTTCAACCATAGTTGCAATACTCAATGCTTCATATAGTACGAACTTCTTTCTTACCTTGTTTCATTCTGAGCTACTTCAGAATCTTGTCTTAGGACATTCTGAACTTCTTTCAGAATCAAGTCCAGAAAGCATTCGACATTTAGTGTTTATTAAACTCACCAATCTATCTTGATAGATCTTTATTGTTTAATAACTTCAACTTCATACTAACTTAAACACTAATCACATCATTCACATATGTCGTCCATATATCCAGAATGATTTCACGCTCCCACTCAAATATGACGTTCATGTTTGAGATCCAGGGATTTCACTTAGCTCCCACTCAAAATATGTCAGTTACATATTATGAATTAGCCAAGCTGATTTGCTCCCACTCAAATCTTAGGTCCTCTCCATAATCTTGGATATTCCAAAATTCTTTGATCATCATCAAACCGAGAATTCCACCAACGAGATTTCAATGACCATTGATTTCTCGTACTTAGGTCCATCACGCTTCTTTGTGTTTTGTAGGCATGTCTTGTTCAAAACATGACAAGTGAATCAATAATATTATTCCACAAACTGGTAGAATATATAGTTGAATCCTACTTGCTTTAGTAAAAGTATTCACTAAAACTTTATGATCATTGTCATTGGTTTCTCCTCTATTTGTAGAGTTTGGATTCACGAAACAAATTCCACTGCGCCACTCAACAAATCGGAGGTAAGGTCAAATACCTTGTTTTGACCTTTTACTTTCTTCCACCTGTATCTTCATCAAGACACATCAACTTTGGACAACAACAAGTTTGCCCCTTGTGGAAGATGCATTCATAGCTTCCTAAGAATGCTCTACAAAGACTTGTTTATTCGCCACGACTTCGACTTATCGAAATCTCCAGAAACTCGAACGTGCCATAACACTTATGGTGTTGTTTCCACGAATCTTTTTAGATGTTCCTTTGTATTTCAAATGAGTGTTTGCTTATTTTGATATTTAACTCTAAATGACAACTATAACCCCTAATAAGAGATAATGTTATACCATATGTTTCTAATACATAATGATTATGATGTTTAGATATTTCAACACAGTTGGAATCCATCCAATTATCATAATTTGTGAAACATCTTTCACAAGTCCCTTTTTATGCTAAATTTAATTTGAATACTTTAGTCATATCGATCAAATCGAAGAGACTTCGTATTCTTGTTAATTCAATATCCTATCCAGTTATGAACTCATTTGAACAATTCAAATCATTTCAAACTTCATGTTTCATTAAGTAAATACACTTATTCACTTAAGTCTACAATAAATGATTTCCACTACTTGTTGAAAATATGATACATCACTATGTATAAGATTCAACATTTCTTCGCATATCACCGTTTTACCAGAATGCGGAGTTTCAGTCATTCTGCCCAAGAGGCATGGTTTTGCAAAGTCTCTAGATTGAGCATCTAGGACCCCGATCTTTCATAAAGAACCTGCAATAACCAGAATGACTTAAACTTTAGTGTCATTTCATTATTAAGATTTGGATATCTTTTAGCATTCTAATCCTTTATAAATGTTTAAACTATTATCATTAACATAGGATGAGAATAACTTGTTTGTAATCGCAATGTGACCATAAGGTATTGTTCATAAGAATAGTACAAACTGGTTTGTAACTTGTTCATATGAATAACCGTCTCGCCAAAAGCAAGACACACATACAAGGATCACAAATTATATTCAAGTCCACTAATCCAAATGATAAACTTTGAGGAAAGAGGTGATGCCGGCCATCAACTGTTTTGCTTGCCGTCATCAAGTCACGTTGCCTCAAAGACAGCAATTCTCAAGCAGATCATCTTGTTTTCACAAAGCAGGACAAGTATCAAATACTTTTCAAACTATAATGAGTTCTGCAAGAACCACATTTATAATTTTGTATATCTAACATATACCTTTTTCATCCATGACCTCCATCTGCAATCAAGTCCTTCTAAAAGTTCTCAACTCTAATGCAAGATTGCTAAGTGTTTTTCCAAACATTATCTTTTCATCCATGATGGAGGAAAACCCATCCAACGGCTCATACTCTATGTGCCTTATTCTGTAGAATACAAAATGTAGCCCAACTCTCCATCGAATGGAGAATGGCTTGTTGGATGATTATGGAGAAAACACAAACATTCCGGAGTCATCTGGTTATCTCCTAATGGTTATTGTATCAAGAAGAGAAGATCACCTTTTACAAGGATGTCCCTCAGGCGTGGGTATTAATCTATGAAGTTGGACCCTTTTGCTAAGTTCCAAATCAAGCAATATATTCCCATGGTCGCAAAGGACCTCAATGGGATAGGCTAAGATCTACTAAGATATTTGCAAACAGACATCTAGAATAAGTTTATAATAAGAGATCAATTTATAATTGGTCTCCACTAAAACGGTCATCCCCTGGACAATTTTAGTGATCGCATGATCCCTATCCTCTGCACCTCCCCTGATTGTCACAGCCATCAGTGCATTATCAAAGGTAGGCATTCATTAATGCCAATCACATCATCCATGTGACTCATGCTCGATCTTTCGATCTCTTGTGTTCCGAGGCCACGCTTCTCTAGCGTGCTAGGCTTCCCAAATCTAACTTGTGTGTATTCGCTGTGCAACATGGCTTACACCCACTGTATGTGAACGTAGATATATTTGACACCCAGGCCTGTAACCCTGGATCGCCTCATACCGAAGAACTTTCTTGGTGGTGTACACACAAGGGGAACACAGAACATTGGAATTAAATAAGGATTATCTTATTTGCTACCGTTGAGTATCTAAATACTAGCACACAATAATATGTAAAACTGGTATCAACATCATATGTATAATGTGATATGATATGGTCTTTCTTCTTGCGCCTTGATCTCCATCAAGTGCTCCGGCATGATCTCCATTGTGCCCTTGGTTTGACGCCAAGTCTACGACGCCGCCACCAGGTCGTCCATCGGAACGATGACTATTACTATACTACTTAGTAACAGAAAAGTAAACTACTTTACCTTCGCAACGACCATTGCCATATCATAATCACATGACCCCCTGCAAAATAAAGTTAGACGCCTCTACTTTATCTATTGCAAGTTTTACGTGGTTGTTAGGGCTTTCGCACTAGAACTGTTTCTAAACTACGAACTTTCCAACCACAACATGGATCCAACAACTGTCTCTACTACACCCCTTTCGGGGCCCTCCGTTGTAAATGCTATATCAACTATCGAATGAGAGATAGACACCCGCTAGCCACTTATACGGTACAAGCTGTATGTTGAGCGTGGAACCAGTCTCGCGTATGAATACGCGTAAGGTCGGTCCAGGCTGCTTCATCAAACAATACCGCGATATAAACGAGTACACGTTAGAGGGTAACAACTAAGGGATCAATGCCCGCACAATACTTGTGCGTACTGGCCGTATAACACTCCTACGCATAGATCGGCTCTGATACCACTGTTGGGGATCGGTGCGGAAAACAAAAAAATTCCTACGACGGAACCCCAGAAACTTAGCCTAGGATCTATCTATGTAGTAATGCGGTAACGGCCGGAGTGTAGAGAGTACTTAGCCTTGTAGTCTGTACGCGGTTGACATTCTGCGTTGAACGTGGTTGATGTAGTCGTACTCGAAGCCGACCTCAAGGTCGCGAAGCTCCTCGCAGGTCACCCCTTGCTCCTTCTTGATCTTCATCATCTTCATCATGCAACAGCTCTGGCTCACGACATTTAAGCGCCCCAAGTATTGCGCCTCGTGTCTTCGTACACATCCGGCGCACGATGAGACCTCCGGCTCCCCGATCCCGCCGGTTAGGAATCCCTGCAGCGGCGTACTGCAGATGTGCCTCGATCACATAGCCCAGACTTGGGGCCATGGTCACGAGGTATAGAGAGAGGGAGGAGGAGAAAGTCAACCAAAGGACTTCTCCAAATATTGGTGTGTTTAATCCCACCCATAGGCACCCCTTTATATAGGCTAAGGGGGTGTACGTTTCTCAAAGGCTAAGCCATGTGGGACTAATACTAAAGGAAAAAGTCAGCAGAGATTCGGACTGCCAAATGGGCTGTTTCTACTCAACCCAATAGGCAAACAGAAAAATAAACAGCAAAAAGAAAAAGGGGAGCAGGGGCTGGCCGTGTGGGCCTTTGGCGCGGCCCACCCCGCGCTCAGCCTCACCCGCGAGGCGGCGTCCTCCTGGGGCAGCGACCCCGGGTGGGCTGGCCACCCCCGGCGGCCCGTTGGCGCCTGTGACCCAGGTGGGCCGGTGCCACGAGCGGCCCAGCTCGCCCCGCCCGGCAGCGGCCTATGCTCTGCCCTGCCCCGCCCGGGTGGGCCAGCGGCCCGCGGCGGCCAGGCGTCGCCCTGCTATCTGCCGCCCAGTGCGGCGGCTATTATCCGCCGCCCACTTGGGCTAGTGGTTTTTCTTTTTCCTTTTATTTTCCTGCAGTTTTATTTCTAGGCCTTTTCCCTCTAGGATTTGGCCTAATATAAAAGTTGACTTTATAAATCTTAATCTAAATATTATTTATAATATATTAATTCACAATTGACATATAATAAATATATATTTAAATTCCCATTTATCCGAAAACACTTTTCGGGGCTTTTCCTTTATTCTTTCTCCGAACAACTTCGGATCTCTCCGCGGAACAATTCCGGCTTTCTCTCTTTCTCTACTGTGATTCCACCTTACGAATGATCGCTCTCATCGTACCCTTAAGTGTATCCTCTCACGGCTCGGGAATGCTCTAGACATGATCTGTATCAATGATCAACAGAGGGACCAGAGATGTCCATGTGACCCCTAGGCCTTCCTGATGACAATGTCGTTTGAACCGTCTGAATGTAGCATCCTCTTCCTTTTGTTTCTCAATACAACTTGTCCGAGATCCGATCATAGGTATCCCATACCTTTGTTCAATCTCGTTCACAACAAGTTATGTTTTCTTGTTACCGTGATATTACATCCCCGTGACCTAGTCACATGTTGCAACATTTATAGATGTAATCTCACCAAGTCGGCCGTATGTATCTTTATCCGTCATGTGGGTGAAAAAATCCCGGTCTTGCAGTCACATGTCATCTATTGTTCCTTCGGAATACCCAACGTACACCTTTATAACCACCGCATTACCAAGTGGCGTGTTATGCAGTCAAAGCAGCCTAGGGAAACAGTGAGTAATATGAGCTCACGGTCTAAGGAGAAGGAGTCTAGGTATAGCTGTTGCAAAAATGAACTATATGACTTGACCGTGTTGCAATCCTTCGAGAATGTCCAATCACATCATTCTCCAATGACATGACCTCGTTGTCAGTCGGCATAAATGCCCATGATATTGAAACCCGGATCATCTTCGTGACCAACGAACTAGTATGAATAGAGGCTACTAGGGACTTGGTTGTTTCATACCACATCTGTACTAATGTTTTTACTTGGCATAGTTATAGCACAATATGAAACTATTATAAACTAATTGAGATATGACAATAAAAACCTATTTCTTATTTGCCACTAGGGCATATCTCCTTCACTCTTTTGATGTCTTCATTGAAACGACATTTTACGTTGGTGTGGGACGAGCCCCCATTGGCATCTAAGTGATGTACACATGGGTTATTGGCAATGTCGGCCCAAGTGTAGGTTTTGCCTGGTTGTTGGTCTCCTCTACCTTGAACTCTTGAAGTCCCACGGCCACGCCCGTGGGCTACGCCACGTCCCCCTCGTCCTCCAGACCCGAAAGTAGCAGTAACAACTGTCGTTTCCGCGTTGGGTTTCTCTTCCGAGGTATTCTTGCGCTTCTGAGCTTGTTTCTTTGGTTGTTTTGCCGACTGTGGCATAGCTAGGACGTTGAGTAGTCCCTCAGCGTCGTCGTCAGCATCTGCATACTTGCTCGATGTTTCTATCATCTCTCCCAAATCAGTGACCTTGTTGCACTTCAAGTGATGACGTAGTAGACCAATTGGGAGACCTGCAATGAAAGCTTCAATCGTAGTTTGATCATTTACTCCTTCACAAGAGTTCTTGGTGTCGATCCATCGTCCGAGGTAATCTCGGCAAGTTTCTCTGGCCTTCTGGGTGCAACGCTGTAGGTCTCCGACCGTACAGGGCCTCCAGTATGTGCCTTCGAAATTCTGAAAGAATGCACTTTGCATGTCATACCAATTGTGAATGGTGTTCTCCAGAAGTTCATTAAGCCATGATCGTGTCGTCTTCCGCAACATGAGTGGGAGATATCGGGTTGCGACCAGGCTGTTTCCGCCTTTGGCGATGCAGCAAGCTTGGAAGAAATCCTGTAGCCAGGTATCTGGCCGAGCAATGCCATCGTAGGCCTGGATATGTCGTGAGATAGCAAATCCTTCCGGAAATCTTGTAGCTCTGATGCGTGGTCCGAAGCACTTTGGGCCCACGTAGATATCATCGTTTTCATAGCGCCGCGCCTCTATATTGGAGTTGATCCTGTGCCTTGTGTCGTTCGGGGATAGAGATCGTCCCGAATGTCGGCAGTGGCTGCGGTGCGTTGGAGCCAAACTTCGGCTTCTACCGCTACCTCCTCCACCACGACGCCCTCCATTGCCTCCCTGGGGGCCGTTGTGATGGCTACTTGGTGGAGAGGGTGGAGCAGGTGGATTTTTTCTGGCTGATCGCTGGCCTCCGTCCGGAGCGTCATGATTCCGGTTCCGGGGAGGGTCTTCGCCGTGACGAGCCCCCTGACGGCCTGTCCCAGCATGGTGTCCATAGTTTCTTCATCCTTCATCCGGAGGACTTTCATGTCTAGGAGGTGGCATCCTTTGTCGCTCCTCCTCTTGACGTTTCTCCTTATCATCATCCCTGCGGTCTTTTGACTCTCGCCGTGGCTGGTTCCTCGGATTCAGTGCAGCAATTGCCTCTTGCTCCGCAACTGGGTTAACATTACGCCAGCCACGGGCAGCTTTGTGGTGCTGTCCCGAAGATCCGGTTCTCGAATAATTGTATTCCTGGCGTTCAGGGCGGTAGTGTTGCTCCGGGACGCGCTGGGGTCTTACGTTAGCCCATGCCGGATCCGTGCGACATTGGTCGGAATTAGAGACCAATTTTTGACTTCCGGACACGGCGACCTTTTGCTGCTCCAGTCCCTTGTTGAGTAGTTTGATTCCCAACCTGATCTCCTCCGGACCTGGATTAGCCGATAGAATTTCTCGGGCCGCCACGGTATTCTGTACTGGGGTTGGATACACCCAATCCCCTCTGCTATCTTTCCGAGGCTTCCCCATCTCTTCTCCAAAAAGGACGGCGTGAACCGGCGGGAATTGGTTGTCATTGGTGTGACGCTTCCTGGTCTTCTGGTATTGCCTGGAGTTGTACTTCTCCACAGATGCTATGCGTTTCTTTTCCTCCTCAATGTTTTTGGCTTCATCGAGGAGTACTTGACGACGCGCTTCTAGGGCCTGTGCCCTCTCGTCCAGTTCTTCCGTAGTAAGTTCTGCAGCTGTAGGAATTGGTGTGGTTAATGCAACATCGATGAGTTTACGTGCACCTTCAGTGATCACGTGTCCATCCACCGATTCTTCTTTTTTGGGCTCGTCTGGGATAAGTGCTACATCCGAGTCTTCCTCGTATTCCTCGGCAATCACCTCCTCTGCCAGAGGGTATTTTGCCGGGGTCTTATTTTTCTTCTTTGCCTTCTTGGCAGCGCCGGTAGCAAAGACGTCTTTGGGTCCGTTTCCCGGAGTCAAGCTTTGGTCGGTACTTTCGGACATCTGGATTTCGGGATTATCTCCGACTTTCATGTCATCCTGCGCTTTGGGAGAGTGTTCCCCGGATCCTTCATCCATGGCTTCTCCTTCCTCTGTAGCTTTGGAGTTATACTCCTCTTCATATTCCGCGGAGAACTTTCGGAAATCTGCTGACGTCATCAATTCATCCGAGGATGCGGGTACGTCGGCGTTTGTTCCAATTGCCTCCAGCACAGAGTCGGTGTTGTCTCCAGCATTGGCAGAGCCGGATCCGGATCCCACATATCCAACGAAGTGCGACGCGTGCTTCCTGAGGTACCTGCGGCTCTCGCGATCAGCTTCATCGAAACTTTTGATGGTCTCGAGAATTGCTTCTGCGCTTGCGTCTTGCATTATCATACGTCGCAGTATGTACCTTAGGAAAGGCCTGTCTGTCCCGGCGTCATCAGAGCTGGAATCAGTGTCGTTGATATGCTCCTCCTGGATTTCAACTTCCGCGGGTGGGTCAATCTGGGATCCGGCCTGTCCAAGGAGATCCAATCTGGATTCGACTTGGACCGCTAGGTCTTCTTCAGGCTCGGATTTCTCCACTATCTCCGCAACTGGTGCGGGCTGGGTGGGATTAGGGTTTTCTGAGATCCGGAACTCTGCCGCCTCCGCGGACAAAGGGGACCTAGAAGATTCTTCTGCCTCTATCATCACCGCTGGGGTGGGTGGGACAGGTTCAGCAAAACCGATGTAAACATCGATCTCGCCAAAAGACATGATGGTGTAGGCAGTCACAGCCTCCCTAGCCGGAATCCAGGTCTCGTCGAGAACCATGAGAGAGACGTCGTTGGCGTAGAGGACGCGACCGACAGCGATAGTTTCGCCGATTCCGATTCTTGCAGATTCTGCTTGGAACGCAGATCCGAAGCTCAATTGCCCCACGGTAGGCGCCAACTGTCGTCGGATTGATGAAATGTATGCCATGAGGGGGTCCTCGAGGCGTGCGGAAGAGAGGGGTGTGAGACATACGGTATTCCGGGACGGTGAGCACACAAGTTTACCCAGGTTCGAATCCGTCGGCTTTGGACGAATCCTACTCCTGCTAGCAATCCAGTAATACGGCAGAGCTGAAATATGGGTTACAAGGGTTCACCTGTGCGAGTTTGTAGATTATGAGGGTAGGTGCAGGTGCCCTAAAGGCTCTCCCTAGGACGGCTTATATAGATATTTGGCCTAGGGTTTATAGGAGAGATCAGTCCGGCTACGACTAAGAGTTGGTTACAGAGTACATCTTGAACTACAAGTAACACTATGGGCCTAAGTCGGTAAGTCTTCTGGGCCTTCCCGTAGCCAGATTGGACTCCGTCTTTTGTCCCTGACTAGGCCGCCCGTGAAGCAAAGCTCTAACCCGAAGTGGGCCACCCTGGTCAGCGAGGAACTGTGAGGATACCCGGAAAGTATATCCCCAACACTTACCTACTCGAGGACGAGCAGGAGTTAAGCTTGGGGATGTTGATACGTTGCTAACGTATCTATAATTTTTGATGTTCCATGCTTGTTTTATATCTACTTTCTTATGTTTTGTCCACACTTTGGAGTACTTCTACACACTTTCTTGGACTAACCTATTAAAAAAGTGCCATAGTGCCAGTTGCCTGTTTTCTGCTGTTTTTGGTTCCAGGAAAGTCAGATAATCAATATTATCGGAATTGGACCGGATAAAAGCCAAAGTCGATATTTTACCAGAAGACTCATGGAGCCAGAAGACGAGAAGGAGAGGGGCCATAGGGTGTCCACACCATGTGGTGGCGCGGGCTAGCCCTGGCCACGCCACCAGGTGGTGTGGGCCCCCTGGCCGCCCACCGACCTTGCCTCTTCGCCCATAAGATCTCCCCCGATGCAAAAACCCTAAATCGTCCAGCCTCTAGCCACGAAAAGTTCCGCAGCACCACCGCCACCGAAGGGGAGATTCGGGGGACAGAAAATCTCTGTTCCGGCACCCTACCAGGACGGGGAAGTGCCCCGAAGCCATCTCCATCGATCTCCACCACCATCTCCATCGCCGTTGCCGATTCCCATGATGATAAGGGAGTAGTTCTTCCTCAAGGCTAAGGGTTCTATCGGTAGCTATGTGTTCATCTCTCTCTATGCATGATCATATTGTGATCATGAGCTTTGTAATCAAGTAGATCTACCTTGCTCCTCAAGTGCTTTAATAGATCTCTGCTCTCCCCATGTGTGTGAAGTTGATAGTGTGCACACCATGGTGGCACTTAGGCTAGAGATTACAAATACTTGTTATGAGTTATATTTGGAGTTGGATGTCTCTATGAAATTGTGGTGTTTGTTGGAACCATTTAGCACTCAAGGTGACAGTGTGGGGTTATCTAGATGGGGAAAGCGAACTTTGAGGTGTGTTGCTATAGCCCTACCATGGATTAGAGTGTCCAACCGGAGAGTTGTTCAGAGTAGTATCATAAAAAGAAGAAATTTATATGAGAGTGTTCACTAGTGAAAGTATGATCCCTAGGCCTTGTTTCTAAGCATTGAAACACCATTTGGAATTAGATATGTTACAAGTTTGCTTGCTTCCATCTTTATTTCAGTTTACCTTTAGTATCTTCCACGCCATCAAGCTTTTTTCTAGCACCGTTGTCTTATATCCATACCACTTGTATTTCACAATCTCTTCGCCGAACTAGTGCACCTATACACCTGACAAGTGTATTGGGTGCGTTGGGGACACAAGAGACTTCTTGTATCTTGATTGTAGGGTTGCTTGAGAGGGGATACCTTTGACCACTTCCTCCCTCAGTTCGATAAACCTTGGGTAATCCACTTAAGGGAAAACTTGTTGTTGTTCTACAAACCTCTGCAGTTGGAGGCCCAACAACTGTCTACAAGAATAGAAGTGCATAGACATCATGACCAAACCTTTAAATCACATTCCCATGTATTAGAATATGTGGTGATGACATGTGTCCACATGATCCCATATTTTAATTGGAGAATATTAAATCTTAATAAATTTCAATGAGTAGAAATTACTTTTCTTAAATAAAATAAATGAAACTAGTTTATTAAATCTTGTGATGATACTAGATAATCAATTATGTGCATGAGAGTACTAAATAGACTAGTTAAGTATTGTTTGGTGATTGTGTATTCCGTATGTATTTATAGATGATAGTACCGACCAAGTCTATGAAGAGGAGGAATTCTACCCCGAGGAAGAAGAGGAGAATTTCAACCAATGCACCAACCAAGGCAAGCCATCACTAGATGCAAGTTAACGTAAGCAAGATGCATTAGGCATGCTTTGGTTATACCTCTTTGATTTATACCAACCCCAAGTTTTACTTACAAGCTTTACTTTCTTTTACTTTACCCAAGTTCTTTACTTGGTTTATAAATAGCATAAAGAGTATAAAACTTGGCCTATCTAGTTAGACTTAGATGTCATTCTATGGCATGAGATTGAGATTAGCATCCCACATTAGTGAACACTCTTAACTTAGTAGTTAGCGCTAAACCAAAAACTTGATCACTTAAGATGGGAACACTTGGTGAAAATGATTATGAAAACCTTGGAATGATGAGTCATTCTATTGAGATGTTTTGACATGTGTTGAGAAACACCAATGGTTTATGATGATGAAAATGTTGAGGCATGAGCCTTAACCCTTTGTAAAAACTAATGGTTGGGTTTGGATGCGATACCATTCCAATTTTACCGTACAACCACAATACCTGAATTGGGTAAGGCTTAGCCGGAAGTTTATATGCATTAGTATGAGTTCCCTCCCAGGAGAGGTTTGAGCTGAGGCTACCTCTCAATGTTGTCCACCTATGTAGTGCCCAGGATGGCAGATGGCCATGGCTGGGAGGCCAAGCTCATAGGAGAGGTGCTTATACTAGGGTGTGTAAAGGAAAGGTTATGTTTGATTATCTGCATACTAAGTATGATGATTCAGGGTTATCCCTGACAGATGTATCGAATTTTGTGGTGAACGTGTACCACCTCTATAGAGAGTCAAACTATTCGAATAGCCGCGTCCGCGTTTATGGATAGTTGGAGTGGCCATACTGTTCCGTTGTCAGATGTTTTCAAAATGACTTATGAAATGAATGACGACTTTGACTTGACCACAACAGAGTTGTGACTATGACAACTAAGTTCCCACTTAGGTGAATTATAACTTTATTTTATCTTTCTTTGTTTCTGAACTCAGCTTAGGTTTCAAACTTAACTTTATAAATAAACTTAACACTTAGCATTCCTACTAGAACTACCTTACTTGTTAGTGATAGTTTGCGAGTACTTAAAGAGTACTCATGGCTTTGTCCCTGGTTATTCCCGTGGCCAGACTACGAGGAGGACTATCCGGAAGAAGGACAGCAGGATGGCTACGACAACTAGGATCATCTCCCATCGTCAGCATTGCCTGTGACACTAAAGATGGACCCCACCGCTATGCTATTTATTCCGCTACTTATTTGTATTAAGACTGGATCATGAGATCCTGTATTTGTGTAAGACCTTATTATGGTTTGTAATGGATGACGTACTGTGATATCCAATCTGTTATGTCTCGCAAAAATGGTAATCCTGGGATTGCAATGTATGGCATAACAGGCATCTGGGATTAAAAATCCGGGTGTTGACAAGTTGGTATCAAAGCCATCCTGACCATAGGAGACTCTAGTTAGAATGGACGTCCGAACAAAAACTTAGTTTCAAAAACAAAGAAGTGAGTATTTATGAAAAACAATTTCCACTCTTATCCTTGGGATTCTTTCTCTCAAAAAATATACATGTTCCTCAAAACTTCTTACATTATTACATAAAAATTGACACACTTGATCACTTCACTAACTTACTAATCCTAAATTCTTATAGATGGAAGTTCAGTACTGCAAGTTCTACCAGTTGGGCAATGGAGGCCAACTGATCTTCGAGAGGGATCTGGATGCATTGTCTAAGTACCTTGAGTGCCCGCATCCAGAATTCTTTGGAGCTCAACTTAATGGTCCCCTAGGAGGAGATTTACAATGGCTAGTAGTTGCTGATCTTCGAGGCAAGCTGGAAGCACCACTTTTCGAGAAGATTCAATTCACCGTGAGAGAGAACAACTGGCTAGATGGATTAGCCAGGGCAATGCATGAAGCTCTCGCCCGTCTTTGCGCCCAGAATGTCAACTTGATCTAGGGAACCCGCTTTGCTCACTATGCAAGGCGTGATTCTTGGAATGCCTCTGGAGATGCCATGTCACCCGCAGTTGAAGCGCCAAGTGGAGAACCTTGACTTCCTGCTGTATGACAGACAGAAGGAATTGGACAATGCTCGAGAGTACGCCAACCACAACCTTGCCATTGCCGCCCAGAAGGCCTAGACTTTCGCACTGCTTGTCAAGGATCGTCAATCACTTCGCCGTCAACACGCAAAGAAGGATCGCACCATCGACTGTCTTCACAAGAAGGCGGCCGACCTCGAGAAGACCATCAAGGAGCAAGAAGCTCAGCTTGCAGCAAATGAAGAAGAGGAGGAAGGTGAAGACATCTAGGGAGATATTCACTCGTACCTCAACAATGATGATGACTATCTGGAGGATGATGCCATGGACTTCTACACAGACGATGATGACTCTGACTTCATCGATGATGAGTAGCTGCACTAGAGCACTATCGTAGGAGTGAGAAGTATCGGTCCCGTTGTATCTTAGCTTACAGAATGGTTCTTAAAACCATCTGTTTTCCTTTCGTTGTGGTGTGTGTGTGTGTTTGTATCGTGTGCTTGGCTTGAATGAATGAAGAGAAGTTAGTTTGCCAAACCTGAGTCAAACTCAAAGTTTTAGCTTTAAAACCCAAACCATAAACATTAGAACTTTCCCTCTTACCCCATTATATATCTCAATCTTTAGATGACTCGTGGAAACCAAGGAGGGAGCAGCTCATCGCAAGGCCCAATGCTGCAGATTCTACAGACACTTATTGCAGACCGTGAAGCTAGTAGGGCAGAGCGCCAAGCAAATCTAGCCACCCTGCAGCAGATCGCCCAGATGGCCCACAACAATCAGGGTCACGGAAATCAGGATCATCATGGATCTAAACTCAAAAACTTCTAGAATACCAATCCTCCTATCTTTAGCAAGTCTGAAGACCCGCTGGAGGCTGATGATTGGTTACAGCCCATGGAGAATAACTTAGAAGTCGCAGGAGTGGATGCCAATGAGAAAGTTCTGTTTGCCACCCACTATCTGGCAGGAGATGCAAGATCATGGTGGAACAACACCCGTAACATGAACCACGGTCAAGTGATGTCGTGGGAAGCCTTCAAAGTCAAGTTCAGCCACACCCATGTGCCGCAGGGTTTAGTCACCAGAATGAGAGATGAATTCAGAGAGCTAAAGCAAGGCAGAATGACTGTAGTGGAGTACCGTGACAGATTTCTGTCTCTCGCCAGGTATGCACCTGATGAGATCAACACTGAAGCCAAGAAGAAGGAGAGATTCCTGAACAGACTGCATGATGAGATGCAAACGGTACTAGTCAACATCCATTTCGAGGATCTCGAAGAGCTAGTCGACTCTGTCATCCAGATGGAAGGAAAGATCAACCAAGCAAATGATAACCGCAAGCGCAGAATGATGCACCAGAGTGGATCCAACAATCATCAGAAGTATCGCCCCAACCCGTCTGCAGGATATGCCCCGCGGAACAATAGACCCCCAATGTCTCGCCCAAGCTACCCCAACCATAGCAGAGGAAATGTGAAGACCGGAAGGAACCACAACAACAACCCCGACAACTCCAACAACTTCAACCGTGCACTGCTGCTGACTCGTGTAATAACCCCAAGAGGAAGGTATGATGAGCACAACAGTAAGTTTCCCTCAGTTATGAAACCAAGGTCATGAATCCAGTAGGAGAAAGGAAACACCTCAAAGGTGTTGCTAGCTGGACTTTGGCAGGGCGCACTACCGGCGCCAGCAGCAACGTGGAAACCTGGACAACACAACCACCTAACTTTGCCCCCAACTTATAGTGAGGTTGTCAATCTCACCGGTTTTGCTGAAAACAAAGGATTAACCGTATTGTGTGGAAGAGAGTAATAGTTTGCAGAAAGTAGTAAACAGTTGTAGATTGATAGTAAAAGAAAGGACCGGGGTCCATAGTTCACTAGTGGTGGCTCTCCTTAAGATAGATGACATGTTGGGTGAACAAATTACAGCGGGGCAATTGACAAACATCGAGAAAGCAATACATGCATATACTAATCATCTTGACTCCTTTGAGATTCGATTGGGCATTACAACATTATACATAGACCGCCATCCAACTGCGTCTATGACTAATAATCCACCTTCAGGTTATCATCCGAACCCCCTCCAGTATTAAGTTGCAAGCAACAGATAATTGCATTACGAATTGCATGTAAAGTAAACAATACGATTGTTCTATGAACAAAGGATTGTTTTTTTCTCCCTAGTAGCAACAACACATCTAGTACCTTAGAGATTTCGGTCACTTCCCCAGATTACGAGAGGCATGAACCCACTATCGAGCATAAATACTAACTCTTGGAGTTGCTAGCATCTACTTGGCCAAGATAGCTACTAACAACGGAAAGCATGCAAGATCACAAATAACAAAGACATGATAGACTCAATAATCAATCTGAAATAGCATCTCAATATCCATCGAATCCCCGCAAACACAACATGTAGGAATTACAAATAGATGATCTTGATCATGAACGGAGCTCACAAGATCTAAACATGATAGCACAAAGGAGAAGAACCAGTCATCTAGCTACTACATGGACCCATAGTCCAGAGATGAACTACTCACGCATCACACCGGAGGCTTGCATGATGATGAAGAAGGCCTCCAGGGTGAATTCCCCTCTCCGGCAGGATGCCGGGAAGAGCTTTAGATCCCTCCCGATCTAGGGATGGAGATGACGGCGGCTACCGACTCTTTCGTGGAATTCTGATCGGGTCCTTAGGGTTTCTGTATCGGAGGAAATATATAGGCGGAAGGAGAGGCCGAGGGGGTGCCTGGGGTGGCCAGACCACCCCCTAGCACGGGCCAGACCTGGCCGCGCGGCTAGGTGGTGTGGCCGGGCCCCAGCCCCTCTCTATCTCGTATTCCGGCTCCTGGTGTCCCTCGGTGAAAAACTGCCTTTGGCTTTTGTCCCATCCAATTCCGAGAATATTCATTTTCTAACTTTCCTGAACCAAAAACATCAGAAAACAGGCAGCTGGCACTATGGCTCTTGTTAATAGGTTAGCCCAAGAAATCATATGAAAAGTACTCCAAAGTGTGGACAAAACATAAGAAAGTAGATAAAACCAAGCATGGAACATCAAAAATTATGGTTACGTTAGCAACGTATCAACCGCCCAAGTCCAACAACAACAACACCAGTATTGCCCCGAGGACTGGAAGCAATGCCGTGCCTGTGGAAGCAAAAGACAAGTCTCAGATTACTTGTTTTGAGTGTGGAGTGAAGGGTCACTACTCCAATGAGTGTCCCAAGAAGATTGCCGCCACTGCCAATGTGAATGCTATTGGGTCCGCAGCATAGAAAACAAAAAATTTCCTACGATGTGAACTACACACCAAGATCTATGTACTAGGTACAAAGCAACGGGTGGACATCCAATGAGAACTTACCCTCGAAGACAACGAGTTTTGTTAACGAGTAGGAACTCGTGGTTGATCTAGTCGTACACTTGCCGATCTCAAGATCATGAGGAAGTCCGAGCGCCGCAACTCAGCAGCGCATCCGTACTCGCACACACGTTCAAGCCACCTGACAACCTCCACCTACTCGCTCCAGCGATCCAGTGGAAGAAGCAACTCCTTCCAGACGAAATTCCACCGGGAACATGTATCTCGCTAATCCGAGACCATGGGGGAATAATTCTAGAGGGGGAGAGAGATCCTTCACAAGGAGGTGTGAGGATGAAGGAGGAAGAGGGGGGCCTTTTATAGGAGGAGGGGGTTGCCCCTCCTTCATGGCCGGCGCATGGAGGAGGTGTCTCTTCACCTCCTCCATTCATGTGGTGGTAACCCCTCCACATTAAAATGCCTCTTCACATTCCCTTTTAAAGTCTCCACTTTAAATGCATTCAATTTCTCCAAATTTAATGCTCTCTCATTTAATTAAACTCTTTTATTAATTTTATTCAGAATTTCGTTAATTACTTTAATTAACAAACATTCACATAAAACCCCTTGCAATATTTCATATCACATGCAGAACCACTTTCTGCAATTTCACCCGAAACAATTTCCGGTTTCTATCGAAACAATTCCTGCGCTTTGCAATTCTTTCGTCTGAAACATATGTGCTCCAAAATGGTATCCGGTAACTCTTAAGTGTGTCACCCTATGGTTCACGAATAATGCAGACATGATCGAGACCCCTCTCCGATCAATAATCAGCAACGGGACCTGGAGATCCGTACTGACTCCTACACATTCAACGATGACTTCTGTGATCGTGAGAACCTTTAACGCTAGTAACTAAAACCCTTTGTCTCGCGATATATTACATGTCCGAGATTCGATCATCGGTATCTCCATACCTAGTTTGATCTCGTTACCGACATGCACTTTTTTCTCGTTCTCGTGATATAACATTCTAGTGATCACATCACTTGCTTGCAAGCTATTTCAATGTGATACCACCGAGAGGGCCCAGAGTATATCTATCCATTATTGGGATTGAAAAATTCCACTCTTGATCCATGAGCCTCAACATAACACCTTCGTAGCACTGAACCCATCTTTATAGTCACCCTATTACGGTGTGGCATTTGATGTTATCAAGATACTCTTTCGGTGTTAGCAATTAACATGATCTCATGGTATAAGGATAAATATTACTTCGTACGATGTTATAGCAATATAAGCATAATGACTTTGATCGTAATGCTATACTTCGGATGAATGTTCATCACATCATTCCACCAATGTTGTGACCTCATTATTAACAACATCCAATGTCCATGATAAGGAAACCTTGATCATCTTGTTAATCAACGAGAGGCATAAATAGGAACCCTTTTTTGTTTATTAAACACACATGTATTGACGTTTCCGATCAATACAATTCTAGCATGCAAAATAAACATTTATCATAAACATGGAATAAGATAATAACCACTTTATTATTGCCTCTCGGGCATATTCCCTTCAGTCTCCCACTTGCACTAGATTCAATAATCTAGTTTGAAAAACTTTCCGTATTGAACACCTATGGCTTTCTGGTGTTGCATATACGCGATTTCTAGTGGTTAACATAATCTCCGGATCTGACAGTTTCAGGTTCGTGTGTATTTGCATGTCTTTGTGTCTCTACGCATCACTCATTCTCAAATGAGATGTCATTGTATAAATTTGGTCCTTTGGTGAGACCTTTAGTTTGTTCGGCTAAAAATATGTTGATATTATTGTCACACAATATATCTTCATAGTATTAGCCCACTTTGAACCTCACCTAGTTTGATAACAAACTACTTAACACAAATGCCCTCCTTTGCTGCTACTATAGCAGTTATATACTTAGCCTTTTGTTGTAGTATCCGTCACAATGTCTCAACTTTGGAACTCATTCAAATCCATCATGGAACATCCTTTCCATTACATTGTGCCATACATAGTCTAAATTGAGATAAATTTAATTTGTATCTTGTGACAAAATTAGTATCAATGTAACACTTTACAATGAACTACCTTTAACTATTTGTCACTTATACATGATATATTCTTAGTTCTTCCAAAGCTCATAAGAATATCTTTACTATTGTCCAATGATCATCTTATGAATCACTCTGGTATATGCTCATAACATTTAGAGCATAGGACATTCTGGATATATACATATCATGGTATAATCGATCAAAATCTTCATGTGATTTTACTCACCAAGTGTTAAAACACTTGAATCTTGATACAATTCTTTCCATGAAGTAAGAACCTTTCTTGTTGTTTCCATATTGAACCCTTTCAATATCTTATATATGTATGTCTGGCACAACCATATTTGCGTCTTAATCTATCCATATAGATATTGATGCCAAATATTCCGGGTTTGCCCAAGTCTTTCATAGAAATCTTATTTTAATGAAATTCTTAACATGTGTCAATACAAGATACATCATTTCCAATCAACAATATGTCCTCTACATAATGTATTAGAAATATGTCTCAGCTCTCCCACTTAATTTCTTGCAAATGCAAGCATCTTCATCATCTCCGATGAATTTAAACTCTTTTAACAGTTTCATCATGGTGAAGATTCCAACTCCGCTATGCTTACTTCAACTATTGAAGTTTGCATGTCCTTTTAGCACCCTTTGAATTAACGAAACCCTTCAGACCATGTCATGTACATGTCCTAGGTAACCATTTTATTATAAGAACATTGTTTTGTTTATTCAACTACCATATACCAAATTACATGTAGTGGTTGCTACATTAATCCGTCAAGACTATATATCGCTATGAAAGATCAAATCTTGTCATAGTCAACTCCTTGAACATTGTCGTAAACTTCTTTCCGACATGTCGACTATTTCATAGATGTTAAACATCCATGTCTTATTTCTTTATAGATCCAAACACGACCGATAGGCTTCACGCCTTTCCGGAGGGTCTTCCAAGTTCAGAAACTTGATTTCTCGTGTATGGATACTATCACGGATTCTATGACTTCTAGTCATTTTATGGAGTCAGGGCCCATCATCACTTCTTTGCATGTAGTCGGTTCATCATTGTCAAAACAATAACGACTTGCTTATCAAATCTTACTGTTTGATTCTTACCGAACCACACGGTTCTATAGGAACTCTAATCTCCGAGATCACACCTTTTGTAATCACGAGAGCCATGAGCATTGTGGCCGCCACCGGGACACTTTCCGGCTGCGCTACTTAGCACATATAGCTAAGGTTCAACAACCTTATCAAAGTTCTATTGTCCTCCCACTTAACTTTTCACGAAAAATTCCTTCTCAAGAAACTTGACGTTCCAAGTAACAAACTCTTTTGTACTCGGTGTTATGGAGAAATTCCCAACAAATTCTTTGGGATAACCTACAAAGACGTGCTTATCTGACTTTGGTTGTAAACATTTTACTTATGCATAGCCTACCAAAATTTAAGAAAAGACAATTCGGCTTTTATCCCAAACCATAACTCATATGGTGTCATTTCAATGGATCACGATGATGCTCTTTTCAGTGTAAAAGCGGTAGTCTCTAAAGCTTCAATCCTTAAAACATAATGGCAGTTTTATAAATGACACCTTTGATCTTACCATGTCAAACATGGTTTGATTTCATCTCTCGAACATACCATACTCCTATGGTTTATTGGGAAATCCAAATTCATGGAACAATTCCTCAAATCTTAGGTGTTTTGCTAAACATGTAACTCAAATATCTTCCTTTATGATCGAATCATAAACTCTTTATTTTCTTGTTACAATGATTTTCCACTTCATCTTGAAAGTCTTTGAACAACTTTCAAATGTTTCATACTTCTTCCTTATTAAGTAAATATACAGATATATTCACTCAAATTTTCGAAGAAAGCATATGAAGAAAAAAGATCCATCGCATATGGCTACACATAATGGACTATGCACATCAGCATGCACAATTTCCAATAAGCTGGTCATCCGTTCCTCTCTGGCCTATGGACGGAGTTTCAATTATATCGAGGAAAGTCTCACGTGCGTCAATTGATCAAAATCAAAGACTCGAAAAAACCATCAACATTGAGTTTCTTCATGTTTTCTTTCCAATATAATTTAAACAGCGATGTCACTTCATAAGTGATCTTTCAATCATTTGTCTTGTGACATTTTAGCAATAGTGTTTATGGATGTGATTTCTCCCACTAGACTTGTAAAAGTTCATCCATCCTTTATGGAATACAGTAATTATTTGAACAACCATTGTTCTCGTAATACCGGAATAAAATAACAATTATTTAAAAAAATCTTGAAGGCTAGGTTTGACGACAACGAAAAAGCACAATAACACTTTATTTGTTTTCGATGATCATCATCACTTATTCTCTTGCTAGTTACTTAGGCCATTGAAGTTCATGAATTGCGTTGTCCTGTATGACACTTCAGACCAACCGATTCGGTATCCAATACCGGTATCCAATACCTAAGAACCACATTGTTTAATAAGCAAGGAATACAACCATAACATGTATATCTTCTATATACCCAAGTTGGACATCTCCAACCTTTTATTTTCTGCCAAATATTTTATAGATTCTCTTTCAGCAATTCCTTTTCTTTAAAAAAAATCTATCAACATCAATAGTGGTGTCATCAACATGACACATGGTACAAAGCTTGTATATAGTCAAATACTAATACCTTTGCACTTGCACTTTGAAGTGGATCACCATCATAAAATGTTTGGCATTCTTTCAAAAATCCATTCTTTAGTAATCTATTAGTGTAGTAAAAATTTTACTTACATCTTCTATTCATCCTTATCATGACAACTTTCATGATCAAGCTACTATAGCCTATGGAAGAATCGCGAGTATAATATCAGTTCCCAAAACCTTTTTGGTAGATTCGGATGCCTAGCATCTCCAACCTTCACAAATTCTCATACAATATGAGAACATGTATTTTGCTAAATTATACTCTATCATTATGCAACCAAAAACATTGTTTCAGATATCACAATATCTTTCACACATGATGGTTTCTGAAACAATTTTCAGCTCCAATATAATCTTGATATTAAAACAACTTTTGAATATCAATAATCATGGAGGCAAACATGATACTTTAGATACTAACATTGGAATTCTTACTCTTGATTTAATACTACTTATTAAACTTCATGGAGTAAATAGAGTTTGCTGAAAGTTTGCAATAGGACTTATAAATTTTAAATTGACATTCAAAACAATACGATACCAGTTCGTAAAGTAAATATCTAGAATTCTATAGTTCTATTATTTCAAATAAAAACTAAGCATAAGGTAGAAAACGAATGCCAATGACTACAACAAACTATGCAAATTCACTTTGATTTAATTTATGACAAATTTGGTTCGACTAATCCAAATTAGAAATGAACTCCCACTCAAAAACGACATCCCTCGTGACTTTTTGGTGATTACATGAACCAAATCCAATACACCAAGTCCGACATCACGTGAGTTGATGTAGCTTCAAAGGCGAGCATCTATATGGGCATCATATCAACTATATGACTCATGCTTAACCTTTCGGTCCGTGTTCCGAGGCCATGTCTATACATGCTAGGCTTGCCAAGTAAGAACCTTAATATTCGTGTGTGTAAAACTGTCTTACACCCATTCCTATGAAAGCGTAGATTCGAGTACACCTGATCATCACGTGATGTCTCGAAACATGATCCACAGAACGGTGCATACTTAAGGAAGAACATATTTTTATCTTGATATCTAAATGAGGGATCATCTTACAATGCTACCAAATGCGCCAAACTAGCAGTATAAGATGCTAACATCTAATGTGTAAAGTTAGATGATATGATCCATGCATTTGATCTCTATCACTTGCATCGTGGTATGATCTCTATCATTCCTTTGTGTGTAAGGCCAAGGTCTATGGAAATTACACGTTGAGTGTGTTGTAAGAGTATCTATCATACAGCTACTTACAACAATACCATATCAAGACACTAGCCCAGTAACGATCTAAACTAGATGCCTCTAATTTATCAATTGCAAGTTTGACGTGGCTTAGGGCTTTCGGAGATAGAACCGTTCTTACCTACGAACATGAACCACAACGAGGATAACCAAGTTATTAGCAACTCGTTGTAAATCAGATATTTACTATAGTAGGAGAGACAGACACCCGCCAGCCACTTATGCAAAACAAGTTGCATGTCAGTTGTGGAACCGGTCTGATGTACGATGACATGTAAGGTTGGTCCGGGCCGTTTCATCCCACTATGCCACTAATATCCAAAATACATAGAAGATGCAATAACATGATCATCATCGCCCACATATAAACATATGTGTACTACCCGTGCAAAGCACCTACGCATAGATCAGGCTATGATACCACTGTTGGGTCCGCAGCATAGAACACAAAAAATTTCCTACGATGTGAACTACACACCAAGATCTATCTACTAGGTACAAAGAAACGGGTGGACATACATCCAATGAGAACTCGTGGTTGATGTAGTCGTACACTTGCCGATCTCAAGATCCTGAGGAAGTCCGAGCACCGCAACTCAACAGCGCATCCGTACTCGCACACACGTTCAAGCCACCGGACAACCTCCACCTCCTCGCTCCAGCGATCCAGCGGAAGCAGCAAATCCTTCCAGACGAAATGCCACCGGGAACATGTATCTCGCTAATCCAAGACCATGGGGGAATAATTCTAGAGGGGGAGAGGGATCCTTCACAAGGAGGTGTGAGGATGAAGGAGGAAGAGGGGGGCATTTTATAGGAGGAGGGGGTTGCCCCTCCTTCATGGCCGGCGCATGGAGGAGGTGTCTCTTCACCTCCTCCATTCATGTGGTGGTAACCCCTCCACATTAAAATGCCTCTTCACATTCCCCTTTAAAGTCCCTACTTTAAATGCATTAAAATTCTCCAAGTTTAATGCTCTCTCATTTAATAAAACTCTTTTATTAAATTTATTCAGAATTTTGTTAATTACTTTAATTAACAAACATTCACATATAACCCCTTGCAATATTTTGATATCACATGCAGAACCACTTTCTGCAATTTCACCCGAAACAATTTCCGGTTTCTATCGAAACAATTCCTGCGCTTTGCAAAAACATATGTGCTCCAAAATGGTGTCCAATAACTCTTAAGTGTTTCACCCTATGTTTCGCGAATAATGCAGACATGATTGAGACTCCTCTCAAATCAATAATTAGAAGCGGGACCTGGAGGTCCATACTGACTCCTGCATATTCAACGATGACTTCTGTGATCGTGAGAACCTTTAACGCTTGTAATTTAATCCCTTTGTCTCTTGATATAATACATGTCCAAGATTCGATCATCGGTATCCAAATACCTAGTTTAATCTCGTTACCGACATGCACTCTTTTCTCGTTCCCATGATATAACATTCTAGTGATCACATCACTTGCTTGCAAGCTATTTCAATGTGATATCACCGAGAGGGCCTAGAGTATATCTATCCGTCATCGGGATTGACAAATTCTTCTCTTGATCCATGAGACTCAACATAACACCTTCGTAGCACTGAACCCATCTTTATAGTCACCCTATTACGGTGTGACGTTTGATGTTATCAAGATACTCTTCCGGTGTTAGCAATTAACATGATCTCATGGTCTAAGGATAAAGATTACTTCCTATGATGTTAAACATAATGACTTTGATCGTAATGCTATAATTCGGATGAATGTTCATCACATCATTCCACCAATGTTGTGACCTCGTTATTAACAACATCCAATGTCCATGATCAGGAAACCTTGATCATCTTGTCAATCAACGAGCTAGTCTATAAGAGAGGCATAACTAGGAACCTTTTATTTGTTTATTAAACACACATGTATTGACGTTTCCGATCAATACAATTATAGCATGCAAAATAAACATTTATCATAAACATGGAATAAGATAATAACCACTTTATTATTGCCTGTCGGGCATATTCCCTTCAAATGCCCCAGCTCAGCAGCAGCGCCGTGTTCAACCCGGAAGAAGATTCGTCCCAGGGAACCCTCACAACCGCAACGACCGTCTCTTCCACATGAATGTCGAAGAAGCCCAAGAAGCGCCAAATGTCACGCCGGGTATGTTTTCTATTAACTCAGTATTAGCAAGAGTGTTGTTTGATTCTGGAGCATCGCACTCGTTTGTTACAAAGAATTTGCATGCACTAGTAAGATTCACCCAACCAACTTGAAGCATGTTATGATAGTTCAAATACCTGGTTCAACCACCAAAGCTAGAAAATTTTGCAAGGCTATACCTATCAGAATACATGGGATAGATTTTTATGCCAATCTAATAGTACTTGGAACCAAAGGTTTGGAAGTAGTACTAGGAATGGATTGGATGTCGAAACATAAAGGATTGATCGACTGTGCCAAGAAAGCCATCACCATGACCAGTAGCTCTGGAGTATCAGTAGAGCACATATCTAAAACCTTGCCCCGTCAATTCAAATGCAACAAGAGTCTAGCCCTACCCACCATAGACCAAGTCAGAGTAGTCTGTGAATACCCCGATGTATTCCCAGATGAATTGCTCGGTATGCCCCTAGATCAGGATATCGAGTTCATCATTGAACTAATCCCTGGCACCGGACCCATAGCTCAGAGACCCTATAGCATGAACCCATCAGAGTTAGTGGAACTAAAGAAGAAATTGGATGCCATGCTGGCAAAAGGCTTGATTCAACCAAGCGCATCGCCATGGAGATCGCCCATGTTGTTCATCGACAAGAAAGATGGAGGCAACCATTTGTGCACAGATTACCAGAAGTTGAATGACGTCACCATCAAGAACAAGTATCCACTGCCCAAGATAGAGGATCTATTTGATCAATTTACTAGTGCCAGCGTGTTCTTTAAGATTGATCTTAGCACTGGTTATCACCAACTTAAGATTCGTGCAACGGATATTCCAAAGACCACCTTCACCACCAGATATGGATTATATGAGTATACGGTCATGTCTTTTGGATTAACCAATGCTCCCGCTTATTTCATGAATCTCATGAATAACATCTTGATGAATTTTCTAGATAAGGTTGTCGTTGTGTTTATCAACGATACTCTTATCTACTCCAAGTCAGAAAAGACCATGAGCAACATTTGAGAATCATCCTTGAAACCCTGAGGGAACATCCGTTGTATGCCAATTTCAGCAAATGTGAGTTCTGGCTGAAAGAAGTAGGATTCCTCGGACATATTGTGTCTGCCGGAGGAGTCGCTGTTGATCCCGCCAAGATCAAAGATGTTGAAGAATGGGAAGCCCCAACCACTCAAACCCAAGTCCGTGCATTTCTTGGATTAGGGGGATATTACCATAAGTTCATAGAAGGATTTTCGAGCATCACAAGACCCATGACCCAACTGTTGAAGAAAGACAAGAAGTTCGAATGGACCGAAAAATGTGAAGCAAGTTTCCAAGAGCTCAAGAAGAGATTGATTTCAGCCCCAATATTGATTATGCCAGATATCAAGAAACCTTTTGATGTGTATTGTGATGCATCCAAGATTGGTCTCGGATGTGTGTTGATGCAAGAAGGAAAAGTCATAGCATATCTGTCAAGACAACCGAAGCAGCATGAGCAAAACTATCCTACCCATGATCTTGAACTAGCAGTCGTAGTTTTGGCATTGAAGACATGGCGTCATTATCCTATGGGTAACCGCTGTGAGATTTACTCAGATCACAAGAGCTTGAAGTATATTTTCACTCAGAAGGAGCTGAGTATGAGGCAAAGGAGATGGATAGAGTTAATCAAGGATTATGACCTTGACATTCACTATCACCCCGACAAAGCCAATGTGGTAGCGGATGCTCTTAGTAGATTGCCATGTAGGCTAAACACCATGATCAAGGAGAAGCAACCAAGTTTGCATGAGGAGTTGGAGCAGTTTAGAACTGAGCTTGTTAGCAAAGGATTTTTAGCTAGCATTGAACTTCAACCCACTTTGATTAGCCACATCAAGGAAGCCAAGAAGGGAAATGCAAGTATCGACAGAATCAAGTGTCGTATTAGTACAGGAAAGGTACCTGGTGTAGCGCCCCAATTGTCTAACAATTGTAATGCTACTTGTCCTAGTAAGCTATTGGCTACTTTATATATATTATTGTTGCATCATAATTATATCCTGCTCATATCATCATGCCACCTTGCATTTGAGCATCATATAAAACTCCTATTCTTTTGGCTTTTCTCTCACATGCATTATTAATTGTATTTGCTTCTTGATATTATTTTTGGCTATTGATATATTGTCTAAATGCCCAAGTTGAGTTGGGGGCATATCTTTTATTCCATTCCACCACCTTTCTTTCTACCACTTTATAATTCCACCATCCCTTCACCATGAGCTTGTAATTCTTTTCTTGTGACATTTTAATTCTAGCTCATGTAGTTGGGGTGGATAAATCTTCTAAATTCTTGTGCTTGGTTTTATCTCCATTTTTGGAAATGCATAAGAATAATGTCATCATATTATTATTGTTGTCACAAAATAAATAATGGCATTATTATTTTGCATGGACCATGCAAGCTCTACACCACCTCCACCTCATTGGGTTTTCTTTTGTTTTAGTGGATCTTATCTTGGGGAAACATCTACCACCATTACACCCTCCTCATAGTCTCACCCCTCTCTTTATCTTCTTATTTTATTCTCCATGCATGAACCATATGAGGCCTATTCCTTAATTCATTTCTTTTTCTTTTTCTTGGAATTCTTTCCTCCTCCACCTCAGGATCATTCTAGCCACCACCATGCTCCACTTGAGTTGGTTTTATCCACACCATTCACATTCATTTTATTTTATTTATCTACATGGGTGGTCATATGAGCCTATTTCACCATCTTCTTTTCTTCCTCTTTCTTTCTAGTTTATTTTCCACATTAGCTTATGCAAGTTCAAGCACTAGGGTCCTTCTTGACATGATCTCTTGAAGCAAAATAAATTCAAATATCTAAACATCTAACCTATCTAGTTCTCTCTCTCTCTAATCCTCTCCTAAACCCTAACTCTAAAACCTTCCTCTCTCTCTCTAGCTTGGCCTCCATGCCAAGCCTCTCTCTCTAGCTGGCCCCACCCTAGCTAGACCTAGCTCTCTCTCTAAGCTAGACAAAACCCTAACCCTAACCCGAGCCCCATCTAACCTAGCCCTAGCTACTCCCTCTCCTTTCTCTCTTCTCTCTTCCTCCTACCAGCCCCACCTGCAGCTGCGCCACCCCAGCCCCACCTGCAGCCACCCCTACCTCACCAGGACCAGCCCCAGCCTGCTCGCCCACGTGCTCGGGGGGAAGGAGGAAAGGGCCGAAGCCCCTTTTTCCATCTACCCCGCTCCCACCTGCCTCCCCTCTCTCCCTCTCACTTTCCCCTCCTCCTCATGCCTCTCTGGCCTCGCCAGATCCGCCCCAGAGCACCCCCCTCCTTCCCCGTATTCTCCACCGTCGCCCCCACCTGCCGCCAGTCACCGCCGACTACCGCCGCCATCTCCTCGTTCCGGCCGTCGAGCTTGTCGTGGAAGTGGTCTGGGAGATCGAGGATATCCCCCTGCGTCGCCCAGTACACGCCGTCGCGGAGGAGAAGCCCCAGCACCGCCAGTTCCTCGCCGCCCGACGCGAAACCCTAAAACTCCGGCCGCCAGCCTTGCCGTCGATCCACCGCTCCTCGCGCCGATCCAAGCCCACCAGCGAGCCCGCGGTGAGCATCTTCTTCTTCCTGACAACCTCCGCCTCTCCGTATCACTCTGGCCTCGCCGTGCGTTTGGTCGAACGCTCTCCGCGCGCCAGAGCTCGCCAGCATCTGCTACTTTCCCGCGCCACGCTCGCCCTATCTAGCCCGCGTCCACCTCCCTGGCAGCTCCCCCAGCACCACCGCACCGGTTAGCCTCCTCAACGCGGACTCCCGCGACCCGGGATCGAATCCCCGCTCGCCCACGCACGCGCCTGCCGCCAGACGGAGGAGAACGATAAACAGTAGCCGGCCGTGGCCATTTTGCAAAAAGCCCCTTCCCTTTTTAATTACTGCAACCCGCGCTCCACACGACCCCACCTGCCAGCCGCTCTGGGAGTTTTGCAGGAAAATCCCTCCGCTTTCTCAGACGCAACCCGCGGTCCAGCTGGCGCCCCACCAGTCAGCCACTAGGACTTCCTCCGCTGGCACGTGGCCCCTTCCGCGTTGGCCCGCCTGTCAGCCGCTGAGGGTGAGCCAGACCCGCGTTCAAAAGCGTTTTCGCGCGCGCGTGGCCCCATTCGACGCAGGCCCACCCGTCAGTGTCTGGGTCTGAGTTTGCCTGGGTGCAAAAAGTATTTCTCTGAGTCTGTTTTAATTCAAATCTTTTCCAAATTATTTTAAATTCAAATTCTTTTCAGATTCAAATAATTTTTAAAAATACAAATCCAAATAATACAAATAATATATGTTTTGGAATCAGAAAAATGTGAGGAATTCAAATATGCCCTTAAAAATATATTTTGAACACCTTAAATTTCGAGTTGATTAAAATTACAAGAAAATGCCCTTTTCCTTAATTAATTAATAACTTTTGTTTTATAATTCCAAATTTGACAAATAATATGTCTAAATCGATCAGCGCGACGAGCCCGTTCTATTTATGCAATCCTTGTTCTGATTTGAAGCATGCATCATGTTGACATTTAAATTCTGAACTGTTTATGACAATAAAACTTGGGCAAATAAATGATAAAGTGCTTTATTTCTTGTATCCACACCTCACCTTTGCCATGCTACTTTAATGCCATGTAAATTGTGCATCATTCATCATGGCATGCTTGGTTGCTTGTTGCATTTCAATTCATATGCTTGCGCACTTTATTTATGTTGGCCCTTGTTTGTTTGGTTCTTTTCGGATAGACGCCCCGCAGGATAATTACCAGGAATCACAGGAGTATTACCCATATCCATCTCACACTTCAACTGAACTGTCAGGCAAGCACTACCACATGCTTGCATACATACATTACCTACTGCCTCTATCTTATTCTTGCATCATTGAGTCACGATTGCATTAAATTGAAGCCCAAATACTGCATAGCCTTTACTTTTAAACCACATTAAGCCTGTTCCGGTCCCATGAGCCATTACTACAGGAGTTGTTTGAGCCATGCGAGTCGTAGAAAAGCATGCTTAGGGTATGTGAGTGTCGGATGGATAACGAGGTACCTAAACAACATGACCTGAGTAGTAATGGGATAACTAATGAAAGAGGCACCGGTGAGCAATATCTGCTATTTGGTTTTTCATGCTCACTTGTGTCCCATAGGACCCCGAGTACTTGAATCCTGTTCCTTGTTTATTCGCACTATCCACATCCGGGAGGCCTTATGGACCCCCCTGAGCTAGATCTTGATTCATTCTTATTTCTTGGGGCCACAATTAGTTTGGGGCTTTATTACTATTCTGTACGTATGCCATGTTACTGCTTGATTTAAGATTGTGCGTGGAGCACCTGTACTGTTTTGGATCGTGACACGTTTTCGCTGTATCGACAAGCCCAGTCACATTTTCGGGTTCCCAGTCGTTTACCGCCGTCCACACAAACCTTGGGTCCGTCTCGGAGTCGGCCAACTTCGCTGCGGGTAGCTTAATGGGGTGGCCCCCTGAAATATTTCTGAATCCTGTGATTGCTTTGTCGTGAATGCCTCGTTGGGTTTTGATTTGGTTTTTCCGAGGTTGATCGAGTGTGTGTTGCTATTCGTGCACCCCTGCAGGGTAAATCTTTCTGAAAGCCGTGTCCGCGGTTATGGACGACTTGGAGCACAGTTTCTCGATCATAGACAAGTATAACTAAAGTACCGCTTTTCAATTGACTAAGTATTTGACTAGTAAATAGTGCAGTACTCATGGAATGGTTAATAAAACTGCCAACGGATGATGGGGGTTGTTCGTTCGCTTCCTCGTTGGTAAGCGAGGAGGAGGATGGATCTGTTAATTATACTGTTATAACTGTTGTTCTTAATTCACGGACTTCCGTCTATCATTGGTTAGGCGGAAGGTTAGCGAGTCTCTATAGAATGGTTAGGTATTATCTTTTGCTGCAATTGTGTCACCCCAGGTTGTGTCCCCTTTAGTGGCATAAAGACTTGCTGAGTACCCCTAGGGTCTCACACGATAAATTGTTTGATTCAGATGAACAGGTGTACCCGCAAGATGGATACTGGGTGGAAGAGACAGATGATGTTGGCAACGATCATTCGGTGTAGAGATTCCGGGAACGGGGATCCGTGTGATCTGTGGGCGGGATGTGTTTATTTATGGGGCATCTTATGCCAATTTGCTTCTTATCCGTACTCGGATCTTGTTTTCCGCTTCCGCCTGATACTCTGATGTGTGATGTATGAGGAGCTATCCTAAATTATTATATCTATCTAGGATGTTTGGATCTTGCCGTATGGCGTTGCACTATTTCTATTTCTTTTAGATGGAATGGCTCTGATGTACTGTTGTATGTGGCTTGCATACATACTCACTTGTGTATGTAGTTGATCCCTTCGCCTGCCGATTACGCCGCTCGTTCTTGTCCCGTTGTCTGAAAGTGGTTAGGACGGCCGAAAGGTCTACCGTGAGTGGCCCTGGGCCCCACCGTACTATTTTAACCACTTTCGTTCATCCAGGCATTAACTAAGAGCGTAATTCACCGAGGTAGTTACAATTGGTATCAGAGCCATCCCGCCCTTCAGGGTCTCAGCCAAAATGGTCGTTGTCTGTCTAGCAAATATTTTGGTAGTTGTGTATATTAGGGAAAAACCAACGTGAGAGTAGGATTGCTTCCATTTTTCTTCTTACCCACCCACCCACCCTTTTTCTGGTAAGGAAGTGTAACGTTTTCAATCCTCTTCTAAGCTTCAAACTAGGATTCACGTGTTCTGGGTTCCGTAGTACCATAGGTTATGTTTGTGTGTGTGTGTGTGTGTGAATTCCTTGTCTATCTGTTGCATCCAAATGTTATCACTATCTGCCTTTTGGTTATCAACTGTTGGTACATTCCCTACCGACAGCTCTTTGTAAACCGACGCGATCTATTCTGATTCGTTGTACACCGATGCGATCTATCTTACTCTTTGTTATCCGACGTTATCTTGTTGGGGTGTTCTTTTCCGTAGTTACCAATCCTTAGGTTCATCTTAAGAAGAAGGTATTGGGATATGTGTTTTACTGATTCATGTGCGGAGTAATGATTTGAGTGCGGGATGGAGTCGCGACCATACCACTACTTTTGTCATTTGCTTTTGTATATTGAACTAGTAGAGTTACTAATCTTAATTCGTTAAGTGGTTTTACGCATATAGTGGTATTTTAATGCCAAAATTTGCGGAAATTTTTTCTTTGTTAGTTGTGTACCACACTCCTTGTTTAGTCGTGTGTGTTATGCTTAATATCTTCTAATTGCCTTGAACTTTGTTGATATTTTAATATCACCTCAGTGAATTGCATTCCTTAATCTTGATTAATTCCATTTTGGTACTATTTTGGATTATTATCATTCTCCATTATAGTACTGACTTGTGTTTTATATCAATCACAGGATGGCACCACCACGCCGTTCTGAGGAGGATATACCACCTGAACTTGGGGCCGCTTTGGCAAGTATTGCAAATGCTTTGGGCACTATGCAGCAGAACCAGCAGCGCTTCGAGGAAAGTGTGAGGAGGAATGAGTTTGCTCCGCTACCTCCACCTCCCAAGCGAGGAGACATCAAGAGTTTTCTCAAGTTCAACCCACGTCAATTTGAGGTGTCTGATCAGCCACTTGATGCGGATGATTGGCTTCGTGAAGTGTCAAGGTTGCTGATGACTGCGGATGTTCCCGAGCAAGAATGGGTCAAGTGTGCTACTCACCTTCTGAAGGGAGATGCAGCTCTCTGGTGGGACAATTACCTCAGGGCAGATCTTTCTGGTTTTCAGCCTACTTGGGAGCGATTCACTGCTGCTTTCAAAGAGCAATATCTGTCAGAAATTGTCATGGAAAGGATGAAGGAAGTGTTTCTCAACCTCAAGCAGGGCACTGACAATGTCAACACCTACATCAGAAACTTCATGAACCTGTCTCGTTATGGTGGCGATGAGATCTCTGATGACAAGAAGAAGCAAAAGAGGTTTCGGCAAGGCCTCAATGCTTCCATCAAATATGCAATCACTCATGCAAGGCCAGCATCTTTCCTGGAACTTCAGCACACAGCTCTGCAGGAAGAAGCAAGTAGGCAAGTGTTTGAGGAGTCAAAGAAACACAGCCATGATACAGCAAGCTCTTCTGCTATGACAGCTCCTTCTAAGCGTCGTGTCTGGGTTCCTAACACCCCACCGTCGCTCCCTGCTACACCAAGACCTTCAAGCTACGCACCAAGGCCACCAAACTCCTTCACTGCGGCTCCTAGGGGCTACAACCACAACTACCCTGGAGCGCCTGGCGGAGTCCCTGGCTACGTTGCTCCACGTCCACCTGGTGCTTGCTATACTTGTGGAAACACTGGCCATCAGCAATGGAATTGTCCAATGAACAACAAAGCTCTTCCACCACCACCTCCAAGACCTGCGGCAAGTGCTCCTATGATTCGTGCACCTCCACCTCGGGCTCTCAACATCAACACTAAGCCTGGGTCTGCGGTTGCTCGTGCTAACTGTGTCAACGCCGCTCAAGCTGAGCATGCTCCTGGAGTTGTCATGGGTATGCTTCCTGTTAACTCAGTTCCTGCACGAGTTTTGTTTGATTCTGGTGCTTCGCATTCTTTTGTTTCTCACAAGTTTGCTCATGAGCAAGATCTGGCTATGGTTCCTTTATTACACCGTCTTGTGGTACAATCTCCTGGGTCAAACATGAGGGCTGCTCATATCAGCCATGGCAATCAAGTTGAGATTGGTGGCTCTTCATTTCCGGCTTCCTTAATTATTCTGGGCAGTTCTGATATTGATGTTATCTTGGGCATGGATTGGTTGACAGCAAATGCAGCTGTGATTGATTGTGCTGAACGTTCGGTTTCTCTGAAAATTCCTGAAGGCCATATAGTCTATTCTCCAAGTCTGACTCCTGCAATTCAGCTTTATTCTTTGGCGGCTCTGAATGATGATGCTATGGAAGGTATTCAGAGTGTTCCTGTAGTTTGTGAGTTTCCAGATGTCTTTCCTGAAGAGTTGCCAGGTATGCCTCAGGATCGTGAGGTTGAGTTTGTCATTGAACTTGAACCTGGTACCGCTCCTATTTCCAAGCGGCCTTATAAAATGGGTCCTGCTGAGTTGGCTGAACTTAAGCGTCAGTTGGATGAACAAGAGAAGTTGGGTTTCATTCAGCACAGTACTTCTTCTTGGGGTAGTCCAACCATCTTTGTGAAGAAGCGAGGCAAGACTGATAGACTTTGTGTTGACTATCGGGCACTCAATGCTAAAACAATCAAGAATAAATATCCCCTTCCGCGGATTAATGATCTCTTCGATCAGCTAGCCGGAGCTATGGTATTCTCTAAGCTTGATTTGAGAAGTGGTTATCATCAAATCAAGATTCGCAAGGAAGATGTTCCCAAAATAGCTTTCACCACTCGCTATGGCCTGTATGAGTACACGGTCATGTCTTTCGGTCTCACCAATGCACCTGCCACCTTCTCGAGGCTTATGAACTCGGTTTTCATGGAGTATCTTGATAAGTTCGTTGTGGTCTATCTGGATGACATTCTAGTCTATTCTAAGTCAAAAGAAGAACATGAAGAACACCTTCGTTGTGTCCTAAGCAAGCTTCGTGAGAACCGCCTGTATGCAAAGTTCTCGAAGTGTGAGTTTTGGCTGCCTCAAGTCACCTACCTTGGTCACGTTATCTCTGCCAAGGGCATTGCCATCAACCCAGAAACTATTAAGACAATTATGGATTGGCTTCCACCCATAAATGTCAAAGAAGTCCGGAGTTTCCTTGGTTTGGCCAGTTACTGCCGTCGCTTCGTTCAAAATTTCTCAAAGATTGCGAAGCCTCTTACCGATCTCCTCAAGAAAGGCAAGAAATATCTTTGGACTCCTGCATGTCAAGCAAGCTTTGAAACACTCAAAGAGAAGCTCACTTCCACACCAGTCTTGGTTCCTCCAGATACATCAAAGCCTTTCCAGATTTTCTGTGATGCTTCATTGCAAGGATTGGGTGCGGTCCTTATGCAAGAAAAGCAAGTTGTTGCTTATGCATCTCGCCAGTTGAAGACACATGAGATCAACTATCCTACACATGACCTCGAACTCGCAGCAGTTGTCTTTGCGTTGAAAGTATGGAGGCATTACTTGCTTGGCAACCGTTGTGAGATCTTTTCTGATCACAAGAGTCTGAAGTATATTTTCACACAGCCTGATCTCAACCTTCGTCAGAGAAGGTGGATTGAAACAATCAATGATTTCGATTTGACCATCAACTACACCCCGGGCAAAGCTAATGTCATGGCAGATGCTCTCAGCCGAAAAGCTTATGTCAACAATCTCATGGTGGAAGAACAACAACCTCTCTTGTGCGAGGAATTCCGCAAGCTCAACCTTGAAATTGTGGATCAAGGTTATCTGCTGAACCTTCTAGCAACACCTCTCTTGGAAGAAAAGGTCCGTTCCATTCATCTTGGGGATCCTTACACTAAAAAGATCATCTCCAACATTCAACTTCCGAAGTATGAGTCTTTCCACGTAGATGACCAAGGCACTCTTTTCTTTGAACACCGGATGTTTGTTCCGAACTACCCGGGTTTAAGAGAGCAAGTTCTCAAGGAGGCGCATGATTCTGTTCTTTCTATCCACCCTGGCAGCACTAAGATGTACATGGACTTGAAAACACAATATTGGTGGCCTGGTTTGAAACGATATTGTGCCAAATATGTCTCAGAGTGTGATGTCTGTCGTAGAGTTAAAGCTGTCCATCAGAAACCTTCCGATCTTCTACAGCCATTGAAGCCTCCGGAATGGAAATGGGAGAAAGTAGAGATGGACTTCATCACTGGTTTTCCAAGGTCACAGAAAGGCAACAATGCAATCTTTGTTGTCATTGACAGGCTTTCCAAAGTAGCTCACTTCTTTCCAGTCAAGGAAACAATTTCTGCCATTCAGTTGGCTGAGCTCTATATCAACAGAATTGTCTCTCTGTATGGAGTTCCTCTTGAAATCAGTTCAGACCGTGGAAGCATTTTCACTTCCAAGTTCTGGGGAAGTTTCCAAAATGCTTTGGGAACAAAGTTAAACTTCAGCACAGCTTACCACCCTCAGTCGCAAGGACAAGTTGAAAGGATCAATCAGATTCTAGAAGATATGCTCCGTGCTTGCGTTATCTCTTTCGGCATGAAGTGGGAAGAATGTCTTCCTTATGCTGAATTCTCTTACAACAACTGCTTCCAGAAAAGTCTAAAGATGGCACCATTTGAGGCTCTCTATGGTCGCAAGTGCAGAACTCCGATTGGTTGGTCGGGCGCAGGTGAAAGAATATTGTTTGGCCCCGACATTGTAACTCAAGCGGAGGAGAAAGTTCACATCATTCTTGAAAATCTGAAGATTGCTCAAAGTCGCCAGAAGAGCAATTATGATAGAAAGCACACGGACATGGAGTATGTCCCTGGTGATCTCGTTTATCTTCGTGTCACTCCCATGAGAGGTACGCACCGTTTTGGTATCAAAGGAAAGCTGGCTCCTAGATACATCGGTCCCTTCAAAATTCGTGGAAGAAGAGGAGAAGTTGCTTATGCTCTTGAGCTCCCTGAACAACTCAAAGTCCATGATCTTTTTCACATCTCTCAACTCAAGAAGTGCTTCAAGGATCCCGGCAGGACCGTGGACCATGAACTCATTAATCTCCAAGAAGACCTTTCTTATCAAGAACACCCCACAAAAATTCTTGAAGTCGCAGAAAGAAGGACTCGCAACAAGTCCATCAAGTTCTGCAAGGTGCAGTGGTCGCACCATTCCGTTGATGAAGCCACCTGGGAACGTGAAGATGAGCTCCGTGCCAAGTATCCTACCCTCTTTGAGTCTTCTTTTTCCTAGAATCTCGGGGCGAGATTCCTGTTTAGTGGGGGAGAGTTGTAGCGCCCCAATTGTCTAACAATTGTAATGCTACTTGTCCTAGTAAGCTATTGGCTACTTTATATATATTATTGTTGCATCATAATTATATCATGCTCATGTCATCATGCCACCTTGCATTTGAGCATCATATAAAACTCCTATTCTTTTGGCTTTTCTCTCACATGCATTATTAATTGTATTTGCTTCTTGATATTATTTTTGGCTATTGATATATTGTCTAAATGCCCAAGTTGAGTTGGGGGCATATCTTTTATTCCATTCCACCACCTTTCTTTCTACCACTTTATAATTCCACCATCCCTTCACCATGAGCTTGTAATTCTTTTCTTGTGACATTTTAATTCTAGCTCATGTAGTTGGGGTGGATCAATCTTCTAAATTCTTGTGCTTGGTTTTATCTCCATTTTTGGAAATGCACAAGAATAATGTCATCATATTATTATTGTTGTCACAAAATAAATAATGGCATTATTATTTTGCATGGACCATGCAAGCTCTACACCACCTCCACCTCATTGGGTTTTCTTTTGTTTTAGTGGATCTTATCTTGGGGAAACATCTACCACCATTACACCCTCCTCATAGTCTCACCCCTCTCTTTATCTTCTTATTTTATTCTCCATGCATGAACCATATGAGGCCTATTCCTTAATTCATTTCTTTTTCTTTTTCTTGGAATTCTTTCCTCCTCCACCTCAGGATCATTCTAGCCACCACCATGCTCCACTTGAGTTGGTTTTATCCACACCATTGACATTCATTTTATTTTATTTATCTACATGGGTGGTCATATGAGCCTATTTCACCATCTTCTTTTCTTCCTCTTTCTTTCTAGTTTCTTTTCCACATTAGCTTATGCAAGTTCAAGCACTAGGGTCCTTCTTGACATGATCTCTTGAAGCAAAATAAATTCAAATATCTAAACATCTAACCTATCTAGTTCTCTCTCTCTCTCTAATCCTCTCCTAAACCCTAACTCTAAAACCTTCCTCTCTCTCTCTCTAGCTTGGCCTCCATGCCAAGCCTCTCTCTCTAGCTGGCCCCACCCTAGCTAGACCTAGCTCTCTCTCTAAGCTAGACAAAACCCTAACCCTAACCCGAGCCCCATCTAACCTAGCCCTAGCTACTCCCTCTCCTTTCTCTCTTCTCTCTTCCTCCTACCAGCCCCACCTGCAGCTGCGCCACCCCAGCCCCACCTGCAGCCACCCCTACCTCGCCAGGACCAGCCCCAGCCTGCTCGCCCACGTGCTCGGGGGGAAGGAGGAAAGGGCCGAAGCCCCTTTTTCCATCTACCCCGCTCCCACCTGCCTCCCCTCTCTCCCTCTCACTTTCCCCTCCTCCTCACGCCTCTCTGGCCTCGCCAGATCCGCCCCAGAGCACCCCCCTCCTTCCCCGTATTCTCCACCGTCGCCCCCACCTGCCGCCAGTCACCGCCGACTACCGCCGCCATCTCCTCGTTCCGGCCGTCGAGCTTGTCGTGGAAGTGGTCTGGGAGATCGAGGATATCCCCCTGCGTCGCCCAGTACACGCCGTCGCGGAGGAGAAGCCCCAGCACCGCCAGTTCCTCGCCGCCCGACGCGAAACCCTAAAACTCCGGCCGCCAGCCTCGCCGTCGATCCACCGCTCCTCGCGCCGATCCAAGCCCACCAGCGAGCCCACGGTGAGCATCTTCTTCTTCCTGACAACCTCCGCCTCTCCGTATCACTCTGGCCTCGCCGTGCGTTTGGTCGAACGCTCTCCGCGCGCCAGAGCTCGCCAGCATCTGCTACTTTCCCGCGCCACGCTCGCCCTATCTAGCCCGCGTCCACCTCCCTGGCAGCTCCCCCAGCACCACCGCACCGGTTAGCCTCCTCAACGCGGACTCCCGCGACCCGGGATCGAATCCCCGCTCGCCCGCGCACGCGCCTGCCGCCAGACGGAGGAGAACGATAAACAGTAGCCGGCCGTGGCCATTTTGCAAAAAGCCCCTTCCCTTTTTAATTACTGCAACCCGCGCTCCACACGACCCCACCTGCCAGCCGCTTTGGGAGTTTTGCAGGAAAACCCCTCCGCTTTCTCAGACGCAACCCGCGGTCCAGCTGGCGCCCCACCAGTCAGCCACTAGGACTTCCTCCGCTGGCACGTGGCCCCTTCCGCGTTGGCCCGCCTGTCAGCCGCTGAGGGTGAGCCAGACCCGCGTTCAAAAGCGTTTTCGCGCGCGCGTGGCCCCATTCGACGCAGGCCCACCCGTCAGTGTCTGGGTCTGAGTTTGCCTGGGTGCAAAAAGTATTTCTCTGAGTCTGTTTTAATTCAAATCTTTTCCAAATTATTTTAAATTCAAATTCTTTTCAGATTCAAATAATTTTTAAAAATACAAATCCAAATAATACAAATAATATATGTTTTGGAATCAGAAAAATGTGAGGAATTCAAATATGCCCTTAAAAATATATTTTGAACACCTTAAATTTCGAGTTGATTAAAATTACAAGAAAATGCCCTTTTCCTTAATTAATTAATAACTTTTGTTTTATAATTCCAAATTTGACAAATAATATGTCTAAATCGATCAGCGCGACGAGCCCGTTCTATTTATGCAATCCTTGTTCTGATTTGAAGCATGCATCATGTTGACATTTAAATTCTGAACTGTTTATGACAATAAAACTTGGGCAAATAAATGATAAAGTGCTTTATTTCTTGTATCCACACCTCACCTTTGCCATGCTACTTTAATGCCATGTAAATTGTGCATCATTCATCATGGCATGCTTGGTTGCTTGTTGCATTTCAATTCATATGCTTGCGCACTTTATTTATGTTGGCCCTTGTTTGTTTGGTTCTTTTCGGATAGACGCCCCGCAGGATAATTACCAGGAATCACAGGAGTATTACCCATATCCATCTCACACTTCAACTGAACTGTCAGGCAAGCACTACCACATGCTTGCATACATACATTACCTACTGCCTCTATCTTATTCTTGCATCATTGAGTCACGATTGCATTAAATTGAAGCCCAAATACTGCATAGCCTTTACTTTTAAACCACATTAAGCCTGTTCCGGTCCCATGAGCCATTACTACAGGAGTTGTTTGAGCCATGCGAGTCGTAGAAAAGCATGCTTAGGGTATGTGAGTGTCGGATGGATAACGAGGTACCTAAACAACATGACCTGAGTAGTAATGGGATAACTAATGAAAGAGGCACCGGTGAGCAATATCTGCTATTTGGTTTTTCATGCTCACTTGTGTCCCATAGGACCTCGAGTACTTGAATCCTGTTCCTTGTTTATTCGCACTATCCACATCCGGGAGGCCTTATGGACCCCCCTGAGCTAGATCTTGATTCATTCTTATTTCTTGGGGCCACAATTAGTTTGGGGCTTTATTACTATTCTGTACGTATGCCATGTTACTGCTTGATTTAAGATTGTGCGTGGAGCACCTGTACTGTTTTGGATCGTGACACGTTTTCGCTGTATCGACAAGCCCAGTCACATTTTCGGGTTCCCAGTCGTTTACCGCCGTCCACACAAACCTTGGGTCCGTCTCGGAGTCGGCCAACTTCGCTGCGGGTAGCTTAATGGGGTGGCCCCCTGAAATATTTCTGAATCCTGTGATTGCTTTGTCGTGAATGCCTCGTTGGGTTTTGATTTGGTTTTTCCGAGGTTGATCGAGTGTGTGTTGCTATTCGTGCACCCCTGCAGGGTAAATCTTTCTGAAAGCCGTGTCCGCGGTTATGGACGACTTGGAGCACAGTTTCTCGATCATAGACAAGTATAACTAAAGTACCGCTTTTCAATTGACTAAGTATTTGACTAGTAAATAGTGCAGTACTCATGGAATGGTTAATAAAACTGCCAACGGATGATGGGGGTTGTTCGTTCGCTTCCTCGTTGGTAAGCGAGGAGGAGGATGGATCTGTTAATTATACTGTTATAACTGTTGTTCTTAATTCACGGACTTCCGTCTATCATTGGTTAGGCGGAAGGTTAGCGAGTCTCTATAGAATGGTTAGGTATTATCTTTTGCTGCAATTGTGTCACCCCAGGTTGTGTCCCCTTTAGTGGCATAAAGACTTGCTGAGTACCCCTAGGGTCTCACACGATAAATTGTTTGATTCAGATGAACAGGTGTACCCGCAAGATGGATACTGGGTGGAAGAGACAGATGATGTTGGCAACGATCATTCGGTGTAGAGATTCCGGGAACGGGGATCCGTGTGATCTGTGGGCGGGATGTGTTTATTTATGGGGCATCTTATGCCAATTTGCTTCTTATCCGTACTCGGATCTTGTTTTCCGCTTCCGCCTGATACTCTGATGTGTGATGTATGAGGAGCTATCCTAAATTATTATATCTATCTAGGATGTTTGGATCTTGCCGTATGGCGTTGCACTATTTCTATTTCTTTTAGATGGAATGGCTCTGATGTACTGTTGTATGTGGCTTGCATACATACTCACTTGTGTATGTAGTTGATCCCTTCGCCTGCCGATTACGCCGCTCGTTCTTGTCCCGTTGTCTGAAAGTGGTTAGGACGGCCGAAAGGTCTACCGTGAGTGGCCCTGGGCCCCACCATACTATTTTAACCACTTTCGTTCATCCAGGCATTAACTAAGAGCGTAATTCACCGAGGTAGTTACACCTGGATTCACCGAGGATGAAGAAGGAGTTTTGTGGTACAAAGGACGTATCTGTGTGCCAGCAGATTCGGAGCTGAAGCAAGTTATCATGCAAGAAGCTCATGATACTCTTTATTCTATCCTCCCCGGAGGAACGAAAATGTATCAGGATTTGAATGAACAATTTTGGTGGCACAAGATGAAGAGAGAAATCGGAAGCTACATCGCCAAGTGTGATATCTGCCAGAGAGTCAAAGCGGAACATCAGAGGCCCACAGGACTGTTGCAACCATTGCAGATTCCGAAATGGAAATGGGATTCTGTCGGAATGGAATTTATCACCGTTTTTCCCACTTCTAGTAGGGGAAATGACTCAATCTGGGTCATCGTTGATAGATTGTCCAAGGTAGCCCATTTTATACCTGTCAAGACAACCTACCAGAGTTCGAAGCTAGCAGAGTTGTACATTGCTAGAATCGTTAGTTTGCATGGAACCCCCAAGACCATAGTATCAGATCGAGGAACCCAATTCACCTCGAGATTTTGGCAGAAAGTCCAAGAAGGATTAGGAACCAAGTTGAATTTCAGCATAGCTTATCACCCGCAAACCGATGGACAGACCGAAAGAGTCAACCAAATCCTAGAGGATATCTTGAGAGATTGTTTGTTAGAGTACGGATCAAATGGGAAGATTGTCTGCCTTTCATAGAATTCTCATACAACAACAGTTATCAAGCCAGTTTGCAAATGGCCCCATTTGAGTTCTTATATGGAAGGAAGTACCGTACCCCTTTGAATTGGTCGCAAGTAGGAGATAGTCATATTTTCGGACCTGACATCCTACGGGAAGCCGAAGAGAAGGTTGACAAAGTCCATGGGCACCTCAAGACCGCTCAATCTAGACAGAAGAGTTATGCTGACAAGAGAATGAGAAACCTGACTTTCAATGTCGGAGATTTTGTGTATCTCAAACTTTTGCCATTGAAGGGAACGCAACGTTTTAGTCTGAAAGGAAAGTTAGCCCCCAGATATATCGAACCCTTCAAGATTCTGAATCGTTGAGGAGAAGTATCTTATCAACTAGAACTGCCAGAGGAGATGTCAGCCATCCATAACGTGTTCCATATCTCGTTACTTCGCAAATGCTTAGAAGTCCTAGAGAAGACCGAAGTTTTCAAGAACATCGATCACCGAGCCGTTGAAATCAACAAGGATCTGATGTATCATGAAGTGCCCATCCGTATCTTGGAAGAAGCTTACAGAACCACCAGGACCCGGAGTATCAAGTTTCTCAAGATCCAATGGAGCAACCATACCAAAGAAGAAGCCACTTGGGAGCGAGAAGATTACATTAGGACTGAGTTTCCAGATCTCTTTAGTTCCTAGTTTTCTTTCTTAAATCTTGGGACGAGATTTTGTTTAAGGGGGGAAGGTTTGTAACATCCCAAATATTTACAAGGTTATTAAGATCCAAAACACCCAATTTAGGGTTAACAAAAACTTTTTCTCATTTAAATAATCAAGAATGCATATGTGTGTTGCATTAATATATAATTGTTTTTAATTGACATGTTTGTTTGTTGTAATGGTTGTAAAATGATTCAAAGATGAATTCCACATCATCTAGATCATTCCCAAGAAAAATCCAAAGAAAAAGAAATCAAATGGAATTAATAAATGCAAATGGTCATTTGTGCCATTTTAATCCACTAGGTCACTTTAGGTGTTCCTAGAACTCAAATTCAAACAGAAACAATTCTAACTCTTTGCACCCCTTGCTAGTACAAGTAAATATCTACCAAGGCCCTCTTTGTGATCTTACAAAAACATTTAAACTCTAATTTTAAATGACATTTGAAAATGGAATCAAGTGTATGTACCTAGATCACACTTTTTCAAAAACCACTCAAATGAGTTCAACTTGTCAATCCCAAGCAACCACAGAGGCTCAAGCATGTTACCAACAACTCCACCAAAAATCTTTTCAAAATTCAAAACTTTGTTGCATGCGGCCATTGTGTCGAATACCTTATGATCATAGCAAAACCTGCCTAACTAACACTGTTTTGATCAAGGTTTTGTCGAGCCATTTGACCCCAATTAACTTCCCTTGTTTCCCCTAGCTCCAACCAGACCATCAACATGCTACCCTTTAGCCTTTAGAAGCAGTGCCGCGCCACCCCGACACCATGCCCGCCAGCCGAGCACGAGCAGCTCGCAGGAAATAGCCCCGCCCTCTTCCGCCGCTCCAGGGAGGTAGGCGTGGTAGCACCGCCGCCCACGGTCCCTTCCCCAAGCCTTTCCAGCCCCTGGACCACCTCACATCGCCCGCGCACTAAGCCTCTGCGCCATGCGCAGCTCACGCCAGAGCGCCAGCCCCGACAGGCCCACACGAGTCGCGCCTTTTCCCGCCGCGCGACCAGCAGCCGCCGTGAACCACGTCGAGCACCGCCTCTGCCGCGCAGAGCGTCGCCATTTCCCGACCACATGCCACCGCCCCTAGCATCGCCTTTACGCCATAGCTGACCGCCAGGAGGCAAGCCACCGTCCGCCTACACCGCCCATGCCTCTAGCGCCCTGTACCGTCATCACCGACGAGCTCACGGTCGCCCTCATGGTCCCCTCGTCGAGCCTATATAAGGATCCCTCCCCAGCACCAATTCCTCACACCACTCAACTCCCCTCTCCGTTAGAACCACCTCACCCCATCGCTGGAGCCGCTCGAGCAGCAGTTCGCCAGAATTGCGTCGGAGTTCGCCGTAGTAGAGGAGGAAGAGCCCCGTCGATTTCGTCCACCCGAGGAGCCGCCGTGACCTCGCCTGAGTCCACCATCGTCTCCTCGTTCGATCGCCCCCATCGCACACTAGCTAGAGCCTTGGTATGCCCCCTTTGCACCCACACCGAGCCGCTAGGGTTCCGTCTCGCCGGTGACCAGTCCGTCGTCGATGATGAACAAGAGTCGTTGATCTAGGTTCTAATCGTGCGACCCACATCGCCCCGTACCGCTTCGCGTTGAGTCGTGTCGCTGACATGTGGACCCCCCTGTCAGTTGCCAGCCGCGCCGCGGAGTGTCACTAGGCCGGCCCATTTTCTTTCCTGCGCTGGCCCTTGGATTCAAATATAGATTTTCTTTTTAGACTTAATCTAGTTTCTGTCCCCTTGTTTAAAAATCAATTCAGAAAGATTTACTTAACCAAATGCCATGATTCCAGTTTTGTTGGAAAGATAATTTAAATCTGTATCCAAGCCCATTGGATTTAAATCAGTTAGAGTTATATATCATCTATAGCAAAAATAACAAAACAGAGACTTTTACACATTCACACATTTTTCAAAAATCAACCATAATAGCTTTTGAGTTGGTCTCCTAGCAGGGAAAGCCCATTAGAAGCTCAATTATCCGAGGATGTAAGCCCCTAGGTCTTCCTCTTCCTTCTAAACTAATTGCTTTCGATTCTAACTCTCAAAAATCACATTTGACTATACCTTCTGAATATGTAATAATATTTAGGTTTGCATGCAGTGACTTTGGACTAGTACCAAAATAATGCTATATAGGCATTTCTAGTCACTTGAAATCATTTAAATATAAACTTAAACTTTATAAAAGGTGACTAAACCTTTAAATCACATTCCCATGTATTAGAATATGTGGTGATGACATGTGTCCACATGATACCATATTTTAATTGGAGAATATTAAATCTTAATAAATTTCAATGAGTAGAAATTACTTTTCTTAAATAAAATAAATGAAACTAGTTTATTAAATCTTGTGATTAATTTGATGATACTAGATCATCAAGTATGTGCATGAGTGTACTAAATAGACTAGTTAAGTATTGTTTGGTGATTATGTATTCCATATGTATTTATAGACGATAGTACCGACCAAGTCTATGAAGAGGAGGAATTCTACCCCGAGGAAGAAGAGGAGAATTTCAACCACTGCACCAACCAAGGCAAGCCATCACTAGATGCAAGTTAACATAAGCAAGATGCATTAGGCATGCTTTGGTTATACCTCTTTGATTTATACCAACCCCAAGTTTTACTTACAAGCTTTACTTTCTTTTACTTTACCCAAGTTCTTTACTTGGTTTATAAATAGCATAAAGAGTATAAAACTTGGCCTATCTGATTAGACTTAGATGTCATTCTATGGCATGAGATTGAGATTAGCATCCCACATTAGTGAACACTCTTAACTTAGTAGTTAGCGCTAAACCAAAAACTTGATCACTTAAGATGGGAATACTTGGTGAAAAATATTATGAAAACCTTGGAATGATGAGTCATTCTATTGAGATGTTTTGACATGTGTTGAGAAACATCAATGGTTTATGATGATGAAAATGTTGAGGCATGAGCCTTAACCCTTTATAAAAACAGATGGTTGGGTTCGGATGCGATACCATTCCAATTTTACCGTACAACCACAATACCTGAATTGGGCAAGGCTTAGCCGAAAGTTTATATGCATTGGTATGAGTTCCCTCGTGGGAGAGGTTTGAGATGAGGCTACCTCTCAATGTTGTCCACCTATGCGGTGCCCAGGATGGCAGATGTCCATGGCTAGGAGGCCAAGCTCATAGGAGAGGTGCTTATACTAGGGTGTGTAAAGGAAAGGTTATGTTTGATTATCTGCATACTAAGTATGATGATTCAGGGTTATCCCTGACAGATGTATCGAATTTTGTGGTGAAAGTGTACCACCTCTACAGAGTGTCAAACTAGTCGAATAGCCACGTCTGCAGTTATGGACAGTTAGAGTGGCCTTACTGTTCCGTTATTAGATGTTTTCAAAATGACTTATGAAATGAATGATGACTTTGACTTGACCATAACAGAGTTGTGACTATGACAACTAAGTTCCCACTTAGGTGAATTAGAACTTTATTTTATCTTTCTTTGTTTCTGAACTCAGCTTAGGTTTCAAACTTAACTTTATAAATAAACTTATCACTTAGCATTCCTACTAGAACTACCTTACTTGTTAGTTATAGTTTGCGAGTACTTAAAGAGTACTCATGGCTTTGTCCCTGGCTATTCCCGTGGCCAGACTATGAGGAGGACTATCCGGAAGAAGAACAACAGGACTGCTACGACAACTAGGATCATCTCCCATCTTCAACATTGCTTGTGACACTGAAGATGGACCCCATCGCTATGCTATTTATTCCGCGACTTGTTTGTATTAAGACTGGATCATGAGATCCTGTATTTGTGTAAGACCTTATTATGGTTTGTAATGGATGACGTACTGTGATATCCAATCTGTTATGTCTCGCAAAAATGGTAATCCTGGCATTGCGATGTATGGCATAACAGGCATCTAGGATTAAAATCCGGGTGTTGACAATTCAGCATATAGTCGTCCTCGGGTAGATTGAGTTGACAACACTTCAATGTTCCTTCACCTTCCATGAAACCTACAAAGCTCACAAAAGCAAAGCAACACTCAAAGCGTAGCCAATTCATAAAGATTATAACATGAGTCCTCAAGTAGAGTGAAGTCACCTTATGATGTAGAGATAGCTCGTTGAGGAGCAGCCATAGGTAACTCTCTATGGTTCGTCTTGTCAACTTATGGTCCATAGAGGTTGACGTGGAAGCAATTGTACCTTCACACAACAAAGACCAAGCAACATATGTTTGTGTGTGATAGAGGAGCATGTCATTTGTGGCATGTCCATTCTTGTTCACAACACTATTAACACAACTCAAGTATAGCAAACCGGATGCATATGCAAGGTCAATGTGCATGGAAATCGTTTGAACATCATGCAAATGTGGGAACTCAAAAACTCCATATAATGTCTTAGTCTAGCACTCAAAGCAATAGACTAAAATATTGGTCAATATCTTCGATGTAAGGATAGGAGAATTCGGCAAAAATACACGCGGAAGAATATCCGAAGCAACATCATTATGTGTGCAAACCAACCATTGGAAAGAACAATTGTTCAATATGTTGGATGCCATACACATATCATCAAAAGCCAAAATCATGGGGGTATGAGTATCGCAAGCGGAAGCAGAAAAAACATGTTTGCAAACAAACCATATGAAAGAGAAAGTGGCACTTATGTTTGTTGCAACAACAATACGAGAGACTTGGAAGATCTCGTAACAATACATGCTCAAATTGGCATTATGGTTGCACACAAAACATCGGAAAGAGAAATTGTTCAATATTTTTGTGGCAACACACAAAGCATCTGAAAGAACATTTCATGGTTCCCTATGTTTTGTGTGTTAGATAACAATACCATGGAGTTTCTAATGTGCACTAAGTGTTGCAGGAAAGTTTTGAGTGTTTGGGGGGCCGGATTATCTGCCCCCATCATGGGCCGGATAATCCGACCAGACCATCTTGGCCAGGGCTGGCTGCGCGCGTGCTTCTGTCTGGGGGCGGATTTTCCCCCAGACAGTCCGGCTCTGGGGCAGATTTTCTCCCTGGACCGGGTAATTCGGCCTTCATGATGGGCCGGATAATCCGGCCCTAGAGAAATCGCCCAAGGGAGCGTCTGCGCGATCTTCTGTCTGGGGCAGAATTTCCCCCGGATATTCCGAGGCTAGGGCGAAATTTTTCCCAGCCGGGATAATCCGGCCCTCCCCTAGGGCCAGATAATCCGGTCCCCAGGAGAAGATGTCAAGGGCCAGCCTACGCGAGCTTCTGTTTGCAGGCGGATTTTTTGCCGGATAATCTGAGTCTGGGGAGGAGTTTTCCCTAGGCCGGATAATCCGGCCCTCACTTGGGCCGGATAATTCGGCCCCCAAAGGCTCCAACGGCTCAGTTGGGGAAGGGGGTATAAAAGCCCCTTCATCCCCTTCAGGCAGAACTCTTGATTCATTCGAAAAGTGCCAGACCCGTTGCAAGAGCTCTCTCTAGATCTCCCACTTCAACCACTTGAAGGCTTCGATCTTTGGGGGAACTGAAGGATGAGACAATCAACATCACCATCATGAATCAAGTGCATCAACTCCTCTCCATTCACTTGGAGAAATCCCCGATCTAGTATTCTTGTTAATATCTAGATCTTGTGTTTTGTTATTGATAACTTGTTCTTGTCGCAGCTTGTTTTCATTACGGGAGCCTCCAATTTGGTTGTGGAGTTGTGCCCCGCTAGTTGTGTAAAGGTGCCGGTTCCCACCTTGAAGGGTTCCTATAGTGGAAAGGTGGATCTGGCCTTTGGTGGCGGGATCCATCGGAGAATAGGGTGAGGCCTATTGTGGCGTGGTGGTCTTAGTACCGCCCACCCCTCCAACGCAGATGTACTTCCCTTAACAAGGAAGGAACCGGGTAAAACAAATCTTGTGTCTCTGCGTGCTTCACTACGGTTCACTCGTTCCTCTTTCCCACTCGCCTTTACTCGCTAGTAGTTAGGTTTGCATATAGGGAAATTCTTTAATAGCAATCTAGAGAATTTAACTTTTGTGTCAAGCCTAAAATTGAAAAAGCATTAAAATTTGAAGTAGCACCTATTCACCCCCCTCTAGGTGCCCATACGATCCATTTCAATTGGTATCAGAGCCCCGACTCCTTATTCGGGCTTAACCGCCTAAGAGAATTATGGGTACCAAGGAGAATGGAAATGAGGTTGTGGACAAGGTCACAATGGATGACCTCAAGATGTTGGAAACAACCTTGTTGAAATCCTTTGAGACCAAGATGGAGGAGATGCAACAAATGATTGCTCGCCTCACATCATCCGTAGCCCCATCTCCATCCTCCTCTAAGGCTTCCACTCCCTCATCCAAGGATAAGTCTAACACCGGATCCAAGGAAGATGAAGTGGTAGGTGAAAAACATAATGGTTCCGCCTCCAAGAAGGGAAGTGGTAAGGAGGACTATAGTGAGTTTCATCACTTATATTCCCCCGACCCATCTATCCCTCATCCTCATATAAATAATAGGGGTGATCCACCCAAGCTTACTGCATCTTCATTTAATCAATGGAAATTCTTAATGAAGTCTCATGTATGCAGCTCTTCAGTTGAACTTTGGAGGATTATCGAAGAGGGTCTTCATATTGGAGATCACACCAACTTGACAAGAAGAGAAGTTGTGGATAACCAATTGAATGCAACGGCTCTCCACATGATACAGCTCGGAGTGGGTCCCAAGGACATGCCCCACATTGAGCATCTCAACACAGCTAAAGAAGCTTGGGATGCTCTCACCGACCTCTTTATTGGAAATGAAAGCATGAGAAGGAATAGGTATGATGCCCTTAGTAATGAAGCTGAAGGATTCTACATGTTCGATGGTGAAAACCATGAAGATATGTATAGAAGACTCAAGGGCATCGCAACAACATTTAGAAAGCGTGGAGCCACTCACATTGATGATGCTTGGATAAAAAGGAAATACGTGAGTGCTCTAAAGCCTTTTGAGCCAACGGACTTGAAGAGCTTGCAAGGTAGACAGAACTACCATCAAATGACTTGCAATGAAGTCATGCAAGGAATGGTATCATTCAAGGTTGCAGCTAAGAACGTGGAAGATTCCCGTGCCCGAGCCATTGGAATGCAAAAGGGGTCAATGTTGCTCTAAAGGAAAATGTTGTTGAGCAAGATGAGGATGAAAGAGTTTTTGAGGGTGTCTCCATGGACTTCCCTGATGAAGTCATGCGTGCTCATGGTGAGTACATGGCGTTCTATGCAAGGAACTTTTGGAAGGATCCAGCCAAGACCAAGTCAAAACTCGAGCGCAAGAATGGGTCAAGTGGAAGAAGAGAGAATGGCCCAAAACTGAGAACATGCTACAATTGTGAAGATAAGCTACATTTTATTGCTGAGTGTCCATATCAAAATATAGAAGACAATGGTGGCAGGCTCATCCTTAGAGAAAAATCCAAGGCACCTAGAAAGAAGCCATTTATCAAAAAAATGGCCCTTATAAGAAGCAACCCAAGATTGTCTTGGTGGCACAAGAAGAATATTCCTATGCAAGTGAAGATGAAGAGGATGATTATAGTTCTCGTGAGGTGGCTGTTATAGCCACCACATCGACTCCATCATCACTCTTCGACTCACCAAATGAAAACGACATCAACAACAACATCACTTGTCTTATGGCAAGAGGGTCCGAGGTATCATCTTCTAGTTCTTCATTTCCTAAGACTAACATAAATATGGATATCGATGATCATACTAGTCTCAAGATGAAATAAGAAGTTATTGCTTTGGACAACTTTTTCACTAACTTGCAAGGTGAGCACAAACTTCATTTTGATATTCTTATGAGTCAACTTGCCCAAGCCGAAGATCTCCTCGAAGAAAAGGGCAGAATTGAAAGAGAAGATGCCTTAGAGATAGCTTCCTTGAAGAATGACTTGGAAGAAGAAGAGGAAGCTCGAGTATCCTTGGAAGAGAGACTTCAGTCAATTGAAGAGTCCCATGAAGAGGTTGTTGCTCAGCTCATCAAAGAACGTGACACCGCTCTTGCTAAGGTAAAGAAACTAAAAAAGGAAAAGATTGAATTTGGGGCTGCTCATGCTAGACTCTTGGAGAAGTTTGAGAAACTTGACATTGCTCACAATGCTTTGGAGAGTGAACATTCTACTCTAAATGAGTCTCGTGACCAGCTCCAAACTCAATTGGAGAAGCATGATATGCCCAACACCTCCACACCATCTTGTGTACAAGTAGAACTTACAAAGGGATCTCAACACAAAGGTAAAGAAGTTCTAGATGAGGTTCTTAACAACCAAAGAACAAACAATGGAAAAGAGGGTCTTGGTTATATTCCCAAGACAAAGAACAAGAAGAACAAGAAGAAGAAGAGCCAACCTGCTCAACCAAAGACTAGCAACACCACTAATGACAAGTCTAATTATGATGGTTTTGCAGGGGCTAACAATCCTAACTACGAGTTATATCGTGATTATTATGGTGATGTTTATGCTAGTTATGTAGGGCCTTATGATTTTTACATTCCTTGGTCTATTTGGCTCCCCAAGACCCTTGTCACTAACATGAGAGGACCCATTGAAAAATGGGTACCTAAAACCAAGAAGTAACTTTCTTGCAGGGCTATGCTTCCGGTGGGTCTAAATGGGTACTCGATAGCGGGTGCACAAGTCATATGACCGGAAGCAAGGAGATCATCACGGAGATGCGGCCAAATCATGATCGTTGATGATTACTTCTTCAAGTTGAAGAGCGAGACTCAACGGTCATCGACTTCGCCAACGAGGTTCAACGTCAACATAATGTCCCTATATTGGCAATAAGAAGTGATAACGGCTCCGAGTTCAAGAACTACACCTTAAATAAATTCCTAAGTGAAGAGGGGATAATACATCAATATTCCGCTGCATACACCCCTCAACAGAATGGTGTTGCCGAGAGGAAGAACCGGACCCTAATGGATATGGCAAGGTCTATGCTAGCTGAATTCAAGTCTCCATATAACTTCTGGGATGAAGCAATCTCTACCACTTGTCATTCATCCAACCGGCTATACCTCCGTAAAATCTTGGACAAGACTCCGTATGAAATTCTTACCGGTAACAAGCCAAACATCTCATACTTTCGGGTATTTGGGTGTAAGTGTTTCTTTCTCATCAAAGGAGTTCGTTTATCTAAATTTGAGTCTAAGGCTTTAGAAGGTATTTTTGTTGGTTATGGTGCCGAATCCCACACTTATAGAGTCTACAATAAGCTCTCCGGAACTATTGTAGAATCTTGTAGTGTGGTGTTTGAGGAAAATGATGGCTTCCGTGCGGGGCAAGTTGATGTTTGTGATGCAGATGTTGAAATACCCCAAGATGCCATAAGAAGAATGGGCGTGGGATTTTTTCGCCCCATTGAGGAACCCCTTGTGGCAGATCGGGAAGGACAATGCTCTACTCATGTAGTGCCCTCATCTACACAGACTCAACATGCTCCAACCATGGGAGAAACTTCTACACTAACTCCTCCAAATGCTGAAGGTCAACATGCTCCTGTATGCTCCAGGCCGGATTATCCGGTCGACACCGGATTATCCGGTCCTCACTCCACTGGCGACCAAACTGATCATCATGTCGAAGAAACAACTACAAGTCCTAGGCCGGATTTTCCGGCTGCCCCAGGATTATCCGGCCACTCGCCTATGCGAGCAAGTTCTAGTCAAGCTAGTGAAGATGCTTCAGGATCTCCTAGGCCGGATTATCCGGCCCCACACACGGCCGGATTATCTGGCCTTGAAACACCTGATGATCAGCAGCCTCCTATTACGGTGGTTGATCCAATTCAAGGGCAAGGTTCATCATCTCCTTCTACTACTAATCAAGCTACCGATCAAGGCCAAGCAAATGATTCCAACGAAGACTCAAATGATGAAACTATTCCACCAAGAGACAACAAGCTTATTGAACTTCGTCGCAAGGCTCGTGTCGATAGGAACCTTGAGTTAAGGGGACATACTCTTGACAAAGTTGTAGGTGATCTTCATCGAAGGGTTTCCACAAGAAGGGAGTTGGCAAGTTTTGGTGAGCATCAAGCCCACATCTAAATGGTGGAACCCAAGAAAGTGTTTGAAGCACTTGAAGATCCGGACTGGGTTGTTGCTATGCATGACGAGTCAAACAACTTTGAACGCAACAAGGTTTGGAATTTAGTAGAGAAGCCCAAGGATTGCCGCAATGTTATCATCACTAAATGGATATTTAAAAACAAGCAAGATGACAATGGCATTGTTGTGCGGAACAAGGCGAGACTCGTGGCTCAAGGCTATTCCCAAGTTGAGGGCATTGACTTCGGCAAGACCTATGCTCCTGTGGCTTGTCTTGAGTCCATTCGTATCCTTCTTGCTTATGCTTCTCATAATAATTTTAAATTGCAGCAAATGGACGTTAAGAGTGCTTTTCTTAATGGTCCTCTACATGAGTTGGTATATGTAAAGCAACCCCCGGGATTTGAGGATCCTAACTTCCCGAACCATGTCTACAAACTTGGTAAGGCACTCTATGGCCTTAAACAAGCCCCACGTGCGTGGTATGAGCACCTTAAAGAGCTTTTGCTAGATCTTGGCTTCGAGGTTGGGAAAATCGATCTCACTCTTTTTACTAAGAAGGTTAAGGGGGAGCTCTTCGTATGCCAACTATATGTAGATGACATCATCTTTGGCTCTACTAATAAAGCTTTTAATGATGAATTTTCAAAGCTTATCACTGACAGGTTTGAGATGTCTATGATGGGGGAGTTACGGTTCTTTCTTGGATTCAAAATCAAGAAACTCAGAGAAGGAACCTTCATAAATCAAGAAAAAGACATCCAAGACATGCTCAAGAGATTCAAGATGCTGGATCTTAATGGCGTCGCCACTCCGATGCAAACAAAATGTCACCTTGAACTTAATCCCCACGGTAAAGATGTGGACCAAAAGGTATACCAGTCCATGATCGGCTCTCTTCTTTACCTCTGTGCATCTAGACCCGATATTGTGTTGAGTGTAGGGGTGTGCGCAAGGTATCAAGCAGCTCCTAAAGAAAGCCACTTAGTGGCGGTCAAGAGGATCTTCCGATATTTGGTTCATTCCCCCAATTTTGGTTTATGGTATCCCAAGGGCTCCAATTTCTCTCTATGTGGTTACACTGATTCAGATTGGGATGGTGATAAGGATGATCGGAAATCAACTTCTGGAGCTTGTCAGTTCTTGGGAAGGTCTCTCGTTTGTTGGTCTTATAAAAAGCAAAATTGTATATCTCTCTCCACCGCCGAAGCTGAATATGTTGCTGCTGCTAGTGCCTGCACTCGGTTATTATGGATGAGGCAAACTTTAAAGGAATATGATGTCAATTGTGACAAAGTGCCTATTTTATGCAATAATGAAAGTGCAATCAAAATTGCGTACAATCTGGTACAACACACATGGACAAAGCATATTGAGATTCAGAATCATTTTATTCGGGACCATGTTGCTCGAGGCGATATTGACCTATCTTTTGTGAGCATGAAGAACCAACTTGCTGATATTTTCACGAAGCCACTTGACGAAGCAAGGTTTTGTTACTTGAGGAATGAGCTAAATATCGTTGATTCAAGGAGATTGTCTTGATTACCCATGCACTCACTCGTACATCTTAGTCTTATTTGGTCTAGATGTGGGCATGGATATAGGGGGAGTGTGGTCCTAATTGATTGGGCTAACCCTCCCCCTGTAATGCCGAAAACAAGTCCAAATCATTCCTCTTAATATCATTTTGTGATATGTGAGCTTATTGATGAGTATTGGTCATGAACCCAAGATATATCTTCGCGGTGTCATACCATACACTCCAACAAGGTGGCTTCGGCCACCGCCCTCTTCCATGAGAAGAGCTGAGTTTATTTGGATCTTTCTGGTTGTTTTTGCTCATCTTATGTTCTTATGGGAATCACACTTAATTTTGGCCTTTGGTTGATTTGATTCTTGCAATTTTGAGTGTGTAGTACCATCTCAATTTGGCTCTCTGAATCCTAAGCCTCTCCCTACCCCTAAGCCATCTATTCTTACACACAAGTCCCTTGTACACCTTGCGGGGGTGTTGTTTAGGGACGCGCGGGCCTGAATCTGTGTATAACAGAAATTCAGAATTTAGGCCGGATAAACCGGCCCAAGTATAGGCCGGATAATCCGGCCCTGGCGGATTCTATCTTTAAGGGATGGGGTCGGGGGGAAGGGCTCATAACAAGCAGCACTTCTCCCCTGACCCTCTCCCTCTCCCCAGCCGCCGCCTGCCGTCCCCCACCCTTCCCGGAGCCTCTCCGGCCACCGGATTCTCCGAGCCTCCCCGGATCTTCTTCTCCGCGCCTCCGGGTACCTTCTCCTTCACGTTCTTCCTCCAATGAGTGAGGGTAACTCCCTCTCTCTCCATCTTTGGCTAGATGCATTGCTTGTTGGGTGGAACGTTGTCTAGAATGATGTTGTTTCACGTAGAAATTGTAGTCTTGCAGTATCTAGGCCCGATCTACTCTTTTGCATTCAATCTAGGCGATCCTGAAAATTTCTGCCAGGGCCGGATTATCCGCCCCTGGCCAGGCCGGATAATCCGGCCTGACAGACTCAAAACTGGTTCAGTTTCGTATAGATGTGTGCATTGAGTAGGATTGGACTATGAACTATTTGCCTACTTTTTCTACGTTCTCTCTTGCACTTGTGTGTATGCTTATCCCCATGCTATCCACCTTGTTCTCTTCACAGGTGGTTCCAGTACTCCCAAGACATACAAGCGTCGGCCTCGTGGTCTCTATTTCAGGGTAGACAGTGAGGGTAATACTGTGGACAAAGTTGAACTGAGAAGAAGAGAGGAAGGGGCTAACCGCATGGCTGAGCAGGAAAAGAGGGAGAGAATCAGGAGGGCTGTGTCCAAGAGGAAGGGCAAAGAGCCCAAGATTAACTAGAAGTCGCTGGATCCCGTTACTTATTCTTCTATTCGTCACCATGATCTGTTTGCTGACTTGGCACATGACACTGAGCTGGGTGATTCTTGTTTTTGGTGTGATGAACAGAAAGGAATCTATGAAGATGTGTATGCCCGACTGAAGATTAGGCCTATGCACCCTCTAATTCTTGCTGAGGCCTTGGAAAACCCTCACCTTGTTGATGCCATGTATGTGGTTGAGCAGATGGGGCTGCACCTGATGGGTTCGTAGCATGGAAAACAAAAAATTTCTACCGCAAGAATGAACAAAACTCAGATCTAATCTAGATAAAAGCCAAGATCTAATCTATTAGACATGTGCAACGAGATAGATCTGTACTAACCCTTGTAGACCCGAAAGCGTTACGAGATCGGATCTCGTGGTTGATGTAGTCGATCACTTGCCGATCTCAAGATCGAGTAGACGATCGTTCCAGCGCTGCGTTCCGGCAGCGCTTCCGCAGTCGGTCACACGTGCGGAGTCGAAGCAGACCTTCCTCTCCCCGTTCCAGCGAGCAACGGAGGTAGTAGATCTCTCCACGGAATCCCAACAGCACGACGGCGTGGTGGTGGTGGAGTAGAGAATTCTGCAAGGCTTCGCCTAAGCCTGAGCAGAAGAAAGGAGGAGAGAGGCGGCTAGGGAAAGAGTGGAGAGGGCCAGGGGGTGGTGCCTCCACCCCTCTATTTAAAGGAGGGAGGCGCCATGGGGAGGTGGAGTCCTTGTAGGACTCCCCTCTCCCTTGGCCGGCGGATCAAGGAGGTGGGGGGAGAGTCCTTCTCCCCCACGAATCCTTGTCTTACCCCACAAGGATTCCTTGATCCTTTCTTGGTTTTCAAGTAAACTCCAAGAAATCTTCTAGAACCTTCCGGAACATTCCGAAACCTTCTAGAATCCCCATACAAATACTCCGGAACATTTCCTAACTTAGAAAATGATCCCCAATATATGAATCTTATTCTCCAGACAATTCCGGAGCTCCTCGTGATGTCCCGGATCCAATCCGAGACTCCGAACAACATTCGGTCTCCAACGCACATTCCATATCTACTTAAAACAACTTCGAACCTTAAGTGTGTCACCCTACGGTTCGTGAATATGCAGACATGATGGAGACACCTCTCCGATCAATAACCATCAACGAGATCTGGAGATCCATAACGGCTCCCACATACTCAACGATGACTTCGTGATCGATAGAACCATTAACATACGAAACCAATTCCCTTTGTCACGCGATACTCTACTTATCCGAGGTTTGATCGTCGGTATCTCCATACCTAGTTCTACCTCGTTACTGATAAGTACTCTTTACTCGTTCCATGTTATGTCATCCCTTGTGACCTAGTCACATGCTTGCAAGCTAATTAGATGACATTCCACCGAGAGGGCCCAGAGCATATCTATCCGTCATATGGATGGACAAATCCCAATCCTGGTCCATGCGCTTCAACACATACTTTCAGAATACCCAATGACACCTTTATGACCACCCAGTTACGAAGCGGTGTTTGATGTCATCAAAGTACCCATCCGGTGATGGTGATTAACATAACCTCATGGTCGAAGGATTAGGTTACTATGTATTTTAAAGCTTATAGCAAACGAACTTAATGACTAGATCTTACGCTATGCTTACTACGGGTGTGTGTCCATCACATCATTCTCCTAATGATATGATCTTGTTATTAACGACATCCAATGTCCATGATCAGGAAACCATGATCATCCATTAATCAACAAGCTAGTTTAACAAGAGGCTTACTAGGGACTCTTTTATGTTTACAAAACACACAAGTATTAATGTTTCCGGTTAATACAATTATAGCATGGGATGTAAACATTTATCATAAACATAAAGATATAATAATAACCACTTTATTATTGCCTCTTGGGCATATCTCCAACAGCACCATCTCATGGCTCTCCAATGCTCCTATGATTTTGAGGTTGTGAAGCAGTTCTTTTCCACCTTGGTTATTTATGGTGATGAGCACCGTACTATGAAGTGGATGACTCATGACAGGCCTATGCGTGCTGACTTTCGTGTGTTTGCTGAGGTGCTTGGGTATTCTTTCCACAACAAGGATCGAGCTAGTGGACACCGGATCATCACCCAACTAAAGCCTAATAAAGATAAAGTACTCTCTCCATGCACGATGGACAATGGTATTGTGGGCACCTTTGCTGGTCTTGCTCCAATCTATGCTACTTTGGTGGGTCTCTTCCATGATTCTATCACCCTGAGTGGCGGCAACAATGACAACATCCGTGGTCACTTGGTCCATCTCCTAGCCTTCTCTCATGAGGTTGCATCTTGCGAGGATGAGTCCGTGCAGTTCCAGCTAGATGTGATGGACTTCATTTACCATGAATTGACTGATGCAATGTTCAACAGGCTGTCCATTCCTTATGCTCCCTACATTATGATGCTCATTAAGCACTTGCTTCCCTCTGAAGAATTTAACATTGATGTTTTGCACAAGGCAAAGAAGATCTACACCGAGGTTAGGAAGACCTCTCACCCCTCTTCTGCTCTGAGGGTCTCATGAGGGATGCTCGTGCTATTGCTCGTAGGCCCCCAGTGCCTCCTGTTGCTCATGAGATCAAGTAGCCGAACTGGTTCCAACGGAACATTCTGTGCATGGGAGTGGACACTCGCAAGGGTTAGTATGAGGCTTACAAGTACCGCCACGAGATGGCTCACACTCAGCAGCTCATTCTTCACCATGTGTCCAGTGCTTCGGGCGACCCCCCTGTTCCTTCCACTCCCACACCATATGCTCGGTGGAACTCTTCTTCTGGGCTTAACTATGGAGAGCTGGAGCGTCATCTGTTCCCTTCCGCGGCCACTGCTGATGATGAGGACGATGACACCGAGGAGCTTGTGGATGAGGACGAGGATGGGGACGAGGACGAGGATGAGGAGGAGGACTACGAGTGATACCTTGGGGTGTTAGAATCTCTCTTCTTCCTTTTTGGCGTCTCGATGCCAAAGGGGGAGAAGAGTTCTATTAGGTCTCCGAGGATTTGCATGGGTCGGGCACAAGAATTTGCACTTTTTCTATTCGTCGTTTTCTCGCTTGTGCCCATTTAGCGTTGAACTTTAATTTGTGGTTTGGTTTGTATGGAACTTTGTGTCTGTGTGGCTCTGGATTTATCTCGTGGATTACTCCTATGGATTCATCTATCATATCCTATATTATTGGTTATCTATCTCGAGGAATGTGTTTATAATGGTTATCACATTGGTAATAGTGGCTATATCAAGGAAGCCACTCTCTATCTCGGTGGTATGATTATGTTGTTTATATTTCAATGGAATAGAATCGTACCTATTTGTGTGCATTTGTATTCAAATGCAAATTTTTAGTATGCACACATTGAGGGGGAGTCTCTTTCATGTATTTATTATTAGTGGTCTTGTGAACTTTCTTGCAAATCCTAGTATTGTCATCTAACACCAAAAACAAGGAGATTGAAAGAACATTTCATGGTTCCCTATGTTTTCTGTGTTAGATAACAATACCATGGAGTTTCTAATGTGCACTAAGTGTTGCAAGAAAGTTTTGAGTGTTTGGGCGGCCGGATTATCCGCCCCATCACGGGCCGGATAATCCGGACAAACCATCTTGACCAGGGCTGGCTGCGCGCGTGCTTCTGTCTGGGGGCGGATTTCCCCCGGACAGTCTGGCTCTGGGGCGGATTTTCTCCCTGGACCGGATAATCCGGCCTTCATGATGGGCCAGATAATCCGGCCCCAAAGGAATCGCCCAAGGGAGCGTCTGCGCGAGCTTCTGTCTAGGGGCGGAATTTCCCCCGGATATTCCGAGGCTAGGGTGGAATTTTTCCCAGCCGGATAATCCGGCCCTCCCCTAGGGCCGGATAATACGGTCCCTAGGAGAAGATGTCAAGGGTCAGCCCGCGCAAGCTTCTGTTCGCATGCGGATTTTTTGCTGGATAATCTGATTTTGGGGCGGAGTTTTCCCTAGGCCGGATAATCCGGCCCTCACTTGGGCCAGATAATCCGACTCCCGAAGGCTCCAACAGCTCAGTTGGGGAAGGGGGTATAAAAGTCCCTTCACCCCCTTCAGGCAGAACTCTTGATTCATTCGAAAAGTGTCAGACCCGTTGCAAGAGCTCTCTCTCTAGATCTCCCACTTCAACCACCCGAAGGCTTTGATATTTGGGGGAATTGAAGGAGGAGCCAATCTACATCACCATCATGAATCAAGCGCATCAACTCCTCTCCATTCACTTGGAGAAATCCCCGATCTAGTATTCTTGTTAATATTTAGATCTTGTGTTTTGTTATTGATAACTTGTTCTTGTGGCAGCTTGTTGTCATTACGGGAGCCTCCAATTTGGTTGTGGAGTTGTGCCCCGCTAGTTGTGTAAAGGCACCGTTTCCCGCCTCGAAGGGTTCCTATAGTGGAAAGGTGGATCAGGCCTTTGGTGGCGGGATCCATCGGAGAACAGGGTGAGGCCTATTGTGGTGTGGTGTGGTGGTCTTAGTACCGCCCACCCCTCCAACGCAGATGTACTTCCCTTAACGAGGAAGGAACCGCGGTAAAACAAATCCCATGTCTCCGCGTGCTTTACCGCGGTTCACTCGTTCCTCTTTCCCACTCGCCTTTACTCGTTAGTAGTTTGGTTTGCATATAGGGAATTCTTTAATAGCAATCTAGAGAATTTACCTTTTGTGTCAAGCCTAAAATTGAAAAAGCATTAAAATTTGAAGTAGCACCTATTCACCCCCTCTAGGTTCCCATACGATCCATTTCAACATCAATATCCAATAGCAACGAAACATGATTGTCACAAGGTGAAAGTATACCATTAACATGCTTGCAATTTAACCATAGGAAAGAGCAATTTATCAACATGATAGATGCAAAGCATGCAAAAGGTATCAGAGCTGGGTTCGATCTTGAACTCACTTGGGGGATGCTCTCTAGAGCTCTTTTTGTCAACTCATGCTCAACCGAGGTTGAGATTCTTGTGCGGGTACCTACACACATCAAACACAAAAGGAAGAACGTGTGTGCATGGTAGAGAAACACATCATCCATCATGACGTATCTCTTCTTGTGCACATCACCATGAGTGTCAATCAAGTATGAAAGAGATGCATGGTGAGTATGCAAGTGTGGAACATGCTTATCATGGCATTTACCAAAATCTCCAAAATTTGAGAAAGCTATGGGGGCCATCTCAATAGAAAGCATATGAGAATTATTGTTGTAAGCAAAACAAGTGAAAGAGCAATCATCCATATTGCAAGCAATGGGAGAAATTGTAAAGCACTCATGACAAAGCATTTTCCAAGGGGTACCATTGGTAACATCATTGCAAGCAAACATTGGAAAGAGCAATTGTTCAACAAAGTGCAAGCAATGATATCATCAACGTAATTTTTAAAGCATGGCATGTCTATGGCAACATCATCACAATCAAATAATTTCACATGCTCAATATTATGCAAAGGCAAAGTATCACATGGAAATATCAATGAAGCATATGTGATATCACAAATATCATCCATAGCATGCCAATCATCACAAATCATCATGTCCACTAGTGGGATCATGGCATCATCAACACCCCTATTTTTACCTTCTTCATACCTCTCATATGAAGTGGGTGTTGTGGTAGTATTGGCCTCCATGTGGGCGACTTCTTCTTCTTATATGGGGATGGCCTTAGCTTCATCCACCATGTACATCTTCTTGGTTGGAGGCATACTCATCTCCAAGCTTGGCACTTCTTGATCCATGGAACCTAGCACATCATGAGAAAACACACTAGAGGTAGAGGGTAAGTCGTTAGAAATCAAAGTGGTCTCACATGACCTATCAACTACCACTCTCAACTCACTAGGTTATCACTCATGCCCTCCAAGTGGAAGCACTCAATCTCACATATGGTGGAGTCACTCATCTCACTCTTTTTTTTCACTCAAGTGGGCTAAGTGGCTCTCATACTCACATGGGATTGGTACCACATCATCACTCAAGCATGTAGGGGTAGGCTCGGTTCTCTCAACTCCCTGCGCCTCCTTTGGTGAAGGGAAAGTCCCATGCTCACCATTCTTGACCTTGTCATCGCCATCTTGCACCTTGGCTTATGTAGTCCTCTTGACGTACTCGTCTAACTTGGCGAAGTAGAGGTCTTCGTCTTCCTCATCCATGAGGTTTCATGCGTCATCTAGGACGTCAAGTCTTGGCATTGAAGCTTGATGGCATGGAGGAGAACTCTTGCTCTTGGTGCCATTTTGGTGGTGACACGAGTAGCTAAAAGTGCCTTATGATGGTGTCGACGGAGGTCATTGGCGTGCCTTGCGAAATGTTGATGTAGATGGCGCACTTGGTCATCCACATGACGCTCACGACGATGCTCGTGGTCCTTGGCACTCTTCTTGTGATGGTGGTGCCTTCTTGAGCTTGGTTGAGAATTATGGATGGGGCTCAACATGTATTCTCATCTTCATGGTGAAGATGCCTTGAACGACATTTTGTATCCTCTTGATGTTGGTGATGATCACGAGAGGATGTATGTCGATGAAGATTCTTGCTTCTTGGCGCCTCTTTTGAAAGATGATGTTGGGGCGACACTCTTCTTGTAGGCTATGGCACTTGTTGCTTTGGAGGTTGTTGCACTTGACGCCTTCGAGGTTGGGGTGCTTGGCACCTTGGAGATGGTGGTGCTTGGTGCCTTGGAGATGGTGGCGCTTGACGGCTTGGAGGTGATGGCGCTCGTCGCCTTAGAGATGGTGACCCATGACGCCATGTAGGTGGTGGCTCTTGACGCCTTGGAGGTGGATCATCAAAGTAGGTGGTGCCCTTTGGTGTGGCATTTTTGGCCTTGAAGGTCATGGTTTCTTGATGATGCGCCTCCGCTAGCTTGGTGTAGTAGTCCTCCATCTCCAAGTGGTGGAGGTATTCTTCATGGCTCATGAAAGAGGCCTCGAAGTTGGAGATGTTCGCCATGTCCTCCATGCTTGGTGAGGCGTCGTCATTGTAGCACTTGAAGTCGTCCATGCTTGGGGAGTCATTGTTGATGTAGTACTCCATATCACCCAAGCATGTGGAGCCATTGTCGGTGTAGTGCTCCATGTACTCCATGCATGAGGAGCCATTGTCGATGTGGAGCTCCAATTCCTCCATGCTTGAGGATCCATAGTTGATGACGTGCTCCATGTCTTCCATGCATGTGGAGTCATCATAGGTGCAATGCTCCGGGTCCTCAAAGCACGTGGAGTCAATGTCGGTGTAGCGCTCCATCTTGTCATCTATACTTGTGGAGTCGCAATCGTGGTGTCTCATCATGGATTCTTCATATATAACATCCTCGGTTTCAGAGTCCCTAGACATGATTCACAAGACCAAGTGGTGTATATGGAAGTGGTAGGGGGGTTAGGGATGCAACGCCAAACCTTACTTTACCTTGGAAGATAGTATCGTGCAAGTGGAAACACTAGAGAGCAATCAAAACCAAGCAACGTGAAGTTCACGCGGAACACCAAAACCAACTAACCACTAAAAAAATAGACACACAAAGCTTATGGTGGGTAGGTATGGAAGGTGGCGTGTCCAAGAACAATCTGAAATCCAGATATTGTAATGACAAGTAAAGAACCACGATGATCACAAAGCAAACAAGTCAATCCACAAGATAGAAATTATGTACAAGGAAACACACACGGTGGGATAAATGGGACTTGTGCGACGGAGAAAGTGAGATAAGAACCAAATGATTACCTAGCGAAGACTATAAGCTCGTGTCGCACAGGTGCAAGGAGAGACGCTAGTTCGATTGCAATAAACTGGTGGGCTACACGATATGCACAATAAGTACCACCTATTTGATGTTCATCAAGCTTGCGCTTCCTATTCTACGAGGCACTTGTTTCTTTCTTTCTGTTTTTCTTCTTTTTCTTTTTCTATTTTTTCATTTTTCTTTCTTTTCTTTTCTTTTTCACTTTTCCCTTCCTTGTGCCAACCACTATACAAGATAACTATATGAGATAGCGCTCACAACTTTTGCTCGTCATTCTACAAGTATCAAATGTGCATAGCCCAAGCAATCATAGGAGGAACTCGTCTCAATAGGTGTTTGTTGAACGCAAAGATAGTGTGGCTCACAAAGGGGTGCAAGTGGAGAGAAGTCACGGAATATATATACCTTTCCTCGCCGATCTTCACCCTTTATTGGTGGATTCCGCCTTGCTCACGGAATTGGATGGAGTAGATAGCATGAACCACGGATATGATGATATAGAGCTCCTTATCCTCTTCAAAACGAGCTAAAGAACAACAAAATCTGAGTTCATATGCAAAAGTTATGCTCAAAACAGTGCGGGGCTGGATCTGTTGGCGACCAAATTGGCGGGACCGGACTTGGAGCCGGAAATTCCAGCGGCGGGGACGGTTTGCCGGAATTCTCGCCGGAAATTCCGGTTTCAACTTTGGTCCGCCGGACCTGGCGCCGGAACGCGTCCGGGATGCGAAAATCCGCGATTTCTACGGAAAAACTTCAGATCTGAGGGGTAAATGATGGAATTAGGCCATGGGAATGCAGGGGAAGGTAGATCAACAAGTTTAGCAAGTAATCCATGGATCAAAACCTACCAAAACGCACTGAAATCACAGATCGATCCAAAACACAAATTGGGGCTATTTTTGTTGGAATTTTTCGAATTTATAGGAAAAAGACCAAATCGATGAGAAATCCATAGCAACCAAAAGCCGTTGATACCAGATGTTATGGGTTGACACAAGATCCACTCGATCTTGTGGCTATTTTTGTGGTTTTTCAAGAAATAATTTGGTGGGGAAGAATGAGGGTGAAATCTGTGGCAACTTGGGCTCTGATGCCAGATGTTATGGGGTAACCCCGTGGGTGGCCCGATCTTCATGGATCTCATGGTCAAATCGATGGGAAAACGAGGGGAAAGGGAGAAGGTAGAGGAAGCGGATGCACACCTCGCGAAGAACTGGCTGAACACACGCAAAACTCACACGATAGAAGGCCGATTTCTCTTGCCGGTGGCCACCGGTCCAATATAATCCTTGCAAGGAAAGATCGGTCAACATGCTCCCTCGATCCCACGCGGAGAGGGAAGAACACCTTGGAGAGGGTCTTGACATCTTGGAAAAGGGACACCGATGCCAAGGCCTTGTACAACGAAGGAGGCGCGATGCAAACTCCAGCGAGGTGGTGACGATAGTCGATCTCCTTTGGTAGAAGGGGATGCGGCAAAACTAGAGATTCCACAAAGGTTTTTTTAGTCTATCATCTATGCCTAAGGGATACATGAGGGGTGGGGGCTCTATTTATAGGCCAACCACTAGAATGGGGGTAGTTTAGGCAAAGGGGTAAGTAAAGGGAATATTCCAGGGCATCAAACCCAGATCCGTGCGCAGACGGGTGATTCCGGCAATAAGTCTGGCAGCGCCGGATCTGGCGCCGGGATTTCCAACGGCCGCCGATATTTTCGGTCGGTGCCGGTTCGGTGTTCTGCATGCGTTTCCTGTGGGCGTCGGTCTAGTCCAGCGGTCGCCGGTTCGGTCGGCACGGGTTCCGGTCCGCCGGAGTTGGCGCCGAGAATTCCGACGGTGGATCCGGTTGCGCCGGATGGTATGCTGGTTTGGCTCTGCCTCTTCTATCTCCTCTTCCAAGCCTCCGTCTTGTCCGGCGTGAGTCCTTGGGCTTCCTCCCCTATCTCCGTACTTAGCGGTGTGAACCTATCATGGTCATATGACGGAGTATGAAGTAGTATACCATTCAATGAGGTAGGAATTGGGCTCGCATAGAGGAACGGATTCACCTTTGGAGTTCATGATGGCTTGGCATAAGTTGGAGACCTTGATGTGGCAACGACCGTAGGTCGGGCTACATCAAGGAATGCATTGAAATTGAATGTAGGGGGTGCCATGATGTACAAAGTATTTGAAAAGACTATTTAGACTAGGTTTATAATAGATAGAGTTCAAGCTAATTCAAAATTACTTATGTGAACGCCCACTCAAACTGACATCCCTCTAGTCATTTTAGTGATTACACAAACCAAATTCACTACGCCACGACCGATCATCATGAGTGGTGGCGCAGCTCCAATGGCGAGCATCGTATGGGTCATCATATCTTCATATGACCCGTGCTTTACCTTTCGGTTCATGTTCCAAGGCCATGTTTGTACATGCTAGGCTCGTCAAGTAAGAACCTTAGTATTCGCATGTGTAAAACTGTCTTACACCCGTTGTATGTGAACATAGAATCTATTACACCTGATCATCACGTGGTGCTTAGAGACGACGAACTTTCTTAATGGTGCATACTAAGGAAGAACATATTATTATCTTGATATTTAGTGGGAGGGATAATCTTATAGTGCTACCAAGGCAATCAAATACTACCTAGGCGATCAAATCAATGCAAAATAAGATGCATCACAGGATAAACATCACATGCATATATAATGTGATATTATATGGTCCTTCTCGCAATCGATCTCCATCTCGCGCGTCACGGCATGATCTCCATCATTCCACCGGCGTGTCACCAAGGTCCATGGCGCCACTATCAAGGTTGTTCTCCACTAATCTAATTACATGGATTTCCATTTTCCGACACGCAGGCAATAAAATAAAATAACAACCATATGGCTCCTGCTAGTTGTTTTACACTAAACCACATTGCATACAACAATATTTGTATCACGACCATATCACATCACATGCCCTGCAAAAATAAGTTAGACGCCTCTAATTTATTTTTGCATATTTTACGTGGCTATGTGATTTCTAGGATAGAACCGTCCTACCTATGAACTTCAGCCACAACTGTGATAACCAAGTTATTAAGCAGACTATTGTAAATCAGATATCAATTGTAGTGGAAAAGACAGACACCCGCTAGCCACTTATGTAAAACGAGTTGCATGTCAAGCGTGGAACATGTCTCATGTGCAAGGACATGTAAAGTTTATCCAGGTTGCTTCATTCCACTATGCCACCAATATCCGAAATACAAGAGATTTGCAATAACAAAACTTATCAACGCCCAGATCTCCATGTGCTCTAACCATACAAAGCATCTACGCATAGACATAGATCTGATACCACCGATGGGGTTTGTAACGGTTACAGATGGACTCACCCTCATAGATCGTAAGCGGGATAACATTCCCGCAAACAAACGTGGTTGATGTAGATAGTACACGACCATCCTCAAGGACGTGCAGACGATCAGCGCCACAGACGGGCAATGCCTCTGTAATCGGTCACATGTTCCGTGTGCCAACGACTCCCGATCCTTTGCTCCAGCCGGGTAGTGAAAGTAGCGGATCTCCAGGAACTCTAACAGCGCTATGCCATGGTAGTGATGATGGAGGTGAAGGTTTAGAGCAGGACTTCACCGAGAACCTTTTCTTGTGGCAATGGACAAGGCAAGCAAGGGGAGAAGATGCCATCCTTGGGGCATATGAGAGAGCTTGTGAGAGAGTGTGTGGAGAGGCGGAGGAGGCCACCTCCTTTTATAGGCGCCATGGGGCTGCCACTCCCCTCCTCTTATTCAATCTCCATTAAAGCACTTTAATTCCCTTAAAGGTCTTTCCATTAAAGCACTTTAATTCCCTTAAAGGTCTTTCCATTAAAGAACTTCAATTCCATTGTAATGCAACTCAATTTAATGAACACTCCGTTTAATGAGTACTTCATTTAACGAACACTTTATTTAATGAACACATTAACATTTTTATCCCTTGCTTTGTTTTGATACCCTGAAACTATTTCGGTAGAATCGGCAGAACAATTTTCTGCAGCTGAACAATTTTCTACGATGTACATTGACTTCCCTTGTGTTCCCTATCCGCTCAAACATGTCGGTTAACCTTAAGTGTGTCTCCCCATGGGTTCGAGAACTATGTAGACATGATCGAGACTTTCTCCGATCGATAATCATTAGTGGGACCTAGAGATCCATAACGACTCCCACTAGTTCCACGAAAATCAGATGATCGTCTGAACCTCTTTCGCTGCAAGCAAACTCCTTTTGTCTCGCGATATATTACTTATTCGAGATTCGATCACTCGGTATCATCTATACCTTTTTTTAATCTCCTTCCTGACAAGTACTCTTTTTCTCGTTCCTGTGATATGACATTCTAGTGATCAAATCACTTGCTTGTAGGGCTATGTCAATGTGATATCACCGAGAGGGCCCTGAGTATATCTCTCCGTCATCCGGATGGACAAATACCAATCTTGATCCACGAGCCTCAACTGACATTTTCCAATACCCGACGACACATTTATAATCACCTTGTTATGGTGTGACGTTTGATGTAATCAAAGTACTCTTTCGGTGAAAGTGATTAATGTGATCTCATGGTCTAAGGACATTGAGTTACTACGAATGTGATAGCAATTTAAACTTGATGACGTGATTGTATTGCTACATCTACTGCAGGTGACTATTCATCATATCATTCTCTAATGATATGACCCTGTTATTAACAACATCCAATGTTCATGATCAGGAAACCTTTGATCATCTATTAATCAACAAGCTAGTATAAAGAGAGGCTTTACTAGGAAACTTATCTGTTTGTAATTCACACATGTATTAACATTTCCTTATTAATTTAATTCTAGCACGAAAAATAAACATGTGTTATAAACCTAGAATAGCATAATAACCACTTTATTATTGTCTCTCGGACATATTCCTTTCATAAGGATCCTAACATTAAGCCTTGAAAAACATCCGAGTGTCTAGCCATATGTACATCATACTTTTCGATTTCAAGCTGAACGAGAGCTTTTCTGTGAGAGTATGGTTTTCATCTAGGACCTAAAAGAGAGAAAAGGACATCGAGGTTCATATATTTAGAACAAAAGTGCCCTAAATGAAAAGTAGCCGGGTTCGACCATATGTACATCATATTTTTTAGTGGGTTTCAAGCTGAACAAGAGATTTTTGGTAGGAGTACAATTTACATCAAGGACCTCAAAAAAGAGAAAATTACATCAAGGTCCATTTGTTAAGCGCAAAGGACCCTAAAATTAAGCCAGGAAAAGAAGTCGGGTCTAGCCATGTGTACATCTTACTTTACAGTGGGTTTAATGCTGAACGAGAGCCTTTCGGTTGGAGTACAGTTTACATCAAGGACCTAAAAAATAAAAAATTATATCAAGGTCTATACATTTAGCACAAAAGTTCCCTAAGATTAAGTAAGGAAAACCAGCTGGGTCAAGCCTATGTACACCGTACTTTTTGGTGGGTTTGAACATGAACTTGAGCTTCCCGGTGGTAATACTATTTACATGAAGGTCCTCTAAACATAGAAAATTATATCAAGGTCCATATATTTAGAACAAAAGAACCCAAAAATTAAGTAAGGAAAAGAAGCCGGGTCCGACCATATGTACATCGTACTTTTTGGTGGGTTTCAAGCTGAACAAGATATGTTTTGTGGGAGTATAGTTTACAACAAGGGCCTTAAAAATTTAAAATTATATCGAGGTCCATACATTTCGAACAAAAGAATTGTAAAACTGAGCAAGGAAAAGGAGTCGGGTCTGGCCATATGTACATCGTAATTTTCGGTGGGTAACGAGAGCTTTTTGGTGTGAATACGTTTTATATAAAAGATCAAAAAAATACATCGAGGTCCATATATTTAGCACAAAAGACTCTAAAATTAAGCAATGAAAAGCAGACGGGTCTAGTCATATGTACATTGTACTTTTCAGTGGGTTTGAAGCTGAACGAGAGGTTTTTGGTGAGAGTATAGTTTAGATTAAGGACCTCAAAAAATAGAAAATTACATCGAGGTCCATCAATTTAGAACAAAAGGACCCTAAAACTAATCAAGGAAAAGTAGCTGGCTCCGACCATATATACATGGTACTTATCAGTGGGTTTGAAGCTGAACGAGGGCTTTTTGGTGGGAGTACAATTTATAACAAGGACCTCAAAAAAAGAGAAAATTATATCCAGGTCCATACATTTGGAACAAATGGACCCTAACATTAAGCATGGAAAAGCATCCGGGTCCGGCCATATGTACATCATACTTTTCAGTGGGTTTCAACCTAAATGAGATCTTTTTGGTGGGAGTACAGTTTACATCAAGGACCTAAAAAGGAGAAAATAACATTGAGGTCCATACATTTAGAACAAAAGTGCCCTAAAATGAAGCAAGGAAAAGCAGCCGGGTCCGGCCATATGTACATCATACTTTTTAGTGGGTTTCAAGCTGAACGAGAGATTTTTGGTGGGAGTACAGTTTACATCAAGGACCTCACAAAAAGAGAAAATTACATCAAGGCCCATATATTTATCACAAAGGACTCTAAAGTTAAGAAAGGAAAGGAAGCCATGTCTAGCATGTGTACATCTTACTTTCCGGTGGTTTTCATGCTAAACGAGAGTTTTTCGGTTGGAGTATAGCTTACATCAAGGACATAGAAAATATAGAAAATTACATCAAGTTCCATACATTTAGAACAAAACAACCTTAAAATCAAGCAAGAAAAGCAACTGGCTCCGACCATATGTCCATCATACTTTTCGATGGGTTTGGTGGAAAGATAGTTTTTCGGTGGGAATACAGTTTACATCAAGCACCTAAAAAATGGAAAATTATGTTGAGATCTATACATTTAGCAAAAATGTGCCATAAAATGAAGCAAGGAAAAGCAGCTAGGTTTGGCCATATGTAACGGTGGGTTTGAAGCTGAACGAGAGCTTCTTGGTGGTAATTATGTTTACACGAAGGTCCTCTAAAAAGGGAAAATTACATCAAGGTCCGTACATTTAAAACAAAAGAACCCTAAAATTAAGCAAGAAAAAGAAGCCCGGTCTGGCCATATGTACATCGTACTTTATGGTGGGTTTAAAGCTGAACGATAGATTTTTGGTGGGAGTATAGTTTACAACAAGGCCTTTAAAAATATAAAATTACACCAAGGTCCGTTCATTGAGAAGAATAGAATTGTAAAATTGAGCAAGGAAAAGGAGCCAGGTCAGGCCATATGTATATCGTAATTTTTGGTGGGTTACGAGAGCTTTTCGGTGGGAGTACAGTTTACATAAAGCATCAAAAAAGAGAAATTACGTCGAGGTCCATATATTTAGCACATAGGACTCTAAAATTAAGCAGTGAAAAGCAGACAGGTCCGACCATATGTACATTGTTTTTTCGGTGGGTTTGAAGCTGAATGAGAGCTTTTTGGTGAGCGTATAGTTTAGATCATGGAACTGAAAAATAGAAAATTACATCGAGATCCATACATTTAGCATAAAGGACGCTAAAACTAGGCATGTAAAATCAGCTTGGTCTGGCCATATGTACATCGTACTTTTTGGTCGGTTCCAGGCCAAACGAGAGATTTTGGTGGGAGTACAGTTTACATCAAGGATCTCAAAAAGAGAAATTACATTGAGGTTCATACATTTATCACAAAGGACCCTAAAATTAAGGAAGGAAAAGCTGACTGGTCTAGCCATATGTACATCATACTTTTTAGTGAGTTTCAAGCCGAACGAGAGCTTTTTGGAGGGAGTACAATTTACATCAAGAAACTCAAAAAAAATTACATTGAGGTCCATACTTTTAACACAAAGGACCCTAAAATGAAGTATGGAAAACCAGCCAAGTCCGACCATATGTATATCATACTTTTACGAGAGCTTTTCGGTAGGAGTACAATTTACAAAAAGGACCTCAAAAATAGAGGAAATTACATCGAGGTCCATCAATTTAGAACAAAAGGACCCTAAAATTAAGAAAGGAAAAGTAGCCGGCTCCGACCATATGTACACGGTACTTCTCGGTGGGTTTGAAGCTAAACAAGAACCTTTTGGTGGGAGTACAATTTACAATAAGGACATAAAAAGAATTACATCGATGTCATCGGAATGACCATGACAGTCGATAGGGGTAGCGATTGATACGATTGGGGGCAAGAGCGAGTCGCCATCTATGGTGCGGTATTGGGAACAAACATAGGGGATTTACCCAGGTTCATCCCCTGTAGAGGATTTACCCATGTGCTAGATTGTATTAATGGTGAGTCGATTTCAAGATCAGCGAGCTCAGCGGCTAGGCAACGAATCGCTTGGATGGGGTAGCTAATAACACGTAAGTATACAGGGTACCCTAGGAAGGTTTATATAGGGGAACCTGACTAGGGTTTACAAGATTACAACCGAAGTAGTTTAGGTTTCGGAGGATTTGACCTAATATGACTAGGCCTAGCTATAGTATTGGGCCTTCAGCTTCTAGTCGTCGGGCTTTGCTTTGAGTTACATTCTAGTCGCCGTGCCTGCAGGCCCACTTGCCATGGGCCTAAGTCACTCAAACTAGCCTTCTGGGTATACCCCGATTGGCATATCCCCATCAGTAGTCCCTGAGTGCGACGAGGGTTCAGTGAAGGTGTCAACTCGACTGTCGGAGTAAGTGAGTCCAGGTGGATGCCCAGTCGAATCGGCGATGAACTCCTCCAATGAAGGGAAAAGCCTTCCTATGTGTTTTAGTCGCAGCTTTGGCGAGTAGGAGTATGCTCGAGTCATCTCGCCTAGACAATTGGAATGGGCAGACAAGCAAGCAGGCGATACGAGTGACCAATTTGGTCAAAGTTGGACCGTCGGCTTAATCAAACTAGTCGTTAAATAACTCCAATAGTAACTTTGGCGGAATTACCGTGAAGTAGCGGCTATCCCGAAACTTCCGAGTAGCGCCCCTTTATAAGGAGAGTGATGGAGGGTGCTGTTGTTCTTTCATGTACATATGTGATTATTTCTTAGTTCTTAGTGGACAATTCTCTTTCTATAATTAGTTCTTAAACCTGTACGAACTCTGCTTTTATTATTATAAAATGAAATTGTTGTGGGGCAGTTGCCTCACAGTTCCGTTTCAAAAAAAAGTACGGACCTTCCTCACATTTCTCCGCCTCCCCCATCTTGAGTCTCCTAGAGCCACTCCCAATCCAGAATTTCCAGATCGAGCGAGTCCACGAAAGATCTGTGGAGCAAGTCCAAATGCACTACGGAGGTCCTAAAGTTGTTCTAGTAGGCTAGAATCATCGGCAAGGGGAACTGGCAAATTCCCGCGGACGGCGAGACCGAGCGGAAGCCGTGGCCGAGGAGTTTATTTGCTTCCTTAGCCATCTGAAAAGGGGATTGGGGTTCCCAACCTTGATCTTCTTCCACCGATTCTGCGCCTACTATGCCATCAAGCCTTCCAATCTGGGGCCTCACAACATCTTGCATCTCGCCATCTTCATCGCGTCTGTGAATGCTACCTGGGGTGCCGCCCCTACTTCCCCCTTTGGCTGGAACTATTCCATGGTCGTGTCAACCGCGAGGGGAAAGGTGGCTTCATCTTAGCGGCGGGCGGCATAACTTTCTAACTGAAGCTGAAGGCCAAGTTTCTGAAGTTGCTGCTGCCAAAGAAGGCAACGAACGAGTGGAAGAAGTGTTGGTACTACGTGAAGGAATCCACACGCACCGGCGAGGTGTCGATCCTGACATACATCGCCGAAAGGAGCGAGCCGCACAGGTTGTCGGTGCCCAGCGACCAGAAGATGGTCATGGACGAGATGTTGTCTCGGATCAGGGAGCTAGATGTAGCACCCCGGTAAAACCACTACTAGAAAATCGCTTGGTGATTCTTTTGTGCATCATCATGATCGCATGCTCATGTCATCATGCCACATTACATTTGAGCATCGTCATGTCATCATACATCTTTTTGCCTAAAACTAATTTCTAAAAATCTATCTTTGTTTTCTAAATATACCCGTCTTTATTTAAAATCAAAACCCTCGGTCCGCCTGGATCTTTTATTTGTCTAAAAACTATCTGCAAAAATCTTTTATATAAAAATAAATAAACAAACAAAACAAAAACAATTTTTATTTTGGGGAGGCAATCTAGCTGGTCAGACCAGAGGCCAACCGACCAGACCACCTACTACCCGGTTTAACCCAGATCTAAGCCATAGACTAAACCTACCTAGACCTACCCAAACCCTAGCCCCACCCGAACCACACCTATCTAAGAGCAAGTCTAACAGAACCCTTAAAACACCGGCGCCCTTAAAATTTCGGCGGTTACACGGGCTTGTGGCCCGGTCGTCGAGCTAACAGCGCCTGTAAATGGCCCGACCTATAAACGAAATTCACAGGGGCCTGTGAAAGGCCCGTTGTAGCCCATATTTCTACCGGCCGAGCGGGCGAAGACGGGTCAGAACCCATGTCCCTCCACCGCAAACCCTAGCCGCCGTATTTCCACGTGTACTCCGGCGAGCAATTCCTCCCATTTCCGCGCGCGAGAGAGATGGCGAGCATGAGCGGGGGTTGCGGACTCGGCGGTGGCCATGCTGGGGGGAGGAGGAGGGGGTGGCTGTCACGGACCCGGTGGCGACGACGACGAGGATCGGCGCCGCATCCGCTCTGTCGGGGCCAAGGAGCGCGCCTGCAGGCGCTAGACGAACTGGGGGTTGACCCCCCCAGCTTCCTTGGCCCCCTAAGCCGCCAGCGCGCGCACCGTGCCGACTCCGTGGTTCGAGCTCGTGGAGGCATCTTCCTCCGTGAGCTTGTCCATCGCGTCTTCCCGCCCAGGCCCGCGCCGCGGAGATGAGGAGGAGGAGGCGGCTGTCCGCGCAGCTCTCGCTGCGTCCCTCGCCGACCTCGAGGCCAAGAAGCGGCGCAAGGAGAAGGAGCTCGCCGTAGTCATCGCCGCCGTCGAGCTCTCTAAGAAGCAGGAGGAGATCGAGGAGGCGGTGGACGCCATCCGCGGTGAGGATGAGGAGGCCGGACTGGCATACGTCGATGCCATGGACGTCGACGTGATCGTCCTCGATGACTAGGAGCTCGTCACCGACGGCATGCGGCGACTTAGAGATCGCTGCCAACTAGGAGCTCCCAACACTAATTTTTCTTTTTTAGATGTAATTTTGCAATATGTATATACTGGGTGATGAACGCGTGCACGATCTACCCTCGTTAATTTAAATTTCAGTTCAAATCGCGATTTAAGAGTTGAATTTACAGGCACTGTTCTTTGCTGATGAGTTTGAAACCGTAAATCGCGAGTACAAACACCTGTACTTGCGATTTAAGGGTTGCCAATTTGAGGGTGCTATTAGTCATGCTCTAATGCGCGCCGTACCGCCCGCCAGTCGCCACTCGACCGTGTCGCACCAACTTGCGCGGCAGCGTGACTCGCACGTGACCTACCCAACCCGCGCTGCACGTTATGGCCCGCGCGCGTGATGCATGCCCCAGCCCCACGACACGCCTCTCCCGCACGCTCCTGCCCCCACCCGCTCAACCCGCACCTACCGCGACCCTGGCCCACCTATCCTGACACGAACCCCGTCTCCTCTTCGCTAATCCCCACCTACCCATCTTCTCCCCGACCGCCTCACTCTCTGCTCTTGACTGCCGCTACCGCTGCAGGCGCCCTCCAGCCACACATGCCCTTCCTCGTTGTGGACCCCCTCTCCCTCACTGCCTCCGGATGCTGCCAGGGCGACCCACCTCGCGATCCCCCGCTGCCAAATGTCGCCTAACCTCCGCCTAGCGAGCACCGCCGCACGCACCCTACCGCCGGCCTTGCTCGTCAGAACCCCGCTCGCCTGGCGCCTCTTCACCTCTTCCCTGTCGTCAAGGAAGCGACGCCCCGCCGCTGCCTTGTGTCTCGCTGCCCCGCATCGGCGCCTCCTCTCTCTGTTGCGCCGCGCTTGCCGGCCCCATGCCCTCCGCCCTGCCGCACCGTCCTCTGTGTCGCCCGCCTCGCTGGAGCCTGGCCCGACCTGCGTGCTAGCCTTCAAGCTTGACCCCGACCGAGCTAGCGCCGCCTCGAGCCGCCTGCCTCAACCACCATCTATCGTGAGCACTGCTCCTCAAGTCCCTGGCCGGCGCACCCCTCGCGAGGAAGTCCTTCGTCCTACCTCATAGCCTCGGTTAACCACTTTGCCGCGGAAGGCCTGACCTCGCGCCTTCTATCGCCCATGTTCGCAAGGGCCAATGCCCTTTCCCACCTTGTCTGTTGTGTCGTGTAATAGTCACCGCCGCCTACCCGAGCATGTCTCGCAAGGTGTTTGGGGAAATGTATGTTTGGGACCTGTCCCTGTAATGTGGTGCTACCCTGATCGAGTTCGCCTCCGATTGAGACCGTATGATGCTGAAAACCACGCCATCTGAAGATCTCTGGTGCCGCGTGAGACACCAAGTCCAGTGTCTGGAGCCGACATGAAGAACTACTCCGAGAATAACCCACACCGAACACCATGAGCTGCTACACGTATAGGATGGTCGAGGCCCCGAACCTGGAGACCTCCTTCACGGACGCCAAGTCCTCCGGCCCCGGACCTGAAGATGCCGAGACCCGAATGCGCCTAAACGGATCCGGTGACGCCGGAAGCCCAAGATATGCCACACGGAACCGAAGACCCTGAACACGGAGTGCGAAGACCGATCCGCCAAGCCCGAACCCCATCAAACATTCAGAACCCCAAGATCTTTGACCCTAGATGTGTGACCCCTACCTATCCCTATTTTATAAATGCTATATATAATTGTTGCATATTAATTTGATCATGTCGCATACATACTGTGTGGTTTGGGGGCATTATGTCGATTCACCTAATAATTAAATATGGAGACTATATGCGGGTTATTCTAGTCTTATATGAGATCCATTTAAATTAGTGTAGCGAACCGATGCCATGTTTTGCCTTGTTAAGACAATATTTGAATTGCGGGGTACCTAAACAACCTATACCATCAAATTAATTGTCGAGACTCTGGTTCTGCTTAATATTGCCTAATTGTACCGCATCTTTGCCATGCCGTGCATCATATCATAATCATGCCAGATCTTCTGCTGCAACATTAAATAGTGCATCCGATGTTTCTTATAGTGCTTTTCTTCTTCACGGATTAGGTCGTTGAGTTGATGCGAGCTTCGACCTGATCTTCGGTGAACCTTCTACAATGTTTTCAAGGCGAGCATTCTCTTCCTTCTACCTATTTTGCTTTTATAGTCTTTATTTCCTCCTGTTGATCTATTGCTATCCGTGTTGTGATGCTTTAGTTTTAGAGCACCATTTATATTTCTTGTAGCCTCTATATTGCCTTGGACATATCCTATTGCCTATCGTTTGATAGACAGTCGGCCTTGCGAATCATAGTTGCTTGCTCAGGTGCTGCTTCACGTCGTTATCGTTCCACCATTGATGGAAGGTTGGCACATGCTTAATGGTGGAGATGATCAAGACTTTAATTTCCACTGATAATTAAAATGATGGGAATAGATATAACTAATGTAGAGGCACCGGTGGGCAATAGCTAATATTTGGTTTTTAACCGCTCACTTGTGTCTCGTAGGCCCCAAGTACTTGATTCATGTTCCTTGACTATTCGCAACAGCCACATACGGGAGACCCTATGGATCCCCCTTTGCTTGAGCTTGATTCACACTTTATTTCTTGGGGCCACAAAGTAGTGTGGGGCTTTATTACTATCTTGTACTTATGCCATGCTTTACTGCTTTATTTACGATTGCGCGTGGAACGCCTGTACTGTTTTGGAACGTGGAATGTTTTCACGATATCGACAAGCCCAATCACACTTTCGGGTTCCCAATCATTTACAACCATTGACACAAACCCTAGGTCCATCTTGGAGCCAGCCAACTTCGTTGCGGGTAGCTTAGTGAGGTGGCCCCCTGAAATAATTTATGAATCATGTGAATGCATTATCGTGAGGCCTCGTTGCGTTTTATTTGGTTCTTCTCGAGGTTGATCGTGTGTGTTGCTATTTGTGCACTCCTGCAGGGTAAATGTTTCTGAAAGCCATGTCCACGGTTATGGACGACTTGGAGCACAATTTCTCGATCATAGACAACTATAACTAAAGTAACGTAGTGCTATAAATTTGACTTTGACATGTCTAGTAATCGGTTTCACTACAATAGAATGAGTAAATAAAAGTGCCAACAACTGCTGGATTTGGGATGTCTCATGCTATCTATATCTGACTAGTAAGTGCTGCAACTATAATGGAATGAATAAAACTGCCAACTGTGTGAGTTCCTCTGATGACTTTCTCGTTTGGTCTCGAGGGGGAAATACCAGGATGGGTATGTTTGGTGTTAGTATCAGGATAATTCTGAATAGGTCTTTCTTATCCCTCTCTAATAGCCGATAGTTGAATCGAGTCTCTATAGGTTATTTAGTGCATGCTTCACTGCTGCTTCAGCCCACCATACCTATGTAGGCGAGAGCCGTCGAATTCTAGACTCATCGTGTACTAGCCTCAGTATTGACCGCTCCCTTTTTCCTTTGCCCTCTGTCGGCACCCCTTTTGTTTAACATGTATGAGTTCGACGTCGTTAGTAGGGTTACCCTTCCGGCTTGGCCTGGGTAGGGTTATGGACGCCATTGGTTATTCTTCAGGTCTCTTAGCCCCATTTGCATCTTGTCCGTACTCGGATGTTGTATCATATTCAAGGTGATTTGGATCTTTGTACTGTATATCTGTATTCTTGGCTCATGGAGTCGTTGTTGTATATATATATTTCTGTGGGTTCCATGGTGGACTATTGTATAATGATATTACTTCATTTTCCACCCACACGCAAGTGCCTGGTGGGCATCTTTGAATCTTTTCTATGCGGGTTTGGCGGGAATTGCTAAAACTTGCATAGGGCCAATTCGAGGGTGTTACACTAGAGGACGAAGGGTTGGAGATAATCAATTTGTACAATTGTTGGCTCGGGCGGAAAATGGTCCCGCTGGCCACCCGAGCCCACTGGATGTACCAGTACACCAGGTAAGATGACCTGACAAGATCAGGCAGTGAACCATGGGAGTTAAAAAACTACATCGCGGCTCTGAAGAAAATCACCGAGGCAGAGTTCACCGGTATGAAGGCCGGGTTGGCTCCGTACACCGCTGGAAAGAGGAAAGCTCCTCCGGTAAGCCCTCTTGTATTTGCAATTGCAGTTTCACAGTCGTAGTTTTGCAGTCGCGGTTTGTAGTCGCTTAACTGAGTCTAGTTGCTAACACCATTTGCTTTTTAGCTTTTCCAGGTTCTCAAGAACTGGCTTCGTCTTCTCAATGAGGAAGTTCCCGAGGAACTTGAAGAGGAAGAAGAAGGCTCCGAGAGTGAGGAGGGAGTCGTGGAAGCGCATGAACCCTCCTTCGCGGCTCGAAAGACCCGTGGCCAGAAGAGGAGCGATATTGAGGCTAGCTGTAGCCTCAATGAGTTTGACAGCGATATGGAGATCGTCGACGAGCACAACTCTCGAAGAGTGCCCACTCCGGCAAAGCCTACTCCAAAGACAAGTCCCTCGGCAACGTCAACGGCCAAAGCGGTGGCCACATTCGAGTTGGAAGGCGAATCCGACAACGAGAAGGCCACAGGCACGTCGAAGGCACCGGAGGACCCTGTTCTAGTGACGAAACCGAAGGCTGCAGATGCAGCTACCGAGGTCCCGGTGGAGGTGCAAGGGACAAGCGGCTAGACAATGCCAAAGCCAAAATTTGGGCGGTCGTGGATCAGCAACTCCATCGGTGAAAGAATCAGAAGAGGCACCAGCGTCGAAGGAGCCAAATATCCCCGCGGCGGCCACCAAGTCGGCAAAGAAGCCTGTGGCGAAGCGGCAGGCGAGCTTGCTGGAAAGGGGGATAACTCGCTCAATAGGCCTCGAACTGGAGAAGCCCGCGCATATTAGGACGGGCCTATGCTTCATTCTGGTCGCCAAGTAAGCGTTTTGATTTCCCATTTGTTGCAGTTTGTTGTTCTTAAAATTCTTAGTCGCTGATCATTGTTAACTCACAGGGGAGGCCCCAAGAAAATTAATCGTCCCACAGTGGCCAAGGTTCCGCCGACCGTCACTGAAATTGGGGAAGACCCTTCCAAGAAGAGGAAGGGAGAGGCTGCCAAGGCACCGGACGGAGGCGCGAAGAAGAAGAAGACCGAGCCGGCCGAGACGACTGACTCAGGCTCGAAGGAGGGCAATGCCGTGATCATGCCGGAGAAGCAAGCAACCGTGGGAGAGGAGCCGGCCAAGGCCGGCCTGCCTCCAGAGGCATCTGCACCGCCGACTGGCACGCCAGGAGCAGCGACCACGACCTTTCCGTGGTTCATGGCGAAGGCCTCAGCCGCGGCGACTGGTACACAGTCGCCATCAGTCGTTGAGGTGATTGGTGGCAGCATCGGGCAGCCTCTGATGCCCACAATGGACACGGTCGAGCTACACCGCATGCTAGGTGAAGCCCTCCAGGTATGTCTAGTCCCCGAGGGTCTGGTGGCTAAATTTTAGCGACTAGACACTTGAATTCTTTGGTCTTACAGTCCCAAGGGTCGAGTCGCTAGGACGTAGCGAGTCGAGTGTGGAAGCTGAATGTTCTTGTTTTATGTTGATGTTGCAGCATGAGTTCTCGGAATGGCGAGTTGCATTGGAGAGAGTGGAGTGCGACCTGCGACTGTCCCAGGAAAGCAATCAACTCCTTCAAGCATTGGAGTCTTTATAGTTGCATCTTGCTTAACCAGGTGTTTCTTGAATGTAGGTGACCATGCCACCGTGCTTGCCAAGGCCCGTGAAGGCTATGTGCCCACCGCTGACTTGGATGCTGTGAAGGCCGCAACGGCCACAACCGAGAATAAAGCCAACATGTTGGCAAATGAGCTGGAGTCGGTGATGATCTCCTCCGAGGAGAGAGCGAAGGCCGTGGTGGCAGAAGCAGAGGAGGTGTGCAAGGCCTCCGACTCTGTCATCGTGGGGTTGTAGGGCAAGTTCACTGCCCTGGAGAACTTCATCATGGAGAACTGTCGCAAGCTTCTTGGTACATCCTCTAATTCTGTTTCTGTTTTGCGAGTAGCGAACCGTTGAACGCGTTGAGTCCCCAAGCGAGGGTGTCCCCGAGCGTTTCCGCTATTAGAGCTTGATTTGCTGACGCTGTGCAAATGTTATAGGTCAAGGGTATCCCGTCGTGCAGAAGTTCAGCGACGAGTAGTGCGTGACAGTGGTGCTAAATGCGGCCAGGGTGTCGGGAATGTGTGTCCAAGCTGTTATCCAAGGCATCTCTCCCATCGAGGTGATTCCTGGAGGATTGACGGAGGTGTGGAGGTACCTCGAGGAGGCGCCTACGATCATCGAGTGGATGGAACGATCCGCGTTCCGACAAGGAGCCACCACGGCGCTGAGCCTTGGGCTCGTTCATTTCCCAGAAGACTTCGACCTTGACGACATCACTAGTGGGTATCCCTCGGCAACTGGCAAGGTGGAGAGCACCGATGTCCTCGCCCTCAACATGAAGGCTGCTCTGTATGTGGAGCGTGTGTTGGCTATGGACGACCTCCTACCGTATCTAGAGACGCGAGTGCGCCGAACAACACCAAGCCGATGCATCGTGACCTTCAACCAGAGTGACCGTTTCAGTCGTTGATTGTGAAGTCGTTGATAACCTACCCGATGAACCCATGGAAGCCCTTTGTGAGGGCCAAGGGCGCGGATGGTGCCTCCTCGTCGAAGCCTGTAGAATGAGAGATTAGTCTGGAGTGTAGGCTTATGTGGCGACTGGCCTTTTTTACAGTATTTTGTTGGTGAACAATCTATTTTTCACTTGATGATATGCTAATCGACTCGTATGGAATCATGGAGTTAGTCGCTTATTTCGATTTTTTATCTTGGTTGTTTGAATTGCGTGAGTCCCCGAGCGTATTTGTTGTTGGGTTTTAGTCACGTGTGTGTGTGTTTAGTGTTGTCGATGGTTGTTAGAAGCTGTTTAGGTAGCTTGAATTGACTCACCGTGGCTCGTGGAGCCAGCCACATGGCGACCCTAAGGGGTACTCTATACTTAGTGTTTTCCCTAAACGTGAGCGGGTTCGTTTTAGCGAGTCCCCTAGCGTGGTACTTAACCGTTCGAGTCGTATGCCCAAGGTAGGTGAGGACGCGGGCGCTGTTTGGTGTGTAGCGCGTCTCTCCTCCTGACTCGGAAAGCCAGTCTCTTGGCGAGTCTATGATACGCTATCATACTTGGTGTTTTCCCGAGCCGCATATGAGTTTGTTTTAGGACGAGTCCCCGAGCGTGGTACTTAATCGTTCAAGTCGCTATGCGCAATGACGATGAGGACAAGGTGCTGTGAGAAGCACAACCGGTCGTCTTGGCTCGGGGAGCCAGTCGAGCGAGGGGACTCCGATGGTGGATCCAGGCTAGCATTTTCATGGACGGTGCAAGACCCGAGTTATTTTTGGGCCCTTGAACCACACTACTTAGCCATGTCGGTCGCTCGACCAAAGTTTGACTACCGTAGTTAGCGTATTGTTGAATGTACGAGTGCGATTAGCATAAGGCAAGTGGACACAATTTGTGTGGACAATATTTGTATTTCATCATTGGTACAGCCGCTAGGTACAAATTCGAGTTATATGTGTAGAACTTTCGGAGGAGATTCACATTCCATGGCCGCTCGATGTCGAGCTGGCAGTCACCTCATATGTCGATGAGGTAGTAGACGTTGTTGCCTAGGACTTGCCCGATGGCTAATGGCCCCTCCGATGAGGGGGAGATCTTGTGCATGCCCTTCTTGTCCTGAATGAGTTGCAGGACGAGGTCGCCCCCCCTGAAAGGTGCGAGTCCGTACTTGGCGACTGTGGTAGCGGCGGAGACCTTGCTGGTAGATGGCGGTATGGAGCGAGCCAGGTAGCATGCTTCGTCGAGCAAGTCGACCCCGTTTTGACGAGCGACTTTGTTGTCCTCTTCCGCGTAGTAGACGACTCGCGGCGTGTCATGTTCTAGTTCAGTCAGCATGACGACTTTGGCGTTGTACACCATAAAGAAGGGGGTGAACCCTGTTGATCGGTTGACGGAGGTGAGAATGCTCCATAGCACGGAGGGGAGTTCTTCGACCCAACATCCTGGTGTCCGCTCGAGGGGGACCTGCAGTTTTCGCTTGAGGCCATGGAGGATGCTCTGGTTGGCGCGTTTGGCTTGTCTGTTCGACTCTGGGTGGGCTACTGAGGCGAGGTCGAGTCGGATGCCGTGCTCCTCGCAGAAGTCAGCCATGGCGCCCTTGGCAAAGTTGGTGCCATTGTCGGTGATGATGATGCGCTGGTAGCCGTACCAGTATATCAGCTCGCAGAGGAACTTGGTGGCTATAATACCTCGGACCTTACACTCTAAACTCAATCCTGGATGAACCAAAAGTGGATAGGACGTACTACCGTGGAGCCGTGCAGCCACACACAGTAGGCCCACCTCGTGGAGTAGTGGCACGGTACCGGCCAACCATCCCACCCACTTTTTAGAACATCGGGACTAGAGCGAGTGGCGTAATTGACATGTAAAGCGATCAAAAAAAATACACGAATGAGTATGTATGTCAGCGACATACAATAGACATCAGAGCCACACCATCTAGAAACAACAGAAACATAAATATTCAACGCTATACGGCAAGATCCAAATACCCTAGATAGATATAATAGTTTAGGATACATCCTCATACATCGCGCAACAGAGTATCAAGCGGAAGCGGAAAGCATGATCCGAGTACGGATAAGAAGGAAATCGGCATAAGATGCCCTAAAAATACGCACATCCCGCCCATAGATCTCATGGATCTCCATCCCCGGAATCTCTACACCGGACAGTCCTTGCCACCATCATTCGTCTCCTCAACCCAATAACCTTCCTGAGAGTATACCTGTCCATCTGAACCAAATATTTATCGTGTGAGACCCTTGTATTAAGAGAGGCATTAATAGGAATTGTTTCTATTTATAAAGCATGCATGTATTAATGTTTTCTATTAACATAATCATAGCATGAGAAATAAACATTTATCATAAACATCGAATAAGATAATAAACACTTTATTATTGCCTCTTAGGCATATTCCTTTCAACGCAGTGATTGATGATGAAGGGGATGATGCGATGTCCTCCAATGATCCGTGAAGCAGCAGGGATTTTCCCTTCTCCAAGTTCCTCCTTCAGATCCCTTTCTAGTGTGGTTTTTCGTGGCTTAAGATTGTTGTGAATGTCAGATCTATGATCCTTATTTTCTAGGAGAAAGTATTTGACGAGGCGGTCGTGCGACCGTGTGGTACGGGCAAACGGTATGAGCGGGCTCCACCTATACCATTGGTATTTAACGCTATAGTAGCCTTCCTCATGTTTGCTATTCTCCTAGGTGCGAAGGTAAATCATTTAGATGACTTTTATCACTTAAAAATATCATATTACCACATAATGTGACAGTTCCAATTAATATGTTCATAAGAGACTCAGAATTCTGGATCCTGTTGAAACAAGGACAAAAGGTGCACGCAAACACAGTAAAATACAAAAATTCCTATTCTACTTATGCAAAAATGAAAGGTAAATATGCTTCAATTTTGGACTCATCAATGGGTTATAGGTGGGAGAATGCTAATTTACCACATATATCCCTCTATTATTCCAATTGCCGTCTATTTCTTGTTTCCAGATCAAGGATAGAAGATGAATCTGGCATTCCCAAAAATTAGGGCAAGGTGTTTGAATGGATGTGCGGATGTTTAAGTGGATACACGAGATGTTTAAATAGATGCGCTGGATATTCGAATGGATGTGTAGGATGTTTTGGTGGTTTGCCGAAATTTTGAGTTCGAAGTTTCTAATGTACGCTACTCCAACAGGAGACCGCTAAGATGTTGTTCCCGTCTAGACCCACACACACACCAGCGATAGTATGATTTCTAACATTTAAAAGAGTTTCTAGACATTTGCCTAAATTGATAAACATTCAAGGCTTTGAAACAACATGGCCAAGGTCACGACCATATCTTCGCCATATTTTAGGATAATGTGTCCATATTTGGTAGATCAGTGCATCTTAGCATTTCAAGCAATGTTTATAAAGGGAGATTTGAAACTTGAATTTGTATTCAATTTTCCAAGTGACAACAATATTTTTTGTTGTGAAGCAACTACAATGATTATGGCCTAAAATGTCAGCACCCCAATTTTCACACAAAGTATAACATATTTAGTGGAAAATGCCCGAGTTTCATGAATTTCCAAGCTTCTTAGCTAAATTCGTTCAATAAAATGACTTTATGGCAATTTATCAAAAGTATGTAAAATTTTGAATTACAAGTACATGATAGCTTGCTCTTGTTTTTTAAATCATTCAAAGGTACCTAAGTAGACAAAAGGGGGAGGACCACCAAGAGTTTACAAGATTCAACTTCTTGATATGAATGGAAATGCCGCCAATTTTGGGCCCTTTTTAAAAACAAGGAAACTAAATACAAATAGAAAAACAACCATTTTCTGATGGTGTCTTACAATGTGCACTTGTTTCCATGAAAAATGAACAAGAAATTTGACAACTTTTGAAAATACGGATTCACAATATAAGGCATACCATGCATGAACAATCGTGAATTTCAAACCAGATGGCCAAGGTCATGGCCATATATATCTCTACCATAGTTTATGATAAAGTTTCCTTACTTAGAACGTTGGTGCATATTGGCATTTTAAGCATCATTTAGAGATGGACCTTGCAAATTTGAAGTTATTTTCATTTTCAAAGTGACAACATTGGTTTTTGTTGTGAAGAAACTAGAAAGTATATGGCTCAAAATTCCATCGCACCCAGTTTTACACAAAGTATGACCTATTTAATTGGTAATGCCCGAGTTTCATGAATTTTCGAGCTTTATGGCTATATAAGTGCAATAAAATGACTTTACCACAACTAACTGAAAGTATCTAGAATTTTGAACTACAAGTGCATGATACCTTGCTCATGATTAAAAATATTTGATGGTACCCAAATACTAAAATAAGGGAGAACCTCCATGAGTTTTGCAATATTATACTTCTTGATATGAATGCTAATGCTGCCGGTATTTGGGACCTTTTAAAAAGAAGTCAGGGAAAATAAATATAAATTGATGTAATGCCATTATTTTGTATGGTGTTTTACTATGATAAATACTTTCCATGGAAAATTATATACTTGAAAGTTGATAACTTTTGAAAAAACTTGATTGACAATATGGCGTACCATGTATTAACATTCATGGCATTCAAACCTGATGACCAAAAGGTCATGGCCATATATTTGCCATAGTTTACGATAACGTATCCATACTTGGTATGTTGGTGCATATTGTCATTTAAAGCATCATTTACAAAGGGAGCTTCCAAATTTGAAGTTATTTTCAATTTTCAATGTGACAACATGGTTTTTGTTGTGAAGCAATTACAAAGTATATGGCTGAAAATGCCACCGCTCAAATTTCCACACAAAGTATAAAATCTATTTAATTGATAATTTCCAAGTTTCATGAATTTCAAGCTTATTGGCTATATTCGTGCAATAAAATAACTTTATGGGAATTTACTAAAAGTATATCAAATTTTGAACTACAAGTGCATGATGCCTTACTCATGATTTAGAGTAAAACATTTGAAGGTAACCAAGTACTAAAACAAGCGAGAACCAACAAGTTTTTTTTTGCAAGATTCAACTTCTTGATATGAATGCTCCTATCGCCAAACTTGGGCCCTTCAGAAAAATCAAGGAAACTAAATATAAATTGAAGAAATACCAACTTACCATAACTCTAGGTCACTGATAGGGCGTGACATATATGGTTGGGCCCAAAAGTCAAGGTAAGTTAGAATTTCCAAACTTATTCAGCCTCACCCCTTCATGATGCATAATACAAACACCCACCCTCTACTACTCCTTAGCTCCAAGCTCCCAACCAACCCAGACCCCACCCCTGACCCGGAACCATAGTTGCACTCTCCACCTATCCTCATCACCACCGTGCACGCGAAGAATCTTCCCCCACCGGTCGTTCTTCTCGAGACAAACCAGTGGTCAAGTTGATCCCATGGTAGTCCTTCGAACTCTAGCTTGATCTGGTTGGCATTTTCTTTCCTTTTCACTCGATCCACCTCCGCAAACACATTGTTTAATTTGTTCTCGGTAGGTTTACTCGAATCCATGCATGAACATAGTTAATTATGTGCTCGATCTATTTGCTGAAATACCTAAGCTGAGTTGCAGTCGATATGGTTGCTAAAATGTATAGGCATATATACTTTTGTACCATTTATATGTTTACAACTTTTCTTTCAACTCAACACTAGTCATGTATGTCATAATTAAACATATGCGCAGATCATGGATAGTGTTTGTAGAATTATGCACCCATTCACGTCCATGGTGTTCTACAATTTGTGGAATTTATTATATCTCATTGTGGCAACTTGGATCTGCTTTACCACTACCGCAAATTTATGAATCCTAGTGTGTTGCCTCATTCTACAATGGAAGATCATTTATTTATTTACTGGAAGAGACCCATATATATTAGGTGGATTTTTCATGGTGAACCATATGATCCTCCATATGAACTATGGGAAGCGGATATTGATCATCTAGATCAAGAAGGGAAAGCAGATCTTCATCATCTAGATCAATTGTAAGACGCAAACCCTAAGCCTCTATATCAAGTGGTAGAGGCAGATCCTAAGTGTCTAGATCAAGTGGGAGAAGGGAGAGGAGAGAAAATCTGCAAGCTGCATGAAATGGGTTCCAGTTCTGGGACTTTGGTTATGCCAGATGATAAGGTATATTTGTAGAACAAAATGTTCAGGTTGTGTCTCTTAGATGTTTCACAATAATCCATGTTATAATCTACTAATTGCATAAATATAGAGGTTGAGCGGGTTGATAATGATGGTTACATGCTCATTTATGAGCCTGCACCTGAGGTTATGTATCCTCCAGGAGGCTATGGATCAGTTACACTACCTTGGGATGGAGTTGATGCAGGGATGCAGATCATCATGGGCATAACTTATATGGAGCTACCTTATGATTTTTAATATGGAGCTACCTTATGATTTATAATCCTTGGTTAGTAGAACTATAATTCAAAACTATTTCTTGTATCTACGATCCAAATTAATTGACTTATATTTGTCTAGATATAGATGTATCTAGACACATTTTTGTTCTAGATACATCCATATATAAACGAACATAAGTCAATTAATTTGGATTGGAGGGGGTATATATGTGTGTGTTTCTAGTATGAAATCCCAGTTTCACTATGGTAGTTCAAATACTCCCTCCATTTTTGTATACAAGGCACTAACAAAAATTCATTTTGGACTGCAAGCCCAAAAACCCCATTTATCATAACTTTGGGTCATTGACATGCGTCTCGTGCATCTAGTTTTGCTCACATGTAAGTGAATCAAAGTCAGTGTTAGTCATCATTTCACTAACAAGTAGATCAATACTTCCGATAGCATAAAATGCACACCAATACCACTGTGGTCCCATCCCGCCTCACTGCTTTGAACCTGATACGTAAATAGTTGTATGCCAACATGTGAAAAGTTAAACCCCACAGTTGAAAATTTGGATTTATGTCGAGCTAAAATAGTCGTGAAATCCAGCCTCACCACTTCTAGATGTGGCCCATACTTATTTTGCCCCACATATGGTAGTAAATGAAAGATAAAAAACCCGTAGATCCTACTCTTTTATCTCTCTATTGTCAATGCCTTTCTCCTCAACAGAAGCACACTCTTAGGTGCCACTAGCTAGCTCATCATCAAGCGAAGGTTGTAGGAACATAAGTGTTTGTGCTTTACCCAATTTGTTTGCTTACTATTGTTCTTTATTCCATCATTCGGGAATTGGGGGTATGTACTCACCTTAATAATCGGCATATTTGTTAACCTCTTCTTCGATTTTGTTGGGGGTGTTCGGTATGCTTGCACTGGGGAGTAGGTAGGATAATTTTCTCACCTTGCAATCATGGTATATTTCCTCCTATGCTCTGATTAGGCCATTGTTTTTTTGGTATGCTTGGATTGGGGATAGGGGTATGGCCACCTTTGCTCTAATTGTAGAATTTGGTCTACTTCAATTTGGGTGTCCTTTATCTCTTTACTCACGTCTATAACCTTTATTTTTAGTAATGTTCAATGCATTTTACATCGGATTCTATATGGATAACTATGGTTTAGTGGTGCACACACTGATACCTTCGATCCGGATTCACAGATGTAGTATAATAGTTTTTTCCCTAGAAGACCTAGGTTTAATCGAACCTTAGAAAGTAATGCTAAAAGGAAATAAAAAGGACACATCTACAAGACTTTGTTTGTTTGTTTTACCTTAGTTTACCGGACCAATCTAGTTTACTTTATAATGGTTTGAATCAATGGATGAATATAGGCTAGGGTTGAAGATCCACCTGCAGCTGCACATCAAACGGGATAAAAGATAATAATAAGCATAGTCATGTATAATGTTTGAATGGAGATAATCTGTTGTGGGCAACACATCCTTATATTGTAGAGCCCCCGTGATGCAGCGGGCATAGCAATAGACTTTTGATCCAACCAAGTGCACACCGAAGCCACGGGTTACAACGATTATTAAGTGTAAAACACAGATAAAAGCTTTAAGTGGTGATGTTGTTGTTGATCCCGAATAGGGAAGTAAGCGAAGACCATACCACCCTTTCTGTCACTGAGGTTCCTATGAGATCGCCACTAGCCAAGTATCTCACCTCAAGCCTTTATCAATCTATGGGATCTTGGGTACCTACAAGTCCATAGATCGAGACAAGAGATGAAGAAACAACATATAAAAATCTCAATTGCAAACAAAATACAATACTCCCATGATCTAGATGCACATAATCGCTGCAAGATTTCTCCCCAACCCGTAGCCCCGTGAGGACTTCTCACTCATAACAAATATATCGGAGATAGAAAACATCATACAAATACTTAGATTGAAAGCAAATATTCTTATAATAGTTACCAAATCATAAGGAGATCTAAAGTACAAAGCAATGGCTATGGCTAGTGGATGGATGGATGGTGGAAGTGATGAATGATGGATGAACAATGGTGTGGATCTCCTTTGGTGGTGTTGTGATGTAATCTGAGAATGGAGGCTCTCTGGCCGGCAGCTGGAGCGTCAAATTATATAGGCGTCTTCACGAAAGTTGTAGGGTTTGACGAGATGAAGCCATCGCCACCTGGTACGGGCGGGTGGTATGGGCGGGGCCCTGTTCGTACCAGTGGTCGTTAAGCGTGTTGACTCCCTAGCATAGCTTCCCAATTATTTGGCCGTGTGTACTTCCTCAAAATCCTTCATTATGACTCCTTATTTCGTGTTAAAAGCCGTGATTTCCTACACAACATAATTCAAAGAGAGGGTTTTGCATATCTTTGCAATTATTAGTCATTAGTGGCAAGGATTGAGAGTTTCTTTGGCAATTGCTTGAACAAAAACAATGTTTAAACACAGTGGTAGATGGCAAATATTGGAGCCATCAACTTCCCCAAAGCTCAAACCTTGATCGCCCTCGAGCAAGAAGAACCAAAAGAACTATAAGGAATTCAACGTTTAAACTTGAAACAATGAGAATAAGAATTCACTTACGGTTGGTAGTCGTATGTGCTCAACACTTCATTCATTTGCGAGGCTTATCAAAGTTAGAGAGATGACAAGAATACAATACAAGCTTCGGTAAGTCAAGACAATCAAAGTAAAGTTTAATATAAGTATAAGTAACTAGAAGTATAGCAATCAATCCAATTCTTCTAATTAACCCTCAACTTGCCAAGGAACACTAGGATGTTTAAATAGCATAATTGAGTAAGAGAGTTTCATGTTCCAAGTAGTATAAGAATGAAGTGTCTTATTTACACCCACATCAATAAATCAAGTCTATCAAAAACACTTCTAATCCAAACATTGTCTTTCAAGAAAATTTGTAAAGTAGTAACGAGACCATGCCAAGGACTTGTGATGTGGATCCTCATAGATATCTTTTTTTCTTTCTTTCATTTTTTCCAAGGATCGCTAGATATTTATTTTGCAAGTGTTCGCACAACCTTCGAGAATACCAATATGTTTTCCCATATATTGACACATATGCCACTCATGTCATAAACTCATAGCCTTAATCCGTGGTAATACCATAGATCGTTCAAAAGCTAGCGGAGTTGTTGGAATCCCAAAGGTGTGCATTAGAGACATAGAACAAAGTTGTCTCACTTCTTTCTCTTTTTTGATCTAGTATCGCGGTTTGATCCACAAGGGTAGCTTTGGCATGCATCACAATTACCACTAGACTTTATTTCTATCAAGCAATTCCTTTCATGAGTGTCGTCAAGACTATCAAAATATCTATGGGGTCAAGTATCATCATCAAGGGTATACTCTCAAGACAGTCATTCATCAAACAAGTCATAAATTTCAGACTTTTTCTTATTGTACTTGTTTGGCAATATTATTTCCAAGGCAAGACTCGGTTAACTAAAAGAAATAGAGCAAGAGCTTCAACAACTAATCATCATACTAATAAAAAGCCTTACTCCAACCATATTAAATTACTTCCGACTAGCATGGCATCTTAGCAAATCAACCAACTAAGATAAATAACTCATACTTCCAAAGTGGGAGACATACAGCATACCTCTCATAAGTAACTTCATGATCCTCCTCCTTATAGGAATGTGTTCCTTCAAAACTCAAACACGATTACTCTTATAATGATATTAAAGCAAAGAGGCAAAGTGCGAATACACATTTACAAAAAAGGAAAAACGGAAAAATTGTTTTGTATTTTTGAGGACAAGGATTAAAGAATATAAAAGAACTTGTGACCAAGCAAAGGTTTAAGAAAAGAAAAACAAAGGAAAACCAAAAACAAACTAAAACGAAAGCAAAGGAAAAAAGCAAAGTGTTAGAACAAGCCAACACGAGTGTTTCAAAACTCACAAGGAGTTGTAGTACAACCTCGTTATTACACAAATAAATTTTCCAGGGGAAAACATCCCCAAGCTTAGGCTTTTCCAAGCTTTTTTGTTGCTCATTGTGGTGGCGGTGGATAATATCCCATGTTCCATTAGCTGCTCCAATCATGGAACTGGGTGGCGAGGCTTGCAGTAGCATCTCGAAGGTTGATGGAGAGATTGTTCATGTTTTGAATATTTCCTTCGAGTGCGTAGATGTCTTCATAGGTGGTGTAGTAGTTTGGTGGCTACTCATTTTGTCCGGGTCCTCCTTGTTCTACTTCTTCATCTTCTCCTCCTCCCATGGGTATTTCTTGTTGGGGTAGATTAGTTTCAACCCGCGCGTCTGATGACTGCAAGTGCACAGATCATTTGTAGCTAGTTTCGAAATAAAGATATCGATCCCACATGGAGCACTAAGCAAAAGGCTAAAATGATTTTAACTAAAACTAAATGAAGTACTTAGGGAATAACTTTGAGATGCAAGAAAGGTAGAATTATTTTTGGGTTTTTGATTGAATGAAGTAATTAAAGTAAAGTAAAACTTAATGCAGAAAGTAAGAATCGTGTATGTAAAAGAACTTGGAACTGCAATAGGGAAAAAGACGTTCATAGGGAGTGGTGGATACACCACTAGCAATTTAGACTAAGCAATCAAGAATATTATAACAAATATTCTCATGATATGTATGTATGTAGGAGGAGATCCATACATGGACAAATAGGCAGCAACCACTGCTCACATCATCCTTCATAACCACAACTGACAGATAAACGACATCAATCGTATTATCCCACTTTTAAGGGATTTCTCCCGTGGCATGGACATAGCTTTATGAGTTCTCCTTGCTTCCCCAAGTTAGTATGTAAAGAATGACAATAGCATTATAGTCACAGTAAGTGCTATCATCCATCCGCCTACCAACAAGTAATCCCCTTCATCGTGCCCCCATAAGAGGCAAATATTAAGGAGGTGCACAACTCTCAACATCAAGATGAAGTCAATTAACACATACACATAATGATGTATAACATAATAATCTCTATCTCATCTCAATCATATGCTAGGGTTTGTCTATCTCCCCAAGAACTAATGATCAACTCAGACATGGAGGCAATCAACATCATGGCGATGGTAATTGAAACGATTGTAAATGAATAGTTCTTGTATAAAGAGTATGGGAATTACAACAAGATCTAGATGGGGTGGACATGGGATGGATGGAGATGATGGTGGTGCAGCTGTTGATGAAGATGAAGATCGATGCCTTGGCCTCCCAGATCTGCGTAGGGCAAAGATGGATCCCTTGGGTGAGGTCCCCCTCCAGATTCCTTCCAGAGGTGAGGTTTTTGGTGATTTCTGGGTGTTCTATATGTCATCTCCCTAATCAAGTTGCATGGGGTGAATCTGTTTGAGGAGGTGGTGGCGGTGCCAACTATACGACCAGAACTATATGGCCGGAAAATTATTCCCGCTGTATAGTTGGTCGTTAAACCCTCTGGATGCCTTGATTGCTTCGGGTTTTCTTCTAGTGTTATTGATATTTCCCAAATAAGCGTTTTACGTTATTTTTGACTGCTTTTCTCCCAATACAACTGCTCCAAGAATTGTGTCCATTGTATCCATCATCTGTCCTGATCCTAGTTAAAATAGAAATCAAATGTGCGCGCGAACGCTGTAAAATACCAAGATCCTACAACTATAATGCAAAATAATAATATAAAACATGATGCAAATATGCACTCATCAACTTCCCCAAGCTTAGACTGTTGCTCATTGATACGTCCATTTTTCATCACTATTCTATATCATAATTTACTGTTATTCATTGATATATTTCATATTAAGAGATGATACTTATGTTATCTCATCTATTTTTTGCATGGTTGATGACTTTTGGAGCATGGACCGCTGTAGTCAGGATTCTGATGGAAAAGGTGCTGTTTGGAGGCGAAATTCGCGAAGATCAGAAAATCCGGGAAAATACATGGAAAATCCTATTTTTCTAGAAGACGAAGGAAGCCAGAAGGGGAGGCGGAGATGGGCCACATGGGGCCCACACCACCCCTAGCGCGGGCCACCCAAGGCCGCGCCATCAGGTGGTGTGGCCGCCCTGGTCCACCCCTGGCTCTCCCCTCTCGCGTATATTATCCTCCCGAAACCCTAAGACTCGGGGAGCGACAACAGAAAGATTCCGGCACCTCTGCGGGGCGGAAAACACTGAGAGAGAAAGATCTCTCCGGTAGACAGAATTCTGCTGGGGGAATTCCTTCCTGGAGAGGGGAGATCGTCGCCATCAACACCACCATCAAGCTGGACTTCATCGTGATCATCATCATTATCATCACCACTAGCACCATCATCACCACCTCATACCGCTGTAACAACTGGGTTGAATCTTGCATAGTTCTTAGGGGAAACTTTCCCGGTGTTGATTACTCCTTGTAGTTGATGCTATTGAGTGAACCATTGAATTATTGTTTATATTCAGATTGTTATACATCATTATTTCATCTCTGATCATGATCCATATGATGTCTTGTGAGTAGTTCGTTTTGTTCTTGAGGACATGGGAGAAGTCATGTTGTTAGTAGTGGAATTGTGTTGAGAAAGATTCAATAGTTTGATATTTAAGTTGTGGTGTACTTCTTCTAGTGGTGTCATGTGAACGTCGACTACATGATACTTCACCTATATGGGCCTAGGGGAATGCATTGTGTATTTGGCTACTAATCGTAGGGGTTGCCGGAGTGACAGAAACCTAAACCCCCGTTAGGAAACCATTGCACAAGGGACGTAAGGGTCTTAGAGTTTAAAGCTGTGGTTAGGTTTCTACCTTAATTACTTTCTTGTACTTGCGGATGCTTGCAAGGGGTATAATCACAAGTATGTATTAGTCCTAGGAAGGTCGGTACATTAGCACAGGTTCACCCACACAACACTTAGCAAACTAAAGAAGATTAATCAACTATATGAAGCGAAAACACTTGACGGTATTCCCCTGTGTCCTCGAGAACGTTTGGTCATCTTAAGTAATACAACCGGCTTGTCCTTTCCTGAAGAAAGGATTGGGCCACTTGTTGCATTTATTCTTATTGTCTTTTATTTACTCGTACTTTATTTACTTGCATTATCAAAAACCCATAAAAATCCGTTTGCTAAGTATTTGAATTCCAGCTCCAAGCCACTAGCCAACATCTTCTGATCCTCGTTGCATTTGACACTCTTACTTATCGAAAATACTGTGATACAACCCCTATACTTGTGGGTCATCAAGACTATTTTCTAGTGCCGTTGCCGAGGAGTGAAGCGCTATTGGAGTGGAACTGGCAAAGGAAACTTCTACTGTGAGTATTGTTTACTTCTGTTAGTTGCTTTATTTTCATTATGGATACTTCGCTGAGTTTCTTATTTCGTAATGTTACTACCACTTCTAAGGTAGTAGATGAACCACCACCTGCCGAGAATGATACTTTTAAAATACCTACAAGAATTATTGACCGTGTTATGGATAACTATTATGTTGGGGATGGAACTGTCCATCCCGGTGATCATTTGCTCTTTATACACGAATTATGCGAGTGGTTCAAGTGTGCAAGTATTACTACAGATCAAGTTAAGAAGAAGTTATTCTCATTATCACTGAAAGGAAGAGCTGAGGACTGGTATAAGCTGCTGAAGAATGGTCAAGCTCTTGAATGGGAGGAAATAATACCTCTCTTTTATTCAAAGTTTTATCCTCCTAGTGAGATTCATAAAGATCAGAATCAAATATACAACTTTTGGCGTCTTGATGGAGAGAGTACAACTCAAGCTTGGGGGATATTGAAGTTACTAATGCTCAAATGTCCCATTCATGAGCTCCCCAACAATATTATTATCAATAACTTTTATGTAATGCTTTCTCTTCATGATAAGGATTTATTGGATGCCTCTTGTGCTGGATCATTCACTCGCATGGAAGAAGAAGTTAAATGGGATCTTCTAGACCGTATTCAAGACAATGCTGAAGCATGGGAGAATGAGAAAGGAAGAAAGTCAGGTATAAATTATGATTATGAATGTATTGAATCTTTTATGGAACTGATGACTTTCAAAATATTAGTAATGCTTATGGTCTTGATTCTCAAGTTATTACAAATTGTTTTAAGGCTTTTTCTTCTTATATTGAAATTCTGAATAAGGGATGGGACAAGTACCATGCACCATAGAAAGATATTGTTAAGTGTGTTCCTGCAAGAAATACTGAAGTTTATACTGCTAATTATGCTTTACCTAAACCTTATATTGAGAAAATGCCTTTTCCAGTTATGATAAAGGAGCATTTTATGATAGCTAGTATGGTTAATGAAAGTACAAATAAAGCTGTTGAACCTGATAAACAAATGGATGATGAACCTACAATAGCAAATGTGAAAGACATTGTCACTAAATATGTAGAAGATGGACACACTATCCTTTGTAAGGATATCCCTAATATTGTTTCACAAAGTAGTGTTATGAGAGCTAGTGTCCCTGTGTTTTCTGTTAGAATAAGTGATCATTGTTACAATGGTCCTTGTGATAGTTATACTGTTAAGTTTATGCATGATACTGAAAGTTATTATGAAAGATGGAAGACTGTTCTTATGCATCTCAATAATATCAAGTCTCCTTGTTTTATGCTGAAAGTTCTTATGTTGCACTTGTTTTGCCTTCCTATGCTTGTAGCCTCTGGTTTTAACAACTTTTTGTTTACAAAATTCCCTTGCATAGGAAGTGGGTTAGACTTAAACATGTGTATTTTTGCTTCTTAATGCTCTCTTTCACTTCAATTCGTATTCTTATGTGAGCATCATTGAAATTATCGTGCCCATCTTAATGGCTATAAAGGAAGAGCTTTTTGGGAGACAACCCAATATATTTTTGCTTTCAGTTTGTTTTTGGTTTCTTTGAGTCTTGGAAGTTATTACTTCGGTAATGACCTCTCCTTATCCTTTTGTTTAGTTTTTGTGTCAAAATCAACCTCTAATGAGAGAGAAGTAATATTTGGGAAGTTGCTATCCCGAAACAGATTTTTGTACTACACCGTAAAAATTCGTGAGAGATCTTTGTATGTCGGATTGAGCTGTAATTGTTTGTGCTGCTGACCCAGTTTGTTATTTAACTTTCGTTAGTTTTGCACTTTGTGATTTGAGCAACAGAAGATTTTCGAAAAAAATGATCTTTAGCTGCTGGTCTGTTTTTACAGATTTTTGCCACCCTTGCATTTGCTTCTTTAAGTCGATTTCCTTTTTGAATTCTTTTTGTGTTTTCGGAAGGAGTTGCTACAGTAGCTTATGATTTGATGGATTTCAGTTGAAATTGAACTTAAAAGGTTTATTACCTCGCTTATACTAATGTTACTAATGAGAACTGTGTGAAGTTTTGTGTGAAAGAAATTTCCAAGTTAGTGGAGAAAATGGTGTAATAAGAATGTGAAAAGTTTCATGACTCAAGAAATAAGTTTATGAAGATGAAGATATTGATGTTATTGAAGCGGTAACTCCGGATTTTTTTTATCAAAGACCAAATTCAGAGACCTGCAGAGCCTGTTTTCGAATAGGTAATAGTTCTGGTAAGAAAAGTTCCGCGAAAATTCTATCTAGTTGTATTTTTGGAGTTTTTATCCAACAAGGAAAGCTACGAAGCGAAAGAGAGACGGAAGAGGAACCAGGGTGGCTCACACCACGCCCTGGCGCAGGCCCCCTGGCCACGCCAGCAGGTGGTGTGGCCACCTCGGCCTCCGTCTCCGACCCGTTTTCTCCCAGTACCTTCCTTTTGCTGTAAAACTTCATAATATATAATCCCCCGGATCCCCCAAGGTTCGTATATCGTGTTTTCGTTTTGATCTATTTCTGACAGGTAGAGTCCACAATGTCTTCCTCTAGATCATCCAAGGAAGATTCCTCTACGGATATCATCCATCCGTACATAAGAGAGTTGGAGATTCATCCCAAGGAGTTGTTGTTTGAAGATGGAGAGGTACGGATAAAGGATGTTCAAGGTCCTAAAGGTGAAGGAAGTCTGGAGGACAGGATGGAAGCACTGGAGCAAGAAGTCTTTAGGTACAAGAATATGGTGGAACGCGAAGTGGATATCATCCATAAGATTTGTTCCGAATTCATTGCCGAACACCAAAAGGAGACTGCTGAGCTCAAGGATGAAGTCCTCGCACTCCGGCAAACAACCAAGCAACTGCAAGCACATCTCTACGACGTTCAAAATCAAAACTGTGAGTATGCGGTTAGGTTTAAACGCATAAGTGCTGCTGCAAGTTTCAGGATGCTGGAGACCACGATGTCCCTTGTTGATGGGGAGCCCTTACCCTAGAAGTCGGACGATAACGAGAGAACACCATCACCACCGAAGGAGTAATTCGTCATCAAGTTTTGGCATCCCCTTGGTTTGTTCCAAGCTTGGGGGAGTGCCACGGTATCACATCACTATCTTCTATCTTTTTACCTTTTTAGTAGAGTCATATCATGAATAGAGAAGTTATCATGTAGGATGGTTTGCATTATGGAAGTGTCCCCCCTCTTGTTAGATATCTATGTATCCCTTAATGTGAGTTGCCATTATGGAATATTAATGAGAAGTTATATCATTCATTCTTTTGCATATCTTATATTAGTTTTCAATTCATGGCTATATGATTGATCTTGTCATTAGTATTGGTATCACTTTGGGATCATTGAGTTAATTTAGTTGGTTTTGGCAAACCTGGCTTGGTCAATAGCAACACTATTTTGAGAGTTGAATGAAAAAGATAAAAGTACTCTAAAGAAATATAATTTCATCATCTTTCTTTCTTGATTTGCTCATAAGTCTAGTATTCTCTAGTTAAGATCTTTTGTGCTTCCAAGGAAGATTGCATGTTTGTTTTTATCACTTGTATGTTTGTTTGTTTCTTTCAACTCTTATACTTGCTACCCAGCCTTGCTAGCCAAAAACCTGTACTAAGAGGGAATGCTTCTTGTGCATCGAATCCTTAAACCAAAACCTATGCCATTTGTGTCCACCATACCTACCTATTAGCACTATTGCTATTCCAAGTAAATTCATGTTTTCATCTACCTTCCAAATTAAACTTGTTATGTGAAAATTAGTGATTAAAGCTCTCACGAACTTGATGGCACACCTTATTTTCTTGCACTTAATAAACTTGAACCATTGTGTCCATCTTTGTTGCGTATATGCTTGCGCTTTATAAGTTGAAGTTAGCAGAACCATGCATCATGGGGAACGCTTTAGACATTGCACTGGTACTTTGTACCTCGTTGATTTCATGATTCTTTTGCTTATGGATCCCGACGGTGTGAAATAAAAGGGGAACTTGTAAGATCATGGAGTTTATATGTGTGTTAGAGAAACGCCTGGGCTGCTAGCCTAAGCCATGCCTAATCATGGTGGAAACTTGAAGCATAACCATAATAAGCACTCTATGAAGCATCCTCAATAAAAACCTATGCAAATAGCAAATAAAAGGATCGCTGAGATGCTCATTATCTGCTTGCCTTGTCATTGTGATTATGAGATAACTCCTGTATCATGTGCAAGGGGTACCCCGTTGGCGGTTCTTTATGATACATATGTATTTACAATGACAAGAGCTTACTTGTGACTGAAGTTGAGTAGCATGATGTTCGTTACTCGTAAGTAAGGGGCATGATATTTCAACTTATAACTTGTCAAGCATATCCTCTTAGTTGTGTCACTTTAACCTTAATCACCTAAAGATGCCTATGATAGGGGAAATGAGAGATGAAAGCTAATAAGTACCATAATTTTTGGAAGCTCTTTATGAAACTTGAAATCCCTGCTTCCCTCTACGAAGGGCCGTTCTTTTACTTTTTAGTTGAGTCAGTAAACTTCTACCTCAACAAGTATTTTGAGTTGTTGTGTTTCATCCATTCATATGATGTTTTATTCAATCATGTTTCTTATGTTCCTTTTTTTGCACTTTGCTCTTATCTTGGTGATTACTACTTTGAAAACTATCATTGAAAACCAGTTATTTGTGAACTCCAACAAATTGTCAACTATTCTTCGATCAAGAGCTAAGTTTGCCATTACCAATTGTGATTTACTTTATGTATCTTTATTGTGTTTCCTTTACTTATTGCAAGTTAAGTTATATAATAGTGAGTTGTCTTCTATTATGACTTATATATTGATGAATGTGATGCTTCTTGTCTGTATTCTTTTACCGACTCTTCACTCCATAAACCTGAGGCCATGTTTATTGAGCTCAGTTTTGCTTGGGGACAAGCGAAGTCTAAGCTTGGGGGGACTTGATACGTCCATTTTGCATCACTATTCTATGTCATAATTCACTGTTATTCATTGATATATTTCATATTAAGAGGTGATACTTATGTTATTTCATCTGTTTTTGCATGGTTGATGACTTTTGGAGCATGGACCGCTGCAGTCATGATTCTGATGGAAAAGGTGTTGTTTGGAGGAAAAATTCGCGAAGATCAGAAAATCCAGGAAAATATACGGAAATCCTATTTTTCCAAAAGATGAAGGATGCCAGAAGGAGGACTGGAGATCGGCCACCGGGGGGCCCACACCACCCTCTGGCGAGGACCACCCTAGGTCGCGCCACTAGGTGGTGTGGCCGCCTGGCCCACCTCTGGCTCTCCCCTCTGGCGTATATATTCCTCCTGAAACCCTAAGACTCGGGGGGGGGGGGGGAGGGTGGGGGGCGACCATAGAAATATTCTGCCGCCTCTGCGGGGCGGAAAACACTGAGAGAGAAATATCTCTCCGGCAGACAGATTTCTGCCGAGGGAATTCCTTCCCGAAGAGGGGAGATCATCGCCATCAACACCACCATCAAGATGGACTTCATTGGGATCATCATCATCATCATCACCACCACCATCATCACCATCAGCACCCTCATCACCATCTCCATATTGCTATAACAATTTAGTGGAATCTTGCATAGTTCTTAGGGGAAACTTTCCCGGTGTTGATTACTCCTTGTAGTTGATGCTATTGAGTGAACCGTTGAATTATTGTTTATGTTCAGATTGTTATACATCATTATTTCATCTCTGATCATGATCCATATGATGTCTTGTGAGTAGTTCGTTTTGTTCTTGAGGACATGGTAGAAGTCATGTTGTTAGTAGTGGAATTGTGTTGAGAAATATTCAATAGTTTGATATTTAAGTTGTGGTGTACTTCTTCTAGTGGTGTCATGTGAACGTCGACTACATGACACTTCACCTATATGGGCCTATGGGAATGCATTGTGTATTTGGCTACTAATCGTAGGGGTTGCCGGAGTGACAGAAACCTGAACCCCCGTTAGGAAACCATTGCACAAGGGACGTAAGGGTCTTAGAGTTTAAAGCTGTGGTTAGGTTTCTACCTTAATTACTTCCTTGTACTTGCGGATGCTTGCAAGGGGTATAATCACAAGTATGTATTAGTCCTAGGAAGGTCGGTACATTAGCACAGGTTCACCCACACAACACTTAGCAAACTAAAGAAGATTAATCAACTATATGAAGCGAAAGACCATGGACTTACAAGCTCCCCTTTCATTTCACACCAACGACATCCATAGACAAAAGAACATGATATCAACTAGGTACAAAGTACTAGTGCAATGTTGAAAGCGTTCCCCATGACATCATGGTTCTGCTAATTCACAATTTACAAAGCGCAAGCATATACACAACATAGGTGAGCACAATGGTTCAAGTTTATTAAATGCAAGAAAGTAAAGTGTGCCTTCAAGTTCGTGAGAGCTTTAATCACTAATTTTCACATAACAAGTTTAATTTGGAAGGTAGATAAAAACAAGAATTTACTTGGAATAGGAATAATGCTAATAGGTAGATATGGTGGACACAAATGGCATGGTTTTTGGCTTAAGGAAGTGGATGCACGAGAAGTATTCCCTCTCAGTACAAGTTTTTGGCTAGCAAGGCTGGGTAGCAAGTATAAGAGTTGGAGGAAGCAAAAAAACATACAATGATAAAGACAAACATGCAATCTTCCTTGGAAGCACACACGATCTTAACTACAAAATACTAGACTTATGAGCAAATCAAGAAAGAAAGATGATGAAATTATATTTCTTTAGAGTAATTTTTATCTTTTCCATTCAACTCTCAAAAATAGTGTTGCTACTGACCGAGCCAGGTTTGCCAAAACCAACTAAATTAACTCAATGATCCCAAAGTGATACCAATACTAACAACAAGATCAATCATATAACCATGAATTGAAAACTAATATACGATATGTAAAAGAGTAAATGATAGAACTTCTCATTAATATTCCATAATGGTAACTCACACCAAGGGATACCTATCTAACGAGAGAGGGGACACTTCCATAATGCAAACCATCCTACATGATAACTTCTCTATTCATGATATAACTCTACTAAAAAGGTAAAAAGATAGAAGATAGTGATGTGATACCGCGACACTCCCCCAAGCTTGGAACAAACCAAGGGGATGCCAAACCTGATGACGAATTACTCCTTCGGTGGTGGTGGTAATATTTTCTTAGTTGACGTGAGGAAATCTTCCAGCATTTTGTGAAGCCTATTATTCTCCCATTGAAGCATGTCCACCTTCCTCCTTAAGTCTCAGTACTTATTGAAGAACTCATTAGTGACTCGTAGAGCTTCCGTTGATGTAGGGCAAGAGACTAAAGGTACCAGCCCCTGCTTGGGGTCTTAGAGATCTTCCTCCATAGGCTCCTTTCCTTTATCCTTGGCGGACACCATTGTGCTTCTAAGCTTTCAAAGATAGTTCCTGGCAGAAATAGATCAAAATGAAAACATGATGAAAACACGATATACGAACCTCAGGAGATCCGAGGGGTTATATATTATGAAGTTTCACAACGAAAGGAAGGTACTAGGAGAAAACGAGTCGAAGACGGAGTCTGGAGTGGCCACACCACCTAGTGGCACGACCAGGGGTGGGCCCGCGCCACAGGGTGGTGTGAGCCACCCTGGCTCCATTTCTATCCCTCTTTCGCTTCGTAGCTTTCCTTACTGTCTAAAAACTTCAAAAATATAGTTGGATAGTATTTTCAAGGAACCTTTCTTACCAGAACTGTTACCTATTTGAAAACGGACTGTGCAGGTCTCTGAATTTGGTATCTAGTAGATTCTTCCGGAATCACCACTTGAATAACATCAATATCTTCATCTTCATACTCTTAAAACTTGAGTCATAAAACCTTTCACTTCCTTATTACACCATTATCTCCATTACCTTGAAATTTCTTTCACACAAAACTTCACATAGTTCTCATTAGCAACATTAGTATAAGTGAAGTGATAAAACCTTTTGAGCTCAATTTCAACTGAAAACCATCAAAACATAAGCTACTGTAGCAACTCCTTCCGAAAACCCAAAAAGAAATTCAAAAAGGAAATCGATTAAAGAAGCAAATGCAAAAGTGGCAAAATCTGTCAAAACAGACCAACAGGTAAATATCAATTTTTTCGAAAATCTTCTGTTGCTCAAATCAAAAAGTGAAAAACTAAGGAAAGTTAAATAACAACCTGGGGCAGAAGCACAAAAAATTACAGCTCAATCCGACATACAAAGATCTCTCACGAATTTTTACGGTGAAGCACAAAATTCTGTTTCGGGACAGCAACTTCCCCAAATCTTACTTCTCTCTCATTAGAGGTTGATATTGACACAAAAACCAAAAAAAAGGGATAAGGAGAGGTTATTACCGAAGTAATAACTTCCAAGACTCAAAGAAACAAAAACAAACTGAAAGCAAAAATAAATTGGGTTGTCTCCCAAAAAGCTCTTTCTTTATAGCCATTAAGATGGGCATGATAATTTTGATGATGCTCACATAAGAATATGAATTGAAGGGAAAGAGAGAATTAAGAAGCAAAAATACACACGTTTAAGTCTAACCCACTTCCTATGCAAGGGAATTTTGTAAACAAACAAGTTGTTGAAACCAGAAACCACTAGCATAAGAAGGCAAAAGAAGTGCAACATAAAAACTTTCAGCATAAAACGAGGAAACTTGAGATTAATGAGATGCAAAAGAACACTTTTCCCTCTCTCATAATAACTTTCAGTATCATGCATAAACTTAACAATATAACTATCACAAGAACCATCATAGCAATGATCACATACTCTAACAGAAAACACAGGAATACTAGTTCTTATAACACTACTTTGTGAAGCAATATTAGAGGTATCCTTACAAAGGATAGTGTGTCCCTCTTCTACATATTTAGTAACAAAGTCTTTCACATTTGCTATTATAGGTTCATCAACCATTTGTTTATCAGTTTCAATAGCTTTTCTTATACTTTCATCAACCATACTAGCTATCATAGAATGTTCCTTCATCTTAACTGGGAAAGGCATTTTCTCAATATAAGGTTCAGGTAAAACATGATTAGCAGTATAAACTTCAGTATTTATTACAGGAACATTCTTAGCAATATCTTTATAAGGTTCATGATACTTATTCCACTTCTTTTTAGGCACTTCAATATAGGAAGCAAAAGCCTTAAAATAAGAAGCAATAGCTTGAGAGTCTAGACCATTAGCATTTTTAATATTTTGAAAGTCATCAGTTCCCATAAAGATTCAATGCATTCATAATCATAATTTATACCTGACTTTCTTCCTTTGTCATTCTCCCAAGCTTCAGCATTGTCTTGAATACGGTCCAGAAGATCCCATTTAGCTTCTTCTTCCATGCTAGTGAATGATCCAGCACAAGAAGCATCCATTAAATCCTTATCATGTAGAGGGAGCCTTGCATAAAAGTTATTAATAATAATATTGTTGGGGACCTCATGAATGGGACATTTGAGCATTAGTAACTTCAATCTCCCCCAAGCTTGAGTTGTACTCTCTCCATCAAGAGGCCAAAAGTTGTATATTTGATTCCGATCTTTATGAATCTCACTAGGAGGATAAAATTTTGAATAAAAGAGAGGCACTATTTCCTACCATTCCAGAGCTTGACCATTCTTCAGCAGCTTATACCATTCATCAGCTCTTCCTTTCAGTGATAATGAGAATAACTTCTTCTTAACTTGATATGTAGTAATACCTGCACACTTGAACAACCCGCATAATTCGTGTATAAAGAGCAAATGATCACCGGGATGGACAGTTCCATCCCCAACATAGTAGTTATCCATAACACGATCAATAATTCTTGTAGGTATTTTAAAAGCATCACTCTCAGCAGGTGGTGGTTCATCTACTACCTTAGAAGTGGTAGTAGCATTACCAAATAAGAAACTCAGCGAATTATCCATAACGAAAATAAAGCAACTAACAGAAATAAACAATACTCACAGTAGAAGTTTCCTTTACCAGTTCCACTCTCCAATAGCGCTTCACTCCCCGGCAACGGCGCCAGAAAATAGTCTTGATGACCCACAAGTATAGGGGGTGTATCACATTATTTTCAATAAGTAAGAGTGTCGAACCCAACGAGGAGCAGAAGGTGCTGGCTAGTGGTATGGTTCAGGAATTCTCTACAAATACTTAGCAAATGGATTTTTAGGGATTTTTTATAAAGCAAGTAAACAAAGTACGAGTAAATAAAAGACAATAAGAATAAATGCAGCGAGTGGCCCAATCCTTTATGCAGAAAAGGACAAGCCGGTTGTATTACTTAAGATGACCAAACGTTCTCGATGACACATGGGAAGACTGCCAAGTGCTTTCGCTTCATATAGTTGATTAATCTTCTTTAGCTTGCGAAGTGTTGTGTGGGTGAACCTGTGCTAATGTACCAACCTTCCTAGGACTAATACATACTTGTGAATATACCCCTTGCAAACATCCGTAAGTACAAGAAAGTAATTAAGTTAGGAACCTAACCACAACTTTAAACTCTAAGACCCTTACGTCCCTTGTGCAATGGTTTCCTAACGGGGGTTCATGTTTCTGTCACTCCGGCAACCCCTACGATTAGTAGCCAAATACACAATGCATTCCCATAGGCCCATATAGGTGAAGTGTCATGTAGTCGACGTTCACATGACACCACTAGAAGAAGTACACCACACCTTAAATATCAAACTATTGAATCTTTCTCAACACAACTCCACTACCAACAACATGACTTCTCCCATGTCCTCAAGAACAAAACGAACTACTCACAAGACATCATATGGATCATGACCAGAGATGGAATAATGATGTATAACAATCTGAACATAAACAATAATTCAATGGTTCACTCAATAGCATCAACTACAAAGAGTAATCAACATCGGGAAAGTTTCCCCTAAGAACTATGCAATATTCAACCCAATTGTTACAGCAATATGGAGATGGTGATGATGGTTGCTGATGGTGATGATGGTGGTTATGATGATCCAATGAAGTCCAGCTTGATGGTGGTGTTGATGGCGACGATCTCCCCTCTCCAGGAAGGAATTCCCCCGGCATAAATCTGTCTGCCGGAGAGATCTTTCTCTCTCGGTGTTTTCCGCCCCGCAGAGGCGGCGGAATCTTTCTGTGGTTGCCCCCCGAGTCTTAGGGTTTCGGGAGAAATATATACGCCAGAGGGGAGAGGTGGGCCAGGGCGGCCACACCACCTGGTGGCGCGGCCTAGGGTGGCCCGCGCTAGGGGGTGGTGTGGGCCCCCTGTGGCCCATCTCCACTCCTCCTTCTGGCATCCTTCGTCTTCTGGAAAAATAGGATTTTTCGTATATTTTCCTAGATTTTTTGATCTTCGTGAATTTTGCCTCCAAACATCACCTTTTCCATCAGAATCCTGACTACAGTGGTCCATGCTCCAAAAGTCATCAACCATGCAAAAACAGATGAAATAACATAAGTATCACCTCTTAATATGAAATATATCAATGAACAACAGTGAATTATGAAATAGAATAGTGATGCAAAATGGACGTATCAAAGCACTTGACGGTATTCCCATGTGTCCTCGAGAACGTTTGGTCATCTTAAGTAATACAACCGGCTTGTCCTTTGCTGAAGAAAGGATTGGGCCACTTGCTGCATTTATTCTTATTGTCTTTTATTTACTCGTACTTTATTTACTTGCATTATCAAAAACCCCTAAAAATCCGTTTGCTAAGTATTTACAGAGAATTCCTGCTCCAAGCCACTAGCCAACACCTTCTGCTCCTCATTGGGTTCGACACTCTTACTTATTGAAAATACTGCGATACACCCCCTATACTTGTGGGTCATCACTCGTCCTGAGCAAGTTTAGCTTAATGGATGTGATCCTCATATTCCTGAAGCTGAGTCAATATAATAAATGAGGTAGTTGCAGCATGTGTTTATCATATATGATACATAGGAATAAGTTCATGAATAGTACCTTACTCAAACCATCCGAATAATATTAGAAGGATTCCACACCTTAGTGATCAATAGTTCACAAAAGATGAATCTCAATATGATGTAAAAGTATTCGATTCAACGAAATGAGTTAGCGAGGTAGTCCCAAGTGTTTTAGGATTAACATATTCACTTGGGATTCAAAATCTCAAAACACTTCTTTGTCATACTACAATATAGTGGTATATGCCTATTTGCTCTTTACACATTCACTCCTTTTCTCTCTTTATATATATATGCTCACACTTTCGTTTAAGTGTTGTGCAAAGGAGCTAGCCATATATTCCACTTCATGTAGGAATCCAAAGTCTAACAATCTCAATTACCAAATTCCAAGTGTATATGAAGCATCTTTATGACTTGAAGATTCTACCTCGACTTGTTCTCACTCTATTTTGATAGCACTTTAAATTTTTTCCTCTGTTCGAGGTTTCTTTATCAACTTGACTAATCAGATTATTTTTACTTTTGTAAATCAAACCATGAACTTACAACATATCGATTAAATTATCTTTATATGTTCCATTAATACCAATGGTGTGGAAGACTCTTATTGCTATCATCAAGTGCAAGTAAAATTATACTCAACCCATTCATATATCCAATAAGATAAGCACAAACCCAATAATGCTCCATATATGATAATAAACTCGGAATTTCACAAATGGTATTGACTATTCCTTAAGGGAATTCAAATGATGCAAACTTTATTTCTAAGCTCGAACTAATGCAAAACTAAATAGTAATATAAAACTTATAAGTTAGATTACAAGGCCTTAAAGATCTCCCCAATCTTGGAATCAAGCCAGGCGGGATCAAATAACTCCTTGTTGGTACCTATTCCTCCTCCTGGGTAGGAAGAGTATTTCCTTATTCCCCTATGTTGCAATCTTTAGTTATGCTTGCGAAGCGGATGCTAAGCTTGGCCATGTCATATTGAAGCTTGAAAATTTTCTTCTTGAGGAATTTCTTCTCATCTGTGAACTGAAAAATTGTTTTAATCAAGAAACCAACTCTACCATCGATTTCATTGACCTTTTTCTCAAGGTCTTTGCTCATCATCTAGTAGGAGTCAATCTCTTCTCCAATTGTTTCAACACATACCTTCAAAGCTTTTTCCAACTAATAGATCTTATCATGAATCTCATCATGCCGCACCTTCTTAGGTTTAAGAGGCGACGAACCGAGAGGAGGTTTATAATAGGATGCTAGTTTGTGACGATAGGGATTAGGGAGATACTCATCCTTACTCGTTCCCCGCTCTGCTTGCCTCATCATCTCCATCATTTGCGGGAACATGTCCTCCCAGTTTGGGAGAGGCTTGGTCTCCAGGCTAGACGATGAAGATGATCCTTTAGGTTCTACTTCTTTGATCCTCTTCACGGGCTTCTCTTCTTTCTTCCTCCAAATCTTGTTGACATGGAAGGGCTGCATGGCTTTGCTGCACGGATATTGTTAGAAGGGGCTTGTATAGGGATGGCGAGGATATTTCGAGGCTGTAGCTCTGCGAAAATGTAACATCCCAAAACTTTAATCCGAGTTATCAAGATCCAAATCACCCAATTTAGGGTTAACAAAAACGTTTTCTAATTTAATTAATTAAGCATGCATATGTGTGTTGTATTAAATAGGAATTGTTTTGAATTGCCATGATTGTTTGTTCTAATGGTTGTAAAATGAATCTAAGGTGAATTACCCATCATCTAGATCATTCCCAAGCAAAATCCAAAGAAAAAGAAATCAAAAAGAATTAATAAAGGAAATGGTCACTTTTGCCATTTTAATCAACTAGGACACTTTGGATGTTCCTAGCAGTCAACTTCAAACAGAAACAATTATGGATCTTTGCACCCCTTGCTAGTACAAGTAAATATGTACCAAGGCCCACTTTGTGATCTTCCAAAAACATTCAAACACTAAATTTAAATGACATTTGAAAATGGAATCAAGTGTATGTACCTAGATCCCACTTTTTCAAAAACCACTCAAATGAACTCAATTTGAAAATCCCAAGCAACCAGAGATGCTTAAGCTTAAGATCAACAACTCCACCAAAATTCATTCAAAAATTCCAAAGTTTTCTTCATGCGGCCATTGTGTCGAGCACCTTGTGAGCAGAATCAAACTGGCCTAACTAATACTATTTTGGATCAAAATTGGTCGAGCCATTCGAGCATCATTAACCTTCTTTGTCTCCCTAGCCCCAACCAGGCCATCAAAGACCTAACAAATGGCCTAGGACAGTAGTGCACCGCCACCCCAAGGCCATGATCACCGGCCGACCATGCCCAAGCCGTAGGAGACCACCAGCCCCTCTCCACGCTCCAGGAAGCAAGGCATGATCACACTACCGTCCACGATCCACCCCACGGCCACAACGAGCCCCTGGACCACCGAGGACAAGCCCCACACTGAGCCTCTACACCGCGCCAGCGCATGCTAGAGCGCCATCCCCGGCAGGACAGCACATGCCACCCCTCGACCATAGCCCGCGCGCGCCGCTCCGCCTTGACCACAACACCCCGCCAGACATCCCCTTCTCCCTCCGCGTGACCCACAGTCGCCAGGAACCATGTCGAGCACCGCCTCTGTCGCTCAGAGCGCGAGACACTCCCGACCGTTAGCCACCGCCTTTAAACTCTAGCTGACCGCCAGGGAACCGCCCACTGTCCGCCTACCTTTCCCACACCGATAACACCCTGTGTCGTCGTCACCGACGAGCTCCACCCATGCCTCTCTGCCGCCTCGCCGAGCCTATATAAGGGATCCTCTCCAACACCACTTCTTCACACTCCCACACTCCCCTCTCACCACTGGTTCTTCCATACCTCTCGCCGTAGCAGCTCGAGCAGCCCTCCGTCGGAATTTCGCTGGAGATAGCCATAGCAGAGGAGGAGACGCCCCCATCGATTTCGTCCACCCCCGGAGCTGCCGCGACCTCGCCTGAGTCTGCCGTTGTCTCCTCGTTCAAACTCCCCCATCGCCAAGCTTGCTGGAACCCTGGTATGCCCCCATTGCACCCCCACATCGCCGCTAGGTTTCCGTCTCGCCGACGACGTGTCTGTCGTCGACGATGAACGTGAGCCGTAGATCCTAGTTCTAATCCTATGGTCCATGTTGCCCCGTAACGCTTCGCGTTTAATGAGCCACTGACATGCGGGACCCCCTTTCAGCAGTCCTCAGCGCCACGGAGTGAAACTGGGCCGGCCCATTAGTGTTCCCACCTTAGCCCGTAGATTCAAATTTAAATTTTTCTTTTTTAGACTTAAACTAGATTCTGTCCTTTAGTTTAAAATTCAATTAAGAGAGTTGTAAAAATCCGAATTGAGTGATTCCAATTTTGTTGGAAAGGTAATAAAAATCTCTATCTAAGACCGTTGGATTTAAATCATTTAGATTTATAGCTCTCTCCTAGCAAAAATAACAAGACATAAGCTTTTTCACATTCAAACATTTTTCAAAAATCAACCATAATAACTTTTGAGTTGATTCCAACTCTCAAAAATCACATTTAACCATACCTATCTGAATATGTAATAATATTAAGGTTTGAATGCAGTGACTTTGGACTAGTACCAAAATAATGATATATAGGCATTTCTAGTCACTTTAAATCATTAAATATTAATCTGAAACTTTATATATTGTGATCCAACATATAAATCACATTCCCATACATTGGAATATGTGGTGATGACATGTGTCCACATGATCCCATATTTTAATTGGAGAATATTAAATCTTAGATATTTTCAATGAGTATAAATTACTTTTCTCAAATAAACTAAATGAAACTAGTTCATTAAACCTTGTGATGTTTGTGATGATACTAGATCATCCAAAGTGTGCCTTAGTGTGCTAAATAGACTAGTTAAGTATTGTTTAGTGATTGTGTATTCCGTATGTATTTATAGACGATAGTACCAGACAAGTCTTCGAGGAGGAGGAGTTCTACCAAGAAGAGGAGGAAGAGAATTTCAACCACTTCACCAACCAAGAAAAGCTAGAATTATACAAGATGACCTAAGCAAGATGCCTTAGGCATGCTTGGTTATACATGTTGACTTATACCATCCCGAGTTTTATTTACAAGCTTTACTTCTTTTACTTTACCAAAGTCCTTTACTTTGTTTATAGATAGCATAAAGAGTATAAAACTTGGCCTATCTGGTTGGACTTAGATGTCATTCTATGGCATGAGATTGATATTAGCATCCTATCTTAGTGAACACTCTTAACTTAGTAGTTTAGAGATAAACCAAAACCTTGATCACTTTAGATGGGAATACTTGGTGAAAATGATTATGAAAACCTTGGAATGATGAGTCTTTCTATTGAGATGTTTTGACATGTGTTGAGAAACACAAATGGTTTATGATGATGAAAATGTTGAGGCATGAGCCTTAGCCCCTTTATAAAAACTGATGGTTGGGTTCGGATGCGATACCATTCCAAATTTACCATACAACCATAATACCTGAATTGGGTAAGGCTTAGCCGGAAGTTTATATGCATTATTATTGGTTCCCTCACGGGAGAGGTTTGAGCTGAGGCTACCTCTCAATGTTGTCCACCTATGAAGTGCCCAGGATGGCAAATGGCCATGGCTGGGGGGCCAAGCTCATAGGAGAGGTGCTTATACTAGAGTGTGTAAAGGAAAGGTTATGTTTGATTATCTGCATACTAAGTATGATGATTCAGGGTTATCCCTGACAGATGTATCGAATTTTGTGGTGAAAGTGTACCACCTCAGCAGAGTGTCAAACTATTCGAATAGCCGCGTCCGTGGTTATGGACAATTGGAGTGGCCATACTGTTCCGTTGTTAGATGTTTTCAAAATGACTTATGAAATGAATTGTGACATGACTTGACCACAACATGGTTGTGACTATGAAAACTAAGTTACCGCTTAGGTGATTTCAAACTTTATTTTATCTTTCTTTGTTTCTGAACTCAGCTTAGGTTTCAAACTTAGCCTTACAAATAAACTTAGAGTTAGCATTCCTACTAGAATTACCTTACTTATTAGTGATAGTCTGCGAGTACTTAAAGAGTACTCATGGCTTTTGTCCCTGGCTATTCCCGTGGCTAGACTATGAGGAGGACTACATTGAAGGAGGACAGCAGGACGGCTACGACAACTAGGATCATCTCCCATTGTCAACATTGTCCGTGACCCTGAAGATGGAGCCCACCGCTACGATATTTATTCCGCTACTTGTTTGTATTAAGACTGGATCATGAGATCATTTATTTGTGTAAGACCTTATTATGGTTTGTAATGGATGATGTACTGTGATATCCAATCTATTATGTCTTGCAAAAATGGTAATCCTGGGATTGCGATGTATGGCATAACAGGAATCTGGGATTAAAAATCCGGGTGTTGACAAAAACCTTAATGAAAAAGGTTAGATGCGATCAGCTTTAAAAGGGGAGGTTGAAAACCCTAGTCGCCGTTTGTAACGAGTAACTATATGGGCATAGCCCATATAGGTCCCGCCATATAGTTATGAACCAAATATAGATTTCCTTCTACGGTGGAACCAACTATATGGCCGGAACTATACGGGCGGGGATTTTTATTCCCGCCGTATAGTTGGTCATTAAACTTTTAGTAAAAAATTTGGAGACGAGTTGATATCCATACGATGGCAACTATACGGGCAAAATTTGTATTCCCACCGTATAGTTGGTCGTTAAACTATCAGTACCTAGAAAAGAATTCTGACGAAGACATCGATATCTATACGACGACAACGGACGGAATTTTTATTCCCGCCGTATAGTTGGTCGTTAAACTATCAGTACCTAGAGAACAATTCTGACAAAGGCATAAATATCTATACGATGGAAACTATACGGGCGGAATTTTTATTCCCACCATATAGTTGGTCGTGAAACTATCAGTACCTTTCGTGAAAGGAAGGGGTGATGTTGAAACAACTATACGACCGCAACTATACGACCCTGACCATGGGAATGTTTGTTTGCGGTACCAAACTTGGTGGGTGAGCATACCGCGGTACCCGAGTTGCCATCAATCGTGCGGAGGGGCCATAGTAGATTCACCAATTGTCCAGAAGGGCCAAATGGGGGTGAATACAAATCTAACGGCCAAACAGTCGTTTGAACCAGACGAAAAACGGTTGAACTCAAATACCACCGTTAGGTCAACTCTTCTTGGCCCGCCATGTCAGTATTCCCCGTTATCTTTTGCGGTTGTGGACTAGCTTACCCCTGCGTGGACTAGATCCCTGAGTGGACCAGATCTATTTCTTTGCTCTGCTCTGGTCTTCTTCCCTGCTCCGCTCCCCATAACATTTGCTCAGCTCCGGCTGCTCGTCTCAGATCGGAGCTCGTACTTGCTCTAATTTGCGTCCCCGCCATGTCCGGTCAACCTCCCACGCCTCTAATCGAAGCTCGCAGCCGTCACCATTGCATCATTCGCCGTATCGGAGCTTCGCGTCCTCGGACTAATATCTCGCCTCTGGCTAGTCCTTCTCGCACGGCGGAGCGCGTCCCGTCGGGCGATCTAGGCTGCCGACCGGCCTCAGGAAGTTGCGTGCTGCCGCGCACCCCAGGCATGGTAGCCCTGGCACAACAGTTTGACGACCACACTCTCATGGCCACCATGCTGGGCGTCCGTCCCGCCGTGTCGCTGGCAGAGTTGCTGTCGTCTTTCAGGTCTCGTTTTGGGATCAGACGAAATGAGGTCAAAATTGAGGTATGCATGCCTCCATTCGTTTTTTCGTCCGGTTCGAGCACAGCTCAGACACCGAGCGTGTTCTGCATTCTTCCTGTTCTTTCGAGTGCTGCGGGGAGAAAATGAGCTTCATGCATTGGCATCACGCCTGTGGGTGGGACGATCGCTTGGGGCAGCTTCGTTTCTTCTCCAAACTCGGCTTTGACGGCCTCCCATTGGATGCTTGGGAGCCGGAGGCCCTCAAGCAGGTCATTAGTAGCCTTGGCGGCGAGCTGGTGGAAATCGTGCCACCGAGCGACAAATGGGTCATCGAGGTAAAGGCGTGGATGAAAGATCCTGACGCTGTTCCTAAGAGTACGAGGTGCAGATTCCAAGCAGGGCAAGGCGACAGCTTTGCTGGAAGCACCCGGTCATCATCCACCTGGAGGAGGTTCTAGACTCGGTACATGACAGTCAGGGCCCCGAAGAGGCTGCCAGAAAGCGCCCTCGTCGCCTGCAGTGTTGGCCTGGAAGGATCGATGGCACAGGACCGCCACCGTTTCACGACGGGGCACACAGTTTCGGTGGGGGGACTGGGCTTGGACGAGCTGGTGGTTCTGATTTCCCTCGAGTGAAGACAGAGCTCTAGTGAATTGCCGTGGTATGCGTGGCTAATGAATTTGTAGTATGGAGAGTGTAGCAGGAAGTTAGCATCGACTAAAAATGTGTAACAGTTTGAATCGATGTAGTACGTGTGTGTAATAGTTTGAAGTTGTATGTGTGTGTAATAGTTTGAATCGATGTATTATGTGTGGGTAATGAATTTGATGTAGTGTGTGTGTGTGTGTAATAGTTTGAATCGATGTAGTTGAACACTGTGCTTTATAATTTCTGTGAATAACCAAGGACAACCTCATGAAAAGAGGGTGGTCTAGCAATGAGCAATGTCAATTCCGTGGATGCCAGGAAAATGTAGTCCATCTCCTCTTCAAGTACAAGGTAGATATATTTGTAACATGTTGAACTGCAGGACCATTTTGCAGGCAATACAAGACAAAGGAAAAAATGGTTTACAGCACAGACAACAGAAATATGTAGTCTGGGATAAAAAGATGCCAGTTAACTGGATTAAACCACGACTAGTAATTGAAGGAAATAGGTACTTGATAGTATTTGCTTACAAAAGTGGTACTTCCATACAAAAGGGTCTTATACCTGCACAAAAGTGGGCTAAACTCCCTACTAGTTTATAGAACAATTCGTTAGCATTTCATCTACAAAAGTCATTCTTTAGTCAGAACTTAACTATTCTACACTGAAGAAACTACAGATCTCCACCAAAAAAGTTGGCTGGCCAATTGCCTTGAGAGGACATAAGTTCTTTGATCATTTAACCCAAACTGATCTATTGCCTTCCCGCCAAACTACAAGAAATCTGCATCGTTCATGCACAAGCGATTTGCGTGCGCCAGTCCCGGTTCAGTTGGACCATCCACGCTGCCGCAATGATTTCTTTGAAACTGAAATTCGACATCTCCTTCTCGGGATCGTAGGTCCGTGTGAACTCGAACCTGAATTCCGGGGCTAAGCTGATGCCCGCCGCCGGCTCCGACTGTCGAACAATCCAGCATGCTGAGTGTAGACGCTTGGTCGCCGCCATAGTACGGCCTTCGGCGGTGCGTAGGATGGAGCGTCTTTACCGCAGATGGCGTGCTCCCAGCCTACCCACTGAGGTAAGGTAGTCCACGCAGAAGTGTGGACGTGAGAGTTCCTAGACCTTGGCGCTGCCCTATTCGAGGGTGTGTACCCTCGGCGGCGGCATGCTCTCATGAACGATTTGATGCATACCTTGTTCCACCTGCCTAGAGCATGCCATAATGCCGTCACACGATTTCTCCACATCGCTCTCTTGGCCCTGCTTGCCGCATCTAGCGCCGACAACGGCGCAGTCGCCACCGCGGCCAATTCGGCACATTCGGGGAAATCATCCGCCTGGCAGGGCAATGGGAGACCGACCTTGAAGTAGAGCTTCATGGCCTGCCTTAGAGGGGCTAAATACCCTAGTTTCGGAGGCTGTCGCGGGAGCGGCTTAGGCGGGGCCATGTTACCCTAGTTGGTGCGGCGCGGAGGAGCTGCGCAAGGTGAACTGTGGTTAGTCAGAGAAGGGGAGTGGAAGACTGATAGTAGGTTTGGACTATGGGCACGCGTGAAAATAACCATTTCCCATTTCCTTAGTGGGTAATAATTCGACACTCGTTGCATTAACATCTCAATCTTTATTTCCCTTCTCAGCATAAGAGTGCAAACATATTAAAAAGATCGGTCGTGGCTATCCACCTCATCGGGCAATGTACCAGGACAAGTAGGAGACGGGACCGGGTTTCATTTTAGAAATGTTGACGACTGTGCGCTTATGTTTATACGATATTATTTATTGTCACCATGTACCATCGAGTGTAGCAGCACCATCAGAAACAGGGGATAATGACGTGGCGTGTTTTATTTTTTTAAAGGGCATCAGAAATAGGAGATGCCGACGTGGCATCTTTTCTGACTGGCGGGCCCGCCCCCTCCACCTTCGACGGCGCGCATACCAGGTTCGAGGGGTGGTGCCGCCCACCAACACATTATTGTGCAATTTTCCATGTGGGACCTGAATTCCGGCGCTGAGGTGATGCCCATGTCGAACACAGAGAATTCTAAAAGAAGCTACTAAAAATAAATACTTTGAATTCTGGAAGTACTAAATTTAAATACATTAAAATTTTGTCTGAAAGTTAATACGCATACTGCTCATCGAAATAATATAAATACAGTACAAATTTCTACTTTGAAAAATAGACCTGAAAATGCTAGCAAGTAACCTAGGATGAATATATGATTCATTCTCCCCTATATATTTCGTCGTCGTCGGCTCCCGCGTGCTGCAACACACATTCAGAGAACTCTCTCCGTCTGCAATGTGCTGCCAGTATCGCGTCCAGAGGGTAAGGCCTCGGTGTATGTTCCAGACTTAAGCCATACGTCATTGTTGGTTCCTCTTCCCATGCTTGAACCTCATGATCGTACAGTCTGATATAATTCCTGTAGTATATGCAACCGGGTTTGACTGTGGGGTGTAACCTGGTGTCAATGGAGATAGACCGACTGTAATCAACAAAGAGGGAAAGACTTCCAATCACCGACGGCCTCGAGAGAGCGGTTCTCCGTGTCCACCCGGTACAACACCGCTTGCCCTTTGGCGAAATCCCCGTTCAACACAAGAAGCAGATCACCATCTGACTCCACAAGGTAAAATTTGTAAGTTCCACGTACCTGTTCAAAGACTGGGGCCGAAATTATTTTGGCCATCGTGATAGTGCTCGCACGCTACTCTAACTTGATATTGGTCGACATGATGTCTCCATTCTCAAGTAATGCATATACTTCCCCTCGGAATGTCGTCATGCAGTCCAGAAGCATAGCAGGAGGTGGCGAATACAATCCTTCTCCAAATGATTCATTGACTTGCCCCGTTGGGGTGCTCTCATCGACCCATGCAATACGATCTGGATAATTGGTGCAAACGAACACCATCATCGGGGACTTCGTCACGACGACAGATTGTAGAGGATCAGATGGTATGTGTGCTTGAAACTCAGTGTTAGACTTATGAGTGATTGGGTTCAGAAGCCGAATCTGGTACGACTCCACCCTCTAAGCTAGCACGATGACGGCACGAGAAACACCGACGAAGTAGAATCTTTTGGAAGAAGAGGGCATCAGTTAGCACTAAGATGTTTACAATGGAAAATACCAATAAATATCGAATGTGAATGTGAACCTGCGATGGACGTCCATTAGATTTGACCTGAAGCAACGACCAGTGGAGAGGTTGAGGAAGGTGAAGTCGCCAATGTCTGGAAGTGTGTGATCTATCATGATCCAGTTGTTGAGATAGAATTCGGGCACCTTTAAAGTGCGGCGCCAATCGGTGCAGACTTCCTGACAAGCAGCATAGGTGTCGACGTACTCCTCTTTCTCCAGCAAATAGTCGGCGATCTTGTGAAGTGGGTCGGCCGGGAGATCGGCCCAGTTCCTCTTCATTCGGCTAATGGCCATGGCTTACGTGCAGGAATGTTTTGATTGAGGAAGAAAGAAGAACTACCACCGCAAGGAGAAGAAGAAGAGGATAACAGATGAGGGAGACGAAGCGGAACTGCCACTGCGAGGAGACGATGAGATGGGGGAGAAGAAGCGGAACTGCCAATTCAAGTTTGGATCAATGGGCTTTTTTTTGGAACTAGCGCGTGAACCAGCCATGCACTACATGCACGTTTTGATCAAACAGACTGACATGTGGGACCTGCTAAAAAAATTCCGTGAAGTGCTCCCCGTGCATAGTGCGCTGATAGGTGGCATGTCTTCTGACAGGTGGGCCCGCCTCCTCCACCTTCGACGGCGCACGTCCTAGGTTGGAGGGCTGGTGCCGCCCACCAACACATTATTGTGCAATTTTCCATGCTTTGTTGCAACCAGCTCCGCTCCTCTCCTCTCCTCTGCTCCTGCCGCCGCCACTCTGCTCAGTCGTGCACCGCTCTCGTCGTCCCCTTGGGACATCGTCCTCCCGCCCTTCCCTCCCTGCCATCCCCTCATGTCCCCTCCCCTCCCCTTCCTGCCTTGTCTCCTTGCCGTCGCCCACCGCCCAGGCGCGTCTGGAAACGAAAACCAAGAGTCGGCCATTGGGTTAGGGGCCCAACGACGCTGGTGATCCGGATCCCGCTCGGAGATGGATCCTGCGAGGCTTGAGAGCACGGATATGGGTCCTGCACGGCTGGAGAGCACGGAATCTCCTTCAAGTCTGGAGAGCACAGAGGACAACAAAACAGGGGGAGATGAAGGGGTGCAGAGCTTTGGAGGTATGGAGCCTGGAGAAGGTGTCATGCGTCCACATTGAAGGGTAAGAACTGTGATTCCTTATCTGCATACCCCAATTAGCGTTTCTAGTCCCGTGGTGATGGCAAGGATATGTGTTGGTAACCCCAGGACGTCTGTACAGCTTGTCCTTGAGCATGATGCTTTGTCAAGCGAGCATGAAGGCACTGAAACGTGTGGCGGTGCAGATGATGATGAGAAAGCATATATATCCAGACGTGGCTGCTGACCCTGATAGGATGGAGAGTAGGGAATATTTGGTTGATTCGAACTTTGAGCCTGACTATGGGACTGATGAGGAAGAGGAATTTGAAGATGTGGAAATGGGATGTAGATACGACGATGAAGACGTGGACAGGCCAGTGATACACTTTGATAGGGACAATCCTACAATTGATGAGGGGACCATCTTTGATAATGTGGAGGACTGCAGATATGCAGTTGCAACCTATGCAATCATAGTTGGGTTCGAATTTATCATTGAAAAGAGCGACCAAAAGAGATTTAGGGTGCACTGTAGGGAAAGTAATGTGTGTAAATGGAGATTACATGCATCTCCAATGCGGGGTGGACACCCATTTCAGGTTGCAATAGCTACATTTAGTTTTAGTCTTTCTCATATTTATTCTGCTGATAACTAGCTCTGAATTATTTGGATTCTTATCGAATGCAGATCAAAGTAAACATGAAGAAACACAACTGCCCTAATACTTCTTTAAGTGGTAAAATTAGACCGGCGACTACCAAGTGGATTGCTGCTACTGTACTTGACTGGGTGAGGCAGGATCATAACATTGGACCTGCTGAACTCAGAGCAAAGATTAGCAAAAGGTTTAACGTTTTGATTCCTTATCACAAAGTCTTTGATGGGAAGGAGGTGGATATAGACTTCATTCAAGGCAAGTGGAATGTCAGTTTTCATATGTTGTATAGTTTCAAAGCTCAGGTAGAGAAAACATCACCTGATAGTGTTGTTGACATCGATTATGAGGTTGTGAAAGGGAGAGAGAAGGTCTCGAAGGGGGTCAGGTATAAGCAGACATATAAGATATGCTTCAGGAGATGTTTTGTCTGCCTGAAGGCATGCTGGAAGGGGTTCCTAGACGGCAGCATGCCATACTTGGCAATAGGCGCAACTTCTTTAACAGGGAAGTTCAGCGGACATGTTGCTTCTGCTTGTTCTTTGGACGCGCATAATTGGCTTCTACCCATAGCTTATGCTGTTCTTGAGGGTAAATCAAATGAAAGCTAGAAATGGTTCATGCAGAGACTACGGGAAGTAGTTGGTCACCCTGAAGGCTTGGTGATACACACCGGTGCATCCGAGGATCTTGAGAATGCTGTTGATGCTGTGTTTCCTAGGGTTGAGCATAGGGAATGCATGCAACACCTCGCTACTAACTTCACGAAGAAGTTCAAAGGAAAGATCTTTGAAGAGGACTTGTGGTGATCAACATACACATACATCCCATGCATGCATGCTACTTACTTGCAGAACATGTATGTAGTGCCAAAGGTGAAAAAATACCTCGAGGAACATCACACCAAGCTATGGGCCAGAAGCAAGTTTGGTGAGTTAAGCAAGGTGGATTTTGTATGCAATAATTTGGCAGAGAGTTTCAATGATAAGATTTCAGGCATGAAGACACTTGGAATTGTTATTTTGTTGGATGCAATAAGACAGTGCATAATGGTGAAGATAGATTTAAGGCAAAGAATTTGTGCAAGAATTTTTTTAGGCCATAAAATAGTTCCAAAGGTGGTTATGTTACTGAATGCAAGAACCAGGGCAATGAGAACGATAAAGATGAGGGTGGTCAGAAGTTCCAGAACATTGGCTGAGGTTTATGCAAAATACAAGCGTGGAAGTGAACGGAGGTACACTGTAGACATTGGAAACAAGACTTGTTCATGCAGGCAGTGGCAGATTACTGGTCTGCCATGTCACCATGCAATTTACTTCATATTAAAGCTTAGACATAACGAAGCTGAAATAGAGAACTATGTCGACAACTATTTCGCCATGGACAAGTTTGCTGCAACTTATGTAGAAAACACACCACCTATGGACGATGAAAATGATTGGGAGATTATCGATCCAGGGTTCCAACTTCAACCACCAGTTCTTAGGAGGCCACCTGGGAGGCCTAGAAAGCTAAGGATCGAAGCCTCCACCGATAAAGGTCCAAGGCTGGGAGCTAGGAAAAGGAAATGCGGACATTGTGGCGGATTCGGCCATATCAAGAGGTTGTGAAAAAACCCAGTTACACATGCTATTGTCCCTGTTCACACCCCGGTGGCAGAAAATGAGGCTTCTTAGCCAGAACTGGCAAAAGAGCAGCGCGAAGACGGTGATGAGCACTCAGAGGACAACGTACGTAAGCAGCCAATTTATGAAGAAGTGGAGGTGCCGGCGAGAAAAGGGTGTGAAAAGAAACAAAAGGGTAAGCGGAATGGGGAGGAAAGGGAAAATAATGGAGGTGTATTAGAATATGAAGAAGTTGCAGGGGTGATTGATGATGTTCTTGAGGATCTTTCGGCTAACTACAAGAGAAATAATAAATCCCTGCCAATTTCATCTTTGTACGATTCTCCGGATTTGCCATTTTATCATGATCAACTGATGCTTAATGCAGCGTGGGCTAGCAGACTAATAAGAGGAGCCGAAAGATGCGGGCACAGTAACGTCGTATGTTGAATTATATCATTGAAACTAAACTAGCCGTGTCGTCTTTATTTATATCTGGCGCGTGCAACGTGTCTGTGATGGGGTCATGTGGACCAGATTACATTTTTTAAATATTATTACATTAATTTTTTACCTGCGTTTGGACGTGGCTACTAGTTCCCATCTCCCTTGCATTCCCATCTCCTCTGGCGCACTCCAGAATTATGGCTGTGCCATCAAGTAGCAGAGTCAGCGTATTGTCCCATCAGGTGTGAATGCAATGACTTTGTTTATTCAGAATTTGATGACTTTTGATTAGTTTGAAAGACAGAGAAACCTAAAACGTGTATCTAGACATGTTTTGGGTATAGACACATTTATTAAATATCTAAAAAAACTAAGTCAGTTATATCTGGACAGGAGTAGTACACTATTACAACACGCTCGATCCCTTCTCCTCAGGTGCACTCTAAATTATGGCTGTGCCATCAAGTGCTGGGAGTAGAGTCAGCATATTGTCCCATCAGATATGCTAGGGAATGCGCGAACTTTATTTTCAGGATCGCACGAGTTTCGATCGGCTAGTTTTAAAGACAAAGACAACTAAAACATGGCCAACATATATAGATTATGACGATAATCGACCATGACTCAGGTGACCCAGATCCAAAGAGCGCATTAAGATACCTTACATAGATTTAATTTATGCTTAAGTGGCCCTAATCGACTATGACACTCCCGCAGTCTCCATCATTGACGACGTTGTCCGCGTCGCTGCCAGCCTCCTCCGCGTCGGAATCGATGCCGACGTTCCCGACAGCGTTCCTCCTCCTCATGGATTCTTCACGGCGCGCTGCATCGATAACGGTGGAGGTCGTACGCCCAGGCACTGCCCAGAAGCGCTGCCTCCCTTCGGGGTTGCGCAGATCCGGGTGGATCTCCCGCTGGTGGGTTTCGCATAGCTCAATCAACGCAGCCCGCTCCTTCTTGAACAGCTTTCGCCAGTACGCGCTCGTACACGAGTACCGCGCCATTGCCCTCTTCCGCTCCGACAGCTAGCGGCGGCGCTCCTCGATCTGCCTCGCCAACGCGTTGTCGCGCAAGAGCGGCGCGACAGGAACCCCGGCCAGAAGCCTCGCTAACGGCGGCACGAGTATGTCGTAGTGGGTGAACATCTGAGCCTCGTGCAAGCTGAGTTTGGGCCTCTCCTTCTCCATGGCGATGAAGGAACACGATCTAATTTTCGGCCCCGAGGTTAAGGGGATAAGGGCAAGGACGTAGGCCCAACGTAGTTGCCACGGCCAATCAGTTCACAGAACAGACTTCTCACGGATCGCCCTCGCGAAGGACATCACTATCGTCCATGCACCCCGATCCAACATCGCCTAACAATCGAGGATTGGGTCTTCTAGAAGCCCAAAGCGGTTGCTGGTTAGTTCTGTGTCCCGATTGTTTGTGGCCAACGATGGTAGTTGAAAATAATACACATTTCAATGACACTGGTGGATCCATGTGTGGTCTCTAAAGAGAACACACATCCAATGACTCTGGTTGTTATTAGTAAAAAGAGCACACATGCAATGACACTGGTGGATCCATATGTGGTATGTGAAAAGAACACACATGCAATGACTCCAGTTGTTGTTAGTGAAAAGAACACACATGCAATGACACTGGTGGATCCATGTGTGATCTCTAAAGAGAACACACATTTCAATGACACTGGTGGATCCATATGTGGTATGTGAAAAGAACAGTCATGAAATGACTCAGTTGTTGTTAGTAAAAAGAACACACATGCAATGACTCCAGTTGTTGTTAGTGAAAAGAACACACATGCAATGACTCCAGTTGTTGTTAGTGAAAAGAACACAGATGCAATGACTCCAGTTGTTGTTAGTGAAAAGAACATGCATGCAATGACACCGGTGGATCCATGTGTGGTCTCTGAAGATAACACACATTTCAATGACTCTGGTTGTTGTTAGTAAAAAGAACACACATGCAATGACACTGGTGGATCCATGTGTGGTCTCTGAAGAGAACACACATGCAATGACACTGGTTGTTGTTACTAAAAAGAACACACATGCAATGACACTGGTGGATCCATGTGTGGATTGTGAAGAGAACATACATGCAATGACACTAGTGGATCCATAGGTGGTATGTGAGAAGAACAGCCATGGAATGACTCTGGTTGTTGTTAGTAAAAAGAACACACATGCAATGACACTGGTGGATCCATAGGTGGTCTCTGAAGAGAGCACACATGCAATGACTCCAGTTGTTGTTAGTGAAAAGAACACACATGCAATGACACTTGTTGTTGTTACTAAAAAGAACACACATGCAATGACACTGGTGGATCCATGTGTGGATTGTGAAAAGAGCACACATGCAATGACTCCAGTTATTGTTAGTGAAAAGAACATACATGCAATGACACTGGTGGATCCATGTGTGGTCTCTGTAGAGAACACACATTTCAAAGACACTGGTGAATCCATATGTGGTATGTGAAAAGAACACACATGCAATGGCTCTTGTTGTTGTTAGTGAAATAAACACACATGCAATGACACTGGTGGATCCATAGGTGGTATGTGAGAATAACACACATTTCAATGACTCTGGTTGTTGTTTCTAAAAAGAACACAGATGCAATGACACTAGTGGATCCATGGGTGGATTGTGAAAAGAACACACATGCAATGACACTGTGGATCCATATGTGGTATGAGAAAAGAACACACATTTCAATGACTCTGGTTGTTGTTACTAAAAAGAACACACATGCAATGACACTGGTGTATCCATGTGTGGTCTCTGTAGAGAACACACATTTGTATGACACTGGTGGATCCATATGTGGTATGTGAAAAGAACACACATGCAATGACTCTGGTTGTTGTTAGTGAAAAGAACACACATGCAATGACATGGGTGGATCCATAGGTGGTATGTGAAAAGAACACACATTTCAATGACTCTGGTTGTTGTTACTAAAAAGAACACACATGCAATGACACTGGTGGATCCATGGGTGGATTGTGGAAAGAGCACACATGCAATGAGACTGGTGGATCCATATGTGGTATGTGAAAAGAACACACATGCAATGAATCCAGCTGTTGTTAGTGAAAAGAACACACATGCATTGACACTGGTGGATCCATAGGTGGATTATGAAATGAACACACATGCAATCACACTGGTTGTTGTTACTAAAAAGAACACACATGTGACACTGGTGGATCCATATGTGGATTGTGAAAAGAGCACACCTGCAATGACTCCAGTTGTTGTTAGTGAAAAGAACATACATGCAATGACACTTGTTGTTGTTAGTGAAATGAACACACATGTAATGACACCGGTGGATCCATAGGTGGTATGTGAGAAAAACACACGTTTCAATGACTCTGGTTGTTGTTACTAAAAAGAACACACGTGCAATGACACTGGTGGATCCATGGGTGGATTGTGAAAAGAGCACACATGCAATGACACTGGTGGATCCATATGTGGTATGTGAAAAGAACACACATGCAATGACTCTAGTTGTTGTTAGTGAAAAGAACATACATGCAATGACGCTGATTGTTGTTAGTTAAATGAACATATATGCAATGACACCGGTGGATCCATAGGTGGTATGTGAGAAGAACAAACATTTCATTAACTCTGGTTGTTGTTACTAAAAGAACACACGTGTAATGACACTGGTCGATCCATGCGTGGATTGTGAAAAGAGCACAAATGCAATGACATTGGTGGATCCATATGTGGTATGTGAAAAGAACACACATGCAATGAATCCAGTTGTTGTTAGTGAAAGAACACACATGCAATGATACCGGTGGATCCATGTGTGGTCTCTAAAGAGAGCACACATTTCAATGAATCTGGTTGTTGTTAGTGAAATGAACACACATGCAATGACACTGGTGGATCCATAGGTGGTATGTGAGAAGAACACACATGCAATGACTCTGGTTGTTGTTAGTGAAAAGAACACACATGCAATGACACTGGTGGATCCATCAGTGGATTGTGAAAAGAGCACACATGCAATGACACTGGTGGATCCAGTTGTTGTTAGTGAAAAGAACACACATGCAATGACTCCAGTTGTTGTTAGTGAAAAGAACATACATGCAATGACACCGGTGGATCCATCTGTGGTCTCTGAAGAGAGCACACATTTCAATGACTCTGGTTATCGTTAATAAAAAGAACACACATGCAATGACACTGGTGGATCCATGTGTGGTCTCTGAAGAGAACACACATGCAATGACACTGGTTGTTGTTACTAAAAAGAACACACATGCAATGACACTGGTGGATCCATGTGTGGATTGTGAAGAGAAACACATGCAATGAGGACTGGTGGATCCATAGGTGGTATGTGAGAAGAACAACCATGAAATGACTCTGGTTGTTGTTCGTAAAAAGAACACACATGCAATGACTCCAGTTGTTGTTAGTGAAAAGAACATACATGCAATGACACCGGTGGATCCATGTGTGGTCTCTAAAGAGAGCACACATTCAATGACTCTGGTTGTCGTTAGTAAAAAGAACACACATGCAATTACACTGGTGGATTCATGTGTGGTCTCTGAACAGAACACACATGCAATGACAC